>OX459031.1:38055105-39285293 GCA_949775025.1 Tricholauxania praeusta
GAAGAAGAAAAAAAAAGAAATACCAAAGCTGAAAAAGCCAAAATTGAACAAACAACAACAGAAAAGCAAAGAAAAAAAAAACTGAAGGGTGTAAAAAAGCTTTCAAGCTTTGCTAAAAGGCACAAAATGCTTTAAAACAAAGTAACAAATTGCCGCCATTGATGGATGTAAACGTACGTAATCGAATGATGAAAACACCGGAATTACATTAACCTTCAAAAAAAAAAAAAAAGAAAAAAGGAAAAAAAAGCGGAAATGTTATTTCAATAAACAGTGAAAAAATAGGTGAGAAAAATCCACCTTTTATACAGAGAGTCTTTTTTTTTTTTTTTGCTGTTTTCATTCTTTTGTATTTTATTATTTTACATTAACGTCGGATAACAAAATTTTAAAATTTTCCGCAGGGATTCATTGTATTACGTTGTTGTTTCAATGCAATGTCTGTACTACTCGTATGTATTATATGTAGGTAACTACTGAAATAACTTTGCTTTTAAAGCCGGTGACAAGGATATGTTTTTGTCTTTATTGGAGTGGGTTTTTCTTCATCGTTTTTTTTTCTCTATATATTGGCAAAATAATGGAGTGAGCCAATACGAGTACTCGTGTGTTAAAGTGAATGGCAGCAAGTGGGAATGTAAAATAAAACCAAATCATTAATATCAAATTACTTTTCGGAACAGCGCCACACAGCCGGCAACAAATCATAGAGATATGTAGGGAAGTGAAAAATTGTACATTGTAGTAAGAAAAGCTACAGGAACTTATTCTGTTGAAAAAGAAAATGTTGCAAAAGCAAAAAAATTTAAAAAAGGCACTTTCAGTCGTATTATAGGATTTTGCAAAATCTGATTTTTATCAAAGGCACTGACATTTCATCAAACGGTTGATATATTTTGTTAACGCATCATACATTAATTGTACTGAAACATCTCTTAAAGGCGATTAACACGGGAATCGCAATCTGATTTTCATTTACATCAAGTTCAAGTCTAAGTCAATATGAAATCAGCTCTTTTCCAAACAATTGTAACGCCAAACGAAACTCACTCAAATGTCGATATCATTTAAGTCATTTCGTTTTCGTTCAAAATTTCATATTATGAATGGAAGGGCAAAGCTGTTCAATATTCCCACTTATATCATGAAATTCATCATCAAACAGGCGCCTGTTTTATTAGACGTTTTGAAATAAGGTCTAAAGCTGTATATTATCTATGAAAAGAAAGCTGATTGAAAAGCTACTAACAAACAGAACCATTTCCTCAAATCTTGGTATGTCCAAGGCTAATGGGTTTCTTTGCGGAGAAACGTCGCAAGGTGGAGTACTACCTCCTCTATTGTGGAATCTGGCAATAAATAAATAAATAAAATAAATTTCCTCAAATCTTGGTATGTCCAATGCTAATAGGTTTCTTTGCGGAGAAACCCCGCAGTGTGGAGTGCTATCTCCTCTATTGTGGTATCTGGCAATAAGTAAGATGCTTATGTCACTAAAAAGGCACGGCTGTAGACCAATTGTGGCAAATTTCCAAACAGACTGTGTGAAATTCTTCAGGAACAGACTCGTCTTATGGGCAGATGAGGCTGATTTAGGTGTAATTCCGAACAATTTGAACTAGTACTCTCTACTTGGAGTCACAATCTTCCACTTATAGTACCACCTTCACTAAAGGGCACTAGACTTGCCTTAAAAGATAGTGAAAGGTATCTTGGTCTGGTGTTGAATAGGAAATTAAGTTGGAAAATTATTTAAGAGAAAGTTAGGAAAGCAACTGTAGCACTATACTCTTGTAAAAAAGCTGTAGGGGGAGATGGGGGCTAACACCTCGTATCATTTAATGATACATGTGCATCAGTGGTGCTCTGAGGACTACACCGACTGAAGCCTTGGAGGTCCTCTTTTATCTCGTTCCCCTTGACCTGTTTGGTATACGGATGGTAGCATGTGCCGCCATTAGACTCATAGAAACTATTTGCTGGTTCGAGGGAAGAACAGAACACACAACTATTTTTCACAGCTTGGGTTCCATACCCTCCAATTTGAACTAAACTACTACAGTAATCAAGAGGGATTACGTAACTCGAATTCCATCTAGGGATGACTGGAAGGGAGGAATACCGGGGAGAAGAGACCATATTAATTTCTTCACAGTTGGCTCCAAGCTAAATGACCATTGGGTTTTGGTATTTACTCTAAGGAACTGAAGATAAGAACTGCTGCGAGGCTACCAGACCATTGTAGCGTCTTTCAGGCAGAGGTTATAGCAAAAGAAGAAGTAGCATTCTGGCTGAAGATAAATGTCGTATCCATAAAGGATGTAAACATTTATTCAGATAGTCTGCTATCAAATCCCTAGAATCAGTCTTCCTAAACTCACTAGTGGCCCAACAATGTTACTTGTCTCTTAATGAGATGGCTCAGCATTTTTAAATTTACCTTATCTGGGTTCCTGGGTATAGGAACATTGATGGCAATTACATAGCTGATGCACATGCTAGGCAGAGGACTACTGCACAAATTCCACAGGATAAGAACGGTGTAGGCATGCCACTGGATACCTGCAAGTTACAGCTTAAAGAAAACATGACAAAAGAGGCTAACAAAAGATGGACCCAAGGGTCAACTTGCAATATATCAAGGCTGGAAGGCTAAGAGCTTTCTGGGACTGATATCCCGCACGAAACATTGTGTCTCTACAGTTGTTGCAGTCATAATTGGCCGATGCTCTATTGGTAGACATGCGGAGAAGATAAGTAGGTATTCGGTCTTTTGACTTCTGTAGAAGTTGTGGGGTTGTGGAGCAGAAGGAAATCATTAAACATTTTCTTTGCTCCTGCTGTGCACTTGCTAGGAAACGCCACAAAATTCTTGGTTCAGTTTTGTTTAAGACCTGGATGACATAAGACATACTAACATAGGTCAGCTATTTAGTTTTATTACGAAATCTGGTTGTTCAATGCGAGGGTATAGTCAACCTGTGCTATCACAATGAACCAACATTTGGTCAAAGTGAGTCGGTTTCACGACTGACTGCCACTCCTACCTATGCTAACCTAACCTAACCTATGCAAAGCACCTTTCAAATAGACGGAAAGGCATTAGACTACGGCGGGTGGCACCTCTCATACAAAAAAAAAAAAAAATACTTAAGTTGTTATTCTTGGCACTTATACCAAGTTGTTAAATTGTATATGTACAATTATGGATTCCATTGTTTCCAGTAAGGACTACGTAAAATGTAAGTAAAGGGGTTATGAAGCGGAGAGTGAGCACAAAAAGCCGCAAATTCTTCGAACATTAAGCTCATGCCAATGAAATTGCGATAGTACCAATGTGAATATTACTGAATAAGTTTCAGGTATCCGAGTCTATCTGTTCATAATTATTTGTAGGTTACGGGTATTTCAGTTCGGTAATGCTTCAAGTGATTGTTCTCATGTATACATATTTATATTTTACGAAACCTATTAATTTTGGATGCTGGACAGAAATAAAATTTTTTGTCTGTAAATTTATGTCTTTGCGCATAATAGACCGCAGGTATTTGTTTTGACATCCCAAAACATGCTAGTCACAATGTTGAAAAAAATTTCTTCATTCAAACTCTTTTCGATTTTTCACATACCACCACTTTGTATCATTCGGTGCCACAATGTTTTGAGTCTTCCACAGCATCTGCGGCTCCACCTTAGCGCTGATCAACAGGTTTCCTTAGTGTATTTTATGATCGTGTGGCCTATCCATTGCAAGCATCTTTTCATTAAAATTAGTTGAGGAGACAGGGATATGTAAATATTCACAGTTTGGTCAGTATTGGGATTATTTTTGACTTTCATATAGTGTTTGACACTTAACGCTTTGTTTATGCGTGCTGCTACTGTTATTGCTCATCCAGTGGGTGACTGATCGCTGTGTCGTGCACGGTTTAGTTTGGCATACCGAAAGATTTTGATGAAAACAGGGCGATATCATCGATATAAGTCACACCTTCCATATGCACCTAAAAGTCCCATTAAGTCCCATGATTCCAAGCAAGATTGCGGCTTAACGCATTGTTCAACACAACGAGAAATAACAGGAGAAATATCGAGCAAGCCAACTTGACCTCTGCAATTGGGGTGTGATAAACAGTGAAAGCTGAGAGTTTTTGAGGGCGATGCGGAACTTAAAGGTCTCTTAAGGATGCCCCTTAGTTGGCTCGAAATAGGTTAAGCAAATTTTAGGAATTTAATTCAAATTTCTATATTTAACCCTTACTGATCCTATTTCTATATGAAATTTGACATAAGCTGGTGCTTTCTTGAGATATCCATAACTGATCCTGCTTCTTTAAATTTGTATGTCATAAGTGGTTCGCTTAGTGATAGCCATAAGGTACGAAGCGTGGATTCCACACTTTTATAGAAAATTTTAGTGCCTTCTTCGGTAGTTGAGCGATCCACAATGATAAATGGCTAGCCTTTAATTAAACAAATGCCAGCTTGGATAGAATATACGTTTGATAGCTACCAAGTGACAAGGCTGCGCTCACCGAACTACGAAAAGGTTAATATAAGACTGATTCTGAGTATTCGTCTTTAGTTATATTAAAAACCAAAGTTAATGCAGAATTTTAAAAACTCTTCAATTTTGAGTTTTTCATGAAAAACTCTCGTTATGTAACTCAAGTCGTTTCGTTACGTGCTTAATTTGCAAGCAAGAAAATATGCTACTATGTATATCGTATATGAAAACAAAAATATCTAGTCTGTGCTTAATGAATATTTAATTACAAATATAAGAATTGTACTGGAATATTTTTAGTCATGCAAATTAGAGATGAATGGAGATACATAAAGAGGCCCTTAATTATTTTATTCCGTAAAAAAGTTAAGCTCTTTAGTTAAGGTTTCGTTATGCCACGAAGACTATACTTTCATTTCCTGTTTTTCGTTTTAAGAAACTTTTGTTTGAAAATATTCTTTGTTGTAAGATTTATTTTTTTTATTATTCTTTTATATATTTTCTGCTTCATGTGCTGTAACACAACATTTTATTTTTGTTTTTTTCGATTTCCACTCCCTCAAAAATATGATGATCCATAGCATTTCATTGTTCGCCAAATTCAATGACTTTAAAAGTTCACTTAAACAGTTTCACAAAAATACAATTATTATACGAATAATTAAGGAATTTTTTTGGCCAACGCGTAGTATGTATGCTAATGAGAAATGTTTCTAACTTTTCGAAATATTCATATCCGGCGGAAAAAGCAAAAAAAAAAAAAAACTTCTGACTGAAATATTTCGATGCAATGAAACGCAATTCCCCAAGAATTATTGCAGTAAAGTTTTCGACATTTAAAATACTTTATTAAACTATCGTATTATTAAGAGTCTTCTCAGCAAACAAAATACTACCAGGAAAACTGAGAAAACTTATGAAAACTCCTGCCGCTGTCGATGGTGTAGTGAAGTGTGGCAGATAGTGCTCTCATCTAATAAAGTCATCTCTAAACACGCACACTTAAACGTTCGTTTATTGATGCTTTTAAAAACTTAATGGAAAACTTTATTCAGTTCGTTTATATGTTCAGAGCATTAAGTTTATTCACTTTCATAATGAGTGTCTTCTAGTTGAATGGATGGATAGATGCAAATGGAAAGTGAAGCAGTCAGGTAGACGGACAAGTTTCCACTGTCTGGTAAATGACAGTGAAACATGCAAACCCAATGATTAAAGATGTGGGTTTGGTCCTAGTGTAGCACTAACGACTTCGATAATTTAAGTTGATGAAGAGCTTAAGCTACGATACAAGCGAAATGTGATAATGATGAAGACCGACGAGACAGACGCATCGAAACTCACAAACAATCGTAGCGACTGGCGAGTTCAATGGGGATAAGTAGCTTAAGATGGTTTCCTCGGTGGTTTGAGTGGTTTACTAAATACCTCATTAGCGTTTGGTACATGACAAGGCTGACGCTAAGCGAATATCTATACATAACGCAAAATAATAATTTTCCTTTATGAATGTATAGTAGAACAATTTTATAAAAATTTTCAACTGAAAGAGATGAGATATATATTTTGTGAAAAGTGGTACTATATATATCATGATAGAGGCATCGATTTTTTGGGGAATTGGAAATTAACTTTTCAAGAACTTTTTTTTATATTTGTCAGTTTTTTTGTTCTACTGTGTAATTATACGCAATAACCACTACAAATGCGATTATATCTTGCTTTGGCTTGTAAGGTAAGTTTACAGTTGTGCGAATTCCTTAAGATAATCTTAGATTATGACGTCGACAAGGTGTATTGTGTGCATATTCTGTGCGCGTAATCGACAACGAAGTCCTATGGCAAAGGATATTATGATAGGAAATGATTATCTTGATTTGTTTGAAAAAATATTTTACAAAAACAACCCATTAATTATTTTGTTTCAGCTTTGTCGTTAAGTTGCCCTTAAGCTATTGATATTCGATATATTCGGACTTTAACTTCCGGCTAAGCTTTTAATGTAACTATTATACAATTGGCGTAAAACCAATAGTTTGAGATTTATTTGCGAAAGTTCGGTTTTCGTAACCTTTGACCTTGAAAAACATTTTTAACGTACGCTATATCGATTATCGCTTTTAACACTTTAATTACCAAGCCAAACTAAAGGTCCATGGAAAAATTCAGTTTGCCCATAATTCCAAACGTTTCATTATTGTTTTAGGTGGTTTTTATATTTGACCACATTTTATTTCAAACAAAATTAGTGCCAAGACTTTAGTTAGAAAGCACTATTGACCAGTAAAAGATGAAAGCAAAAATGCTGAACACATAATCGTCTAAGAAACTCAAGGAAAAATTACCAAAATAATTTTTTCTATATTTTTAAGAAGGATATTTACTAAATCAAAAATCTTTTCTCTTCACTTACTAGCTTTAAAATGGGTTCAAAAAAAGTCTATTGGGAAGCGTCTTACTCATGCCACAAAGCGAAGAATCCTAAAGAGCGTCTAGTTTTGGAG
Source organism: Tricholauxania praeusta (assembly GCA_949775025.1). Lineage (NCBI taxonomy): Eukaryota > Metazoa > Arthropoda > Insecta > Diptera > Lauxaniidae > Tricholauxania > Tricholauxania praeusta. The sequence goes on from OX459031.1 coordinate 38,062,117, forward strand.
TCCATACATTTTTTTGCAAGTCGGCAATAAAGGTTTTTCAAACTGCAGAGAATAAAATGTATAATTGGAAATATTATAAACTTTCAGTTTATTGTTCTTATGATATATCTTGTTTGGCGGGTATAGCACTGTTTCGAAGAAGGATCGTGTTTTCTTTATAAAACTGATTTTAGAGAGCAGGACAACGATATACAAAGTGCGATGGCGCGTCCAGTGTAGGTTATTTCTTGATTGTACGACATCTAAGGAACAAAGGAGATTCCAGCTCCAACAAGCAAGATCTTAATAAATAATGAAGTGAATATATTGTTTAGATGAAAATTATCAATCCGATATGGTATGACCCAAGGTGGTAGAGTCCGAACTTGCATTAGAGATATATGTATATAAGGGTGATTCAAATATTTTTTTTGTTGCTTGTAACAGGTTCAAAAGTTGCAGGCACACGAAAGGAAAATTCTGGTGAAATTATAGCTCATAATATTGATATTTACTGGTGGCTCATCGAGCTTTTTTGTTTTCCATACGATTTGTATGGGGAAAAATGCTGGACAAGACATTTGTCTCTATATCTCGTGAAAAAAAATGTTACACAAACAGGACCTAGCCTATTAGAAAGATCTTAAAATTTTTTATAAAAAAGCTCCTTGCATTTTTTTCGTGAAGCAACCACTTCTAGGTCCCGTTTATGTAGAATTTTTTTTTCACGAGATATAGAGACAAATGTCTTGTCAACCATTTTTCCCCATACAAATCGTATGGAAAACAAAAAAGCTCGATGAGCCACCAGTAAATATCAATATTATGAGCTATAACTTCACCAGAATTTTCCTTTCGTGTGCCTGCAACTTTTGAACCTGTTTCAAGCAAAAACATAAAAATTTGAATCACCCTAATGTATATATATTAGAGCGCTTCAAAAATTTATCTTTCCAATAGGCTTCGTTCTGTTTTTGTAAATTTTTTTTTGCACGAGATATAGACGAAACTTCTAGAATATGTATTATGAATATTATATTGAAAAATAAGATAATGACATGATGTGCGGGTTGCACCATTCTTTTAAGCGCCCAAAAATGTCTGAATATTGATGATACACGGGTGTGGAAGTGGAAAAATATTTTCAAATTTTTGTAAGATAAACGGAAAAATAATCACGAATTCGAATTCCTCACCTGAAAATAGACCGAAAAGCATTTTGTTGGAAAATTCAATACCCCCTATGAGTTGTGCAAATTTTGCGACTAATCTTTTTCTTCAAAATTTGACAAATTCAATCAGGCGGTGCCGGTATTCAATTTTAATGAAAATCCTTCGAGGATCATTGCCAAGACGTGTAGCGCTATAAGTATGCGCTGACACATCGTAAACAAAACATGCAATAAGCATTTAGCACAACTTGGAAACTCTGAACTGGTTCTCAAATCTTTTTGACTATTCCAACCAAATGGCAACCCTAATCATACTACTAATCAGAAACAGTTATAACAATTAGTAAATGCGTAAGTCATTTCAATAATTACGTCAGTAATGGAATAATATTTCAATTGTATCATCAGCAAAACCAACAACATCAATAATAATGAAATAATTAATATTTGCAAATGAAATCAAAATTGAGTTAACGACATAATTAGTGCTGTGTTATTAAGACAAAGTGACTCTTCACCGCAGTTTGTGCATTCACGTGATAAGGAATTGCACCAATTCCACATTTCGCGCTTGATTTAAGCACTCGGATTTAAACAATAGGCGATATTCTTGTTACTTATTGCACGCTCCAGAGAATAAGAACAGTGATTTGTTGTCGGCAATCACATGAAATTAAGCTTTTGTCTACCTTTTATTTTTAAACCTGATGACTGTAATTTTAAGCTTATTTTAGCTGGAGCGTTGTCTTTGTTTCGCTTATTGTGTCCGACCCATTTCGGTTGATGAATTTTCATATTTGAGCTACATACACATGCAATATCTCAATTAGTGCATTCAACCAAGATTCTTATAGTTTTAAAGTTTCAATGTGTACAAAATATTAACGAGAAGGATGTACGTTATCTTGTCCTTCATAGTTTAAGGCGTCAGAAAAAGTTTTAGGTTTCAATGAAATGAACTATTTTGCTAATTACAACCACATCTACATACTAACTAAGACGTGTTGTTTTTAAGCCTTTTGCATTTATTTTCAAAATGACTTCATCGAATTTATTGAAAGTCGGGGCGATTGTGTATTAAAAGAGAAGCAATAAAATTACATTTGCAAAAACTTATATCGGGGAGATGCCACCGCCCTTAGATAAAAATTTAGAAAAATTTTTGTATGTGACGTTGGTTATTCCTTTGCTCTTTGGATAACGCCTCTCTGGAATTCGATGTATCTATGCCCGCAACATTAATTTTGGAGGCCACCAGGGTTCTGTGTTATTCTGTACCTTATTTCATATTCTGATCAATGGTCTCTATCATAGACCATCAACCTAATTCATTTTGTTTGCAGACAACAGCATTATTTGGTGTAAGTAAAAAGCAGGGTTCGCAAAATATGGCTGAGTTCCTAAACGTAAACAAACAAAACATTGTTACGGTTAGCATACTGTTTCGAATCAAAGCAACCCTGAAATCAAGTTCGATTGTTACAACGTTGTAGTAGTATTGACGTTTAGGAACAGCTGTTTGCAAAGCATCACTGTAAAGAATGGCGAATGCAGTAGCAAAAAAGATTCTTATAAATAATTTATTCGCGTATTTCGAAGAAACACCGACTTCTTCAATAAAATTAATTCAAAAATATTTAAGAAGGAAGAGAATGGTTCGAAGTGTTGCGATTCATAAAACACGGAAGAAAAATGTGGCGAGAAGAGTACCAAAAAATAAAAATTTTTTACGCACAATCGCAGAAATGAAAGACGACATATTTTACAGCCATTTTCGGATGCAAATTGCAACTTTTCACGTAAAATATATTGAATCATTTCTACTGTGTTAATTGGGGTTACTATGTACTATTTTGTTATTTAGAAATTGCATGATATGTTAAAATCTTCATGGAAAACTACCAAGACTGGTCGGCCTGGTATTTCATTGATCAAATCATTATATATGACTATTTGGAAGCTGAGCAACAACAGCAGCTTCCGCACAGTAGGAGATCGGTTCAACATTGGACGTGGTGCAGCCTACAGAGCCTTCATAAAAACAATAAAGCTGGTAGCCAAACTAAAGTCAAAATTAATTAAGTTTCCATCTACTGAGCTCAGCCAAAAAAATATTATGGAAAAATTTGAGGCTTGTCGTTCAAATCCGTTCCCGTATGTGTTGGGTTGCGTGGACGGCTCTCACATATGCATTTCGCAGCCCACAAAAAACGGAATAAGTTATTACAATCGAAAGGGCACACATTCCGTAGTCGTACAAGTAATACTAGCTCTTATTTTTTTTATATTTGCTAATAATATTTTTTTTAATAGGCAGTTGCAGATAGCGAAATGCGATTCTTAGATGCTTTCGTGGGCTTTCCTGGCCGGTGTCATGATGCTAATATTTGGAAGAGTAGCCCATTGAGACGCGCAATTGTTAACGGTCTTATTCGATTTCCTCCTGAATGCCACTTGTTAGGAGATGCAGCTTACCCTCTAGAACATTTTTTGATGGTACCTTATAAAGATAATGGATTTCTTTCGCGAGAACAGTTAAAATTCAACATTATCTTAAGTTCCCATAGAGTGTGCGTAGAACAAGCTTTCGGTATTTTAAAGAAAAAGTTTCGCATACTGAAATATATAGAAATTCAAAATTTGTCATTGGCTAAGGATATAATTATGGCATGTTTGGTTCTACATAATTTAATATTAAACAATGAGAAACTTGCAAACAACGACGAGTACTTCACAGAGGACGAGAACAACATACCAATTGACGCCCCAAACATCAATTCATCTGCTCCTTCAGAGCAAGCAAATCAAAAGAGAGCTGCATTAACATCCCTATTTTCTTCATAATAAATACTTCTTGTAAAAATATATTTTTTAACGTTATACAAAACGTGTGTATTTTATTTAATTAAATTTAAAAGGTAAGGCACAAATAGTACAGAATATATGTATATAAGGCTACAGCATAATTAGGAATTAGGATTAACTACATTTGTCAGCAGAAGACGCAGCTGCTTCAACTCTTCAACTTTTTCTTTTTCCACTTTCAGCTTTTCCTTCTCGCATTCCAGAAAATCTTGCATTAAAGCCTTGTCGGATTCGCTTTGCTCGCGTAAGTACTCCAAAATATCGCACCGTGGGCGCTTTGTTGACTTTGGGGTTTCGGAAGCCTCCGGGCTCGCAGTCACTTCAGTGTCTGACAATATATGCTCAAGCGTTTGTAGCGAGGAGCTCAGGGAGGTTTCCGGAACCACAATGTCGCTGCGGGTGCCATAGACCGAATCCATTTCTTCGAAGAACTCCCAGGATGTGGCTGCCTCGCCAGATGTGTTATTTCTTTTTTTTATGCGTTTATATGTGACCGTAAAATTTAAAAACTTTCGCATAATATCGTCCCGAGTAAACGGAAAATCTGGGTCTATCATTTTAATTTGGCGAAGAACTTTTTCCCACAAAACGTTGCGTTTTTTGAATCTTTGGCAAAATTCACCTTCCAATTCCAATCGCGTTCTCAACATTAATTTTTTTCTTTCATAAGTCCACTTTTTGTTGCTGTAAAAATATAGAGAATGAAATATTTTAGCTTTAAGCACTCATTAAGCTTACTATTTACAAATGTATTGACAAAATATCACTAAAACAGAAAAAATAAAATTTACCTGTCGGCTTCATCCATTTTGAAATTCGCGAATCAACAAAAGCATAACCAAATTTAGTGATGCGCGTTTTGCTTTTTTTTGCGCGAAGTAAACAATCGATTGACGTTTAGGGACACATGACATTGTAACATTATAAAGGGTTGCGTTTAGGAACGCGTGACTTTGTACAACTTCAATGCAACTGACGTTTAGGAACTCAGCCTATCTCTCACGAATGCTCATTTCTTATTTTTTCTCACTCATGCGAATTCTGTTTTGTGATTTCTCTTGAGCTAGAGTTGTTGTTGTGTGTATTTATCAAAGTGCCATTCACTTCTATTGCAAACATTAAGTGAAAACTCACATTGCGTACCTCATTTGATGAAAATTACGCTTTGATAAATAGACACAACAACATCATAGCTCACGAGAAATCACAAAACAGAATTCGCAAGAATGAGAAAGAGTAAAAAATGAGAACTCATGATAAACTCAGTTAAGACAGAAATTGACATTAGCAAAGGAATGCGCTGGGTTTCATTGTTTCATTTTAATTACGTACAGTAGTCAAAATGGGTAAACCGTCGAATATAGACAAAGAACGCTTGGTCACTTTTGACCAGCAAGCTAATGTGTCGAAGTCCTCAGAAAATCTTCGTAAGAAGTTAGAAAACTTAGCAAATAGCGACAGGATGCCACTTTCTACTAATGTTCTAGATTATTGGAAAAATATCTCCAAACAAGACTATGAAATGTCTATGCTTGCTTCAATTGCTTTGGCTGTTCCATCTAGCCAAGTGTCGGTTGAAAGAGCTTTCAGCGCATTATCCACAATACTAACTAAGCAAAGAACAAAACTTAATTAAGATACAATTAACAATTCATTACTTATAAAATTAAATCATAAATTGTTAGAACCTATTTTAAATTTATTTTCTGTATCAGTTTCATTATCACTATAAATAAATAAAAATAAATTAAAAGAACTTTTTCTCACTAAAAGTGAATTCGCAGAAGCAAGAAAAGGTAAAATTGGGAAAGCTTTTCTCAGAAAAAAAGATATATAAAAGCGAAAACATATTCGACGTACAGCTAAAGCATATAAACAAAAAGAAATATTACGTTTTTTCCGTTTCATCAACCATGTTTGCCAATAATGAGCAGCGCTCGTTTGAGCACTCACTTATGCTCTGAGAAATGCTGTCTGCTCAATCTTTTTCTCAGAGTTGTTTTCGTTTTTATGAGCGTTGCTCACTTTTTTTTTTCATTTTTGCAGTGGCAGAATTCGAAATTTCTGAATTTCGTTTCGTGAGTTTTCGCCTGCTTGTGCGTCTAGCTCATGGCCGTGGCTGGGCAAAAGGTACCGCGCGCGGTACTGCGGCAGAATGAGAATAACTTTTCATATACGTATATAAAGCAGAGAGCGTAAAATTTAATCCAGTTTGCTTTGAAAAGCGAACTAAGCACAACTACACATGCATTGAAGAACATTGAAGAGAAACACGCGTGTAGTGGTGCCCAGCTCTGCTCATGAGTTATCATTTAATGAATTTTAGTGAGAAATAGCAATGCGTGATTTGAAGACAATCTCCGAATGGGCACATGCTAATTGGGTAGATTTCAATGCTGACAAGACTCAGTGTTGTTTGTTGTCTTACAAACGAATCGATTGCTTCCACCCACCCCACAAAAGTTTCATCTGTTGCTAAGCGGACTCATCAGTGACTTTTAATGTGACGATTAATAAGAATTTATAAGGCAGATATATTTCACTTTTTGCATAGTTCTGTTGATAACCCAAGCAAAAAGGTGAAACAGAGCAAAGCGAAACTTTTCGAGGTCGGCTTATAAGTCTCTGATGAGTCTGCTTAGTAAAGATGAAACTTAGACCTTTCTTTTTTTAAATAAATCTTTGTTTTCTTAATTTTGGTAAGTGTTCAAAACTGAACATTAATCTCAGCTCAGTAAAATAATTGTAATTATTTTCTAGCGAAACCTTAGTATCAAAAAATGCGAGTCAAGAACGCTCAATTGAAGATAGTTATTTTTTTTCTTTTGAAGAATAAGTCAAATAGTATTTTATAATAATGTGAGTATACTAAGATAATATATTAAGACCAAATCCATTTCAAACCATGCAGTCGGATTATTTTATATTACGGAATTGGTTGCCGATTAAATATGTTGTTTTTCAAAGGATATAAGGGGAACCATATTTCCCCGAATTGATTCAAAAATTTTTTTTACGAAGTTATGCCCATTTTAAGTTTTGGTGTCAAAAATTAAAAACCGCTGAAATTTTTTTCAAAAAATTGGCATTTCCATCCATATCAAAATAAAGCCATTTGAAAATGATATGAATTTGATCCCCTACGATCAAGATGAAATAAATTTGTAACCGGTTGGTTAATATTGTTTGGTCGTAGGGGACCAAGTTCATGCCACATGTAACATCGCAGATTCCCACTTGGAAGTTTATTTTAAAGAGAAAGAACGGTACCAAATTATGTTATTATTAAAAATAAGCTGAAAGTTGTGGTATCAGAGATGGTTTGGCAATGTTGAAACAAAAATTTAATTTTTTATTTTGAGAAAAAAATTCTCCTGACCTCAAATGTCTTTAGGCGCGCATTAAACTCATGTCATTTCTATCTTAAATCCAAAATAAAATTTTAAGCCAAAAAAAGGTGGGGTTTTTCAGAAGATTAGCTTTGTTTTTTTCTCATAAATAGCGCTACAACTCTGCCAATTTTTACCCATTTTAAAATTAATTAAAGATTCTGACAGAGAATAAGAAGTTCTATTAGAATCAAAAGATAATAGTTAATTATTGTGATTTGGAAGGAAATGCCGATTTTTTGAAAAAACTTTCCGCAGTTTTTAATTTCTGATACCAAAACTTAAAATGAGCATAACTTCGTAAAAACGAATTTTTAATTAAATCGGGGAAATAAGGGTTCCCTTATATCCTTTGGAAAACAACATATTTCAAACGACTATTTGGTTTGAAATGGATTTGGTCTGAATAAAGCACCAGAACCGTTTTTCTAAAATTGTAATATGTAAATTTTTCTTTTACGAAACAGTTATATTTCAATTCTCAGCTTAATAATTTTACTCCACATATTTCATGCATTTTATCTTAAATTGTCAAATTTGTTTAATTCACTTTTTAATTAGTTGTTGAAAACTTCTTCTGCATGTAAGTACATAAATGTTTAGCTTCAATATTAATCAAAGTTAAAATAAAAATGTGAATCTTGAGAACAAATCTACTGTCAAGAATCTGTCGCAGCATTTTATGCTCGCACAATAAAATATCGTATTTTCTTAAACCAAAGGACTCGCAAATTGATGCCTTAAATTGAATTACACTTAAAAACTCAATTTACTCTTACTTGCTGCTATATTGATTTTTTGGCATATAGCTTTGTAGACTTAAGAGGGAAGAGCGGAACCACCCTACTCTACCCACTTGTGTTGAAAGAGTAAACAAAAATTAAAAGAACATTTTTACTACAGTTCATTAAAGTCACAAAATATTTTGCAGACTTAAATATGAGCCATCGGTCTCTTTGAAATTTTTGGAATATTAAATTTAAAAGAAACAAAAATCAATTAAAATATTAAGTTGACGATGGTTTTCGCTAAATTAGAGTATGCCAATCAGAAGATCAAAGAAATGTACGCGATACTGTCATTTGTAAATACAAAGTATCCCAAAGATAATATATCTGTTGAGTAAATATTTTGCCATCAAAATAAAAATCTTTCAAGTGAGCTAATAAAAACCGTATATAACAATTATGTAATAAAAATATTGTACATTTTATATTTTGCTTATTCTTAAGGATTTTATGAGTTATTGGGCTTTCTTTAAGAAGCCGCATTACACACGGCAACAGTCAAAAAGATGCTTTGATATAAGGACCCTGAGAGTTTTTTAACTGCTGCACAGTGGTGCAATTTAGAGTTTTTCATACTCATTTCTGATTTAATTTTGATAAAAAATATTGGATATATTTGATATCAAAGGTAAAAATTAAATATTAGAAATTTCTAAATTTCACGGACTTAAAACAAGAGCGTGTTTTTTTTTAAGCCTCAACTCCACTTGTCGTAAGTCAACTTAAGCTGACTCTCTTATTCCTTTTTGCCACAGAATTTCTTTTCAAAGATATTGAGGTAACCCCCAGATTCTCAAACATGAAATATATGCTAAAAAGAAACACTGTTTACACCTATACGAAATTATCTCCTACATAGTTCTTTATTGAAAACCATATAGCTTAAGTGGCTGCTATTATTGGTGAGACAAAAGCGAGCTCTTTTTAATGGTATTTCCATTACATTGGCTAGCTACACGGGTGATATCGCTGGCGTTTCGGGTCAAATGTTGTCTTTGGTTCAGCGGCCCAATTGGGGCAATGCCCACCCAAGTATCTGATAATATTATTCAATATATCAATTCAATCAAAACATACTATAATCGTGGTAGAATTATACACTGAACAAATTTAATTTTAACTTGTAAAGCAGGAAAAAGTCAAACGATCTGTGTACTGACCTTAGCCGATAGCATTCGTTGAATTTTTTGACCAAAATATTTTGCTCAATGATGGCTTTATACGAGGGTGCAATTTCATGGTTCAAAATCATCAAGTTGTTTTTCCATAAATCTAGCTGTTTTTAGCGAATAATTTTGACTTTTTTCTTTTTCATTGCCTTAAGCTATTTATAATTTTTTTTGTTCTAAGCTCCGGCGAAGCTGACGCAAATTTTTGTATTCCGAATGGCAAAAATATTCCATTCGCACCACTATACTGGCATAAACATTCTACTTATTAAAAATGGAAGAATTTCTGACATAATTTATTGTATAAATGTTGTACTCCGTTCCAATATTGAGTAAAATTTAAAATGATGCTTTTTTTTGCACTTTAAATGCTTTGAGTGGCCAATACAAGTGCTTGGGAGTAAAAGCGATTTCATGTTGCCCCATAGCACTGCTGCTCACAAGCACTCTAGGTCGAACGCCTTTATGTATGCAATTAATTTTGCTGTTGACAATTTTCATTAATTTAATTAACGTTCACACTTCGTCACTTAGACTACAAAAACAACAAATTCTGTTATAACATTTGCAAAAATAAAGGATATTTTATATTGATGTGGTCATGTCAATGGCATTCAAAATCGCTAGCTGATCATAAATGAATTGAATTAAAATCATTTAGATCAATTAAGCTTTCAACTAATAATAATTAATTATGAGTGAAAATCAGTTCAAATTTATATGTATTAGCAATTTACAGTCTGTCAATTAAAAGCGTATTAAATCTTTAAATTCAAATATTAAAAAAAAAATTGGTAATAATTCGGAAAATGATACACGTCATCGATGACATTAACCTCAAAATACGCTGTTTTTGTGGCTATTCTGAGGAAGTGTGTGTGTGTATATAGGGCGCGCTTGCACTTCTCTCATATTTTTCTTCTTTGAGCTTGAAAACCGTATACTTCACTAACATTTATGTAGAAATATTGTGGCTAGCAAAGCCTTTTCGCATACTGACGGTTCAGTTTGAAAATTGTTCACATAAACTATGCTTTTCAAGAAACTACATTAGAAGAAGTCCAATGGTTTTAAATCGCATGACCTTGTTGACTGATTCACGTCTGTTCTTCGAGGAATTATTCGACTGTTAAACTTTTCTTCAAAAAATCGATAGATTCCGTTGCTGTGTATTATGTTGCATCGTCCTGTTGACTCAACAAAATTTTCTTATCATCTCTCGACATCGAGCTCGATTCACAGTAATTGCATTGTCATTTTGACTTTCGAAAAATATGGACCAATTACGCTACCACAGCAAAATCTACTCGAACGACCACTACGATGATGAATTCGGCACTGAACCAGTTTTTTTAAAATTTATCAATGATAAGTTTAATAGCACGGTTATATATGGGACGTTCCATGTCAACCGGGACAGTGGTCTGCCCAAAATTGAGCACAGCAGAAAAACTCAAAATGTTCGTATGCTCAAGAGCTTTCATATGAGAACGGGTGTTTTCGAATTTGGACCGATTTTGATGAACTTTAGTTAGGATCTACTCGGTCCCTTAATTTAGCTGTGTCAACATATTTTTCTATTGGGGGTGTGTCACCGTCCTGTTTAAAAGAAATACCTAATATCAAGACATAAAGTAACATAATAAACCTACATAAGCAGCTTCTCTAAATTTAGTTTACTGTAGTGAAAAAAGCGCCCAGCGTTTTACAGGGTTGAAACTCTATTAGTTTAGCAGTGAAAACGTTTTTTCTTATTAGAGGCGTGGCACCACTCAAAGAAATATCTTTACTCAGGATTCAATCTAGCTCTTTACCAAATATTATCAAAAACGATGAAGCGGCTCCGTCGAGACAGCGTTTTTTTTCTCATTAAGGACGGTGTCTTGCCTCATTTAAGTTTACCAACTGCCTATTTACACATAGATATGTGTATGCTTCGTTTTATGGTCGCCATTTTGTTGAAGATAAAAAAAATCGAAAACACCCGTCCTCATATCGAAGCTCTAGAGCAGCGGTGGGCATAGAAATCTAACAAAAGAGCAAAACAACAACATCAAGAAACAACAAAAGAAATTTTAAAGTTTTTTTTTACTTTCATTTCCAAATTTGCCATAAGCACAAAAACAAACAAAATTGCATTACAACCAAAAACAATTTCTACATTCGTCAAGACACAATGCGGCGCCGTCGTTTATGCCTTTGTGTTTTGTTTTTGTTTTCATTTGAATTCAAGTCAACGCTGCGCCTCGATAGCGTTGAAGTTCTGCAAATTTTTTTTTCGCTTGCTTGTGCGTCGAATAACGGTGAGGGCAATAAGAGCAACTATGTGCCCATAACTGCTCTAGAGCATACGAACATTTTGAGACCTTAAAAATGTTTTTCCGCTGTGCTCAATTTTAGGAAGACCGCTGTCCCGTTTGGCATGGAACGTCTCATATATAGACATATATTTACTTGCTCAAAACAACCCCAAAGATACGAACATATTTCCTAAAAATTTATTATTCAAAAATTATTCCAATAATATATGACATTTCCAGTTGCAATATCCCAGAGACCCCGTTTAGAGCACATTTTGAAACACACCGTTAGAGTTCTCAACCCCCTAACGAGGTGTTTTTACTCCACTCCATATATAAAAGATCAAAATGTATAGGGGATAGAAAAGCTGAAGCTGAAGTGAAGCTCTTTTTTTGGAAACAAATATGAAAACAATTTGTATAGCATTAGTGGATAAAAAGAGGTTAAAATGGATTTTGGAGGGGGGAGGAAACCACCCACCACCCAACAAATTTTTTTTGAGCACAATTATCAAAGATGTTAATTTTACCATTCTTTCAGTATCTATTTTCAACCTTTTGCTATCGATTGGGGCAATAAATTGTTTTTTTTTTCTTGTTACCACAAACTAATGGTTCCTGGGTGAGGACTACATATGTGTTCAGCTAGGCGGATCAATAAACCGATCGGGGCCGATTTAATGTGGTGTAGATTGATTTGAAGAATCCCTGTGAAACAGTTCAACTCTCTCTACCACCGTTACATCTGCCATCTTTGAAAAGTATTCATTGATAATAGAAAAGTCGTCAAACATACGTGCTAGATCCACATAAATACTTCTCTGACGCAGAGAAGAAATAATCTGTTAAAGATGCTTAATGAGCAGTATACATCTTTGTAGTGGTGTTTCAGATCCTTCCACCAGCATCTAGAGAAAAAAGTTGCTTTCAGATCACATGATCTAGCAAACTAGAAGGGTTGCATCTGGATCAAGACAGTAGGTTCATACAGTTCATGTCCCTTAGGTAGCGATTGAGGCCAAGACCAAGTTCATGTACATGCAATATAATTGTTCTGGCTGAGGCCAGAAAGATAATATTAAATCAAGATTCTTTTTTACGTAGAAGGAATGTAAAATCTCTTAGGGAGCCTGTGTGATAATTTATTTCTATTGCGTTTCTTAATTCTAATACATAATTCTATAATGTAGATAGTTTCTTGATTGATTTCCTTAGATAAAGTTCAACTGTTTCTACATACATACCTTGGAATCCTGTCGTAAGAGTCCCACGATGTCAGACAGTTGTAAGACGAGTATCGACTGGTACCCGACATATTGCACAATAAATTATCCATTGATTTTTTTTTGCAGGGATTGTGCTTCTCACTCAATAAAATAGTGAATTGAGGTAGAGTTTGGGAAAAGGTGGGATACAGTGAGGTGGATGAATCGGATCGGTGGTTTCGAAGGCGGGTGTGTTAAGCGTGAAACAGCAAAAATATTCCGTAAAACTGCTGAATAATTAATTAATAATAGCCATTTTACAATTTACATGAACATGAAATTTCAGACGCGGCAGCAGCTGAAGGCAAAAATTCCTTATTAATTCGCACAGATAAAAACGATTGAAATTGAAGCGAACAAAAACAAAAATCACAGATGTTTTTCTTTTTTTGCAGCAGCAGCAGGGAGTTCGAACAAATCATAAATTAACGTGCTTTCTGTCGCGACGTAACGTGACGTAGTGAGCTTGACGCTTGAGGACGTTCGATATAACCGATGTTGATGAATGACGTTAAGGTGACTTGGTTTTTTGTTTTTATTTTGATTTTCTCACTTTTGTGGTGATTTGTTGTTTTTGCTTAGAGTTTTGTTGCTTCATTGCGTTAAAATTTCATAGCTGTTAGAAAACGGCTGCTAGCGGTGAGGCGGTGTAATCCTAGATGAAGATACAACGCGTTTCTAAGGCGAATCGAAAAAACAGCGCAATTTGGATCAAAATTTATGGCTTGTAATTTTTCATATACCAACACAGACGCACGCACACTAAAACGATTTTACTTTATTTATTTTTTTGCAATTATTTTTGATGATTTTTAACGCGCTGCACAGTGTGAAGTAAGGTCGAAAAGTCTGATTAAAATGAGTATTGATTAATCAAAATGCGTCAGAATTTAAGTTGTAAATTATTTATTGCTCTTTGCCAAAAGAAAATATTTCATCAACTTTGCAACTAAATTGAACGATTTTTTCTACACTGTAGTTTTTAATTAAGGTAAAAATATACCTTTGTAGTTGCTAAGTTCTTGAAAGTTTTCTTTGGAAAAATTAACCAATTCAAAGTGATTATACAATAGACCGGGTCGATTTGTATGAAGCAAAATAAAGTAAGTCAGACACCGAATCAAAAGTTAGAGGAACCCTTAAAAACGATATCTGCATCATTTTTTTTCGTTCCGAGAAAAACAAATGGAGCACTTTTGATTCTCCCGAAGGTCATTTTTGGCTAAAAAAACGTGTTTTTTGCTCATAATTTTTATTCCTTCACAGAATGGATACCCGACTTTGCTCGAAAATTAAAGAGTGTGCTCTTGCAAAAAATTTGACGTTAAAAAAATTTAAGTTTTTTTCTATTATAGATAATATTTAGTCCCGAAATTCGATTTTTTCACATTTTTTATTCATTTATTTTTTTTTAAACTACTGTAGATGCTGCATTTAGCATTGGATTTGTATAATTTTGGTCTTATTGGAAATTTAATTAGCTCTTTTTTCAATGATGTAGTAGATCCTCTCTAACTTGAAGCTCGTTAACTTGAAATCTTCTATAAGACGAAGAAAGTAGCCATTCTCTTCCGTTCAAGTTCGTACTTTGCTTCGTGAAATGTACATTATCATTCATTATATGTGCTCTATATTCTATCGGATGGCTATTCAAAAATCATTGCAGCTCGGAAAAAACCATCATTGAATATAAGGAAGTTTTATGTACCTGAAGTGAATTTCAGCTGCACATCGTATACAAATATGGTCCATTGGGACAAGATACAGCTAACGCACTCAGTTTCTACCTGAAGAAAATCTTTTGATTCCTGATGATTAAGAAGATATCATTGCTTTTCCAGGTGAAGAATAACAAAGCTAAAAATATATAGCATATTTTTAACTACATAGCAAATTACAATGTATAATTTTCATTACAGACATTCCATGTCATTCCCAAAGCACGGAACGTCACGTAAAAGCAGTGAGCGAATCATGCATGCAAGTCGTGCACAAAAACCGCCTGGGTCACATTTTAAATACTTTGGACTCACGCGAAATATACAGTAGCCTAGAATCGCGCCAGTCCTTAAAATAGCGATACCCAAATTCTGTCTTAACTTTTATGTAGCGATAACCAAATACTGTAAAAATTGAGTAATAAAAGTTGGGTTTTTTGTCAGAGTGCTTTTCCCAACAATAAAAATTAATTGCCTTTTCAATAAGACCAAAATTATACAAATCCAATGCTAAATGCAGCATCTACAGTAGTTTAAACAAAATAAATAAATATAAAATGTGAAAAAATCGAATTTCGGGACTAAATATTATCTATAATAGAAAAAAACTTAAATTTTTTTAACGTCAAATTTTTTGCAAGAGCGCACTCTTTAATTTTCGAGCAAAGTCGGGTATTCATTCTGTGAAGGAATAAAATTTATGAGCAAAAACACGTTTTTTTAGCCAAAAGAAGACCTTCGGGAGAATCAAAAGTGCTCCATTGGTTTTTCTCGGAACGAAAAAAAATTGGTGCAGATATCGTTTTTAAGGGTCCTTCTAACTTTTGAGTCGGTGTCTGGATGAATTTAAATTTCGACCCGGTCTATTATACAATTTGAAATTCTGTTCGACAAAATGAAATCGATGCTTTTAGAAAACTGAGTGGTGCGAAATTCGGCTGACAAGTTTTGGGGCTGGTTACGGAATTCAAAACGGATACAGAGTTGTATGGAAGAATTAGTAATATCAAATGAGTTATAAAAACAAAGGCACACCCACAAAGAAGAATTTTGACTTTGCTTTGTTTCAAAAAATAAAAAAGATTAAGCTTAGAAATTCTCACACATCAACTATAAGTTCACTGATGATTACATTTAGCAATGGATGAAACTATTGTGATTAGTTTAAGTCCTTCTTTCTTGTTCTTGTTATGTCTAATTGTTTTGTTTCGTTCTTTTTTTGTTGTTTTGCTTGTTTTTTTGTTTGCATTTTTTTACACACTTTACTGAAGAGTAAAATAATTAATAAATATTTTTGTTTTAACAAATTTTGTAACCGTCTATAGTTTAGGTTAGAGTGGTGGTAATTACGCCTTGCACGGACCATATTGTAACCACTAAATTTTGAATATAATCTTATTATTAAACTCTGGTATTTTAATTGTGATACTCTTGAAATGTACCGTTTGTTTAATGTCACTTATGTTACATTTTATGTAAAGCGGATAGCTTTTAAAAAAATGTGAGATTTTAAAATTCGATATTATTCGACCAAATTGTACTCTTAAAAAGTGCAGTTCAAAATAAAAACTTTTTGATTTTTTCACGATGTATCAGCGGATTACAGTAGCCTTATATTGTCTGGACAAGGTCCATTACTAGGATTAAAGTTAATATTAAAAACTGGATTAGCATCCTCTGTTTTAAGTAAACAACCCATTTTCCATAATATTGATTTAAAAAATGGTGCAAGTGACAGACGCTATGAAATTTTCCAACAAAGTGGGTATGGTATTCGGGAAACTATCGATCGGGGAATTTAAATCCGTAATTTATTTTTCTTCTTCTTTTTTCTTTCTTATAAAAAAAACTAACAATTGACCAAACAAAAGTAGAAAAGGACCGATTTTCCACTTTCTAGCTGCAACACCTCAAATATTATGTTACCGCCGATCCCATCTTGCATCCCCCACTTGCACCATTTCTTAAATAAATATTTTGGAAAATTGATTGTTTACTTAAAACAGAGGGTTCTAGTAATGGATTTTGTCCAGACATATTTCATATATATGAAGTTCTGTTCCTTCGGAAGTAATCGTTTGAAGAAATTTACAATAATGTATTTAACATAGTGGTTTTTATAAGAAATTTAATCTTCTTATAAATTATAAAATCTTATTCAAAATTTGAGTTCTTTTTTTGTAAAAAATCTAAAGTAAACATTTCAAATTTAAAATTTAATGAACTTTGACTATTTTATTTCAAAGTAAATCTTAAAGTAAATAGATAATATACTAAGCGTTTCAAAATGGGATCTAAATTAACTGAACCAGCCGGCCTAATCAAAAAGTTACCTACCTAAGTTAGTATGCATTAGTAAAGTTACATACTTTATCTTGCCAGAAATAAAAATTGAGAATAAACCACATTCTTATGGAGCAGAGTCTTAGTAGCAGGAGCTTCTGCACCTATGATTATAAGTTTCGAACTAGGTTAGGTTAGGTTAGCACGGGAGATAACAATTGTCATCACAACTTAGGCCGCAATTGAGCCCATTGTATACCCTGTTTATAACTTCGTTATCAACCTAACCATTTCGAAATTTTTATAAACCTCAAAATGGATTTTGGACACTTTTGAGCGATGTCTTCAAGAGAGACAAAAACCTTAAACCGCCGATTTGTCAGCGCTGGGCATTTACAGAGATAATGAAAGACTGACTCTTCGACGTCCAGATTTTTACAGCTTCTACAAAGATCCCCTACATCAGAAAGCCCTAGTCTTGCGGCATGTTTACCTATAAAATAGTTTCCTGTAATGACACCGACAAAGATTCTCAGGGTTTGTTTGTCTAATGAGAGCACTTTTCGCGTTCTATTAGTATCATAATAAGGCCAGATTGCCCTCGACGTACAACATGTTGTCATGTTAGACCATCTCATATTAGCCCACTTTATACATTTTGATCCAATTTTGGCTCTAATTAAGGCTAGTGGTTTCATAATGTAAGGTTCAGAAATTGTGTCAGATTTAGAGCTTTTTCTAGCAAGTTTATCTGCAGTTTCGTTGCAAATGATGTCCAGGAACCCAACATACGGTTAAGTTACATTTCCAGCCAATTTCACATAGTGATTTCCTGCAATATAGGAACAAACGAGACTTGATTATATTAGAGCCGAGGGCCTTAATGGCTGCTTGGCTATCGACGTATATAACAAAACTGTCACTACGTTCAAAAATTTTTGATTTAATAATTTGGCATGCCTTCCAGACAGCTAAAACTTCCGCTTGAAATACGCTACAGTAACAGAGTAAAGAAAAAGATTCCCTAGTGCTTAAGTCGCAGGAAAAAATTCCAGCCCCAGTACTATATTTCTTTGGAATTCGAAATAGAAGCCCAGCCCTTTCTTTCAGGTATTTTCACTTAAAATTTGGTTGAGAACATAAGAGTCCAGTTTCGAACTAAGTTTTAGTGGATACTGTGTGGTACGAAGACCAGCGTCACAATTCAACATGATCCCATTATCGTTAAATTCAAAAATTGTGCTCCAGCAACAGAATCACATGTGTTTGTCGAGTTCAACTTTCGATAATGTAATAGATTTTTTTTTTATTAATGTATTTAGATCTAAATGCTTGCAAGTACTATGACTTAAGAGCCATTTTACATATATCTACATATAATTGCTAACTAACTTTTATCATTAAAATTTTGAATCATACAGTGATATTCTGACCCAAGAGAACTTAACCAAAAACAGCTTTTGAGGTACTTTCTTCGACCAGTGTAATGCTCACATCTGGGGATAGCTGAAGGTGCTTGTTAGTTCCAAGTTCAAAAAAAGTTCTTTTCGTCAGGCCTACTGATTTAATCCTAGATAGCTAACCATTTTTAATTTTTCAAAAAACCTAACCATTAGTCATTTTGACGAGCACGGAACTTTTTGTTGTTTTAAATGTGGAGTGGTATACTTTGTTTTAAGTTAAATGGTTTCATTGCTAGCTGCTGATATTTTATTTCAAAAATAATGACAACATTTAAATAAAATTTTAGAAAATAAGTTTGTATTACATAAAAAACTAACAAAAAAGCTAACGATTCATCAAAATGACGAACAAGTAGCAAAATTCAAAATGCACATCAACTGCGCACTATTACCACAAGCAATCTTTCGGCAACGACTGAGTTTGTGTGAGAGTACAATTAGCTAGGCGAGTGAAGTGAATATCTGAGTGTCAAAATGACGAAGGTTAACTAGCTGTGGTTTAACAACCCGATTAAAACTTAATGAAAGCAATTTTTTCTTTTTTTTTTCAGTGTAAGTTCTCTGACTGCAAAACCTGATTAACAAACAGCAAACTGCTTTAGAATCTACAAGAGTCTACCAACAATTGTGTTCGCCGAATTCTAAGATTTTGGTGGCATAGCACCACTTTCAATATCGAATTGCTCACCAGATGCCGACAAGATCTGATTTCCATTCAAATCAAAAGGCGAAAGTGGAAATGAATTGGGTACACGTTGCAGAAATCACCAACATAATTCTGTTCTGTTCTGTACACTCTCCGAGGATATAAAGGACACAAGTGAGAAGATGCTCATGTCACTTTCTATGTGGTGGACTACCTATAGGTGTCCCTTAGATGAATGTGTAAAATAAATGATCGACACCTTCATAAATCTACGACAACTGGTTACTGATTTCAATGCGGAGATGAATTCGAACTGACAGTCTTTTAAAGTTAAGTAGGTCGGGGCTGTCAAGTTATTTTTAAATAAATTGAAGTACTGATAAGAATCGTAATCTTAAAGCTAAAATTTATAAGCTGATTGTTTTTCAAATAAGAAAAAACTTTGAGCTCATCGTAAGTGCATGGGCACTTGAAAACTAAAGATAAACTACTTATATGCCGCTTTGCGTAGAACACAAACAATTTTTCAGAACTCTGCGCTTCCAAATACTTAGTAACCCAACATACACATCGGCGATTAATTTCAAAAGACGCGTGGGAGTTAAATGTTTTATTTTAATTAAATTTCAATGAATTCGAAAAGATTATTAATTAATCACTCCGATACGCTTATTTTACATTAGCGATCGCTTCACGTGCGCAATTATATAAAGTGCTGAGTGTTGTTGTTTTTTGATACCTTAAAATTAATTAATTTCTTGAAAATTAAAACTAATCGAAATGAGTTCACACATTTATATACCTACATATACATACATACTTATATACTCCTTGACGTAGATACAGATGCTCCTTGTAGTAGGCATAATAGGAAAATGAGCTTATCTGAGAAATGCTGTACAGACCAATCGATTAAATGCCTTGTCACTTACTTCATAACTTATCGTAATTTAATAAATTCCCTTTTTCATTTGCTTTTACGCAACTGAAGTTGACATTTATTGTAAGCTTAAATTGGATTAAGTATCGCAAAGATACAACAGCATTCACTCATCGGTTAAACGTAACAAAAAGCATAAAAATAATTTATTGTTGAATCAAAGAGAGAGAGAGAATGCTGAGTATCAATCAAAACGGAATTGTTCGAAGGAAATAAATGGCGCTTACTAAAACGGCATCATCCTTTAGTGAAAATTCAGAAATATTTGAGAGCTTTATGAATTAAAGGACACTAGGAAGCTGATGTCATTGCGTTGTTTACAAAGTATAATTTGTTTACGATGAAAGCGTATAAGAAATGTCTCATTTGAAATGTTGCCAACAGAACATTTCAGAAATCTTTCTTATGTGTTTCAAATCTTATGTTTCACATCCAATCATTCTGAATTGTTTCTGGAAGGTTCCAGATTCAGCCTTTTCTGAATCATTCAAATAAAATCTTTCTGACACGTTACATACGAAATCTTTTACATGTAATTATTCTGAATTGTTTCTGAAAGGTTCCAGATTTAGTGCTTGCTGAATTATTTTTTTTGATCAAATCTAAGTAATTCTCTTTTGGATGATATTTTACAGTACAGTTTATTGTCATTTTTAAATTAAGAAACGTCACAAAAAATTAATCAATAATTAAGAATTTTGGTGACATAATAAAATAACAATGCAATTTACGCAGAATAAATAAATAGTCCAACAACGTAATAAAATTTTACAAGATTTCTGTAACACTTCAGAGACGTTTCATATGAAATCAAAAAGTGTACGTTGAGCATTAAGGAAAGCTTTCAGAAATGAAAATGAAAGCTTTCTGAAACATATCTGAAATTTTGTATGATTTCACATGAAAAATTTCTGAAAGGTTAACGGAACACTACATGCCGTGTGAGTCGGTATCTTTGAAACTTTGAAATAAAAGAGCTTTGCTTATTCCAAGTTTTAAATATTTTTTCTTAAAAATAGTCTGCTTTCAGCTTGAAATACTCGTTCTTCTCCCAACGATGTTCGGATTTCTCGAAATCTTCTTCACATAAGACTCCTTAAAACAAATTTTTATTGCAGAGATTATCTCGAATATACAGATAATTTTTTGTTTAGCACCAGACTTTGCTTGGAAAGAAAAAAAAAGTCACAAGAATTCAAATTTGAAAAAAAAAACTTAGAAACTAGGGATAATTCTTAAAGCAATTGCGGACAATTGAGCCGGTGCATTGTAGTGAAGGATTAGCCCTTCTTTGGCCTAATGAAGCCATTTTAAGCTTAAAGTATAGAGATAATTTCAAAATTGGATCTACATTAGTTAAGGAGATAGATCAACTAAAGCACTTAAGCAAGAGTCAGGTAACAAGTAAGTGCAGCAAGTATGTCCTCTAATTCTTATGTCTCCTTAACTAATGCAAATCCCATTATAAATTTGAAATTGTATGCCATTTAGCGTTTTAATACGGCCTTGGACATATAAGCGCCGCAACTCCAGATCTCAAAGTTTAGAAATGAAAAATTTAATTCCACCTTAAGGAATTTATATTAAGAATCTATTCTTAACGATGTTGATACATCGATTTCAGTTTGGCATTTTCTTAAACCCATGTATGCATCAATCAATTGCGGAATGGTCGAAAATATATTTAAGACTTACAAAAGACTAGACATTATACCACTTTGAACGTCACCATAAAATTCCCAGATGACGGCAGGACTTGTTTTGGTTCCATTCTTGGGAAATTTTTTACTGTACGTTGTCATTATAGAAAATTAATGGTTTTTTTTTCATTTGAAAGGTGTGTTGCAATCAATAATGTAAGAACCAACTGGTGAATAGTTTTCCTTGCCACAATATTTCAATATAAATTACATGCATTATGGGAAAATTTATTTACACGACTTCCAAATAAAACATATTGAAAACTCTTGTAATTATGAGGCTTAGTCCCACCTACAGTTGTTGCGACAAGCGTTTGCCATGTGAAAATGTTTGTTCCATCAAGATAAAATCAACAAATTTATTGGGACCGAGTGTTGGTAGTAAATGTCTCATTCAAACGATGTTGCGACAAAAGGTGCCACAAATTGTAGTGACCATTTAACTTATTTCCTAAGCTTTATATATGGGCGAAAGACATTATGGCATATGCAGGACACTAGCGCACATACACGCACACGACGCATACATATACATACATAAACGAATAAACTAATATGGGATTACATGGTAGAAATATGTAATTTCCAAAACGTGATAAAAACTACACAAAATGTGAGCAAATGCGAAATGAAGTGTATTAATTTTGTGTCGCAGTTCTTACCTGCGGGATATTCTATAAGAAAGGGTCAGTCAACTATTTATTTTGCTTGTGAAAAATTTTCAAAATAATCATTACAAATGTTAGTGACTTAAATACAAGTAAAATACATAATGTCAGTCCTATATAACTGAAGCTCTTTAAGCTCACATTCAAAACCATTTCAGCTGAGAAAATAGTTATCGCTCGAGGACGAGAGAAAAATTTAAGTTAAGGTTTCTTCACAAGTGTTCAAAAAACTTACTACTTAGTCAAAGCAAAAGTTAGTCAAAGCAAAAGTTAAATTAGCAAGGAGTGCCACCTTTGTAACATATAACAAGTGGAATTACCCAAATAAAAAGAAAACGTAGTAAGTAATTTTAACAGAAAGTTTAATAATAACAAGGGAACTTTTTTGACGAAATTTTGGCGCGGCACCTCTCATTGAAGCAAAAAATTCTTATGTCAAAAAAGTTTTTTTAGTATAGATGTCAGATATCAATAGAAAACACATTTATTTGACATTTAACCCTAATACCCAGAATTTAAAAAGTAACGAAATCCCAGAAGTGTACCTGTCAGGCACATATGAAGTAAAATACTGAAAAACGTAATTATTTTATCACATTTAATGTCCGGTATGTAATTAAAAGACATTAATGTTTATATTTTTTTATTTTTATTGAGGATTTGCAAACACAAGAATCAAAGGCCCTTCGGCTAAGCAAAAGCGTTAGTACTTAATAAATTTTAATTTTCACATTTTTTGCAAATTTTTGTTGTAAGTGAATGCTCATTGCAAACATTTTTATTGAATTTGTCACAAACTTGTTTCTGAATTTTGGCAGTCTTTGTTGGACAAATATGACAACGTTTAAGTTTCCGGACACCAGTATCAAATGGCTAAGGATCTACCTGTTGGGGTAACACAGCCTTTATAGCCACCTGTGTTGCCTTTCGAACATACTTTGCCCACTGTCTTTTTCGTATGTGTGGCTCCACAAGAGGCTCTCCCAGTTCACGTAAAAACCAATATCTTCTGTTGTGTTTGAGCTCGTTCCAATGAGGATGTGATTTTACAAATATAAAATAAGCAGCAATATTAGCAGCGTCAATTAAATTCATAAAGAAAGCTAGAGGCTATCTATTGGTTTTGCGTTTTATCATATACTCATGAATCAACTGGTCAAAAGTATCTACTCCGCCCTTAGTTTTGTTGTAAAATGAGTTGACTTCTGAGATTTGTTTACCCTCATTCTCAAAAGTGTTTGCGTCATGATGCATAGTTGACATAAAAATAACAGCCTTTCCAAGTTTTGGAACGTGCGATGCGATCGTTATATGTTTTTGGAAACCAAAAACAGTTGAGTTAATCTCCCGTGATTTGTTTGTCAAAAATTCAGGTGGGATAAAAGTTTTGTTTTTTCGAAGTGTGCCAACTACAGTAAGCCCTTTGCTCAGTATGCTTTCAGCTAATTCCTTACTAGTGAAGTAGTTATCCATTGTTACATTGCGGTTTGTGCCATAGTATGGTTCACAAAGTTTTTCAACGACTCTCTTTGCAAGTCCCACATCTCTTTGATTACCTTCTTTGACTGTATATGGCAGCCCGCGGAGGGGATATGAGTTAGCACTGTCATACAACCACCAAATCTTGATTCCATATTTGTTGGGCTTGGAAGGCATATACTGTATGAAGGAGCATCGACTTCGACACGGCATCAACTGCTCATCAACAACAATACTTTCAGTTGGCATATAGTATTTTCTAAAATTATCGTTGACTATATTCCAGACCGACCGAATAGGTGCCAACTTATCTACTTGACGTCGAACACTACGAGTTAATTTATTATCGAACCGTAAACATCTCAAAATTTCTTCAAAACGGGTGACACCCATTGTTGCTTTGAAAATCGTAGTTCCATACAGCTTATCCCAAAATATTTTATAGTTTTGGTTGTTGGATTTCATATGTCCAGCTGTTATAAGCAATCCGATGAAAGTAAAAAGGTCATCCTTGTCTATCGGCTGCCACTTTTTTGAGAGTGTTGAGTACAGAGCTGACCCTTCTTCATTCGTATGCTTTATTATTTCATCACACACCTTAACATTTAGAAAAAATTCGAAGGAATCCAGCACATCCGACAAAATTTTACCTAAATAATTTTAAATGCTATTTATATGTACAGTTTTCACAATTGCTATTTTGCGTACCTGGTGGCAAAACCACTGCATCTATTTTTCCATTCAGAATATTGATTGATCTTATTTTTGATGAAGATGGCGGGCAGGTATTCCATATGCTTCCATCCTTACCAACAAAAGCGGTGTTAGTATGAACTTCCAAAATTTCTGCACCTGCATCATCATCATCAGAAACCATATCATCAACATGTCGCTTAACTTTATTTTAGTCATCGTACACAGTTCTTTTCAGATTTTTTATATTTTACCAAAATTCTAATTTTTATTCAAACAAAGCGAAGGTATGAACCACAAGCGATAAAACTGCGCACAATTATGGGAAAACTTCAGAATTCTTCCACATTTAAAACGCATGGCCTACTAAATTTAAATTTTTTTCGAATAAGTTTTGAAAATGCAAAGCCTACAAAATAAATTTGTATTTATTTTTCATATGTGCCTTTAAAGCACATTTCTGGAGATTTGTTACAATTTTCAAAAATTAAAAATAAAAAAAACAATAAAAATGTGTACTAAACTTAAAATTTATAAAAACAATATAATTCTCACATACAATTTGAGGAAAACATAAAATATTGGAGAAAAATGTATTTTAGTTTGGGAGTTATTAACATTTAAAGTGCGGAGTGTGCCTGTGAGGCACACTTCTGGGGATTAGGGTTAACTATATTATAGCCACCACTTTTGTGGTGAAGTACACAATGGCCCACTTTGGTATTAAATATTTTTCAACAGTTTGATGCTTTTCGATACAATTCGATACGCCTTGACTTCTATCTTATGTTTGCGATTTTTCAATAACTTTTGATATTTTTTAATGTTTTATTACACTGCTCAATACTTTTTAGGTTTTTCGATTCTTTTCGACTAAAAATCACTAAATTGATGCTTTTGAATACTCTGCGACACTTTTTGATTTTGTATCGACAATTATTCACTTTAATAATGTTTTCGATACTTTAAGACATATTCAATATCTGTGAATACTATTCAACCTTCACTAACATTTAATTCTTTTCCGATACTATTTCAACTTTCTGATTTGCAAATAATAAAATAATAAAAAGTTTTGTTTGATAAAATAACTCAGAGAACAAATTCTATCAAACCAAATAGTGCACGAACGAAGTCACAAGCAGCAGATATTCTATACTATTATATAAAGTGGGAGGTAGTACCAATTGAAATCAAAGCCACACAGAACAACAAGAAAAGTTTATTTTAAATAATTTTTTACAATATAAAAATGGCATCCTGTCGGTCACATATTGATGGCACGCATTTTAACGCAGCGCCATCTGTCGTTGAAATAAGTTAGCAAACACACTGACAATCTGTATACAAGTACTTCATCGATATAATTCAAAGTGGTCTTAAATAATTGAACTGCTTATATGTATGTATGTACAAATATTCTAAGCAAAACTAGCTCGCCCAGGCAGACAGGCAGCCAAATTAAAGGTTAGATATTGACAAACAATACAACACGATGCAGCATTCTATTTTTAGCAGATTTTTTTTTATATTGAAGTTAAAAATAGACCCATTTACGCAGTTTACCAATTAAAACGGAATTTGTATAGTAGAACTTTGTTATGAAACTTTAGCAGCTTTTTTCGGTGACGTTATTTTTGTTGAAATTTCGATTTGAAATAAAAATACAGTGTATTAATGGAACTGGCAATATTAGGAGTGGTGTATAGACCATATTCGAAATAGTTTGTTATTTTAAGTATTTTTTCATTTTAAATTTTAAACAACGTTTATTTCTATTCTTTTCGACAGCAGAAGTATAGGTTGATTTACCTTATATCCTTTATCTGTATATTCATCTGTTTTTATTTTGGCTGTAAGAAGTCTTATCACCATCGTAAAATTTATTGAAGTAAAAATTTAAAGAAGATTTTACTTGTTATTTTTACAGAACCAGAATGAACTTCTTACTAAGTTATTTAGCTCGAAAACATTGAATTCAAATGTCCAGATTGAACGATGTTGAATCAGAAATAAACAGCCACGTTCATCTTCATTACAGTTTTATGAATGACCTGATACTTTCACGCAATACTATCAGTTTTATTGGATCCATTAACAACTGAGCTAGTTTCAAACTGTCACGTCGAACTCTATCGTTAGTCTACCGTAATATCCATGAAAAAAATGTAAATACTACATAACTGGGATGTGCATCTTAAGCCGTCGTTAAGGAGTTTAGAAAATGTAACACGGCCAATGACGTGGGGTGTGAAATGCCCCGAAAATGTTGAAATATGTTTTGTCAAAAAAATATGGCTATTATATTTTTATTTTTATTTTGACGTTTTATATTATGTATTGAACTAATTTAAATAAATAACCATCAAAAATATCATAATAAATTATTTTATTCAAAAAGTTCGTAACGCACTTAGTAAGGCCAAGTAAAAGCAACAGTTTGGCAAAATTCTGATTACTGAAAACAATAGTCTTATAAGAGAATTAATAAGTGTGAGTATAATATACTATATTATGTATTAAGTTTGGTTAAGTTTTTCGGATGAGAATAAAAGCGAAAGACGTATAGCAAAAACGAAAACTACGGAATATTCTTAGAAAATTATCTCAAGGAAGTAGGCGTCTAAAACTAAATTTAGCTCTTAGCGGGAGCTAGGTTTTTATTTTAGACCCATAGTTTCTTGTAGAAGTTTTCTTAGAATTCTTAGAATTCTTTGTAGATTTTGTGTTTGCTATACGCTTTTTGACAAAAAACGAATTTCACCTTGAAGCTAATTGATTCTTTACTCAAAAGGCTGGGTAGAGCTCTTACATTAATCCAAGGGATTTTAGGCCAATAAGTCTTTCCTCTATTCTTTTAAAAACATTGGAAAGACTCATAGAAATCTATGTTCGCAGCAGTATCAAACCTGATCTGCTGTCTACTGCTCAGCATGCTTACACGAAAGGCAGATCTATAGAAACTGCACTCCACACACTAGTGAGTGGCATTGAAAAATCCTTTGCATGTAAGGAATTCACCCTGGCGGCGTTCCTGGATATTGAAGGAGCTTTTAACAACGTTGACCCACGTTTGATTATCTCTGAACTGCAGAAACTGGGTATCAACAGTTCCATAGTTGAGCTGATTAAAAAGCTACTGACAAAAAGAGCCATTACCTCAAATCTTGGTATCTCCAAAGTTAATAGGCTTGTCCGCAGAGGAACGCCGCAGGGTGGAGTGCTATCTCTTCTTTTGTGGAATCTGGCAATAAATAAGATGCTCATGTCACTAAAAAGGCTTGGCTGTAAAGCTATTGCCTATGCGGATAATGTAGCATTAATCGCATGTGGAAAATTCCCAAACAAACTGTGTGACATTCTTCAAGATGCTTTAAACAGACTCGTCTCATTATATATAATATTAAATAACCAAGTGGGTTATGGTATTTACTCTAAGGAACTGAAGATAAGAATTGCTGCGAGGTTACCATTGTACCGTGTTTCAGGCAGAGGTTATAGCTATAGAAAAAGTAGCTTCCTGGCTGAGGGTAAATGTGATATCCAAGAAGGGTATCAACATTTATTCAGATAGTCAAGCTGCTATCAAATCCCTAGAATCAGTCTTCCTAAACTCACTAGTGACCCAACAATGCCGCTCGTTTCTTAATGAGATGGCTCAGCATTTTAACATTCACATCATCTGGGTGCCTGGGCATAGGAACATTGATGGCAATTGCAAAGCTGACGAACTTTCTAGGCAGGGGACTACTGCACAAATTCCTCAAGACAAGGAAGGTGTTGGCATGCCACTTGCTACCTGCAAGTTACTGTTTAAAGAAGACATGATAAAAAAGGCAAACATAAGATGGACCCAAGGGTTAACTTGCAATATAACAAGGCAAATCTGGCCGGAATGGAACGCTAAGCGATCTCTAGAACTGATATCCCGCACTAGACATAGTGTCTCGTCAGTTGTTGCAGTAATAACTGGCCACTGGCTTATAGGCAGACATGCGGAGAGGTTAGGAATTTAGTCTTTTGACTTCTGTAGAAGTTTTGGGGATGTAGAGGAGGAGGAAAACGTTAAACATTTTCTTTGCTCCTACCCTGCACTGACTAGAAAACGCCACAAAACACTTGGTTCGTTTTAGTTTGATGACCTGGATGACCTTAGACATGTTAGCATAGGTCAACTATTTAGTTTTATTACGAAATCTGGATGGTTCAATGAGAGGGTATAGTCAACCTGTGTTATCACAATGAACCAAATTTGGTCTAAGTGAGTCGGTTTTTGTAACTAACTGCCACTCCTACCTAACCTAACCTAAGCTAATTGATCTCAGAATCTGCAAAGTCTTTGCAGCATAAATTTGCATGTTCGATGCAAGTGGACCGATTGCAATCTGCGCACGTATATTTTGTTTTCTTGTCACTGTTCCAGAGTTACTCACAACATCTCTTGCTGTCCTCTGATTGTCTTATTTTGCAGTTCCTCAAGCGTTTCTTCAAGGCTTTTGTCAATTCTTTTGTGAAGTTTTCTAGTAACGTGGTTAATAAGGTGGGATGTGATACACCCTTACCATGTTTTCTTACGTGTGTCTCCTTCAATGTGTTACGCTCGACTACGCGTTCTTGCAGTGCCAGTTGTAGGAAGTTTCATCCTCAGCTACTGAGAGCACGATGGCAGATATTCTTGTGAGTATAAAGTTGTCATTGCTTGTAATAACGTACCCAGCTAGTGTAAGCATTAGGTGATCAGAATCTTACATTAATCAGATGAGATCGCAAAACAATTTTATTATAAATAGAATTATTTGATTCTGACGATATTTTCCTTTTTATCGTTATTTTTTTCTATTATGTAATAAATATCTGTCAGTAAGAGATGAGAAAACTCATTTGACTCCCTTTTAAGCTAGCACTTAGTATGATCTGCATATTACGTTAGGTTAACATTAAGAAACTTTATTGTGCTGCACGTAAGTGTGGAAAGTGGGTCACTTTTAACAATGCGTTTGTTATCATACACCCCTGCGCAATTTTAGTCATCCTTTTGTTATACCGTGAAAAATTCTTGGTCGTTTTTGATTGTAAGGTTGACCATAACGATTTGGATACCGTACCTCCTGACGTGAGAAACAATTAGATTCGGTTATGTAGCTCTGTAGATGAATGATTTAAGCGGCATTTACAATTCCTGACTTTTTCATAACTCCTACGGAACAAGAACGCTTTATGTCTAGGGCCTATTTATATAAAATTGAGCTACATACCTGGTTTTCTAAAACCTTGGTATTTTTATGTTCAAAGTAAGAAATTGCAGTTGCTATCGGAATTAACAAGTTAACCCTACTCAGAAGCGTAACTAGGGTGGAAAGAGGGCCCTGATCCAATGGCTTGTGGAGCAGAAGAATGAACAAAGCTAAGATTTTTTGTGGATATATGGCCAAAATTACTTGTTGTTCACCCCGGTCGACAACACCCCTCATTCGACTCTTCATGTCTTAGAGGAATTTCACTTGAAACTTCGACGTTTGCGTTCCGGGTACCGATTTTTTATCCGACGGCACTAAATTGTTGATATTTACTATTCCTATGAAACTAAAAAATGAATGCAATGATATGGGCTATTCTGTCAATTAAAATAGTACTAACTTCCTAGGACTTTTTAAATTAAATTGACAAAATTTTTACCCAACACAAAAAAGTGTCCCATGTGAAAACCATTGCGAGCAATTGATGAGATCTTTAAAAATTTATGCAAATGCGATTGCACAAAACCAAAGTAGAAAAACCCTCTTTTTATGATTTCACCTGCCATTTGGAGTATACAGATATTTTCAATTGTCAAAGATTGAATGGAAAGTGACAGCGGCAGCAACAGCACAGACTTCGAAAGTGAATGTATAAAAACTCCACAACAAATACGCTCTGGATTAAACTCGAGGAAAATCTAAGGAGACAGGTAAGAATATTACAATAACTTAGGCCGATTACTGTGATGAATTCTTGATACGGGTAATATTTTAAGATAATAAAACAAAAAAAAATGTGCTGTAGAAAATAATCTCAAGGACTTTGCTGCCTTTGGGGAGTTTTGTACGTTGCTGTGAAGTAGAAAGACCAACGAGGATGATAAATCATTGGCAAAGTTTGACAAGATTCGAACAAACTTCAAACAACTACTCGTACAACATAAAGGATAAACAGACACACACAAGCACACACACACACACATACACACACAACACGATAGATAGTCAATCATTGATTTTATGAGTAAATCTTTTGCTTGTTTTAGTATTTTCATAAATACTTTTGAAGTAAATTGGAAAAAAAAAAGTAGCGAAATGGGTTAAATAAACTTGAGCTAAAGCGATGTTCGCCGGACTAAGGAAAATTAATGGTTATTGCTATTCAAAGGCTCTCTGCGCTTAAAAAGACTATCAGAAATCTCATAAATTAAATGAATGTAAGTGTTGTGAGGCGAGGGGATGACTTTGAATAAATGCTGCTCATAAAATAAATAATTTTGTATATTAAATAAAAGCCTAATACAAATTTGTTGAATATAATCGTGCACATACATACATTCATAAATTCGTAAATATATATGTATGTTTGTATTTATGTTGAAAAAACTAATCCATCATATTTAACCTCGTTTTAAAAAAAGTTGTCATGTGATTGTGCAGTTTATGTGGCTGAAAGGTGACATCTACATTGAAATCAACTTGATAGCAGACGCATTTGAGTTTTTTTTTTTGTAATCTGCATAATGGGCTGTCTGTCTGTGAAATAAAACGATATCATGCACAAACAGCAAAATTTTCCAATATTTTATTTTTTTCGTAACGTGAAACACTTTCAGCAAAAGTAGCTTTTGCATAAGTATTATTTGCACTTATGTGTAAGCAATTTTTGTACAAAAATCATCGAAGTCGATGGAAACATCGATAGAAGTCGAAACATATAGAATTGCTTCGAAAAAGCTTATTAAAGTTGAGAAGTACCGAAAAGGTTTGAAAAAGTCTAAGAGTATTGAAAACATCGAAAATATCCAACAAAAAATTGGAAAGTATTTAGTATTGAAAAATTCGTTTAAGCCAAAGTGTTAAATATTGAAAAGTTTCAAAAATAAACGAAAGATATAAGTCGAATAATGTCCAAAAAACATCCAAAAAGTGCATAAAAGTCACAGCGTGAAATAGTATCGAAAAATTCGATTACCATCAAAAATTCCGATCGAAAAACATAGCAAAACAAATATCGTATGGTATCGAAAGATGTCGAAAAGTCGAAAAGAAACAAGTAAGTAGTATCGAAAAACAGCGAAAAAGTTCAAGTATCGTATACAACTTATATCTTATGGACCCTGATATTTCATGTACCAGCTTTAATCAACTGCATGTGGGGGTTAGGCTTCGAAAAAATTCACATGAGTTTCGAACCCATGCTTCATAGTTTCTTTTTTCTGTTTTCCACCAATATACAAATTGACAAAAAAGCGAAAATTTGTGTCACAAAGTTTTCAAGCAACCGTCTGTCGAACGTATACGATACACGAGTCATCATTCAAATGAGTGCAAAAAGTTAAAAGTTCGAAAGGGAAGGACTTAGAGGGCCACTCCACACTTGTTTCAGTAAACTCTTCCTTACGCCATTTCCTTTCTCAATTATTTTTGATCTTTCTATATAACAATCCACAGAAAAAAATTATTTTCGATTCATAAATATAAGATCCATCATTACGATTAGTGTAGATTTAAGAAATAAAAATCCAAAATCACGACTATTTTTGATAGAAAAAAAAAAAATCTAAATTTCCGATTATCTTAGATCGAAAAAAATCCAAGTCCAAAATATCGATAATTTTCTTTAATTTTCATCATAAAAAAGTCTCCGCAGCAGACTTAGGATATTATCGAAAAACCTACAACAACAAAAAATTTTAAGGAAGAGGGATGGCAGATATTGAATGAAAAAAACAAAATACCCTTGAAACATTTTTATGTTATTGAACTTTCTGAATAAATCTTAACTCAGTTTTTGGATTTAGCAAAGTGTTTATCTTTTCTTTGTTAATTTAACCCTACGTTGGGCAACTGGAATTTTTTTGATTTTTTTTTTTTGTAATTTAAATATATTTCTAATTGAGCTAGCGACTTGAAATCTCGAAAAACTTTATTTGTGATGTACACATCACATTCGTACCCAATGGATCCAGCTGGACCACTGTGTACCTTGTATGAAAAACGATGCGATTTGAACATTTTCATTCATGTTATTTATTTTCTAAATGTAATTTCTATTCAAAGTGAATACAATTGATTCTTATATGTATGTGATTATGTTCATATTTGTATGCACATGCACGTACATAAGTTTGTTATGTTTCTTTTCTGTTCGTTTAAGTCAGTTGCCTAGTGAAAGTTAAACGCAGAATACGTTAGTGGTAATAAAATACATAAAAAATCAAATGTTTTTTTGGCGTTCAGATGACTCGCCTATAATCCGAGCAGCTATGTCCCATAAACGCTATCGTGCATTGAATCGTTATATACTATGTTTTGATGGCCGCACGCGTGAAAATCGTCTCAAATTCGACAAAAAACTGTCCCAATTCGTAACATTTAGAATTTTCTGAATGAAAATTTCACGAAGAACTTTGAACCGTATGAAACAGTAATGATTGATGAGCAAGTAACTATTTCCATATGGTGGCAATACTAAATTCACCCGATATATTCCATCGAAGCCAGTAAAAAACCAAACAAAATATAATTTGCAAGGGAAATTATACACAGGCCGATCAGAAGGAGAAGAGCGTGAAGTGAATCAAGGTGAAAATTTTTTGCTACATCTCGTAAATCGATACAGTAACAGCGGTTGTACAGTTGTGGCTGACAATTATTTTAACAACATTTTAGGAAATAATCGACTTGTATTCGTTGTAATGAGAAAGAAATGAGAAATAAACCATTCCAACCTATACGCAATATGCCAACAACACTCCAAAGGCAACTATATTTGTTTCAGTTGTATGTCAAATAATCTATAAGATAGTCTTTTCATATATCATCTTAAAACTGATTTTTAACATTGATATACTCAAAAATAAAACGAAAAAAGTGCACAAAAGAAAAAAAAATTTTTTTTTCAGTATTTTTACCTGTGCAGGTAATAAAATATATATACACATATGGTCAAAATAATAAGTACACTACTTTATATCTTATTACTTCTCAATCATTTTTTGTTTTACTGAAAATATATATGGAAATTCTTTTTTATTTTGATAATTTCAATATGGCAATGCCTTTAAAAGTGAAAAGGAAGAAGGGATTTCCCCGAATTTTTCATTTAAAGGGCTTATTTCACTTGGACAAAATAATAAGTACATTAATCATTTCTTTAATTTTGCAACAATCTGATCCGCTTTTTCGTACAGGTTTCTTAATTTTATTTATGTTCATATTTAGTTATATCATAATAAAAAGAAAAAAATTTCATAGATGGGAAGAAATCAACATTGTACTGCCGAGGAGAGGCAGATGGTTTCGACACTCAGAAATTACGGCCAAAGTCTTCGTACTAATGCCGAAGCCATGGATCAGTCAATTTTTTCGTCCAAAACGCTTTAAAAGCTAAAAAAGTGGTTGAAACCCGCGGAAGACCAAACAATTCTTCAACAACGATGGATAATCATATTGTCACTGTCGCAAAAAAGAACCATTTCGCATCTTCAAGAGCCATTTCAGCAGACATCAGCAATGTGATCTCGTTCCGAACGGTACGTCGACGATAACAACGAACCAATTTACCTTGACGGATAGCGAGAAAAGTTTCTATGCTTCAAAAAAAAAAATTTGAATATGCGTTTATCATTCGCAAAGAAACATTCAAATTGGTCCGGACCAGACGGCGAGAAGAAATGGCGTAATATTTTGTGGAGTGACAAGTCAAAAATAAATACTATATGTTTGGAAATGACTCCGCCCGAAATGTTCGACGCCCCAAGGGTAAAGAATTTCACTTACGCTTCACAAAACAGATTATAAAGCATGGGAGTGACCACATTATGGACTGGGATTATTTTTCATGGTACGGTGGGTGTCAGACCAATACATCGAATTTCCGATAGCATGACCAGATTCCACTATAAAGACATTTTGGAAAGTACGATGTTGCCCTATGCTGAGGAAAGTATGCCGCTAAAATGGACATTTCAGCAGGATAATGATCCTATGAATACTTCCAAGTTGGTGAAGAATTGGTGTCAAAACAATAGTGTGACCTTGCTTAACTGGCCAAGTCAATGACTGAACTTGAACCCTATGGAAAACCTTTGGCGAGAGTTGAAGCAGAGAATAGGAAAGGAAGTATTATAAAATAAAAAGCAATTATGGAGTTTTTTCCAAAAAACTTGGTATGAAAAACCAGTAGAGACTTGCCGTAAGCTTATCTCCAGTATGCCAAAAATAGTACACAAAATTACTCAAAACAATGGTTGATATACCGGCTACTAATGATGAACTTTAAATATCAACAAATAGAGTCGATAAAATCGAGTTAATTTTTGTTTTTATTAAAATGTATTGAATGTACTTATTATTTTGTCCAGTCATTTTAATCCATTTTTTACTTTTTTGATAAGAGTGAAAGATATTTTTGTTTTTTTATTAATGTTTTACCTTTTTATTTTATTTAATATGTTGTAAAAAGTTAACTATACATTTGTTTTTCTATTAACTTAAATAAATTTTTGCCTACAAGCCATTGAACTAATTATGTGAGCTTACTTACTTACTTAGATGGCCATAACAACCCGTTGTCAGGTTACGGCCGACCTCATTAGCTCTCGCCAGGCGCCTCTGTTTTGCGCGCGCCTTCTCCAATCGTTAATGCCAAGCGCGGTTAGGGCTTCCTCAGCTTGGTCTATCCACCGGAGGCATGGTCTCCCTCTTCGTCGTTGACCGGGGACCTTCCCTTCGAATACCTTTTTCGCTGGAGCTTCTTTATCCATACGATGGACATGACCCAGCCAGCGTAGTCGCTGTATTGTTATACGCTTAACTATGTCAATGTCGGCGTAGAGCTCATACAGCTCGTGGTTCATTCGAATGCGATAGTCGTCGCCAACTCGAACAGGACCAAAGATTTTGCGGAGAACTTTCCTCTCGAACACACCAAGAGCGGCTGCGTCTGTTGTCGAAACCACCCATGCCTCAGCGCCATAAAGAAGCACAGGTAGAATGAGCGTCTTGTAGAGTGTTAGCTTTGTCGATCGAGAGAGAGCTCTGCAACGTAATTGCCTACTGAGACCGTAGTAGCACCTATTAGCAATTGTTATTCTCCGCTTAATCTCCAGACTGACATCATTTTTGCTGGTTACGGCAGTGCCAAGGTAAATGAATTCCTTGACAACTTCTAATTTACAGTTGCCCGCTGTAACATGAGTCTAGATCCCGTGCTCTCTTGTTGTTGTTAGTAGACATCATGTATTTCGTCTTGCCCTCGTTTACCGTCAAACCCACTTTGGCTGATTCCTTTTCAATAGCAGTCAAAGCGGCAGTAACATCTCTCTTACTCCGACTGATAATATCAATATCATCAGCGTACGCAAGGAGCTGAACACCTTTGAAGAAAATGGTGCCATTATGATGCACACCGGTTTTTCGTACGATCGCCTCCATAATGAAATTGAAGAGATCGCACGAGAGCGGGTCGCCTTGTCTGAAACCTCGCTCGGTATTAAAAGTTCCGGAGAGGTCATTCCCTACCTTGACGGAGCTAAGCGTATTGCTCAACGTCATCCTGCAGAGCCTTATCAACTTTTCATGTAAACCGAACTCAGACATTGTTGCGTATAGGCAATCCCGCACTGGACTATCGAACGCAGCTTTATAATCGACGAAGAGATGGTGAGTGTCGATTTGATATTCATGGGTTTTACGTGAGCGTGTACTTATTATTTTGACCATATGTGTATGTCAGAACCAATTTGAAAATAGAGAAACCGAAAATAATTACCTGGCTGGTGAGTATATACGTTTAAACGCATGACCAAAAACGCAATATTTACATATAATTACATGAAAATACACAGGGGTCCATCTGGACCCATTGGGTACGAATGTGACTAATCAGATGTTTGCCTAACGGAGGGTTAATGCTGGCACCCCATATACTCGCGAGCAAACGAAGAGAATAAGCGAGAGTAAGCAAACTACAAACTGAGCTGTTTATTTCGTTAATGCACTGCAAAAAATGTTTGAAATCAAAAGGCAAAATACATATTTTTTCGCTGAAAATGCGAGTTTTAGCGATAGTTGATAAATTTCATATAGAAAGCGATTTCATACCTAAAGTTCAACCCTTGAAATAAGAAATCATATGGATCGTAAACGGAAAAACGAAGAGATTGGTGCTCTTGTCATTTCCCTCTCTTTTGAGAGTAAGAAAATATTTGATATTTGCGCTATGCCGACCACTGGTTTAATGTGAAACTGACATTAGTCGAACTTATAAATTTTGCAAAAAATTTGTTGACCGAATTTTGCTTAAAAAAAACTAAGAGTTGGACGAAATAATGTGAAACCAAACTTCTAGCCTTGACTTGCCTAAACTAAATTACGTTGCTCGTCTGTGTGGTATGTTCATCGCTTGAGCCTACTTATACCCCCGCTTATGTTTATATGATGGTTGGATTTGCCTGGAAGTCTAGAATTTATAAAGAACGCCTAAAATGCCACGTATTATTCGTTGATGTTTACCACATACTTAGGCCGAGTTGCCAAATAGTTCCTATATAAGAAGAGCTCAATAAAAAAAAAAAACCATTAAAATGACTTGTTTTTGAAAATGTCATTTAAAGTAGGCGATGATATGAACATAAGCATTTTTTAAACCGAAATTTTATTAAATTTTTTGAAGATTTTAAACTTATACTTATCAATTCACTGAATAAATCGCGTTATTGATTTTCTATAAATAAATTTAGGTACTTCAAATGTTTTAAATTTATTCATTAAAAGGTTCACTTTCTAAAAACAATTCAAGAGAAAAAAACAAAAAAAAAAAACCTGCGACTGAAAACTTTCTACATTGAATTGTATCGTTTGACTTAAGTCAAAAACATGGTAACAACAAATGGAAGGACTACAAATCCGTCCAAAGTGTTTTGAACCCTTCTGCTACAATAAAAACAACAACTAATCGGTTTGAAATCCAAAAAGTAGAAAAATCCTTAAAGATGCAAATGAAAGCGTTTTTTCATTATCATGGAGAACAAAAGGAACGCAAAGAACAACAACAATAACGGTCGCTCAAATCAAAATACCATGTTGTATTTATGAAAAGTTGCTGGATTTTGTTAAATTACGAGTATTTTCGATTTGAATAAAATTTGAATATTTTGAGCTACATACAATTCAACTCAATCCAACATCGTAACAAAAAATATGTCCAGACCAGATGCATATTTTTTGTGTTCTCACAAGTCAGTCACATTCGGATACGCAAATAAATCCACCAACGGAACGATTTTCTTGTCTTTTTTCATAGTAATGTAAAAATGATTTAATTTACATTTTGTTTTTTTATTATTTTTCATATTCAGTTTAAGCAAATTCGTTTGTGGTGCCGAAATGATTTGATTTCGAATAAAATATATGAGTCGATTGACGTCAAAGATAACAACACTGCGGCAGGAATATTATTGCGCCAACATGACGCAACTATTGAGTGCGCCATCTTAATCTGGACAATGGAAATATTAAATAACTTTGACGTTTTGATCATAGATCTTCACACGTATCCATACAAAGTGCTGTTGACTCAAACAAATATAATTGTCGGGTTTGGTCCACTGATAATTCTCACATAACTCATGAAACAGCATTGCATGTTGAGAAAGTGACTGCTTGGGCCGGTATTTTCTCCAAAACCAACTTTGGGTAAATTTTCTTCAGAGCTGGTGAGACAAGTAATGTCGATCAATATCGGTGGATGTTGGCACACTTTATGTTATCGAAAATGCATAAAAAAAAGGTTTGAAAGGCTTCTGGTTCCAAAAAGACGGTGCGACAGGCCAGATTGCACGCTCAACAATTGACTTTTTGCATCGGAAGTTTCGTTTGACCAGATTGATTTGGTGCACCCGTTCCTAGGATGACCCAAAGGGAGCCTCCATATGAAAATTTTGCTTTAACTTTCTATGCAGTTGTTATGACTTATATATCAGTTTTGAGAGAATATCGTTGTAAAGGTTTTGATACACAGAAAAAAAAATTCTATGATATCAAACAATTTCGTGTCCGAATTCAACGTATTTCTTGTATAATTTTCAGTCATAGAAACAGTTTGTCTGATATAACAAATCATGATTTGTTGTTTGTCATACTCGGTGCTTCCTAGAGAACGAGCAGGCGCTTAAAGAGCGCAAAAATGAGAACAATCAGGCACTTAAAGAGCGTAAAAAAGCATTAGAGAGCGTACACGTATACAGAATAATCAACACATGCTTATCGTTGCTTGTGGTAGTGGGCACCACTGGTCTACAGTTTTTGTTGAAACTTAAAATAAATTCGTTGATTTCAAAAAAACCTTTGTAAATATTGCAATTATTTAATTCGTATTTTCAAGAAATGTTTTCTGTCAATCTTTGATTCAACTAAAACATTATTTGCTTCAATTAATTCCTTGGTTTTATCAACGAACTTTAATTAGAAAACTTATTTAACTGTTTTTCGTTTTATTAATGTTGATTTTCTCCGGAAGATCTGCAGGCGTTGAGCCAGGCTTACGTGTCGGACTACTTGGTAGTAAGGATATATGTTATCGACATAAGTGAGGTATTTCAGATACTCGTTCGAAGTCAATTGATGTCACAAAGCCCTCCACTCATTAACCTACTTTTCAATAATAATAAGGGTATTTCATTGTTCAATACACGATAAGATGACAGAAAATATGTCCAATGTTTCTAGACAATTGGTCCCATTTTTTCTTGAAATCGAATCATGGGAACGATTTCGACAGGACCTTGAGTGGGATTGACAATAGTTCTAGTATAGAAATTATATCCCACTTTTTGGCAATTACATCAAAGTTCCTATAAGTCAGTCTATACGCATGCGTTCTATTTACTAAAACAGGGTACTTAAGCTCAGCAGGGAACTTCAAGGAAACTTTCAACTATTGGACAAGTGTAGATCTGTGAGAGCTGCTTTGTTATCCTTTAGAGATTTTATAGCCTTTTTTATTTCATTTAACGAAGGTGGGCACAAAGCCATTCCCTGTGTTTATCGCCAGGGTAAAGCATATGGTGAACGCTAGCAGGTGGGGATGGAAGGCCTCAGCAAATATATCCTTGGCTTTGTTACTGTACGTTTCTCATTTTCCGATTTGCAGGTGGTTTTACTCTTTCGTTAAAGGCTATAAGGGGCGGCATTTTGCCTCTGGCAAAGATAAGTATGGTCTCATTTGCTCTGCTTAATGAAAATTTGATATCTTTCCATTTAAGCAAAATCAACTTCAGAGTTAATGTCGCTGAGTCATTTTACTTCGTCGATTTTTTAGGCATGTTATCAGATATGCTTTTTTCTTATAATTCCCCCTCCAGCCAGTATAAGTGAGCACTTCCACGCTAAAGTTTTCTAAATTTGGATACAGAAAGGCAAAATTTTCAGGTTCATTTACGCCTGAATAATTTCAAGATTTTTTCTGATATTTTCAATTAACATTTGTCAAACTCTTGCATATGTAGTCTGAAGTGCCTCCAGAGTCTACTCGAAGCCTTATGTTCTTTCCAAAGTCTGACGGCTATTTTTTGTAGTTTTTTTTTTTTTTTTTGATTTGTACACTCATAGCTTGCCTTGATCTGGGTTAATATTGCGAGTATTTAGCTGCCTTTCTGTCTGCCATTGTTTGGCCTCGACATGCGTATTTTGAACGCATTAAAAGCTTTTATAGCATAACGTTTTAACATTTTAATCTATTCGATTACTTTGTGGAAACATTGCTTTTTTCTTGTGCAGCTTTGTTGTTTCCATTACTGTTCCACTTAATTTTCGTAAATATTTTATGGGTACTAAGAGCCAACCCTCAGCAATTTACACTGCACTCTTTTCTCTTGTAATGCTGTAACTTAAACGCGTAATTTTTGATATTGGAATATTCAAGTCTGTGTAGAAGTATTATGAAACTGACATTTTTATGAGTTTATCTTGAAATGAAGCATTTAAATTTATAGCAGATGTCAAGATGCGATGACTAACAATAAGTTTGTTAACTTAGGAAAGATTTTTACGGAAATCAGATAACTTAAACTTAATGTATTAATCTCATCTTTATATTGAATAATAAGTGCTTATATCAGCTGTAGATCAAAATATGGTTGGAAATATTTTCGATCCCGCCGTATTGAAATAGGTCCTCATTTTGCATTTTAATAGACTCTGAGGAATAAGTATCACATTACCCTTTCAGATGCAAATAGTATTCATATGTTATGAATTGAGGAGGTGAAATGAAATTGGCTCCGCAGTCAAAAAATTGTATCAAAAGTAACAGGATATTATTGAGGAAACATTTAATGCGAGTTTTATATTTAGTTTTTTATATGAAATTTAACTATTAGGTTTCGTTTGAAATTTTGCAATCGAGATGTTTTAGTGTGGGGACCCCAATCAACTTTCAGGTAACTACTTTCGGTTTTGCCAACTCTGAGCCAGAATATTTAGTTTTATCCTTGCTAGTCATGAGTAAGCTTTGGACTTTCAGAATAAATTTATACTCGAATTCCTTGTTTTTTACCCTGTTCCTATTTAGTAACTTCACTTCAGTTGCTGCGGGGGTCATTGTCGGAAACTCGTTGAATATATTTTCGCAATATTGATAACTGAGAGACTGGCATCGCGTCGAATCCAACCTGAAGACGTGCACCACGTCAAAACCTCTTTCGTTATATTGGTGGCTAAGAGACCTTTAGTGGGACTTCAAATCTTCAACCGCATCAGATCGAAACTTGCAACGTACGTGTTATAAAACCACACTTCTATCACGCAAATGTTTATAACGATAATTGCGTTCAGCGCCAAAATATCAATAAGGAATATAAGGAATAAATTGCAAAATTAGTGATAAGAAAAAAAACGAACTGAATCAACATTGAACTAAGTGATACAAATGTTTTTGTAACGATATATCGAGAGAAGACCCTGGAAACTAACCGACGGACAGTGAGAGATCGTGGCGACAAGTACAAGAAAAAATGAAAGTGCTAAGGATTTCAAAATTTTTTAAGACGTTCGCAGATAATACTTAGGGAAGGAAAAACCAAACTATGAAAAATTTAATTTTTTTTTTTTGGTTTAGTGACACAGTGACCAAATCCTACAAACTTTGATAGAAAAAAATATATGTATATATCCACGGATTTCGAGAAGTTTTTTATTATTATGTGGGAAAGTATAGTTAGCCAAATTCCAAAGTTCCAGCTGTGATTTTACGCAACTTTTTTTACGTATTTTTTCAATTTCTATTCCTTCAACTGTTTCAATACGTTACAATAATTGTATCAAATGAAAAGCTTACAGTGTGAGAGGAGGTGATTAAATTCAGACAAGAATTTCTTTAAAAGAGATGGAACAGGTAAAGGATATTGTTCGCCTTTTCATCCTTCTTGAGATAGAGGACATAAATTCAAATGCTTTTCAGAAACAGAAAAGATGTGATTTCAAAACGATTTTTCTCCAATAACTTGAAAACTGTATGAAATGTGGCACAATTTTTAATATTTTTGAAATCAACATCGCCAAGTTAATTTAAATTGATACTCATTTTGAAGAAAATGCTTCAAAGACATCCCACCACAACTATGGTACGTAAGTACACCTACCCCGGCCTAGAAAACATCGTTACAATTTATATATGTGCTAATAATCAAAACGGATTGTGTTTCCACGATGAATTTTTAATCGCTAAATCTGAGGGAAGTGGTGGAGTAAGTCCACCATAGATCAGATCTTCACACTACGTTAAATCCTGGAAAAAGCCCACGAAAAACAGATCGATACCCATCATCTCTTTATCGATTTTAAAGCTGCTTTCGATAGCCCGATACGGGATTGCTTGTATGCCACCATGTCTGAGTTCGGTATACCTGCGAAGCTGGTGCGGCTTTGCAGAATGACGTTGAGCAACACAGCCAGCTCCGTCAGAGTAGGAAGGGACCTCTCCGAACCATTTGATACCGAACGAGGTTTCAGACAGGGCGATCCACTATCCTGCAACCTCTTCAACTTTGTGATGGAAGGGGTGTTGCGAAGAGCCAGTGTACATCGTAATGGCACTATTTTCTACAAAAGTGTCCAGCTCCTTGCATATGCCGATGATATTGATATCATTGGACGTTGTAAGCGAGATGTTACTGCTGCGTTCTCTGCTATCGAAAAAGAGTCAGCGAAGGTGGGTTTGACGTTGAACGAGGGCAAAACAAAGTATATGCTGTCCACAAACAGGGAGACGCGGCGTATTGGATCCTATGTAACTGCGAACAGCTATACTTTCGAAGTTGTCAAGGAATTCACCTATCTTGGCACCGCCGTGAACACTCAAAACGATGTCAGCCTGGAGATAAAGCAAAAACTAACTCTTGCTAATAGGTGTTACTATGGTCTCAGT
Source organism: Tricholauxania praeusta (assembly GCA_949775025.1). NCBI lineage: Eukaryota > Metazoa > Arthropoda > Insecta > Diptera > Lauxaniidae > Tricholauxania > Tricholauxania praeusta. The sequence continues at coordinate 38,105,303 of OX459031.1, forward strand.
AAGCAATTGAGTAGTAGAGACCTCTCTCGCCCGACAAAACTGACACTCTACAAGACGCTCATCTTACCCGTGTTACTTTACGGCGCAGAAGCATGGGCTGTGTCGCAGACTGATGCAGCCACGCTTGGGGTGTTTGAGAGAAAAATTCTTCGCAAAATCTTCGGTCCTGTTCACGTCGGCGACGACTACCGTATTCGAATGAACCACCAACTGTACGAGCTCTACGCTGATATTGATATAGTCAAGCGCATCACTATCCAACGTTTGCGCTGGCTGGGACATGTTGTGCTTATGGACAAAGAAGCTCCGGCGAAAAAGGTGTTTGATGCGGAAGCCGCTGGGCGACGACGAAGAGGAAGACCATGCCTCCGATGGAAAGACCAAGCCGAGAAAAACCTATACACGCTTGGTGAGACTGATTGAAGAAGGCGCGCGCGAAGCAGAGGCGCCTGGAGAGAGCTTTTGAGGTCGGCCGTAACCCGGCAACGGGTTGTTATGGCCGCCCAAGTAAGTAACTAAGTAAATCTGAGAGCACTACATATTTTGACTCTTCGTTAAGAAGCTCTTGGCTTATTTGGCTCTTCCTAGAAGATATTTATTGGATAAATCAATTATTCTTTTAATTTATTGCTTTTGAGTTCACTACGGAATGTCATGTACCCTCTCTAAGCTAGAACTTGTGAATATTTCTAGGGCAGCGGGAGTTGACATTCTGCTACTTACTTAACTTAAGCATCGACGCAACACCCAAAATATATTGAGTACTGTCAGACAGTCTCATACCAATATTGAATTAATTTTACATAAGTTGGGTGCAAGAATTGTTGATCTACTGTCAAATGAATTATATAAGTATGTATCTGATGCCACAATAAATGCCTATGTACTGCCTAATGCTTAATATCATGCGATTTTGCCTAAAAAACAGAGTTTCTATGTCCCATGCTTACATGTCAGTATTTTATCTATAATGTCTAATGATTAAGGATTTTTTGATGCTGGATCGAAATTCGAGTGGCATATCATCGATGCAATTCCAAAGTAACAAATGTGTATGAAAATGTCAAAATAGCATCGACGCGTCATTATTATTTATCACTTTAATTTCTCCCATGCTAAAATCACTCCAAATATAGTAACATATTTATAAATTTACATATTTATCTATCACAATTTAAAAGAAATATTTAACATTTTCTTGAATGTGCAATAATAGAAAGTAAGTGTGTACAACTGAATTAGTTTCATTTGCGCCTAGATTATGAAATTTATTTCCTTGAATAAATCATGCAAGCATAAAGATTGAATCGACCTTGAAAAAAGGTACAATAATAAGGTGGAAAATATTCGATGACCTTTTGCATACAATTATTTTTTTCACAGAAACACAATTGATGTGAATTATGACATAATTTGGTTACCATTAGCGTTGGAATCGCACGTCGCAGTACCTTTTCTTTTTTTTTTTTTGAAACACATTAAAGTAGATAACAATTTGAAATTTCTAAAGCAAATTGACCCTACGTAGATGACTGGCAGAATGAACTCCAACCAAGTGATAAATTTACTCAAAGAAGTTTTTGCAGTTATTGTCGTTGTTGTTGTCGCCCCAATGCCGTAATTTATATTTTTGTGTCAAATTTTAAAGAACTTTGTCATATTGCGGCTTTGTGCTAATGATTTACAAGATGATAATACTGTTGATGTTGTCAGTGGCGTTGCTTTTGCTTTTGCTTTTGCTGTTGATGTCGACAGTGATGATCCAAAGCAACAAATTGCCCATTTCACGGCAATCGATTGATTCCGGTCTATTTAACACGATGAAGCAAAGCAGCCCGATTTCTAAGGCGACATGCAACAAGCGGCAAGAATGGGTTTTTCATTTTATGTATTCGGCTTTGTATTTGACAGTATTGATGCATAGTCTGTATGATTGTATCGATGTGTGTGTGGGGAGTAGGTGTGGTAGTAAGGATTGTTATTTCTATCAAATTTTACAATGGACTTGTTGAACTACTGTTCGTTGTAGTTGTTATTTGTTGCTTGAATGATGAACAAAATACATAACATAGCGATAACTTTGAGAGGCAGGTTGTCGTTAGAATGGAAAATTTTTGAAGTGTTGTTTTCATAATATTATATTTTTAAAGCTTTAGGTTTTTGTATCAGGCTTCAGTGGGTTTCTTTGCATTCGAGTGTTTCCTTGCCAAATTTAAATGTCATAGTAATGGAAATATTAATTGTCGTTCAAAGAATATCCTTTAAGTTGTTGAATATTTTTAAAGCTGATTAATTCAGCGTAGTTAGGAATGAAAATATTATTAGACTTCTTAAATTGTTTATACAAAATGCATTTCCTTTTACATGACGATACCTTGAAGAACTCCAGCCAGTAGTTTTTTGGAATTATGGGCAACTATTGATTTGTGTTTAACTCAAAAGGCTAGTGAAAACATATGCCTGAATCTTATGAAGTGGCAGAGTTTTGATTTTAAAGATGGATTAACCTATCAAAATTTATTATAAGCTTAAGTTTCTATAATTATAATAGAGTTTAGCTACTACAGCTATTAACCTTCTTAGCTATTAAGCTAGAAGCTTGAAATCAGGTTAAGAGGTTATTTAAAATTAAAGAAAAAAGTGAAAAAATATGTTTGTTAATTTTTTATAACTTTTGACACTTTCTCAACACTGAGAAAACGATTTGTTTAAATATAACATATGGGCATTTCCGCCAAAAAGCCAACCGTGACAGAAAAATTAAAAGTTATTATTAAAGCGTTACTATCTGATATTATCTATGGAAAATGTCCAAATTTTGTTAATTTAAAGAATTTACACCAGAATTCATTTACCACGGTGAGCAAACCACCTGCAAACTTGCATAAATGCAGTTTCTCTTTTTTTGTAATATTGAATAGTATTTTGCCTTATATATTTAAGTGTGTAAGAGAGGTGATACATGATGATAGTCTTTCCGAAAAATCTCTCTTCCAACGTCAATTAGCTAAAAACAATTCAAAAACATCAAACCAATCCATATTAACTGTCAAATTTTAATTTGTTTAGGTTCAAGTTCTAAAGTCACATATAACATAGAAAAACATCATTTGTTCTCATTTCGAAATTGATAACAACAGCAAGTGTGTCAAATTTTTTGCACAAACAGAATTCCATGTACATTATTCAAAAAAATAAAAAACGAGTGCAAAAAATATTAAATTTAAAATTTTTGGAGCTGTTTGAAGTTGGTCATGTTCGAAAACATAAGTGTAATAAATAGGCAGTTCAAAACGGTTGAAGCACTTTTTCACAACCATAGCACAACATAACGCATAATTTTTTTTTTTGTTGGAAAGGTTGTGAAGAGAAGAAGAGACATGTATATTTGTTTTTCAATAGTAAGCAGTGCCACGCCCCTAACGGGAAAAAACGTTTTCACGGCCAGACTAATGGACCGATGTTGATGAAGTTTTGCTTAAAGATAGATCGAATCCTAAGAAAGATTATTAGGAACTCTGATTCCTTAAAGTGGGCGTGGCGTTGCTCCAAATGGGGAGAAACGGTATCACGGCTGTGTCACTACACCGATTTTGATGAAATTTGCTATGTAGATAGATTGAAACTACAGTAAAAATATTTTTTTTAAGTGGGCGGTGCAACGCCTCTTACAGGAAAAACTTTTTAACAGCAAAAAGTCAAGTTTTATTTTTTTTAAGAAAAATATCTACTCCTTCCTCTTTTCTTTGTTAAAATTGATCTCATTAATTAATTTGATAAATATAAACATTAAATTTGTTTTTTTTAAATACTGTATATATCTTAAATATTATTATTTATATAAATATTAAAATAGTTTTGTAAAATTGCCCAAGTGAACATAAACGGAAAAACATGTCCCGTTCGAATGGATTATTATGCCTTGTTAGAAGAAAAGTAAATATGATTTTTCAATCAAACGAAATCTATTAAAAATTTATATTATTCCATAACATTTTAAAATGAGTCGCATTAAAAAATTTTCCCAGGTTTTGCTGACTTGTGCTTTTCTATAGATGGCCATTTAAAACACTGCCGACTTTTGTTCCGTTCGAATGGCTTTTTAATTGCTTCTATCTTGGAACCAGTTCTACGTCTGGCATCAACTTTACCACTCAATATAGTGCTGTCAAAGGACTATTCCTTAAAGTAACAGAAAAAAATAAAAAAGTTTTACTTTGACTTTTATTCCACTTTAAAAAAAAACTTCCGTCCCGTTCAACATGAGAGAAATGCCCATATGTGCATATCCATCAGATTTGGCCTTTTAGCTGGCCCCTTTTTTTTTTTTTTTTTTTTTTTTGGAGTACATCTTCCAGCCATAGTTTTTCTTGAAGCTAAGGCTATCTTGAACTCATAGTAAAGGTTGTTCAATTGAAATTCAGATAGCAATTTTTTTAATTTGCATTTAAAGTAAGAAATATGTGAAACTTTTCGTGTTTTTTAAAAATCGTCAATTTATTGGGTTTTTACGCTGTAGTCTAAAGACTGTTGAGTAAGTCTTTCAGCCATAGTTTTTTTTGAAGCTAAAGCTGTCTTGAACTCATATTAAAGGTTATTCAATTGAAATTCAGATAGCTATTTTTTTATTTAACTTTATATATAACATTTCATGTTGTTTTTAACTAAAATTCAATTTTAGCTATGTCTCCCTTTGAATTTTAATTATTCCTCCTTGAATATTAATTAAAGATAGTCTTAACTTCGAGAAAAACTATGTTTGAAGAGTCTGCTCCAAAAAAAAAAAAAAATAAAAAAAACTTCGAAATTATCATCTTACCTCGACAATGGCTTCGATTTTTTTTTTATTTTTTTTTGAGGAGACTCTTCAAACATGGTTTTTCTTGAAGTTAAGACTATCTTTAATTAATATTCAAGGAGGAACAATTAAAATTTTAAGGGAGACATAGTTAAAAATGCATTTAAGTTAAAAAAAAAACATGAAAAGTTACATACAAAGTAATATAAAAAAAATAGCTATCTGAATTTTAATTGAACAACCTTGAATATTAATTCAAGACAGCCTTAGCTTCAAGAAAAACTATAGCTGAACGATGTACTCCAAAAAAAACGAGGCCAGCTAAAAGGCCAAATCTGATGGATTTCCACATACATATGTATATCGTCGATCACGTATACAATTTATTGAAGCTAATGTGATGCATTTCGAATATTTCATATTTTTTCAACCTTTTTTATATTTTAGGCGATTTTGTCTTCTCTCATTTGACTTTTTCTACATTTTTATCTTTTTTGACTCTCAACATTTTTTGACTTTCTCCGGCACTATCAAGAGTTTTCGACTTTTTTCAAAATTATCGACTTTATTCGACTTTTTCTACGTTTTTTATCTTTTTTTTCGACTGTTTCAACTATTTTCAACACTTTTTGAATACATCTTAATATTTTTCTATAATATGTTTGGATTTTTTCAAAACTCTTTCAACTTTCCCACAATAACTATAGTTTTTTTTTCCAGCTTTTTCAACATTTTTAAATTTTTTCCAAGTTTAACAATTTACGATTTTTCAACGTTGTTAAGCTTTTTAAACAGCGGTGGGCGTGACACCACTTATATAAGTACATAAGATTATGTAAAAGTGCGGCAATTGCTATAAAATTTAATATGAAAACTTTTCATTTTCACTTTTCATTGAAAAGTCGACTCGCTAAGTTGGGATTGCTGCAGTATGCGTGGCTCCTCCCATACATATATACAACTTGAAGTGTTATATTAGCTAAGCTTTTTAAGCAACTATAGTAGAACTCGGTAAGACACACAAGTAGACGTGGCACCTCCTATAGTATGTTGTAAAAACTTAAATGTTATATTTGCTGAACTTTAAGTAGAAGCATTTCGCTATTTAATGTAATGATGAATAATATAAGCATTTACTTGAGCAAAACTGTGCCGACTTGCAGTAGCAGGCCTCCAATATAAGCCAAAATTTTGGCATTGGGAATTGAGCTGAGCAACTTTAATGTTCGTATAACGATCAAAGTGTAATACGATTTCATTAAACCAAAGTTAGTGGGATCGTATAAGTAGGCGTGAAACCTTCCATTGAAATCACTTATTACTAAGGAGGTTTGACTTTAACTACAAATGAAAAAGTAGTCCAGGTTTCATCTTTTGTAACAAAAGCATTTCTTTTTCTTTAATGACTTAAATATTTTATTTTTTATTTCTGATAGTTACCAACTGCGTGTAGTTCCTTTGGTTTTTATTACAACTCTTTTTATTTTGTTCTTTAAAAACTTGCAAAGAAATAAAACGATTGAAATTAAAATGTTAATACCATGAGAAATGCAATACCATGACAATGCTCCACTATTTAATAATGCAGCAGGCTTGTAGCAGTATGCAAAGCTTCGAGATTTGTTAAGAGAAGTATGGCATCGCTGCAAAAGTTAAGCCTACAATACGGAATTTAAAACTTTTGATGCGGAAACGTCAGCAAATAATGCAATGCAAAGTGTATACCCAACATATAAAGTGAAGAACAAAAGATTAAATTTTTTTGGATCAACATTAACAATCGTTTTGAATTAAAAAAAAATACGCAAGATGAAGAATCGCCAAAAATACAGACATTATAAATGGCTTCTCCGACTACCAATTTTATCCACTTACAGCCTTTATCTTCAAATTTTATTTTCTACACAACGTTAAAATAAGGTCGGAAATCGGTTTTGGATATCACTAGGTACCCGTTTTTCGGTTGAGAATACGAATAAAACCCTGTGACACTCCCAGTGCTGCCCAAAATCTATTTTGATAATTTTTTTTATCGATTGGGGCATAAAGTTTTTTTAGGAAATGGGTCGAAATCGCTGTCGAATTGTTTTCGGAAGCCTCCATTGATGTTTAAAACTAAAATGGATAAATACACTAGGAACACGCCTGTATAATGCTCGAGCACATACTGAGTTGTGTTCAAAAATCATTATCGACAAATTTCAACAAAACCTTTTTTACGATGTTTTTTTTTATATACACAACAAGCTTAGTTTACTGGGGTTAATACGGACTGTGTACATTTCAACAAAAAATTAACTTTTATTTAATATTTTATATGGTTTCTTGAGTTCACACTGACAGACAAAATAAGCAACAGACATGCTGGAGTTTCCATGACACTTGAAAGACTTTTTTATTTTTTAAAAACATTCACTTTTAATATTAAACACATATAAAACGAACTAACAGATAGGATAGCAAGTGACACTGATGTTCGCATTAGGAATGACTTGGCATATAAATATACGAGAACACATACATATACTCGTACGTACGTACGTACGTATGTATGTATGCATGTGTGAAACAGAATGCAGCAAGTGGCAAAATATTCGCATGAGCTGAGGCAAATCGATGTAGAATAAACGAATTTATCTGTGGTTGTCATTTAATTTCCGTTTTGGCTTCAACATGGACGATGGCAACACTTATGGCTGTCACTTTATGTCTTTCGTTGTTGCTGGTATCCGTTGGTCTTTACGCTTATTGTTTCATGAAAATTAAGATTATCTACATTTATAGGATTACAACGCACACACGCCCGCGCACACCTACACCAACACTGTCAGTATGTGAACATGAGTGCATTTTTATGAGATGACAAACCCATGTGTGTGTTTTCACTGACACACACACACACACATACAGCTTTTTCGATCTAATAATAATTCATATAACATTTTAGTAAAATGCGATATAAAATGAAATGGGAAATTCGAAATTTTGTTGTTTTTTTTTGTAGTCAACTACTAAAATTATTTGTGCGTTTGACTGTTGTCGGTCGCCTTAACTTAACTACGACAACGATTCAGTAAGAAGACCATTACTCAAGCTGCTAATTAAATTTTCGGCACAACGTCAAGGTTGGTCTGCCCTGGTATGACTGGTACAGATATTGTTTATAGTAGTTGTTGTCAGCTTTGTTGGCCCTCGTTAATTTTTAATGTTCATCCGCGTAAATTCAATTTTTTTAATAGGTAGACTATTAAATTTTTTTTATTAAATTTTTGCTAATAGAATCTTCTTTCCTTTCTTTAAAAGATTATGGAAAAAAAAAACTGTAGGTTATTGCTTTCACGTTTGCAAATAAAAATGGAGTGATGGAACGGGCACAATTTATATTCATATATGAAATTTATAGCCGTCAATTATGAATATTTCATCTTAATTTCTTCCAAAAATTTATTTTAAATGAAATTTTATTGTGCACAAAGTCGGCAAAATTATGAAAATATCCTGCTAGCTGTTAACATATTTAGTCTGAAGATCAGGCTTTAATCAACTTTTTCAAAGATAGTATAATAATTATATACGATATAGTTCAAAATTTGGTCAGGCAACCACTGGAACAAGAAACTTTCATAAGTTTTTCCTCCACAAGCAAAAATTGAGCAGCTTCTTAAGAAAACTCTTATGCAATGGACATCCAATGTAACGATTCATAAAATATTTATATTCGTTCACTATAACAAAAGCGTTCGTTACATTGAAAGATTTTTTGAAATTCAATTTTTTGTAATATTAATTGAAAAGTGATGGCTTTTTTATACCCTACACCGAGGGTATATTCACTTTGTCCATCCGTTTGTAACACATAGAAGGAGGCGTGGCAGGTATGGAAAAGTATATATATTCTTGATCAGCGTCACCACCTGAGTTGATTTAACGATGTTCGTCTGTCTGTCTGTCTGTCTGTCCGTCTGTCTGTCTGTCTGTTGAAATCAGGTTTACGGGAAAACCAAGAGAGCTAATTGAATGAAACTTTCACACACAGTTCACATCTTCTTGCAGGCATCTTGCTATTGAAAATGGGCGAAATCGGTTAACGGACACGCCTACCGCCCATACCCTATGTATATATACCCAGGTCAATTTTGAAAAAAGTTGCAGCGATTTTGATGAAACTTGGTGATTTGATGCACATGTGAACAAGATTAGGATTAGGTTAGCTTTCAAGTTTTCAAAGCTTTCTACAGGTGCGTGGCACAGCCCTAAATTTTAGCTTTTATACCTCCATATCTCGTAAGCCGTGCAAGATATTGTTATGAAATTTAGTAAACGGGTACATTTCAAATATATATTGAATTGTGATAAAGGTGGGCGGAATCGTAAAAGTGGGCGTGGCACTTTTCAACAGTTAAAAATTTTGATTCTATTTATCTCAAAAGTGGCATAAACGATTTTCATAAAAATTTTGGAGATGATGCCGCTGGAAGCAGTCATCAATACAAGCTCAGCCACTTTACTGAAAAAACTCGATTAAGGGCGTGGCACAGCCTACAATATTTATAAACTTTTTATTAAGAGAACTAACAACGTAATCGTTATGAAATTTAATAAGGCAGATATACTTGCTAGAAGGTATGTTTTTGCAAAAACTTGGTTCAATGGAGCATGTGGGCGTGGCACCTCCCATACAAACAAAAAACGTTTACTGTTATAGAAAGTGTGCTATGAGAGTAATCTTCATAAAATTTGGCTTAGAGGTATCGGCTGCTATGGGCTTTGAAATTAAATGAGGATTGATGAGATCGCAGTAGTGGGCGTGGCACCTCCTATATGACTATAAAGTTGCAATCGCTATATTGATTGAACTATTGCAACAATTGGTATGAAATTTGATTTAGGTGGTTTACTTGCTATAAGGTATACCTGAATCAAAAGTGGGCGAAATAGCACGAGTGGGCGTGTCACTTCCCATACAAGTAAAATACCTTAAGTAGCATTTATTTCGAAATATGTGATCAATCAATCTAAAATTTGGTAAAAGAGTGTTGCTTATAAAAAGCTATTTCTGGATAAAAATCGGATCACATTACACCAGTAGGTGTGTTACCGCCCTAAATTTTAAGACTAATTACGGCATATATAGCAAATTATAAAACCTATTGGGCTAAGATTTGGTATGTGGATGTCAATATGATTTAGTAACCCAAAAGTAGGCGGAATTGGAGAAGTGGGCGTGGCACATTTAAATTTCTTAGTTTTTATTCAATTTTTTTTCAATATTTTTCATATTCTTTTGACTTTATCAACCTTTTAACTTTTTCCAATATATCCCATATATATTCGTTTGACTTTTTCAACCTCTTTCATTTTTCTTCATTACATATTTTCTTTATTTTTAAGACTTTTTCAGTGACTTTGAGCTCTTTCAACTTTTTTCAACGTTTTCATATTTCGACATTTTTAAGCATTTTTCAACATTTTTCATATATTTTCGATATTTTGAATTTCTTTCAACTTTCTTCAATGGTTTCCATATTCTTTCGACCTTAGAAATTTTTCAACTTCTTTCGACCTTTTTTACATTTCAAATTTTTTTCGACTTATTCAACCTCTTCAACGTCTTTTAACATTTACTTAAAAGCGACTTTCAGTGCAGTGTAGGGTATGTGAGTTTCGGCCAGGCCGAAGATAACACCTTAACTTGTTAAGATTCAATTCAGTTTATAATCAAAAAAGTTTTCGTAAATTTTGTCGTAGACAAAAAATCGTTGATGAAGCTTTGTCTAAGATCACGTTGAGACAAGTTTTCTTGGAGCTTTCTTAACGTGAATATGTCAGACATATAAAGATCCGCTTGATGATATAGATTGTATCCCCGAAAAAAAAAAACAACATTATAGCACCAATTTCATATTCGGAAATTGAAAGAAGTCACCGGCCAAGTCCATTTTTCATACTTTTGGACAAACTACGAAAAACGTTTATCTTCATCTATGTTCATTGAAGAATTAAGAAGTATTTCCCACATAATAGCGTATAAAATTTCTTACTCAACACACGTCAGATCACACTTTTCGAGTTTTTTTTTTTGCGTATGTTTTTGAGAAAACAATTTTGGACTTGGCCGGTTTTGATACCAATGAACTGGACTTAGCCGGTTTTGATTCCAAGGCTTTGGACTGGTTTTGAAAGCAAGTTCATGAGCTTGGCCGGTTTTGAATTCTATGCGTCAAAAATAAATTAAAAAGTTTAATATTTCTGTCAAAACATTTTCTTAGTTTAAAACCATAGCAGAAAGATAAAGCATGGTCTAGATTTTGAATATATTTTGATATATGAGAATATCTAAAAAATTGATTTTTAACTTGGCCGGTTTTGCACGCCTCATATATTTATTTTATCTTATATGTAAATACTAAAAAAATGGCGGAGTGGAATGTATTGACATCAGTAGTCTTATTTCACGAATCGAAGCTTTGTATTATTTTTGTGTAGTAAAATGAGTAAGACGGGCTCTAAGTTCATAAATCTAATACACATAACAAGTTGATTATAAAAACTTTAATAAAATCTTTATAAGAACATGAGTCACGTCTTTCAAGCGACTTTTATGTCTCTAGCCTCATGTCTCGTGTGTGTGCATAATAAATTGCTTATGAAGACTTGAGACCGCATGTCTCGTATGACACACGTAAAAGTAACTTGAAAGATATGCTGTCTCATGGTTTCATGAGTATTTTACTATGTAAATTAGAAAGAGACATCCGCGACATGATTCGCCTTTAACATATAATATAATAAATGACAGGTAGCCTAGTAGGTGGCGCGCAGAACTACGTAAGTTAAAATAAAATTTGATAATAAAATAATAATATTAATGAAATAATAATATTAAAATAAAATTAGATATAACAAAATTCTATAATTTCCATAAAAGGTCAAAGTCTTATCTAATATCTTTAGGCTATGAGCAAGATACGGACATCTTTTTCAAGAGTTTATAAGGTGTCTTTAAAACACATCAGAGACATACTTTACCGAGTCTCATGAAAGATAACAAATGTTTTATATTTCATGCAGCAAATGGCTTTGAATTACATTGGAAAATAAGTGTTTTTAATTAAAAAAAAAATGAGAATTTATGACTCACTGAAATAATTTTATAAATGTGCTTATTTTATAGTATGGCTGGATTATAGCTACGTCAGTAATGGTGTCAGTAATCCAGGGTTAAATCTTGAAACAATAACGTGAACCGGGCCTACTCTCTTTTGTAGTTGGACATTCTTTTGTAACCAAAAACTTTTTCTACTGAACGAATATTTCTACCGACGTGGGTGTATTGTACCGAACAGAAGTGTAAATCACCCAAACACTTTTTTACATAAGTAGTAAGATTTTTTTGCGCTTTAATCAATTAAATACTACTAAAACTAGTCTGTAATAAAGAAAGGAGACCCGACAATCTGCGCCAACTACAGGGGTATCAGTCTTATTTCCATCGCATATAAGATCCTCTCGAGCGTATTGTGTGAAAGATTGAAGCCGTATACAGAAACGCTGATCGGATCCTACCAGTGTGGCTTTAGACCTGATAAGTCCACCATAGACCAGAATTTTACACTACGCCAAATCCTGGAGAAAACCCATGAATATCAAATCGACACTCACCATCTCTTCGTCGATTATAAAGCTGCGGGATTGCCTATACGCAACAATGTCTGAGTTCGGTATACCTGCAAAGTTGATAAGGCTCTGCAGGATGACGTTGAGCAATACGTTTAGCTCCGTCAAGGTAGGGAATGACCTCTCCGGAACTTTTAATACCGAGCGAGGTTTCAGACAAGGCGACCCGCTCTCGTGCGATCTCTTCAATTTCATTATGGAGGGGATCGTACGAAAAGCCGGTGTGCATCATAATGGCACCATTTTCTTCAAAGGTGTTCAGCCCCTTGCGTACGCTGATGATATTGATATTATCGGTCGGAGTAAGAGAGATGTTACTGCTGCTTTCACTGCTATTGAAAAGGAATCAGCCAAAGTGGGTTTGACGGTAAACGAGGGCAAGACGAAATACATGATGTCTACTAACAACAACAAGAGAGCACGGTATCTAGACTCTCATGTTAAAGCGGGCAACTGTAAATTAGAAGTTGTCAAGGAATTCATCTACCTTGGCACTGCCGTAACCAGCAACAATGATGTCAGTCTGGAGATTAAGCGGAGAATAACAATTGCTTATAGGTGCTACTACGGTCTCAGTAAGCAATTACGTTGCAGAGCTCTCTCTCGATCGACAAAGCTAACACTCTACAAGACGCTCATTCTACCTAGGCTTTTTTATGGCGCTGAGGCATGGGTGGTTTCGACAACAGACGCAGCCGCTCTTGGGGTGTTCGAGAGGAAAGTTCTCCGCAAAATCTTTGGTCCTGTTCGAGTTGGCGACGACTATCGCATTCGAATGAACCACGAGCTGTATGAGCTCTACGCCGACATTGACATAGTTAAGCGTATAACAATACAGCGACTACGCTGGCTGGGTCATGTCCATCGTATGGATAAAGAAGCTCCAGCGAAAAAGGTATTCGAAGGGAAGGTCCCCGGTCAACGACGAAGAGGAAGACCATGCCTCCGGTGGATAGACCAAGCTGAGGAAGCCCTAACCGCGCTTGGTATTAACGATTGGAGAAGGCGCGCGCAAAACAGAGGCGCCTGGCGAGAGCTAATGAGGTCGGCCGTAACCTGACAACGGGTTGTTATGGCCATCTAAGTAAGTAAGTAAAACTAGTCTTAAAATATGTGGAATTATACAAATTTAGAAAAAAATGTTGGTAGAAGTAGATTGTATTATAAAAATGTTCCTAATTGGATTCCGTCCTGCGTTGGTAATGCAGAGTTAGAATAAAGGCAGCAATTAAGACTACTTTTTTATTTTAACATGATTCAAGTTTTAAATGATAATTGAAATATATTTAAAAAGTAAGCTTCAAATTGAAAAGAATATAACTTAGAGCAGAGTTATAGAGGAAAATAAAATTTGACCGAGCAAGCACGACCCAATAAAGTTTAATCATACGAAAGATTTTTTTGACCAAAAATCGAGGGTTATACTCGCATATAGTATTACAAAAAACTTACAATAATTAAAATTTTTATTAGTTTTATATTTCTTTTATTGTGAGAGAGTTTGAAAATCGAATTTGGCAACTTTAATGTGTTCATATTTTTTTCAACTTGTGTTTTTTTAACAAGTAAGCCTTTAAATTTGGAGGTATATTGAAAAAAATTAGAGCAATCCCTTATAGTAAATCACCCTAACGTTTATTTTAAAATAATGCTGTCGCAGTTAGAAATTGAAAAAAAAAACTTAAATTTCAAACCACTAGGATTTTTACTGTTAAGAAATCAAAATTCCCAAATTAGTTCAACAAAGCAACAATTTTTTACAGTACTTAAGTCCAGGAACTTGAAATTTATTTTAAAAGTGTGCTTTTTTTTTGAAATATTTTTATATGACAAATCTTTTCGTATTTTGATGGCCGAGCAGGATTTAAGCCTGGATTACAGTTATAGATTCGACAAATACTCTCAGAAAGATTTTATTTGGTGGTTCATAAGTTCGACCGCTTGCATGGTATTCAGAGTTAAGATATAAGTTATATTTTATATTTGGTGTAGAAAGCTTAACTTGTAAATGATACGATTTTTAAAAAGAAACTTTCTTTTACGTATGATCAATGGTTTTCTCGATATAAGACCGAATTTCGCACTTAAATAAATTTTATTTTTAAACACAAATAACATAATCATCATAACAGAATCATTTTAGAGTACATTTTCTATAGAAACCATGATTTTTCGCACAAAAGCTGGCATTAGCTACGGAATGAATTGTCCGGGCTGTTCAACTTTTCCGCTTACATTTAATAAAATGTGTTTGGGAAATGGCGAACAAATTGATGAAAGGTACGTATGTATGTCTGCAATGTGGAAGACGTATGTACCCAGCAGGCAAATGAGCAAGGCCTTACTCGGAGAAGGCCTGCTAGCAATGCTGCGATTATATAAGGACTTCTCAAAACTAGATTTTCATGCAAATAAAAATACAATCACAGAAGGCATAATATGCCTTGCCACAACAGTCGTGCTATCAGGCCTGATATTAGAAGGCAAAGAAGAAGGACTCCATTTACTTTAGCGCTTTTCTGTTTCTTTTTTATTTCATGTATTGTAATGTATTGTAATGTATTATGATTCGGCATAACTTTTTTGTCACATGCATTGTACATATACGACATGAAAAGTATACACATGGTTAGATATTAAGAGAGGTGTGCAGGCTAGTCTTCTGTTGTTTCATGTTATGTTAAGGAGGTAGAGTTTTGTGTATTCTTTGTCAAAATGTAAATTATGAATCATCACAAAAAAAAAAATAATTAAAAAAATACCAACGCAAGTGAAATGGCGCGGATAAAAAAAAAAACAATTAATATTCAGAGTCTTTACGCGATGTATTAAAATTTAATTACTTAGGAAGGCCTGTTTTCTGCGGCCATTTCATATAAAAAAAAGTACGTTTGAAAGGAGGGTGGAAGGCCTTATACTTACCAAGGAAGGCCTTCTAGAAGCACTGTTAGCTCCTGCCCTTGCCTACTGGGTAGGTGCAAAATTGCAATTCTTTACCACCACAACTTAAGTAATTTCGTTGATGTGCAACAGTAAACTAAAAACATTGTTGTTATAACATTTTACACTTCTTTACAAAACAGCTGCCCAGATGACATGAAACAAAAAGGACTTAGCTAATGGCAAACAAAAATAACTTAGCTAATGGTAAATAAGAAGCTGAACTCAGTAAAAAGTTAGTGTGAAAGCTATTTTAAAAAACGCGATACAAAAAATTCTTAAATGATAAGCAATCCATTCTTGACATCGTGAAAGCCTTATATGAAGCAATGATCGCCATTTGAAGATTTTTCGCTCAGTGCAGATCGTTTTTGTTATGCAAGTGATTTCAAATGCGGGGTTTTTTACCGTGAAAAATTGAGTATAACTTATTGTTAGTTAATTTGCTAATATCAAAAATTTTACCAAATTAATTAACAATAACTTAGCCCATTTTGCAAATTTTTTTTGTGTTGTTTTTCAATGAATACAAATAGAAGCAAAGAAAAAAATATTTAAAAATTTATCACCAATTTCATTGCTGATGACAACATGTGTAGTCAACAGCAACAAAAACTCTTACTAACACACTTTAGGGCATAGGTGAGCAGAATAGTAACAAACACGTCGTTTAACTTCAGAAAAATAAGCAAAACACTAGCACTCTACCCTAATACGCACATTTTTATTGTTGTGGTTTCTTTTATAAGCTCTATATTCACATTAAATGGGAATAAAATGGTTGCCATTTTTGAAATTTACGATCCAAAATATAATCAATCATAAAAAACCAAATACAAAATTCGAAAAAAAAAACAGAAAAAATTGTCAGCACATCTTGAACAATTGGCTTAAAAGATGCGTACTATAGAGTAGAATTTTAAGAAAATTTTTAAGAAAAATCAAAGGGGTCGCACTTTTCGAAAATGTCGATTTTAATTTTTAAACGTTAATAACGAATAATTAATTGATAACGAAATTTTTTTTTTTTCAGAAACTTCATTCAAATACGAAAAAAATTATACCCCATTTTTTTATTGATATCGATATTTATTATTTGTATATTGTTAATTGAAAATTTTTTGCCTTAAAACTTAAAAAACCGATTACTCAATAACGGCTTCGAATACAAGACTGGAAATTGGTGTGCCTGTTGCTTTTAATACGCACTAAAACATAACAAAAAATTAGCGAAATCAAAGAGGGTCGGACCAAAACCTCGGTTATTTTGCATGGAATGCCCCATATACATTGGGATTTCTATTGTTGTTGCATCATTCAGAAAAAAAAGCAGCGAGCGCACAAGTAAACAACAATGCGCACATTGAGGAAAGCTCCTGTCATTTCGTTTGATCAGTGTACTTTTATTTCTACACTCATATTGTTCTTACTTAATTCTTGGAATTGGATTTTGGCTTATTACAAAATTATATATAGAAATCGAATTTATTGTGTGGTTACTTCTGGTCTCGTAATTGTTGTTTTTGTTGCTTTTGTTGTAAGTATCTCGTACTTCCAAAATTTTGCGCACCTATGCTTTAGGGCAATAGCAACACCACAACAAAAGCATCAAAATTGAGCGTGATGTCAATGAAACATTAACTTGTTTTAAGACTTACGAAAAAACATAATAAGAATAATGACATGTAGTTATAATAAAGTTAAAAACAATGTTCGAAAAAATTTTGTGTTTAAGAAGGTTCGATCAAACTGAAATGGAAAACATGGGAAATTTCAAAGAATTTGAAAAAAGTAACATGCGATTTTAGTTTAAGTCATATAAATGAAATGATGGAAATACGTTTTTTGAGATTTTTAGAGAATTTACGATAGTGCAAGTACGAAACATCAGAGCAGACTTGGGTATTTTGGGATTATCATTCACTTGTTATTGAAAAAAGAAATTAAAAGTAATTGCAATTGAAGTTTTTTCAACTAAATGTAATTTAAAAGTACAATTACATGCAATTCTAATTACTTTTTTAATTGGACTAGTCCATGAAAATGTAATCCCTTAGAGAATTGTAATCCATCACTTTTGCCAAGTAATTTGAAACGAAAATGTAATTGATTACTCATTTTTCTGCAATTACAATTATTAAAATTTGAAACAATATTTTTTTGAAGCGATAAAATTTTATAAAATTCACAAAAAATATTTATGTTATTGCATATGATTTATATGGGAATGTAAAAAACAAGAATTTTCGCGTGACTGACTCATTGAGTCAATGACATCGACCTCAGATTCCTCAAGCTATCGAAAAGAAGATTTGGTTTGTGAGCTCATCTTATAACGTAGAAGTGCATTCAAATAATAATATGTATTTATATGAATATAATTCATATTTATATCTTGTAATTTGAAATATTGGAAATAACAAGTAAGGGGCCGTTCAAGTATTACGTAACGCAATTAGGGGGGGAGGGGGGGTCTTGTGAAACGTTACGATGCGTTACAGGGGAGGGGGGGGGGGGGGTTCGAACAACGCGTTACGTAACATTGTTTTTGAAGTGAAACTACTTTAGCGGGTGGTTATTTGAAATTAGGTGTGTATAATGAAATGAAACTCTACTCTTTCTTAATGTGTATGTTTATTGAATACCTACAGCCAAAACATTTTATTAAAATGATAAAAGTTGATGGGATCTAGATAATTTACAGCAATAAATGATATGTTAAATTAAAGCACTTATCAAGCAGAATGTTCTAAAACTATCATCTTCGAGATTGGTTAACCAAAACCAGAGATGTAAGCGTGGAAAGATTTCCTATTTTTCTCATTTATTGCTGTAGCTGTTCTAGATCCCATCAACTTTTATCATTTTAATAAAATATGTTCGTCTCATTTTTCGCCATTTTAACATATTTTAAGCTTAAGCAAATGTTTATTACATTATGTGTGATTTTTATTAAATAACAATATGAACAAGTTAAGGTGTTATCTTCAGTCAGGCCGAAACTCACATACCCTACACTGCACTCAAAGTAGGTACATATATTTCCGTAAAAAAAGACGTTGAAGAGGTTAAATAATTCGAAAAAAGTGTGAAATGTTTAAGAGGTTGAAAACTGTTGAAAAAGCCGTAAATATATGCAAAATGTTAATGTTGAGAGAGGTTGAAAAAGTCTAAGCAATTTAAAATCGATGAAAAAGTCGAAAAAATAAAGAAATTTCATCACAATATCTTGCACGGTTTACGAGACATGGTGGTATAGAGGTTAAAATTTAGGACCGTGCCACGCGAATCTTTGGAAACTTGAAACCTAGCTTAATCCTAATTTAGTTCAAATGTACACCTAATCACCAAGTTTCATCAAAATCGCTGCATTTTTTTTCAAAATTGGATTGGGCAAATATACATAGAGTATGGGCGGTAGGCGTGTCTATGAACCGATTACGTCCATTTTCAATAGCAAGATGCCTGCAAGAAGGTCTGACCTGAGTGTGCTAATTTCATTCAATTAGCTTTCTTGGTTTTTCCGTAAACCTGATTTGAACAGACAGACAGACGGACATAGCTAAATCAAATCAGGTGATGACGCTGATCAAGAATATACAGGCTGTATCTACATACTTTTTCATACCTACCACCGCCCTCTTCTATGCGTTACAAACAAAATGACAAAGTGAATATACCCTCGGTGTAGGGCATAATAAAGAAAATAAACAACATACGCATGTATTTCCGGTACTTTTCGCAACATAATTGTGACTTTTAGGTAAATATGGTCACTTGGGTGTTACGTAACGTTTAGGGGAGGGGGGGGGGGGGGGGGTGGTAGAGGAAAACGTTACGGCGCGTTACATAGGGGGGAGGGGGGTCAAAAATCTTCGAAAATTGCGTTACGTAATACTTGAACGGCCCCTAAAAGTAATCCATTACAAATTTCGTTCAATTACTTTGCTTTTTAATTACATATTTTGGATTACAGTAATTTCCGTCGAAAATATTTCAATTACAATTATAAGTAATTGTAATTGTAATTCTCCTAGGAGTACAGTACATCTCTTTGATTTCTTATACTAAGTACTTCGTTTTTCTACTGATTACTTAAAACGTAATCGGTAGAAAAAAATGTATATTTGATATGAATGACTTTTCTTTTTGGTTGGGTAAATAGAGTTTGAAACTTGTTAAATACATTTTTTTTCTGTTTTTTTATTGCAATAGTTTTGCTCCAAAATAGTTGATCACGTTATGTATCACGACACGATTTTCTTACAACAATTTTCTTAATTTATTCAACAGCAATGACAATAATAAAGTATAAGGCAAATACATTGAGACCACATGCCGTCAAAAACTTTGTATTCTCGAGTTTATTAATTTTGTGGTTAGAAGGAAATTCTCAATGATTATTGTTGGCCAAAATAATCTTTTTTTGATATTAATACATCTTCATTAAGACTATTTATGAAGTAATTAGACGCATTACTTTTATATTAACTTAAAAAGTCACATTTGCAAAGAATTTAAAAGTTTTTATTTGGGAATCATTAGATTTTTTTATTGTCTTCTTTCTTCAACATATGTATGTCAAGGTCACAAAGTTTGAATGTTGTTAACAGAAGTTTTTTATTTTCATATTAAATGAAGTAGTACAAAATAGGCAGGCACTTTATGTGAAAACGGTTACATCCAGGGAAAAATCGTTCGACAGCATTATAGAAAGTTTTCTAAGAGTGCATGGATTTAGGAGGAATTGATAAAACATGAATTATCGCAACTTTCAGCGGTTATTTTGGGGGGTGATTTCATACTTTCTCAATAAGAACAGCTTGAGAGATTGTTAGGGAGGCATTAATAAGCAATTTCCTAATAACCAAAAAATTTCTTAAATTTGTTTCCTATTATTAATATAAAAAACTAAATCCAGCTTTACTTTATTTTTTCATTTTACACAGACTTTTCTTTTTACATCACTTTCAGCTAACTTTTATTTTTTTTTTACTTAATTTAATTATATAAATTAACTACTCAAGCCACAATCCCGCGAATTTTATCACATCTATAAATATTTGCATATTTCATAACACACACATTTATGTGTTAGGTATACACTTTATGATTTTAATTGTATTTCATATTGCTTTTCCGATGGACAGTAAATTTTATTACGCATTTTCACAACTTTCGCTTATCATTTTTCAAAGTGACGTATGTCAATTAGTTGAATGGTGCGCGGTTTTTTTTTATTATTATTCTGAGATCGTTGCATTCAAAATTAAACTGTTTACCGCTTAACCGTTAAATGCAATTTAAACACTGCACACACACACGCACACGCACACTGAGAATGTCCTGCCTCAGCGACAGGACGTCGCGTTCAATTCGTTTTGCATCTTATGTACGCGTCGGCATTTCGATAACGACTAAAATATACGACGACGCGAATGTGAAAAGAACAGGGCGGTAAAAGAACTGTTATACAGACGCACGTATGTAGCACAAATTGACGATGGCCTTACAAACAGACCGACAGCCAGCTGCATACGATGTTAATATAAAGGATACACGAATACGATTTTTATTTGACGCACAGCTGTTCCTTTATTTTGGCCAAAACAGCAGCCAGCTGAGTTTTATTGTTGATTTCGTTATTGCCGCAGCTGTTGGCCATAAAAGCGCCAAGTGAATGACATGTGCTACGGTTTTTTTGGCGCTCAAGAGCCAAACAAAGATGGCTGCTTTGTGGTTGCCCTCCTGCGCACGACATGCACGTAATAACTGTTATACCGAAGTTTAGGTTTCGCTCGCACGGGTTTTCTTCTGCTCGCACTGGCACTCTTGAATAGTTTGTGCTTTTGTAAGAGTAACTTGTTGAGCTTTCGTGTGAAATCAATTTATTTTCTCAACGAAAAAAAAAACGTCTGACAGTTACAGTTTTTCCTAAAGCTTCGCTGTGTTGGAAAGCTCATTCAACAGTTTTATATTTCATTAAGCTTTTGCTCTGTTATTAAACGGTTAAGTGTAACTTAAGCTTTTGTTAGCCCACTCCACACTTTTTTATATCCTTTATTTAAAGTTTTCTTTTACATTTCTTTAAACGGATGCGGATGTGGATGCAGGTATGTATTTGACCACCATCCAAACGGCAAAGCTTCAATTAATGTCACGCGAAACTGAATCCTTTGTCATGTTGAAGTTTCTCATTAAATCGATTGTTATCTTTAAGGTATTAAGTCTTAACTATCATACCTAACAGCCGGAGTTTTTTGTTTTGTTTGGATGAAACATTTCTCTTAAAGTGTTTGAAAGAACTGAAGTTTAAAGAAAACAAAGATTTAAAAATATTAACTGTTCTTATTTAAAATATACGCAAGTAGTTAGGTTTTCTTTATAATATGGATTTTTTTTATTAAATAGCAATAGCTCTTAATTGCATAAAGATCAAGTTCAATTAGCGCTGTGAAGCCGCACATTTGCCAGCGAAAATGTTGAAAAATTTTGCGCTTTAACTGCACATTGGTCATAGCACAAAAATCTTAAAAATTTTTGGTGGCACATTTTCAGGCATTGAAGTATTGTGTTGTCTTCAACACCAATGATGAACGATTGTCTATGTCCAGCGGCAAATATGTTATAAACAACATCGATGAATAGTTATACTCATTGTAGACAGTAATGCTCACAACTCCAGCCACAACTGTAAATTCTTTTTACGCTTTGTAGGCAGCTTGCCTACATCTCTATATACAATGTGTAACAAACGAAAGGTAGATTGCCTTAAAACATCGCTTACTAACTGGCTGTATAGTTTAGCGAGTTGCTTACATCTCCACATACAAAGTATGCAGCCAACAGGCAAAACCCCTTACATCTCCATATACAAAGCAAGCAGTCAGCAAGCAAACTGCCTACAGCTGCATATACAAAGCACGCAGCCAACAAGCAAATAAAAAAAATATCACAGTAACAATTTCATTTGTGAAACATACAACACAAAGGGAATAGTTTTTCATGCATGAAAAATCGTAAACTCAGAATTGAACCGGAAATAAAGCCTATAAAACTTTCTGTAGAAAGCTTTTTAAAATAAAATAATACCATTTCTTTTGCAGAAGATTTTTTGGTCGGCATTTTTGAGAAAGTTTGTTTTTTGTGATTCGTAAAATGCGTCAACGCCGAAAACGCTCAGTAAGTTTTGCCATTTTACCATGAATAGACTTACAAGCAAACAGTGCTTGGAATTTATTGAATTTTTTTATCAAAATTTATGCTCTGTGAGAAATGACGAAGCTTATTATTGGCTCAATGGGTACGCCAACAAACAAAATTGCCGAATTCGGTCTGAAGAGCAGCCAGAGGGACTTCAAGAGCTGCCAATGCACCCTAAAAAATGCACTGTTTGGTGAGGTTTGAGGGCCGGCGGCATCATTGGATCGTACTTTTTCAAAAATAATGAAAGTCATAACGTTGCAGTCAATGGAGCAAGTTACCGTGCGATGATTACCGACTTTTTTTTTTGCCCAAAATGAACGAATTGGATTTGGTTTATATATGGTTTGAACATGACGGTGTCACATGCCACACCGCATGCGATATCATGAAATTAATCTCACGTTTTGGAGCGGTCCATTGGCCGCCAAGATGATGCGATTTGACCCCACTAGACTATTTTTTGTGGAGCTACGTAAAATCTTTCATGTACTGGGACAAGTCAGCCACAGTTGCAGCCCTGGAAGACAACATTACAGCTGACATATGGCCAAAATTGGAGTTTACGGATAGACCACCTCAGGCGCAAGCGCGGGCAACATTTACATAAAATAATCTTTAAAAAATAAATGGCAGGAACTGATGTATTGCTCTAAATAAATATTTCATTCACTTTTGCAAATTTGTTGCTCTATTTTTTATTTACAAAAACCAAACGCTTAAGAAATCACTCTTTATATTATACAATAATGTCATAGGTTGCTTTTAGTTGTGCACAAGCCCCTGAACATATTATTATGCTCAATTTTGCTTATCTTTTTATACTACATAATAAGAAAATAAACTTCTTTGCAAGTTTCAAAACATGATTTATTTAGACCATATCAATTTGCGAAGGTCACAAAAAAATTAGTCTTTGGCTTTATGTAACTTCGGCACTCAGATATTCCATATCATTCGCAACATTTTGTTTAAAAGTGGCTTTTATTGCCGTTCAAAAATAATGAACCCAGTTTTTATCAAGCGCTCTTCACAAGCATTGAATCACAAACCATAGTGGACTGATGACACCAAAATTAAGTTCCAATAGACAGGTTGCTAAACCAAATTTTACAGGAGAAGGTTTTTTCACTTTTCTGTGCTTTGGCTGGCAATATCAATACCAAATTTTCCATGTGCTGAGATAATTAACTATTATAACTAAACTCAGAAATTTTCCTGTGGAAAAGTGTACATTTTCCGAAAAAAAAAAAAAACATATTTTTTGGCACATACGATAATTTCGCTGACAAAGTTTCGTAAGTGAGCTTGTAGAAAATGGCACCTATGATAACACACTGAAAGAAAAGAATAACGATTTTCTTAAACAGACAGCTTGCTAATTTATTTGCAGTTTATTTTTTGTGTTTCAATATTTTTAACAAGGAGACTTATAAATTAAACAGAAAATAAATACAACTCTGGTATGCATTAAATTTTGTTATAGAAATGTATCTAAATTTGATGTCGTATATTTGCATTTCTAAAGAAATTGGCATTTTTTTTTTTTTGTGCACACACTTCAACCATGGTTTTTCTTGAAGTTAAGACTATCTTGAAATAATATTCAAGGTGGAACAATTAAAATTCAAATACCTATAATTTTAACTTGAGGTAGATGTAACTTTTCATGTTTTTTAATTTTAAATGCAATTTTAACTATGTCTCCTTTTGAACGTTAATTGTTTCACCTTGAATATTAATTCGAGATAATGTTTTATGATTCGTTATTACTTTTTTGCTTTCAGAATTGTATATGTATGTACGACATCAAATGTAGATATAGATCCAGTATGTAAGGGCAGGAGCTAACAGTGCTTCTAGAAGGCCTTCCTTGGTAAGTATAAGGTCTTCCACCTTCCTTTCAAACGTACTTTCTTTTTTAAGCAGGCTTTCTAAGACCGCTTACCGTAGTAGGACTCTCAGAAGTACTTCGCAAAAATTAAATTTTAACATAGTTAAGACTTTAAATATTAATTGTATTTTTTTTCATCCGCGCCATCTCACTTGCGTTGATATTTTTTTAATGATTTTTTTTTTTGTGATGTTTCTTAATTTAAAATTTGACATAGAATATAGTATTTGTATTTGCATGAAAATCTAGTTATGAGAAGTCCTTATATAATCGCAGCAGTGCTAGCAGGCCTTCTCCGAGTCAGTCCTTGTCAATTTAAGTAGATTCGTCATTAATATTATTAACAATCCTAAATTGAGTTTAACCATATGTACGAGTATCTTTAAATTAACTATATTAATTTTTTTTTATTTTCAATCAGATCTCTAGTTGAAATAACCAGATTTTAGCTTGGCACCAAAACAGTGCGTTTCCTAGTTGAATTAACCAGGTCTTGGTTAATTTTTTTCTCAGTGCATGAAAAACAGTTTAAATTGAACACACAAAATTATTTGTGATCTTAAATCTTTGTGAAATTATGTGAACAAATTATGGTTTTATTAATTCAATTTTTTTTAATATTTTAAGTGAAAATTTTGTTCTCTTCTGTCATGAGAAACATTTTAGGACAATCCATTTTTTCGATTTTGCAACTTAAAAAATTCATAGCTGAGCCATTTTGCACACCCTGTCAAAATAAAAATATACGTGTCGATTATTTTTCTAAGTAGAACAAAAAAACGCATTTTGAGGAAATTCAATTTTAAAGGGTAAATATCTCCTGCAATGACCCTTATACATATTGTTACGAAATTCCTGTCTCTTAGACGATGATTTCGATCTCCTACACTTTTCTGAGTTCGATCACTGGATTGTGTAACAATCAAAAACACACAAACTTATTTAATTATAAAATGGTTTATTTAAATCACAAAAGTTAGATTTTACACGTTACAATTGTTTATTTCATTAACATTCAAAGTTTAATTTTAATCTGGCACTGTATAGACAATTTACTTTTAAAATCAACTGTATCGCTTTATTGCTTAAAAACAACTGTTTTAAAATCAAATGTCTTTCTTTACTTCTTAAGGGCCAAATAGACGTTCATGCGTGCATGATCAATAAAATGACGACGCCATCATGATTTCGACACACACCATTCATGCACGCATGATGGATATCATTTTTGGTTGAACTTTTAACGTGACGACAATATGACGTCAGAAGCATGTGCGGCAATTAAAATTGCATTTAATATTAAAAAAAATGTATGAAATGAGTTTAATTTAAGCTCAAAAAATCTTTAAAAATGTATTTTAAAAAACAAAGCTCATACAAAAGTTTAATTATTTCATCTAATTATCTTTAGTGCATAATATTTCTAATTTCTTTTCCGCACTTATTGTCACCTTCTTCGTCAAAAAATCATGTAAACTGAGCTAAGTTCAGCACACACTATCATGCATGCATGATCAATCAAAAAAATATCAAAATATTTTAATATTGCTCATGCGCATGACCAATCAGTCAAGCAGGCACCTACACGGTCAGTTTGCATGAGCAATCACTTGATTCATCATGCACGCATGAACGTCTATTTAGCCCTTTAAATTCAACTGTGTCTCGAAAACTCAGATGACAACCTTTTATACTACAGTCATCACTTTCTCGAATAATCCAGTACCTTCTAAATGGCGTATCCGCGTGGAATCCACAATCACTTTCTCTAATAATTCAGTACCTTCTAGATGGCGTTGTACGACGTCGATAATTTCTCTCGGTTGTCGACTGTTATAGTGTATTGCAGCGTCTTTTCGGTTTATCATTTTTTAGTACAAAAACTGCACTTTGCCGCTAGATGGTGTAAAAGTATTTATACAGCCAGTGATGCTAGCTAGTATCATTTAGTTTTCTTTCGTTGGTTTTTATTTCGAGAATTTTCTGGCAAAAACCAAATTTCGCTACAATATGTGTGTTATAATAGCTGGAACACCTGTTCGTATGTCATGGAGTGCCATGTTAATTTGATCCAGCATTGGCTGATTTGTAAATTTACATGAATATCGGTGTTTGATTAATGACTGTAATTTCGATGAAACAATTAATAATTCATTGTAAAAAAGTAACAATTTCATTACAATCAAATCTAAGTAGATTTACATTGCATGTTGAGTGAAAATACATTTAACATAAAGACTGCATTAGTGGTGAGGATAATTAGTTGTTATGGTTTTGAAATTGGTTACTGGTTGTATGTTATCCAATAAAAATTAACAAATAGTTTGAATAAAAAAAATATAAAGCGAATATAGTTGTATTTCTTTAAAAGATTTCATTCTAATTTTGCTAGTTTATTAAAAAAAGATTTTAGGCGGAGTGTTCCTAAAATCAATGCAAATAAATAATTTTTTTTTTTATTTTGTAAGAATCTTAGACTTCTTCACACAGTTCTGAAACTCTTAGCAAAGTCTAGAAAATTAAAATTTATTCAATGTTAAGTGTGACAAAAAACTTGATATCATTTCTTGCACTCACAAATAGACGTATGAGGGACATTAATCCAACAAACTTTCCCCTGTTTTTCAATTGTCGTCGAATTACTGCGCAACTTTATTATTCTTGTTGAAAATAATTGCAATCAAATAACTTTGAGTGTCACTAATATAAGAGGATTCCTGCTGCCTTTATTCTGCAGGACATTCAGCAACTGCATGCCAACTTAGCACACGTGCGCCGTCAAACTCTCCTTTTTGCGTAATCGATTAGGAAGCCATTGTATCGAATATCCTCTTCGTATTGAGCTGACAATGCAACACTTTTGTTGTATGTTTGAGTTCTTTGTTGATAAAGAATCAATATTTATTTTTTTCTCTTTACTTTTTAAAGTTTTTTTTTTATTGTTTCGAAGACAATAGATATACTTTTACTAATCTTTTAGAATATTTTTTCTGTATAGATGACATTTTTGCAGACGCTAGAGTATGTGGATTTTTCTTTCCACTAAGACTTTATCTTATTTTTAAAACTGTTGTTGTTCTACTATATTCGTATTAAGCCGAAATAAGCATAATATTTAATGGATCATACTTTTTTATCTGTGTGGGCTTAATATTCTTAGTCCGTCTGCTTGTCTGTAGAAATCACCATTACGGAAAAAGCAAGAGACCTAATTGAATGAAATTTAGCACACAGGTCACATCTTCGAACAAGCTTCTTGGGCTTGAAAATGGTCGAAATTTGTGCGCACTATAGTTGCAGTGTAACCAAATTTCTTAAAAAATACTACAAAAACTTAGACAAGCTCTGGATAGGATGTGAAACTCCCATGCATGGGATACCCCCAATAAGCTATACTGAGAAATCAAACCTTACACAAATAGTAAGAACGATTCGAAAAAGTTTTGGACAAAAATTTCGTGAGCGTGGCACACCCATAAAAATAAAAACTTAAAAACGCAACACTGAAGGATTTTTTACGGTAATGAAACCAAATTTCACATAAATACAAAAAAAAAAAAAATGGTTCAGCCAAGCATCAGTCAGAAAGTTGACGAATTTCGAAAAGGGTGTGAGGCAGCTTCCATACAACCAATGGAAAAAATACTCTTTTGATAAAAATTTAAGACTTTGGCGCATTTTTGCTATCAATAGAATGTTGGGTATTTAATTTTTGGCGAGGCCATTGATAACACCTTAACCTCGGTTTTTTTTTTTGAAGTGAAAACATCTTATGGCACGACCGTCATCGGGATTCCCCGTCATGAATGCGATAGTAAAATTTGAATGTTCTTTGGAGACTTGGGAAACGAACTCGATTTTGGAATTTTGAAGACTTGGGAAACGAGCTCGATTTTAGAATTTTGAAGACTTGGGAAACGAACTCGATTTCAGAAATTTGAAGACTTGGGAAACAAACTCGATTTCAAATTTGGAAGACTTGGGAAACGAACTTGGTTTTGGAATTTTGAAGACTTGGGAAACGAACTCGATTTAAGAATTTTGAAGACTTGGAAAACGAACACAATTTCAAAAAATTTAAAAAACGTTGCCTAATTTTAGCCGCTATTAATAATTTGCCCCTAAAAGTAGGCAACACTTTCTGACAAATTGCAAAATAGCGCCTAAAAGTAGCAAAGATTTTAAAAATTTCAGATAATGTTTCATACTTTTAGGCGCTATTTTGAAATTTGTCAGAAAGTGTTGCATAATTTTAGGAGTAAATTATTACTAGCGCCTAAAAGTAGGCAACGTTTTTTAAAAAAATTGGCCTATGAAAATATGCAATTTTTTGTAAAAAATTTTTAAATTTGTAGCTTACATATGTTGACTTCCGGTTAGCTGTTGCTCAGTCAGCAAATTTTTCTCTGCTAGCGCAGTCGAAAGCAGAGCCAGCAGCCCAAAGCAGAGAAAAATATGAAATACCAGGCCACCATTAACCAGCAGCAAGCAAATTTGGTTTTTTGAAAAACTTTAAAACGTTATATTTCGGCTATTACTAAACCGATTTAGACAAATGAGGTGCAATAGTTTTTTTAAGAACAAGCAGATTTTTTTTGAAGTCATTTGTGTTTTGATAAACTGTCACTAGATGGCGTTTTAAGCAGCCATAGCTCAGCAACTAATAAGCCGATTTTTCTTTACCTGATTTTTTCTTATAAATACTTATAATTCGCGATGATGTTTCTTACTGCAATCAGAATAAATTTTTGTTCTCAAACATTAGGAATACTTAGCTCAAAATTTAATTATTCACAGTTGAGGCTACTGAGCGGAATATATTTCTTCCAGCAATTTTTGAAGTGAAACTTCTTATGGCACGTTGTGCGGCTGAGTAAAAAAGTATAAACTCGCGACACCGACCGTCATCGGGATTCCCCGTCATGAATGCGATAGTAAAATTTGAAAGTTCTTTTGTTTCTTTTAAATAAATATTCCAAGTGGAAGACAAAAAGCAAAGCAGACACAATAACTGACACATTCCATTCTCATTCAACGATTGTTATGCTTACATGTTTGTTTCTTTCAAATTCCGCGTTGTTGCGTTGACAAATTGAGAATGAGAGCGAGAGTAAAATTTGCATTGCCATATAAAAAGAAAACGCACGCATACCAACTAACACACTAACTTGCCATTAAACGATTTGTTTTCACTTCTGTCGGCACTCCCGGAGTGCAACCAGCCGTTTTTTTTTTTAAAGGGCTCTCCAGAATATTTTTTTTTTTTTATGTTTAAGCTGACGACCAACTTTTTTTTTCTTATCTCATTTCACTTGGAGAGCCAGAGGTCACATTGAATAAGTTGAAAATATGTACGGCCCCCAAAAACAGTTTAAGTTATTTTGAACCTTAAACTATTCTCTGTTGTTAATTCTGTGATCTTAAGACTGAACTCTTTTTGGCTTGTCAGATTGAACATAACAGGGGGCCTCCTACAGCTGTTTGAATAAATATGATCTCGAAAAATATTTTATATATGAAGAGTTTTGAAAGTAGAAAAATTGATGAAAGGAGTTTTTAGGAAATGGTTTTGCAAAAAGTTTTTAGACATCAGTTACACGCCTGCCGCAGTATTGGGTACTGAATTACATCCTTAAAATTTTCGTGCTCTCACTTTTTATTTCAAAAACATTTTGTAGACTTATTTAAGGTAACCATGGCTGATTATTCATAAATATACTTACATAAAGAAAGTAGCTACTTGAATCTAATAGTTCTAAGAGCATAAGAGCGTGATGTCAAATTTTGTAATAGTTACATATCAAGGAACTAACATTTTAGTCAAGTGGGACTGATTATTATTATTATAATCGAAATTTAATTTATATTGTTTCTTATTGGAACGCTTATGTTTTCCTCTCAACTATTACTCATAGCTATTAAATATGATTGATGGTTGCCTAGGTATGTGTTAGTGACATAGAGTTTAAGTAGTACCTAACTTGTTATAGTATTTAACCCAAAAGGACAAATTTGATCTTCTCTATTTAAGGCTTAACGAAAAATCATTCTGATGAATGAAATAATATTTATCATAAGAATTTATAAGCAATTCATTGACATTAAATGGTTAGACATTGAACTCTCCCTTCTACAGCAGCATACGAAGTTTTGCCATTATGGTGATGATGACTTCCACATAATATGCTTTGTCTTGTCAATGTTAATATTTTGTTTCACTGCTCACCTAACCGAATATTTACCAAGGCAAATAATCAATCATGTCTGAAATGCCAAAGGGTGCAGCCTGTATTGAACTATAAACGTATAAATGTTAATTAATTGTCCATCTGGCCATGGAGGAATGGCGTAACATGCTTATATTTAGAATACCAACAGAGAAAATCTTAAACAATATTGAAAGCAATTACTGGCAAAACAAAAAAAATTATTGTCATGAACTTGGGCCGTTTTCTCACTATCTAGTTGAAGTTTACCTTTATGCTTTCACTAATTCAAGTAATATTTTTTATAAAATTCTATTAAAAAACCATCTCTTATTTTATAAGCTTTTACTATTTTCTATCTTAATCAATAGCACTTATGTTTTTTTTTTAACTTTCAGGAATTCTAAGCAGGTAAGCAGAACCATACATTTCAAATTTTCTTTAAAAAAAAAGTGAATTTTCAGATCTTCTGGCGTTAGAAGAATCTGCTACCGATGAACACGTAATCTCTATTTGTTCAAAGTTATTGTTTCCGAATGTGAAAATATCTTAATAGCTTCAAGCCATATATATATAGTATTAGTATTATTTTGATTGAAAGAAAGGCTAAAATTGCCTTCATTTCAAAAGCATGGAAGTATTCTTATGAAAGTACAAAAATTTCGAACCTATTAGTCTGTATTCCCACCTTCAAAATACTTTAAATAGACATTGAGACATATACCTCTTTTATGAGCAAAGGCCAACGCTCAGATGCTGCCCCCCAAAAATGTAGTACACTGTGTTTGTTTTAAGAAAAAACCAAAGGCTAGAATGATAGGGAAAAGATAGAGTAGTCTAGTGCTATACTTTTTTTAAGTTTACGGATGACAAAGCTGCCGGGGAATGGTTCTACAATCTTCACGTGCGACTAAAGATCAATTAAAAACGATAAAGTGATGATCTGTTGATGGGCCAGATAAGACCATTAAACCATTAGCGCCGCTGGGTGCAAAAACGCAACAAAAAAAAAATAGAGGTGTATTTGAAAACTCATAGGAAATGTTAGGCGGTCGATATCGCTTAGCTGTCTTTTGATGTGGATAACATAAGTATGTACGCGTCCTGAACACGTAAGTCATGTGACGTCATCTACTTAATGATAACTTCATCGTCAGGTGCTGGTTTTTCTGTATGTGAAAAAATAACCATTTTAACAAAGAAAACACTCAGAAAAAAAATATTTAAAGAATATGTAGTGATGAGGAGCGGTAACCCTTGAACCTATTTATGTCTCATAAAAATTTCAAATTTCTCCGGTACGTTTTCGCACCCATCAGCACAAGCGAGTACATTTTTACTAGGGAAAATTTTGCAGTTGCACGTACCAGTTGATGTCCCAGACGAACACATATTCTGTGATGATGCTGGACCTACTGAAACTGATGGTGTCTTGGAAAGTATGACCGAGATTTGTGGTACCACAGATATGTATGTTGAGTACCCGAACGTCGACAACGACGACAATGTAACCTTATCAATTTGCTTTGAAGCAATGTATTGTCGGACTTGGCCCTGCTTAGACACAGTCCCACAAATTGATGATCCGCAATTTGTTGGAACGACATTGATTGGTTTATTTATTTAATTGCAGCCCGTTCCTGTGTTTTCCAATTATCTGCAAGTCGAACCAAAACATCGCATGTGGCGTTAAGAAATAAAGCAACGGTATATAGTAATGGTCTCTAAGACATCCTCCTCGAAGTTTCAACCCTCTATGTCCACTAAACAGGGAGCCGGCGTTAATGGGTTAAGAGTTTTCAGAGAAAATCTGGACTGATGAAACATTTCTTTATACTATCTATATATAAATAGGCAGTTGCAAAATGATTCCATCCTTTTCTAACTGCGATAATTATATTTTAGATACATAGGGTGTGAAGAAAAACAGTGCTAAACGTATTTCTTTTTTAATAGTAGGCGGTGCCATTCCTCTAACAGGTAAATACGTGGCCACAGCTAAGGTAATGAATTGATTTTGATGAAATTTGGTTTGGAGGTAGATAGAACTTTGAAAAAGGTTATTAAAGACTTTCAGTTTCTTAAGGGGGCGTAGTACCACCAAATCAATTATTTCAGAATTCCGACAAGATGAGTCAATTTTGATACCAAATTCGGATTCATCGCAAAAAAATACTTCAGAAAACCATCTTTAAAAATGAATTTACCAAATATATTTTATTTAAGCTTGAGTTGAGCTTGAGTTTTGGCCTTTTTGCGAGGGTTTTTCATTTTTCTATCACTCTGGTCTTCTGATAAAAAATACTGGAACATCGGGACTGGTCAACATTTCTTCGTCTGTTTTCGGACTACAATGTTGAAGAGCATTAGACCAAAAAAAAAAAACATATTCCTCAAGTTTACCTCACTTGAACCCAAATTCGCGCTGTTTTTTCGCTGTTTTCTGGGAGTTTTTTGATGCTACCAAGATACTCAGTCACTGTATAACAAAACAACTATCACCATCGTGTTCAGCAGACCCGAAAATATAAGAATCGATACCAACAGCCCGTATCTCATGCGGAAAAAATTTTTGGGAAGAGTTATCATTACTCGCAAATAAATTGAATGAAATTTATTTATAAATCGGACATTAGCGACCTCTAAATATCTATATTTCTTAATAAAATTTTAAATGCCTTATTTTTTTACATAGCACTAACTACTTTTCATATTGGCAACATTAAAATCGAAAACTCGATTTTTTTTGGTCCCTCTAACCTCCATACCAGCGTTCTCTTATCTTAAGAAGATAAATTGAGAATGCATTGCATTTTCACGTCAATGGAATTTAAAGACAGGAATGTTACAAAATGGCAAAGCAAATGCTCCACGGATTGATATCACAATCTTGAAAAACATTTTGCTTAATCGTGAAATCTAATGAATTCTGTGCATCTGAACGAATTGAGTATTTTAAAAACTACGTTTTCAAGTACTTAACCTGCCCTTACCTCTGTATATTTCTAAGTTGCAGAAAAGAAAAAAAATGTGGAAAAATCAATCACTACTCAGGAACAAATAAACTAAACCAACTTTGTGTGCTCAACACATATTCAATTTGTATTCTATTTTGCTAAGCTCTTTTCCTCTATTTTCCTATTGATTGTTGTTGTTCTTGGGAATAAAGTAACTATGGAAAAGTTTTCCTTTTATGCAGAAGAAGCAACTGCTTTTGTTAACTTTGCACTTTGCACACAAATTGTTGACGTTGAATATATTAACCCCTTTTTAGCCAAAATTTCACGAATTCATCATTACAGGTATACCTTCGATGAACCGGTCCGGATACACGTGACGTCAAGTGAAACAACGGTATTGGAAGCAGAGAATGGAGTTCGATATATTCATCATATATCCTCAACTTTCAGCTATGCATCTCACAACATCTAGTGAAGGACACAGACACAGTCGAGGAGGAGAAGTAGTTGGCCAGATGAAATGGCCATGACTTGACAAAATACACTCCAATATTGGCAAAGGATCTTGTTCATACTAAATTCCAGTGATCGAATCAGAGAAATAAAATCTGCTATCAAGTTACCTGCCTAGAATAAGGATGCAGGGACTGATGGTCATCCAGCAGATTTCTTAAAGAGCAATGTTAAGTAGGCACCGGGTTGGAAATTAACTTTCAAATAGATGGAATATAGGACGTTTTATGAAGTAGAGGTCTTACATGAAAAGTAACATCTTTGATTAAATTAATATGCGATATCATTCTTTTGTTATTTACAAACTGCCTCTGGTACTTTATCTGTTAGTAGTTGGGTTATTCTTGACAAACAGTGTCTCACCTTGAAGCGTTTATTGATATTGAAGAGATGTTGAAATGAATGGGACTTGCGAATCATGAAGACAAGTCCAGGCACACTATATCTAGTAACACACCACTGCGATTTGTGACAAAATATTAATCGATAGCAACAGTCTAGAGTAGGTCATGGTTTGTACTCACCATGGATTCAAATTTTACTTCACAAATCACATTTAGGTAGAGGTCCGTAGAGATTAACCTTTGGAAATTGTTGCAGTTTTGGCTCTGTAAAACTTCTAATATTCAAGCCTCTACTACAAAGGATCACAAAGATATGGAACGCAATATTTTGAGAGGAATATCTTATATGGAATCAGTATGCAACGAAAAACGAAAAAGTTTCAATCGGAAAATCTATTAGCTTTGTAATCATATAAATGTCGATCAAAAGGTGAGAATCCGACAAATGTATTGGTTTGAACACATCGAGCGAAGTAAAATCAAATACTCCACCAATAAAAGTCTCCAATTGTTAACCATCAGTTTAGAGAAGAAAACATAGGCTGAGAATACATTTCAGAGTTCAGGTAATCATCAACAGCAGATCACCCAGACCACAAATTTGAAAAAAGCTTGCTGGGAACTGAGGAAGATGAAAAGCTTTCTTATTTCAGGTATTGGCCTTGCATTTATTCATAGCAGCAAATAAATAAAGTGAAGCTTCTGATGCGGCACTAAATCAACTTCCTGACAGTAGCCTCAGATAGAGAGTAACTATTGCACTACATCACACACTATGTGTGATATATAGTTTTAAGCTTAATAGCCAAGATCACTAGCTTAACTCTAATATTATAATGATATATGATTCTTGAAACATAGAATTACAAATACACATATATCTTATGAACAATGCCTTTAAACATCCTTGTAATAAATAAATTCCATATCAAAATGGGTTAAAACTATTTTAGGTATTAATGCTTATATAGATACGAACTTAATCTGTAACACATTTACACAAAATTAATGCAACGGCAGCCGCAAATGCGACAAAAACCGCAGCGTCAATAGTGTCGCAGCTACATTGTTACAAAGGAAACAGCCACAAAACAGCTCGAGCGGCGACAACTGCAACAACTACTACATACTAAATTATTCTTTACACTTTGCCATCTCATTCACTTTCCGACTTTTTCTCTTTCTCACTCGAATATTCATTTCTGTTCCACACTCCAAGGAAGAAGTTACCAAATGTTTTCTAAAAAAAAAACGGTTGAGCTTGGAAAAGTTTTTGTTTTATCGGAAGAGCTGAGTAAACAAAGTGGTAACGTAAAGAAGCGAAAGGGCAAAGAAAAAAATGTTTGTTCATTCATCGACATTCAACACTTCGAAAACAAAAACTTTAAGCCAAACAATTGCAGGATATTAGGTTGGATTAAATAATTTAAAAGGAATACCCCATAACCTAGATATTTCGTATTCAGCCTAAAAGCTGATAAAAAGTAAAGAATGGAAACAGTAAGTAAAAGGAAGTCACTTGATGAGAAACATTTTATGAGAATTTGAGAAAACTGAAAGAAACAAACGATATGTTTTTATTAGAAATCAAACGAGTAGTTGTTGGTCGCAAGACTTGACGCCTAACAATAGAAAAAATTACATTATAAGATCCTCATTTTTTTTTTCATTCAAAAATTATTACCCGATAAGTAAACTTACACTCGTGGCGTATTGAAAGTGCCACAAAGATTTTGAAGATTTTTTTTGTGTTGAACACGAACCTAAATTTACCAAGTCAAGTTTTTGAGATTAATTAAGCTGAAAACATTAAACAAATAATAGTTTTATGACATTTTTTAAGAAAAAATTGAAAGGTTTTTATTGGTCATTTTCTAAAGTAAAGCATTAACTAAACGAACATAAAAAGTTTTGTAATATTTGCGTTTTGTCATTTCAACATTCTAATGTCTTCTTAACTTTCTCCACCTCTTTTTTATAAAACTTAGGATGGAACTGCAGGAATACAGCAGCATTTCCATTTCATTACATATGATATTAAAAAAAAAGTTATAAGCAATATGCTGCTTTTAACTTGAGTAAATGTTCGGCTTTGTTGGTATGATATACCAGTTCAATATTTGCGACCCTTGTCAACACATTTTCAACATTTTGGCAACAGTAAGAGAAGAAGGTTTCTGCATTAACTTCTCACCTGGTAAAAAGTTTCAATTTATCATTTCTTTAATGCGAATTTTTATTGAAAGTGAACTTTGCCATTTACGCTTATGAGGATGGAACTTCTAAAATGAGCAATATTTTAAAGTTAGAAACATAATAGTGTATGTTCATCACTAATATATGAAAATATATTGCTCATCAAAAATGAAAAAAAAAAGAATATTAGGGATTCCGGGACTCCGAAAACGAGTGCCAAGACATGAAATTTTTCAATAAATAAACGAATCTCCGATTTTGATGGGTTCGGTTAGTATGCCAAACGTATCGTTTTCAAATCGTGCAAAATTTTGAATGCAATCATTTTTCCAATTTATTCGAGAAAGCAAGCTCTCGATTTTGCCACCAGCGTCCTCGAAAATGTGCTTAAAAACGACAGCTTTTCCGATTAAAAATTGAATCTTCAATTACAATGGGCTTGATAAGTGCAATAGCCGTGTCTTATTCGCAAATGTGTGGACCAGCTCAATTTCTAGTTCAATTGATTGAACTTTTTTTGTCTTTGTTAAAGTTTGAAGCATCATAGACACAAACCCAAAATAATCAAAAATATATTTGCTGGAATTTTGAAAAAGCGTTCTTAGGTCACGAAAGGCCTTGTGCACCCAGTCTGTGCTAGGCCCAAATATTAAAATAGAAACACATAATAAAAATAAAAATAACATAAAACGAAAAGAAAACTTTGGTATTAGCGTCTGTGACACTATAAAAACCAGGGACGTGAACCGGTTCTGAACCGGAAAACCGTTTAGTTTTACAAATTAAGTGAACCATTAACCGATCCGAAATTTTCCACAAATGCTTGATCCGAACCGAAAACCAAACCATTTTTTATAAAGGTTCGAGGTTTCACTCTGACCAATTTTCAATCGACAAATTTTCGCCACTTTTTTATCTTTTCTTATGTTAAATATGGAAATTGATGAAATTTTCAAAGAAATAGGGAAGCATGAGACAGAGTTCATAAATAAATCATTAATAGATAAAATCAACTCCTTTGATAATACAAGGCGACTTTCAAATAATGATGATGTTTTGAACTTTTGGAATAACTACCCTGACAAAGAATTATCTGAATTAGCTCAAATTATTTTTGGTGTTACAGCAACCCAAGTTTAGGTAGATAGGGCATTTTCCACCTTAAAATGAGTTCTCGGAGACCTGCGGGGAAATATTGGCGACGACTTGTTAGAAGATATTCTTCTCATCAATTTCAACTGATTATTGTAAATCAAATATTTTATCAAATGAGAATTTTTTGCTACGTACTTATAGCGTATGACACAAATTATACATATGTACTTATATATTTCTTTATTCTTTTGGATTGTTACTGAATAAAAATAGCACAAATCTGCAGTTTTCTTTTCATTCCCAAACCGTTGAACCGAACCGAAGCCCCGGTTCAAAGAAAACAAAACCGTTTTGAATAACAAATCCAAAAGTTCAAAAACGGTTCGAACCGCTGAACCGAACCAACCAAATTTTTCACCCGGTTCACGTCCCAGATAAGAACACTTTGAAATCATTTGAAAGCAAGAATTTGAAAAAAAAAATTGTGTACTGATACGTGAGGCCCCTTACCGTGCTAGGCCTCGTTCAACCGCACGACTATAAAGGCGGCTCTGATTTTAAAATAGAATTTCTGTCAAACACTGTCATGCCACCTGTTGGTCAAATGCAGAATTATAGAAGGTTAAACTTATGCGTTTTATTCACTTTTTGATTTAACCAAAGCGAATAAAACACGGCTAATATGTCATCGTTTACGATTTCGAATACAATAATTTTCTTCATAAGTTGTTATAGAAAGCCTACGATTGGAATGTTAGACTTTGTGCCGTATGGGTTAGCAAACTAAATATTTTTATCGTTATTTTTCAAATCACTAGATTTATTTGAGCTGTTTTCATTCACATTTTGAAATAAAATTCGTGTGCAAATTTCAATAGCTTTAACATTTCATGAGTTTTTATCAGTTGTGACATTTCGCACACACCGTCTACACTGTCAAAACAGCAAAATCTTTTGTAGAACAAATTTTCCTCTGATATTTTGTAAATACAAAAGTTTAAGGTTAAATTAAGTAAATACAAAATTGTGTTAAAACGAATCCTTCTACATATGAATTGTTATTGAAAAAAAAAGTCATTTTGCTGTCTGATATTCATTAATAATAATTTACTGCTGATTACGTATCCTTTCAATGTAAAACTCAATACTTTTCTTTTACATGAAAATAAATAAATAAAACAAGTCGGCAATGACGTAGCAGCATTCGTGAATGTACATAGTAAAATAACCCGTCATGTCATGATATAATAGTATTGTCTACCCAATGAATAACATCAGAGTCGATATTTAATAAATGGCTTTCATTAGATGTATTAACTATTTACTATTTTATACTTATTTCGCACCCGTTGCGACGATATTGCCCTCATATAACAATGACCTTCAAGGAATAAGCAACTCAACTTATACCATATACCCTATATACACTAGGGTAAGGGATCCGCATCGTTGTATGTACATTTACTGTCTTTTATGCACTTGACGGCTTTCTTATGAACATATGTTTATTGCTATTGTAGTACACAATAAACAATGTCCTCTGTAACAGCGTGTGTTGTCACCTACTACATGGTTTATTCCCAGTAGGAAATGGCTTACAATCAAGTTTATGCTTACGAAGGAAATCTCTTGAGTCCTCTATCATAGGGTCTTGACAAAACCCTTCCAACATAAACGAACAGTAGCGAGCACTTTCAATTCTTTAAAAGTTTCCCTGATTTGGTTTTTATAACGCCTCTGTTTGTCCGTCTGTGAAAATAATGATTATTGAAAAACCAAGCAAGATAATATGTATATTAAAATATGAAATTTTGGCCATTGTAGATAGTGGAAATGATAATTGGTGAAATTTTGAAAACCTTTACAATGACCTATGCAAATTAAACTTTTTATGCGCTATACTAAGAGAGAGATTTAAGATAACGCAATGAAATGCACACATATACTGGGAAAGATTTTCAAAAGCTCTGTGCAAAATTTGGGTGAGCTTATGAAGAGGGTGTGGCATCTCTCATACAAGAAAATGCTACAAATCGCAAAACTGAGAAAAATTTTAGAGGTACATTTTGAGAAGAGGACAACTAAAAATCACTGGGAATGTTTAGTAATAGTTCAGTTAACCCTTACCCTCCTGACACGGGTACCTGGGTACCGAACGGACTTTGAAGTTTAATATTTTTCATACCAAAAAACTTGCAACTTTGAGGTTCCGTGACATCTTAAAAATAGTCATTTTCTACCGTTTTTCACATATTTTAACTCTCTAGAATCTTGATGTTGGCTGTGGAGCCGATCCAAAGTCGAATACTCCGTACCCTCCTGATAAGGGTACCCGGGTACCCGTAAGTCTTTTCATACATTTTGTATGAAGAATGTGAGATAATAAGCAATTTTTGTCTTGTTTTTGGTTTGTTATGTATTATTGATTGATTTACAACAAACCTCGCATTACTAGAAATAATTAAAAAAAAAAAAATGACTATTCAGCAGCTTATGCAGCTTGGTGATAGAATTTTGTTGTGATTGTTGCACATTGACTGCCATCGCATTTCTTACGTGTCTTTTGGTTGGACATAAGATCTATAGCCACGCAAGGATAGCTACGACCGTTTAATGGTAACTGACCTGTTTTATTTTGCTCAGTTGTTCCTGATGGGCCTGCAGAGTTCGAGCCAACTGGCTCAGAGAAGTTTTTGTTGAGCATAAGATCAAGAGCAGATCAAACCTTAGTGTTTCGTGTTATTCGCCCTTTCATTCATGATTTGTATCGCCAACTACACGCCAAGTGACGTCAATAAGCCCCGACGAGAGCTTCGTCTTTTTTGGTGCTTGCATGGAGGTTGAAATAGATACAAAATCCACCCAACGTAGCCACGTTGATCATTTTGGAAAAAATGGCTATTGGCCGTCTATTTCTTTTGCATTTGGTGCTATGTTTAGACATAATCTGGTAAATTACATCTACTTTACCTGTGATTACGTTGTAAAATCATATATGTATCTCCTCTTTTCCATTTGCTTCTGGCTTACATCGTGAATAATATTTGACAGGGAGAATCTGGTTTTCTTCTTGTTTATCACTGCAGATAAAAGATTTCCATTTTTGTTGAATGCATATCGGGAAAGACATATATCTTCTGTGGAACTTGGGAGTCGCTCTCTTAGAATATAAGCTTTATTTTGTCAAAGGGTACCAACGAGACTCATTGCTCTACCTCGTAGCTGACGGAATGGAAGTA
Source organism: Tricholauxania praeusta (assembly GCA_949775025.1). Lineage (NCBI taxonomy): Eukaryota > Metazoa > Arthropoda > Insecta > Diptera > Lauxaniidae > Tricholauxania > Tricholauxania praeusta. The sequence goes on from OX459031.1 coordinate 38,146,368, forward strand.
AAAAACTGACTGTTGCCGCATACTGACCAGATTGTTTCTCGAAATTAACCAGAACCAAAAAAAGGTTTTTTTTTTTCAACGTTTACTTGTTGCTGACCATCAGGTGGTTTGCTTGTGTACATTATTCCGAACAGAAGATCTATCGGCTGTGTTACACAACCATATTATTTTGCTGGTTTCGACAAAATGTATTGGGTAAAACTCGTTCATCCAATATATGGGACTAAATCTCATACACTGCAACGTTTTGATCCGAATAAAAATTTGTTTGTATAATCTTCATCGGCATACTTAATATCGGAGATAGAAGCGGCTTTTCTGTTTATTTACTTGAATTAGTTGTTGAAATCTATCTCGATTCAACGATGCATTGTAAAATAGATGACTGCGATTGCACCACAGAGTTGAAGGAAGATTATCGCCAACACCATTTAAACTTATAGCCAGCAAAATTTCAATGAAAGCATTAAACTCACCGCCTTTCATTGCATATTCATCACGCTAGGCCTAAACAGTATCAAGCACATGCTTGTCTAACATATGACTCTCTATATTTCCATATAAAATACTCTCGGGTACCCGGGTACCCTCATCAGGAGTCTACGTATGTAAATGTTATCAGGATGGTTAGGGTTAATTAAGCCAAAAAAAGGCCAAAATTTGGAATTCCCGAACAGCTTGATTTTCGTATGAACCTTCCCTTTGTGTTTCGAAACAAAGTACCAAAAGACCGTTTGCCTTTAAGAATGTTATACGGGGTCGAACGGCTTCTCATGAAAATCTCGATGACGGTCACTTTTATCAAACACATAGATATTATCAAATTTAAAGTTTAGGAAATTGTCAACAAAAAGCATGGTGCTACTTTCATTTCGTAAGACCAACGATCTTCGACAAAATTCGATTCAAAAATTTGAACGCAGGTTTACTTGAGGAAAAAGTGCTCTTTAATTTAATCTCTCGAATGCGCTTTATTAAAAGTAGCAGCTGCAGCACATATGCCAGAAATCCAGTTAAAATATAAAATCTTCTAAAATCGTTTGGCGAATATACATAAGCATAAAGCCATTAAACAATGTTATATTTATCATCTTTGTTGAATAAAAATTATCAAGCAATTTGTAAGAGTTTACAGAATTGTTGGTCTTTGCCAAAGTTACTGAAAAAGTTCAATGATTACACTAGAGCCCCGATTTGCGTCGTTAATAGGGACTGGAGAAAAGCGACGCAAATCGAATCACTATTTTTTTTCTGTATAAATGCAGGTTTTTATCTTCTTATTGAGAACTAAATTCTTACTTCCTAACACGAAACTATGCTTAGAATACCTTACCTTACAGAATAAAATGGGAATTCCCCTATTTACACGCAAATTGAAAAAATTTCACATGTGATTTTCAGTGAAAAAATTCAATTGTACGTAGCGACGCAAAACGAAACGACGCAAATTGGATCGATGCAAATCGGGGCTCTAGTGTAATATGTTTAATTTATATTATATGTTTTTTCATAAAATTTTCAAATCTGCAAGCTCTTAAAAAACAGCTTCCATATGACGAAGATCCAGTGAGCTCCTTGTCACTTATTTTATTAATTTTCCAGCTGGGTGTTTTTTATTTGTGTGCCTGTGTCATTAATGGGACAATATGCTGAAGTGCACAGCTGTTCACCCTGTTTTCGACGATTTCAAGGTTAGAGCCAAAAAATATCAGGCGTACATTTGCGTTGGGCGCGTAATTGTTACTTAAAGGAATTCAATTGTCTCATAATATCGTTTATGTATTTCGTTTAAAACGTATTTTTTGTTTTTAAATGCTGAAACACAGCAAATTTTCCTAGTAATAAAAATTTAAAGATACAAAAATGAATATATTGTTTTTATACACTCAAATTTGGTTAATTTTAACAAAAACTGTACCAAAGGTTTTTTAATCTGACGGCTTTGTAGTCATAAGATGGAATCTGGTTTCCTACAGAAATTTTTCAAAAAAATAATTTAATTTTTGTTAAATTTTTTTATCATATTACTCGTATTTGCGCTCATTAATTGAACTTAATTTAGTTGTGTTTTTTAAAACATCAAAGAGTTGGTGTCCGTTACCAACCAGATTTGAACCCAGGTTTCCACTCTTATGCCTGATTTTGAGATGTACATATACATCAACTGAGCTTATTATTAATTTTCGTGATACTAAAGAAATGGGCTTGGCTGACATCGTTAAACTACACAACTAACAACACGAATTGCCCAGGTTCAAACCCCAGTGGATGCGGACTAAGCGTTTTTATAAATTGAATAGAATTACAATAAATTTATATACAGAGTTGTTTTTGTTTCCGATAAAATATCACATATAACCTGACGCAGACTGTAACTTGTTCATATTTGTAGCCAAGACTTTATTTTTTAAAAATGCTAATAAAGTTTTACGCTAAATTATTTTTATTAGAAGCACTGATTCCAAATTTGAGCCCATCAACAAAAAATACTTATATTAAAACTTACCATGAATGTGCTCAAAATTATTGCATATAAAATCCGTGTATGACCCAAAAATGCCAAAATAATTACCTGCAATTAAGAGAATTAAATTCATAATTTAGTAAAAGTTAACATAAAATTTCAATAAATTTATCTCTATTAAATAGCTTAGGTAGAATGCTTTTGCCCATTAAATATATATGATATAAAAATTGTAAATTTTTTGCAAAATATTTCATTGCATTAATGAAGGAATAAATTATATGCCATTAGAGCTACCATTTATGTCGGAAAAGCAATAAAACCTTAATTATTCGCACAACGAACAGTTGACAACAGTGTGGCAAATGCACGTAGAATTTGCAATTGCTGTAGTAAATATATTATAGATAAATGTTAGTTAAAGCTGAAATCAAATTCGGATTCAAAAATGCATTGCAAAGCCTACAGATCAGACAGAAATACTACAAAAGGATTACCTAAATATAAAATTTATATAAAATTGGTGGAGCAGAACAGCCGACGGATTCAGACTTTGCAAATCAAACGTTATCAAATATTTGAATTAGGTTTTGTAGCAGCTTGTTAAAGCTCAATATGCTTTAAATTTTATGTTGATCGGCTTATAAGAATAACTCCCTAGGAATTGAATTTAAAAACACGCTATCTCATATATACAAATTAATGCTTTATTCACTGTTGAAGGTAATTCACAAGTAGTTGAAGAATTATTCTTAAGAATTATTACATTACATATTTTATAAGTAAACTTTTTAGTTATTTTTGCCGCGCACAATTTTCAAACTCAAGCTGACCGATATCAGTTTTCAGCATCCCTGGAATATAATAGAAAATGTTCATGTCATCGAATATTTTCTATCGCTATATATTTCTTTTCTGTGTTAATTTATTTTAGTATTGTGAGAATGTGTTTTTATAAGTGTGTTGGTGTTAATTACCCTCCAAAAGTTTAGAGGACATTCGACATATTTTTTAAAGCAAAACTAGAATGACAAATTAATATTTATTATTTTGCATATTTTTAAATATTTTTGCATTAATTAAAAACAAAGAAATCAATACCTTGATGAGAATAATAAAAATTATTTGTTCCGAACTTATTTGTGTCATCTAATTGGCTTTAATTAGGAGTGACAGAACAAATATAGTTACAAAAAAAAAAAAAAAAAATAGAGGAATGTCCATTAATATAAAGGGCGTAAGGCTACCGTACTGTATAATTAAGTTAATGTTATATTTACTGCACATAAAAAAACATAGATAAATTTAATCGAAACGTGAGTTAAAACCCTTCAAAATAGTAAATTAAACCAATGAGAAGCTATAAATTTATATAAATTAGAAAATTAAGCCGGTGTTAAGTTTATTTCACTGTTTGTCTACTAAAAGAGTTGTTTGTTTACTATTTTATATGTCAATTTATTGTAAAAATGCATTATGCTACAAGTTTCTTTAGTAAGAAAGCCACAAAAACTGGTTTCACTACTCTGTTTTTAGTTAACATATATGATAGTATAAAGTAAATTGTATTGGAACAATTAAATTATTATTTTTGAAAAATTTAACCAACAATCATTGTTATGTTCTTCGTACGGTAGCAACTTTTTCAATTCTTTGAATTGTTTTTTTCTTGACTCTTCAGATTTAATTTTAATTATTTATTTTGGGCATACCATACTCGGCCTAACGAAATCGTTTAATATATTTGAAGTTTTTATACATTTAGAAAAATAGTATTTTTCTTTTTTGTGTGTGAACATACTAAATATGCTTTCTGCAGCACAATAATAAAAGGCAGCAACGCATATACATTCTATATCTTTTGATGGAATTGAAATTATTTGAAGTATCATTGAGGAGTGGCCTAAGCATATTGACAGCTTTAGTATTGAAGTAGCATCCAAATTCGATCATCATCATCTTTTCATCGCTTCTAAGGTCAGGAAACAGACTTTTCAAACATGGTTTTTCTTAAACTTAAGACTATTCTGAATTAATATTCAAGGAGGAACAATTAAAATTCAAAGGTAGACAGAGTTAAAATTGCATTTAAATTAAAAAAAAAACACGAAAAGTTACATATTAAGTTAAATAAAAAAAATAGCTATCTCAATTTTAATTGAACAACCTTGAATATTAATTCAAGACAGCTTTAGCTTCAAGAAAAACTATGGCTGAAAGATGTAGGGGAGGGTGGGGCTAAGCCGGACGCGGGGCTAAGCCGGACGCGGGGCTAAACCGGACAGTCGCGATTAATCAAAAACTACTTTGAATATCGGAACGGCCATATGCGCGATGAACGCACCCTGTCATAAGCTACTAACTTCCCAAGTGTCGATGATATTTCATCATTCAGTTTAGCGTTAGTCGTCAAAGAGTGCAGACACATGTATTTTTTCGCTTAAAGTAAAAATTTTTTTTTTCAAAATTTTTGGATTGTGAAATTAATATACAAGTGCGCAGAATATTCGGTGAGAGTTTTTAGGTAATTAAGATGTGCTGAATCGAATTGTGTTAGTGGTTTTTATGATAAAATATTTTTCATCAATGTTTTTCGATTGAGTTAAAAAAATGACACGATGGGGCTAAACCGGTCACTTTTTGGTGGGGCTAAACCGGACACCTTATGTGTCATTTTAAGCTCGTTTTTGTTATTCATAAACACTTCTGAAGCACATTGAATGTTTCTACGACATAAATCACAATAAACATTGATATTAATTACTCTAAGTCATTCACAGCAAATGGTGCGTAATTACAAACGTAAAATGCCTGCAGTCGATAAGGAAAAAATGAAATTAGCTGTTATTTCGGTGATTCGTGATAAAACGTCGATTCGAGATGCATCAGAATTGCATGGTGTCAAGCGAGCAACATTGGCAGATTGGATCAAGAAAACCAGATGAAGATTTTGAATGAATTTCAATATTTTCCGATTTTCCGTTAAGTTTTCGTTGAAAAAAAATATTTTCATTTTTCTATCCAAAATTTTTTTCATCATCATTTTGCGTTTAGAACTTAAAATCAACATTTTTTCAATCAAATACAATCGTTTCTTGTACGAAACACATCGAAATACATCATTAAAGATTCAAAATAACATTTAAACATAATGTGCCTTCATATTTGTTATTCATTTTGGTTTTGGCGCGACTGTCCGGATTAGCCCCACCCCCTCTCCGGTTAAGCCCCACCATTTTTGGCTTTTTCGATTTCGAGGTTGGTATAGTCTGAATGAGCTCACGCCAAACTGAATACATATTAAACCATCAAACGATATGCAATTTGTTTCTAAAGAATGTAGCTTTCGATTGATATATAACACCCCAGGTTTCGAATAATTTTTTACATTATTTTTGCAAGAAGTTTCCGGTTTAGCCCCACCTTCCCCTACTCAAAAAAAAAAAAAAAAAAAAAAAACCAGGCCAGCTAAAAGGCCTTTTTTGGTGGAAATGGACATATACACAATAATGGCCTAAAAAGGCCGTACAGTTGAGATTGAAAATTCTGAATTTCGGTGAATAATTTCATGTGTTCAGACCCGACGCAAACTTTTAAGCTTAAACCGAAGAGAGTACATAAATAAATTAAGAGCTACTGCCAGTGTACCTATGGGAAGGACGATGGGGCAGTTGCCCCGGGCGTAACGGCTTGGGGGGCGGAAAAATCTTCCTTGTACATATGTACTTATAATAAAATTAGTTTTGTGTAACCTTTTTTTTTTAGTAAAAAAGATTTTGTAAGGTGAAAAATATCTAATTTTGCTAGGGTTTTTTGAATGCGAAAGCTGATGGACCTTCTTCTTTTTTTTGGAAATAAAAATTTTTTAGTTATGAAAGTGTGAACATTTTTTTAGGATGGGGGCAGCAAATTACATCTTCGCCTCGGGCGCTGAATGTAGATGGTACTACTAACTACTTCAAAAGCTTATATTTTTTTGTTTATCGAAAATAATGTCGGGCACTTCCTAAGGGGTAATGACGGCCATTCCATTTCTGGTTATTGATATCAGAATTTTGATGTTATCGGTCGTATATAACATGCTGCTTTTAAGCTGTGACTGACAGTAGTCAAGCATGCACGTCGTCTTAAAAATTAAACAAAAATTTATCCACTATTGCGACATTCAATCCACGCAACTAACAGTATATAATGCAACTTACAGCTCTTTGCATTGAATTCTACGAAATAAAATTTAATGAAAAAATGTAACTACTTGCACCACTGTACATTATATGCGTGAAACTGTTAGAATACCAACATCATACAACAGCATTCACACACCCACCCAACTATGAACTGCAAAGATATGCTTTATTCATGAGTTGGTATGTCTGTCCGTCCATCTAAAAAGCGGATGCCACCCATACCGGAATTTCATGCGGGCAGCTTGCGCACATTGGCGCGAACTAACAACTTTCTGAAATTGGTTAAAGCCAACAAACGAATCTAATGCAATTTTGTTGTATCCGTTTTGCCGTTGCTGTTGCTTGCGTATTATTTGCTTTTGTTTGTCGACGTTGGCATTGTTGCACGTGCATCATAAAATCAAGTCAATTGAGCGAATTAAATGTTACAATTTCACTAGGCCAACCGTAGTTGCAAGAGAGGTGTGGGTCTGCGAGTATTAAATTATGAAATGCAAACAAAAAATGACAAACAAATAAAGGCGAATTCAAGTTTAACAATTTATTGAATTTGAGAAGATTCCAAAATGCATCTGACGACAGAGATCGATTAACATGAATTTGACATCATTGGCATCTTGCTACCAAAAGTATAATCGCTACCAATGCGGTGAGCATTATAAGACGTTGAGGAACCATTTTTGCTTGTAAACTTTAAAAATTTTTGCCAATGGAAGCAACGTTGCATATCTGAAATAAAAAATAGGTCAACTGCATGTGAATAAAATTAAAAGCAAAAAATATATTTAGGTACTTACAAAAACTCTAATTTGACAAAAAATATAATTTTTTGATTAGATTGAATTTAAAACAAAATTGTATTACAATTTAAAATAATTTTTATTTAAACTTACAGTCCTTAGCAAAAACTGAGATTTTTATAAATTTACAAATCGATAAATTGTTTTTCTTATACAAAACAGAACAAGACAACAGATCAGTCATCTATCTCTCCCTCCGACAACCATTTTGTGTCAAGCGTGTTTACCCATTAGAGCCCACAGCGATCTAGAAAGGCTAGAGCACTGAAATTTTTAGCAGATATTCCTAGCAAAATAATAAGTTGTAATACCAAAGTTTAGCTATATATCTTTGAAAAGAGAGGCGTGGCAAGCCGTTACCATATGGTAGCAGTGGGCCATACTCAGAACAAAATTTATTGCGTTATCATAGAAAAATTTGGCTCAACACATATTAATGTTTTTGTTTTTTTTAATGAAATGAATGATATAACAAGTTATGAATAACTTAGTTCAGTATACAACATAATGATAAGTCTTAAAACAGTTTAGTTATACAAAATCTAACCCTAGATTTTGAAACATTGTGTACAAACTACAGTACACTGCAACAGTTGACATATCTTCATTTCTTTTGACTACAAAGTTTCCGAGCATATCCTAACGGGACGTTCACTTAGCACTGTTTGGAGGACGACGATACCAAAGAATCATCGATAACCAGAAATCTCGATAATCGTTCTCAACAAAAGAAGAAGAAGAAGAGCCACGACCATAGCATAGACCATACTAAGATTAAAAGTCCAGTAGCTTTTTATGAAGATGATTTGAATGATGATGAATTGTTTTTTAACACTTTGGGGTGGTTGTTGAAACTAGCAAACCTTTATGAGTTTCAGAGTCTTTTATATTTAATTTAGAAGGTGTGAACTCTACGGCATCTTTCATTATGCACTCAGTAAAGGAGTGCCGATTTGTGGAAAAGTGTTGAGACGCACCCAGGTGGAGCAGAATCTAAGAGACTAACATTTAAATTATTAAATGAATCCTTCCTTGAAAATTTCATCGTTATCTCGGCCATTTAGAGCCAACATGCATGGATCTATCAGTTGAGATCCAAGCAAATTGCTAACATCGCTAGGCTCACTCTTGAGTCTTCATCTGACTGCCCAAAAATATTTCTTGACCCACCTCATTTGCACATTCGTTCTCCATAAGGTCTTGGAAATATTCAAAAATCTCTTCTCTAGTCAATTTAAATCTAAAAACTTTGAAGAACATGCAAAATAACTCTTAGAAGTAAGACGAGGTATCAAAAGTATACATGTATATCCGTTTATTGAATTAGAGTAGCGAATGGCCCACTGTTACCATATGGTAACATCGTTGAAAATCATTGTCCGTGCGTCACAGGCGGAGTAAAAAGAAATAATCCTTTATTTTAAAATATTCTATCCTTTATTAATTAAAAGTTCATGTAAAAATATTTTCAAAAAAAATTTAAATAATTGGGTATAAAATCATTTTTAACTTTCACTATCGTCCAGCATCTGTTTTTTTTTAGGTTTTTCCCTTACACTATTTTTTTAGCCAAGTTTTTTGCACAGAATCAATCAGATGAGTGACAATTTCTAAATGTCGTATGCTCTATTATGAATTCTTCTTTATAAAAGTACAGTTAGAAACATAGTAGCATGCATTTTGAAATTTTAAACTGTTTTTGAAAATAAGGTAACCGAGTGTTACCATATGGTAGCAGTGGGCTCTACTGGGTTAAGCGGAAAACCAAAACAGAACAGGCCCCTCAAATGCATTTTTGAAAAGAGTTGTCCTCGATATAACCGTAATCGGACAGCCCATAGAAAACTTATTAAAGCATCGAAAACAATTTCTTTTAATTATCTCCATCAAATAAATGTATTTAGTTGATAAATTTTTAACATATTTATTAACTATCAGCAAATTTTGGTAGCTATTAATAAGCCTTTAATTGAAAGTTAAATTGTTTTTTAGTGGGCTAATTTGAGTATTTGTTTGAGTCAATTGAAGAGATTTACTTGGGTTTTTATGTGTATATTTGATGAACCTTCTTTGCTTTGGTATTCAGTAATATGAAAGCTATGTAGTTCTCAACATATTTAAGTAAAACACTAAGTACTTAAGTTTATTCTGCTTTTAGGTATTTATGATTGTGTAAATACCAACGGCATTCAATATAAGAATGTGACTATATTGGAAATTCGATATATGAATGAATCGACATTTCAAAACATGGTTTTTGGTCAAAGATTTTTAGCATTAACAGATACAAATACAATACAAGCAAAATATTTCTTCCGCCAAATAGTTGATTTAGTGATTATTAACAAGTGATTTTTTGCAACACAGAAATATTTGTTTCAATCAAAATATGATTTGCTAATTATTACCAAATTAATGATTATCTAGTATCATTATCAAAATACGTTAGTAATTATTACCAAATATATGGTGTGGCATGTTAACTTATATCAAATATTTACCACACCTACATATATCAAATATATAATTTGTTAATTATTACCAAATCTCGATATATACAAATAAATCGAACAAGTTTTGAATTCACCGATATCTTTACGGCCCACTAGGTATGAATTGGATACACTGTCTCCACTTTTAGCAACCTGAAATTGCCAGGCCCTGATATTATATTATGCTGGAAGAAGTTTTGCAATTGATTGCCTCTGGAGTAAAGAAAATCTTTACAGCGAGAAATGTGTTAAAAATAATTGAAACATTCAACCTTAACCTCTAAGAAAAAAAAATTAGAAAAATATTTATGAAACACACTAACAATCATACGCACTTACACATACTCGTACTCCCACATATTAAACAATTCAAGTGTATGACCATTATGATAATGTAAACGATTCCATAATTTCACTTGACAGCGGGAAATTCCACATTAACAACATAACAACAACAGAACAACATAACACGTATGTGCAGGCTTTGCTGCTTAAATGCTCCCTATGAGCAGAGCGTATGATGAGCCACTGCCAGGGTAGAGGGAATTCTGCAGAGGATGGAACAATTTAGCAAAATGAAACCATCTACTTGAGTGATAAAACTAAAAGCAACAACAACAACAACACCGAAGCCACTCATTGACAATGAATTTCAGGAATTCCGCATTAACACAAACTCAAATACATTAACATATAAACACGCAGAAATTTAGGATACGAAAACTGTGTGGTTCTGACACAGTGGGAGTAAAAAGCCAAACACAAAAGCTGACGAATTTCCAAAAAGGCATTATGACACTTTTTTTTTGTTTATTTTTCGCTTATTTAGATTTGAAAAAAATTACAAAATACGGGAGAGTTTTCAAAAAACAAAAAGAAAACAAAACCAAATTTTTCTTTTGTGGAAGAAGAAATAGCTAAAAACAAACTTGGAAAATCTTACAAGATTTTCAGGTCGGTTCGTTACCTTTTTCAAATTTCTTATGTATATTTAAAATCTCAATAGCTATTTAAAATTGAAATTCTTACATCAATCTACTATATAAATAAAATGATATATATGTTCATCGATGTCTGGGTATCGCACAAAAACTACTTGTTCGATTTTGATCAAATTTCTTTGGTCTTATCACTTAGACAATTGGTCTCAATCTCAAATAAAAATTTTTACAAAATTTTTTCTAAACATCAAGTTATTAGAGTTTTAAAATTGCTTAAAAGAAATTGATTGCACAAATAGAAACAAGCATGCAAACATATCCAACCGTTGAATGGCAAGTTAATGTGTTTGTGGGCGTGCGTTTTGTTTTTATTATTGTTTTTTGCATGGTATAATTTTTCAAGGTGAATTTACTAGGGAGAGTCATGCGTGCTGACATTGAAGCCATTTTGAGAACGTGAGAGTAAATTGATTTTCAAAACAAAGCTCAATAAAATAAATAGAATTGCCGATGAGAGAACAGAGGGAAACTGAGTACAAAGTCAAACAGCTAGTGTGTAATAAAATGAGCAGATCATCAATTCTTAAGTATGACTATATTTCAAAGAAGCTATCATCCGTTAACGTTTTAAAATGGCTGCTAACTACGTAATTTTTGTGAAAACAGCACTTTGAAAACGTGTATTATGTATATAGAAGATCGATTACCAGGTTATTTGGATATCATAATAGTCAGTCCTTCTGATCAAGGCTTAAACAGTAATTTCTTCGTACACACCATTACGAACCGGATATGTTTTTTTTTAAATTTCAAATTGAGAGCATTGAATAATTTTGATATTGAATGAAATGTCTTTGCCTTACAATTGAGGACTGTAATTCAGGAAGATTTTCAAGAAAGGACTTATAATGAGAACTTTATAGAGAAAATTGCTGAAGGCTACAAGTCAACAAGTGGACAAGTCTTCTTCAATGGGACCAAATCAAGTTCAATTAGGTAATAGAAATTCAAAAGCATATCTACATTGATCGTCATAGCTAGTGTGTGCAAGGAGTAAGACTCACAGAAGGAAATTAGCATAACCTACTTATCTATATAAATAAAATGATATACGTTTTCGATGAACGGGATTCACGCAAAATCTACTGAATCAATTTTGATAAAATTTTTTTAGTCATCTTTCTTAGACGCTTGGTCCCAACATAGAATTAAAATTATCACGATATTCTTGTTAAATATCAAAATATTAATGTTTTAAAATTGCTAAAAAATTAATTTCACACATAGAAAGAAGCATGTAAGCATAACAAATCGTTTTATGTCAAGTTAGTGTGTTAGTTAGTGTGTGTGCGTTTTGTTTTTATATGGCAATGCAATGGAAGAGAATATTCAAATTTTACTCTCGCTCTCGCTCTCATTCTCAATTTGTCAACACAACAACGCGGAATTTGTGAACAATGTAAAAAAATTACAGTACGTTCACACATAGAAAACACACATGCTGTCCTAAATGGGTTGACAACATGTGTGACTGTCAATATTGCTTTGCGTCCACATTTTCGTGCATGCCATCAAACATCAATTGCAGAACAATTTATGAGCGTCCACATCGAAGTGAACTGCATGAAATCCTATTTAAAATGAAAAATGTTCACTAGGCTTGACAGTCAGTTCACACAGGTTGTATGGTTGGACAAGCCAGCAGGAAAATCAACCATTTTTGAAATTCATCCAACATGTGTGTCAAGCGGTCGTTCCTAGAGTTCACATTATCGAACATTGATGTTGGACAACATGTGTGATAATGTGTACTAGGCTAATAGAATGTGTTAGTTTGTGTGTGTGCTAACTAACACTGGCCACCAAAAACTGAAATTCACATTTTTTAATAACTACATAGGATTTTTCTGCTTTTCAAAATCGCTTGAATTTACTTTTAGCAGAAGTCACCAAACTTAAAAATAGATTTAATAATGATGGAGCTATGAAATTTAAAATTTCACAAAAACAAATCAAAGGAAAAAGAAAAAAATCGGTCTTTTCCAGCTTTCTTCAAGACAAGTCTGCAGACAAAACTTAACGAAAATCTCATATGGTGAGTCGGTTAATAAAGTAATGACCCCTTGTTTTATCTAAGTAAAGTTTTATAAGTGAAATATTTTTGAACGCAATTTTCTTCTTCTGTGGAACTTTCCATCAACCCATTTCCTAGTAGAAATTGCAGAACAAAAAGAAGTGTCTTACGTCGTTAAACATTTATTGCCTGACTGCGGTACGAGTTAATGGAAGTGTGAAAACAGAGCCCAGAGAAAAATGTGGCTTTCGATGAAAAGGGCACCTAAGCACAAGCAGAGTGGTGGCAAAACTGACTAAAAGATTTGTTGGTAAAAGCTTTTTTTTTTTTTTGGGTTAAACAGCTCAAATTGCTTTAATCCACCACACTGGTTTTTAATAGCAAATTCAAGTCCATGATTTGAAGCTAATGGGTGGGGAGTGGAAGATTCCCTCAGCAAAATAAAATGCCACTTTGTTGTTATTACTTAGGTTTTGTTATTCTTAGCAGATACGGACAGACAATTTGTTTTTCAAACACAAAACCAATGAAGGAATCTCGCTAATGGAAATTTTGTTATTTCACTTTTTTTTAAATCTATGGAGAACAGAAATAAAACAGCGCCATCTTAATGTCAAATGCGACGTAATTTAATTTACTTTAGATTAAGAATCGCTGTTCTGTATCTTTAAGTTCCGAAAATCAAAGGATTATGAAAAAAAGGTGAATGATGAACGTTTTGAGCAGTTGAATTAGACGAAGTTTATCAAACGTTCAGACATTATCCTTGAGTGGAAATTCAGTGCAATGTTAAAAATTGTGACCTTTCTGCTTTAAATTAAAATATGCAAAGTTCGCATCAAATTAAGAGTATAAAGGCTTGATTGCATAAACATAGCATCGAGAAACGCTACCATGAATTACAGCTATGTACATGGAAACTTTACGAAATGAATCCATTTAATTAACAGTGTAATTTTGAAAAATAAACAAAGTTCCTGCAAATTCAATTAGAGCTGCAACACAAAAACAAAGTATAAAATTTATAGTGAAAAATTACAATATTTCATAGCAGAAACTTTAGCGCCAGGTGCATTCTAACTTTTATGTTTCCTTGGTGAAAGCTGCTCTCGCCATGCTCCACTCTCTTTTGCCTTCGGTGTTTTCGAAGTGCACTTGATTGGACATTGAAGTTTAATGAATGCTCACAAAAAAAATCAAGACGTTTTCCAAGAAAATGCGACACGGAAATTAATTATATATACACTCAAAGAAAAAACTTGTTCTTAAATCACGTATAGCCAAGTAGCACATGTTCAAATCTCTGGAGCGCTTCTATTGTAAAAGTCATTGCCGCAAGGTTGTTTTCTTGCTATTTTCAGCGATCCTGGAATTTATGTATCCCATCCCTGAAGTGGTTATCCGGAAGGCTTTTAATGGCTGCAATTGCGTCATCATTTGATAAAACCCGCTTTCCATGCAGATATCTCTTGAGATGTGGGTATTGAAGGAGGTCAGAGAGAGATAGGTTTGATAAGTATGTTAAATTTTTCAAGAATTCATGCTTCGTTCCTGTCAGTTTTGAGCCAGTTAAAGCACATTTGTAAGCAAATTCATTGTCCTGGTGAAAGATGATTTTTTCTTCGCTAAAGCAGGTATTTCCTCATGACTTTTTATATTCAGCTGGTTCAAAAGATTGCAATAATATTCTCCAGTTATTATTCTACCAGTTTGAAGGTAGTCGAACAACAAAATTATTCTGGCCATAACATTTTTAGAAAATTTTGACCTCTTTGCCTGCTTTGGAGCGGAACAACCGAGCTCATTCCACTCAGACATTTAATGTCGCAGTTCAGAATTATAGCGGTAAGTTCAAGTTTCATTCATAGTTACAAACTGTAAAACATAGGCAATTTTATTCCATGTAAATAGATTGAAATTTCCTTGAGAAGATTTGACTCCAATTCGTTTTTGTTCCGAAGTTATCAGATGTGGCCTCCATCTGTGGCAAATAGCTTTCTCAAACCCAAACTATTAGTAAATAACTCATGTACTGAATCGAGTAAAATGCATATGTCTTCAGCAAATTCGTACTCAGTTAATCGGCGGTCTTCCATTATCATATCCTGTACTTGGTCAACAATTTCTTGAGAAGTAGCGCTTTTTGGACTACTTTCAAATTCTTCATCTGCAATGCTGTTACGACCATGTTTGAAATCGGCTATCCATATTTCTATTGTTGTGTATGATAGAGCATCTTCCAAATATATTCACTATGCTTTCAACAATTTCTTTCCCGGATAAACCCTTTTAATACAAGTATTGAATCACAGTACGTTTTTCTTAAAAAAAAAAAAAACTTTTTGACAGATCAGCATGAAACTTCACAAATGTTCTTCTGACATATCTACCAATTTAACAATAACGAAGTTTTGGCCAGCTGTTCCATATATGTGTCAAACTCGTAATTATTGAATTGTCAGTTGTAAATTAAAAAAAGTAATATTATTATTGTTCCTGTCCTTCTTAAAATCCTTTCTGCGCTATTTCATTACTCTCACTTCAAAATTCGTCGCCGATTCGAGCAACAAATTTTGCTTCCTTAAAAGACTCCAAAACGGGTTCTTTAGGGGTACTTTCCTCATTTAAACATTCAATTTGAGGCTTTTGCTATTGACTGGTACAATAATTTTTTTTTTTCATAAATTGTATCATTTTTTTATTAGAATATTTTTATTTAAAAAACACTTTGCACATGTCGTTCAGCAGAATCTCCATGGCTCAGTGGAATGGTCGGGGGTTCGAATCACATTACAAATTAACCAAAAACTGGTCTGATGAGGCTATGTATATACATATGAATATGTGTATATATGTGGTAATACCCGAAACATATGTCACCAATTACCAGGTTAAATTGTTCCATTTGTTATCTTTGTCATGTTTGTTTAAAAAAGCATTAACCGAATTGTGAAATTTCACATGAATATTGGTTACTTCAGTTGACTGTAAATTCAATTAAAATTCAATTAATTAATAATAATCAGTCGACTAAAACAAATTAAAAATTTAAAAAACTTTTATTAAAACTAATGCAGTTTTTAATTATCTATTTAACAATTTTCATTTCTTGGAATTTTTTTTTGAAACTTTTAAAATTATTATTACAAAACTTGGTGCGACAGTATTTGGAA
Organism: Tricholauxania praeusta; assembly: GCA_949775025.1. Classification (NCBI taxonomy): domain Eukaryota; kingdom Metazoa; phylum Arthropoda; class Insecta; order Diptera; family Lauxaniidae; genus Tricholauxania; species Tricholauxania praeusta. The sequence continues at coordinate 38,162,499 of OX459031.1, forward strand.
TCGTGATTATGCCGAGTTTTATCCAAGCGAAGTTTCAAAACTATTTATTCAGGGAATGATTAAAATGCGATGAATTATTGAATAAATTGCGGCATTTGGTAAAACCAAAAAGTGGTGGATGCTTTTGCATTAAGCATAGCAGAACACCTTTACCCCATGCCTCCCACAACCGCTGAATAATAAAAATTGTTGGCTCTTCCGCGCACTTTTACTGGTAATGCAGCGTGGAGTTTTTAATTTTTGGTCAGACCAAACATAATATCCTTACTAGGGCTTGGCTTTTTTTTTTACTCATGTGATCTAAATATTGATGACTTTTCTTAGTTCATCATATTGAACATGGTGGAGCATTGTAGTGCTGCTTAAAAATTCATTGATTGATTTTGCGTGTTATATCTTAAAACTCAAAATAAATAATAAGTCCATTATTTTTTTTGTTTTGTTTTTTCGACAATGAGAAAAATATGAATATTTAATGAACTTGTAATTTTTTACATTTTCCGACGATGTGAAATATTGCCATTTGTGAATTTATCAACGCAGTCATCGCGGGAATCTATGAGTCATCTCAAAAATTTTACATCGCCGCAAAAAGTAAACAAATAATGCATTGTACATTCTAACAGTTTTCATCGTAAGTATTTAGAAATTATGAAAATAGCTTTTCGTATACATATGTTTAAGTAATAACTAATAACCCATTTATATCTCCAGCACATGGTGACAATTGCAGTTTTGACTCTGCAACGAAAAAAGTTATTCAGAACTACACCCCAAGGTTCACCAATGGATTTAAGTGTTCACACAGAACAGCAAAAAAATGGAATAATTTCCAAATCTAAGCCCCAGCATGAACAATTTGATGCAAACGTGATGCCACTCAAGTGTTAATGTGGCTGATAAACAGAACGGCAATCATTCACATGAGATCAATAATTATCAAGATCTCGAGCTGCCAGCTAATGATAATAATCCTCAGCAGTCGGATATTTTAAAATCAGCGTTGAATCCCCTGACACCTCTCTTTAAAATAACACGCTACTTGTTTCTTGTATGATTTTGTTAATATTTCATAATATCCATATTCATGTTCTTTCATTTTCTCATATCTACTGTACTAATTATATAAAATTGCTTAAGCAATAACGTTATAATGATTTAAACAATTGTAACGCTTTTGCGCAAAATAAACTGAACTGATTTTAATAAAATGTAACAATAGACAATATTGTCCATCAAAATGAAAAGAGTTTGTTTATTTGTTTAATGGAAGATTGTTTTTTTAAAGGTCGTAAACTCTTAATTATAAGTCACATATGTCTCCGAAAAGAGTCAAAAAATTGAAATTTTAGGTTCAGAATAGTTTTACATTTCAGACTCTAATATGAGTCTAAATTTTGACTCGTAAAACTTTGAAATATGTGTCACATATGTCTCCGAAAAGATTCACAACATTTATTTTTCTGACTCAGAATAGTTCCATATTTCAGACTCTTATATGAGTCTAATTTTTGACTCATATTTGTGTGCCCTTCCAAGAAAGAAAATACACACATTTCTGACTCTTTTATGAACTCATAATGAGTGTATAGGCTCAGAATTATGATTCATATCTGACTCTAAAAAGAGTCAGAATGTTTGCTGGGATATTTCCGATATTACTTTTAAATTTTTGTATAAATTTTAACTCTTATGCAAAACGAATGTAATTACACTAAGAATTTTTCTTTGAGTGTATTGCGCTTGTGATATTACCCTTCCTCCATAGTTTTTCAACTATGTATTGTTGGCATAGTTTTAAATAAATAAGAAGATAAGTTAATAGATATTAAACAGAAAGATAGCTTGGTTAATGAGTCAGAAAAGTCTATCAATCGCACTCTTCGAAATACGAAGTAAGAAGAACATGGCAAGTACTGGAAATTTTCATGATATCGAGGGTGCTTTCGTCAATTCACTTAAATTCATAAATTCCTATAGCAAAGAAGTGTTACGGTGAAATGATTTATTCTTGGAAAGCGCATATCCTCAGACTCAGGTAAATTAACTCAAATCTAAGAGATGAAAAGTCCTTGATGTAAAAAACTGTCTACAATAGCCGTTCATTATACTATTATTTTAAGCTTATACTCAAAAGTGTACATATGTTTTACAGGTCAAACTAGTTTTTAAGGAAAACATGATTTTCCTAGGGCAAACTGGTTCATCCTAAGCGTGTTAGCATGAACAAATTCAACCCAGGATGAACTAGTTTTTCCTGATAAAAAATTGATCATTTCATTTCCAACTAGTTTGGCCTAGTTTTGATAATCCTATGTTCGTTTTAGTTAGAATTCTGTTATGAACGGGAAAAAATTGATTGCCAACAATACGGACAATAAAAAATTCAGCGACAACAAGTTGGAGGAAAAAGAGTTGAATGACAGAAAAGTTGGCCAGCACAAAAACTTAAGTTGGACGATTAAAAAAAGTCCACTCCAAATAACTAATTTGGCCGTTAGCATAATCACTAAATTATTTTCTTGATGGATATCAAACGTATTTTGCCTGAGGAGCGCGATTTACATCTCCCACTCTTTTCTAACCATTTAAGTTCTGCCACAAAACGAAACGTTGCTTCAATCCGCAAATAAATTTGTTGCAGCTGCAGCGTTTTAAGCACAAAATGGTAAGAGTTGAACCTCTTTGCCAGTGAGTTGAAATTTGGTCGCACTTGCAACATCTTCTGATTTGAATATTATTGCACTTTGCAGCATTGTGGTCACTTAAGGAGGCCCATATAAAAATATCGACAGTTGTTAGTTGTAGAAGGGATGAAAACACACCGATTTTGTACCCCAAAGACCTCTGTATGATAATATTGAATCTGCCTTACATCGCTGCAGTTTCATTACAAATTTTAGTTGCAATTTTGTGATTAAATTTTCGGTTTCAGTTCCAATTTCAGTCTCAGCTCCAGTTATAAGACCAGCAAAACTTATCCTTAGTCTGCTGTTAAATTGCTTCATATGATTTAATATTTAATTTGCTCTTTATTTTTGTCGCTGTCATTAACAACAGCAAATTTCGGTGAACTGTCTCTGTGAAATGTCAACCATTTTTCCCAGTTAAAGTTGTGAATAGCGATGACGTTTCGGTGCTCACAGAATAAAACAACCTCAATTCTGTGTCCAGTTGTGCACTGACATTTTTCGGTTTTTATTTTGCTTTTTCTATGGTACAACTAAGTAGTTCAGGCTTATTTCATAGGCCTTTTGTCCTTTGTTTTTTTTTTTTCAATTTTGTACATTGAGTCCTGTTGACTTTTTCACCGTTACCGAAAGCGACGTTCTTGTTTCTTTGTTTTTCATAGCTATGCAAATAAATATTTAGGCTACATTTAGTGTTTCATTGAAATTACAAAAACAATTGAGATTTTAATTAAATGTACAAAATAAAAAGCAGAACATTTGAAGCAGCAACCCAGATCTGTTTCGTCGCTATTCATATTTCAGAATGATAAGTTTTAAAGTGGCATCACTAGGGTGAGTGCCTCCGTGGCCAATTTAAACTTGCTTATTTAACCCTAGTAGGACGGATGGTGGTACAGGTGTACTTTTTGACATTTGAAATCAAATATCTCAGAATTATTTTAAGTTAGAGGCATGGTTCTTTCTGACAGCTTCGGCCCGTCATTTGAACGCATTTTTGAGCTATCTGCATTTTTTACACTTTATACTGCTTGGGTTAGGAGCAAGTTTTACTTACCTACCTCGTGGAGGAGGGTCGGTGGTACATGTGTACCACCATGTATTTTCATATAAACTGTTCAACAAATGCAGCAACTTTTGTGTTTTGTGGTCTTATACGAAAATTCGTGAGGAATAAAGAATAAGTAATCAGAAAGTCAAAGTAGTAATTGAAAATAAGTAAGTCATAGTAAAAATTTTAAGACCGGTCAATCTTCCTAGGCAAGAGGGCTTACATGTATATTTGATGTCGCAATCAGTGACACATATTGGCTGCTTGCAATGATCACACGCGTTGCGATTCTTCCTATTCTTCTAATCGATGGCATACGAGATGAAACAGCTCCCTTTTCACGTTTTGTGGCCATTGGGAATGAGTGCACTTAGTGGAACTTCTATGGAAATCCTGTGCGGGTTTGGTGCTGATTCACCAACACCGGTATTTTACATCTTGCCTCTATGTTTCTGTCACTCAGTTCGTAAGACAAGTCATCCAGAAACTTTCGTAAAGCGTCCTGTTCTTTGTTTTCAAAAACCGAAGAAGCGTAAACGATGTGAAAAAACTGTCAGTACTAACATTACAACCAGACTGATAATATTTGGATTCCAAATCCATCACAACTTCTAACCATCGTTCGCTTGCCCTAGCTGGTCGACGGTTTTTCCTTGAAAAATAATCCCTCTTAGGGGATACGAAGTGGCCAAATCACATACCCACCGAATCTTTATTCCATATTTGGACTTGGGATTTTCAGACATATATTGATTGAGTGAACTTTGTCGTCTGCAGAGAAGATTACTGGTTTCCAAGCCTTTTGAGCTTGGAATTGGTGGATTACAGCAGCTTGGATTAGTAGTTAATGCATCCGAACCATGAACTTTTCAGTTGACCTACAAAAACCACAAAACAAAAAAAAAAAAGCACGTCTACGATGATCTTTCACAGAGAATGAATATTTCTCGCCATGCTAAGCGTCTAACGTTTACCTAAAATGCTTAATAAACAACATACACGACGTCTGCCGCGCAAAGTATAGGCACGCCAGCTGTGTTTGATTCAAATTACTTGGTGGCACACATGTACCACCGGCCGTCCATATATGATTTAATTTTGTCCCGATCCACTAGGGTTAAGGTTCAGAAGGCAGCTTGTCAATCAAATAGCAAGTACATACACAGACCTTGAAGACCAATTATGATGCTCGAAAGTGATAGGCTCAGCCTAGACTAGCCTAGTTTAGCTTTCCGTCACCAAAAACATTCAGTTTGAAGCGCAGGGTATTCACAGAGGAAATGTTGCATAGATTCTACTTCTTCAGAGCTTTTCAGCTTGAGAGTGTGGATCATCGCCTGAAAATGTTCGGTACTTTCTTAGGTCGAAGTAGGCAATAACGTTTAGTTCTTTTGTTTGGAATGTGAAAATGGACAGGCGCTCAGCTAAGGATGTTATTATTGTTGCGAATATTTTTGAGTAAATTCATGCTGTTTATGCATTTTGATTTGATGCAATGGAATCTTAATGGCTTTATTGCGACTGTAAAATCCATGAATACATTAAATAAATTCCTTACATCCCGAACCTCAATTTAACGATTTCCTCATCTATTCCTTCTAAGCTATTTATACTGAAGCTTTAAATTAAGTAAAAAGCTAATTAAAAAATAAGTTTTTGAAAATGAAAAATCTATGCTTGTTATCTTTTTTATAATAGTGAATTTTTAGCTAAGCTTTTTTATATATATCCCTGTTTTGTTTCAAAAAAACTTTCATTCAATCAAAGTCAACTTGATTAGGAAATTAAAAGAACCTTAGCATTCAGTGCGAGACTCATCGCATCCCCTCTTACTCAATTTAATGTGCAGAAAAATCTTCAGCGTTCGTTGCGAGAAAGATTCTCAGTCTTCGATTCGAGAAACCTCTAAGCGCACAGGATCCCTTAAATGTGTCAACCCTATACTCCTGGAACCCCACTAACATGAGTAAACCGAAATTCCTAACTTTTTTGGGTGTCAACTACTAAGCCCATTGACGCCACTGATCGAATCAGTAGTCGCCGAAACAACATTGAGAAAAAGATTTGTTTCAATATAAACATTTCATGCAATATAAATATAGAGGAATCAAATAATTATTTGAGTCAAACATACTTAATTTGGAACAAATAGTAGCATATTTTGTTTGACTCACAATCAAACAAATATTTGTTTGCTCTATATCAAATATATATTTGTTATATTCAAACAAATCGTTTTCTCAGTGAAATTATAATCCAATCATAAGCTTTAGCTTGTTTAGTAAAAGCATTTTTTATTAAAACTGAATAAAACATAGACTTCTCATTATTTGCCTTAAATGAGTCAAAGATCAACTTAAATTGGTTACAATTTAACCGTAGGCATGAACCTTTTTCTTTTTGATTTAAAGAAAGAAAATAAAGCGTTGCCGTTTTATTTCATTTCCCGAACCGAAAAGTTCATATGTTGACCAAAGTTTTTGGTTGTGCATTTGTTCACATGTAGTTGCATATTCAGGCAGTGAATGCATTTGTTTGCTTTCGTTTTTTGTTGGGTTTTTATTGTTGTTTTCAGTACTCGTATTTGTTTAGTTGGGAATAGAAAAACTTTTGAAATGTTTCTGCTGTTTCTCATGTTGTTGAAAAGGCTTCATGAACAAAATTTAAATTAAAACCTTGTTCTATTGTTTTGACTCTTTTGACTTTTATTTTATTGTTTTTTTCTCGGACAATGACGCATTTATTGAAGGGCCACGGAAATTGGCAAATGATATTCTGCCATAGTTATTAGGTTTTGTTTGGCAAAATTTGATTTGTTCACGACATTCAAAGTAATGGATAGTTTTTTTAAGAGTGATGGAGCCTTAAACTGAAATCGAACACAAATTCATTCAAATTTGCTTTTGAAATTTATTGCTTTCATTATCAGTACGACTACCGCATTCAATTTTTTCCATTTTGGAACATTCGAAGTCGAATATCCGATATAACATGAGCTATGCCTTATTTTTGCTGTTCTATTGAGTAGAGGAAATGTTGTTAGATATTTATAAATAACTTATTAGAGTCAACCTTTGCTAAACAAATAACGTCATGTAATTATTTTCTTAATAAAAAAAAGGTATGGACTTACACTTATTTAATATGTGTTTTATATCTATTTTAAGCTGTATCACTCATAATAAAAACACCCTTTATTGTTTTCATGTTTAATGCACATTGTTCACACAATATAAAACAGTCATTGTGAATGTTCTGGGAATTTTGTTCATTGTCCTTGTGTATGCAGTACCTTTTGACAAAGTGAAGAATTTATTACTTCATTGAAAAATATTTTCATAAATGCAATGAAAAAACCGTTTACAAAGGATGCGATATTAATTGTGATTTTACTTTTCACTAACGTAAAGTTTGCCGGTAACTTTGAAGCTAATGCTGAATTCGTAAAATAAAAAATATTACGTCATTTAATTAAGGTAGAATAAATTAGTTCTAATATTTTGCTTCCTAATTAAGTTTTTTTTTTAAGGGACTTTCATTAATCATTGCATATGATCGGTGCTGCCCAGAGAACGAGCAGGCGCTCAAAGAGCGTAAAAATGAGATCGGTAAGACGCTTAAAGAGCGTAAAATAGCGTCAAAGCGCGTAAAAAGCCGTGCTCGTTTACAGAATTATCAACACATGTTTATCGTTGCTTGTGGTAGTGGACACCACTGCATATGATGCATGTAATTTTTTTTTTTTTTTTTGCAAAATTTGAAATGGGAACTGGTTGTAGCTCATCCAAGGATTCTAGTCTCTGAGTGAACAAAATGTGTTCTGCTTTCGACTCAAAACTACGCCCATGAGTCGACCAGAATTTCTAAGCAGACATGAAAGGTTATAGACTTAAAGATGCGTACTGGACAGAAACAGTTAAGTAAATTTTTTATTTAAATAATTTCTCCTTCGAATGAGAGTGTTAAAATTGGAAGGCACACCAGAAAAATGGATTGAAGCTTTGTAGCCATATAGAATCAAAACAAAAAGCAAAATTTTTGAAAGTATCGAATTAAATGATAAATTCAGACACTTTATAGTGTAATAGTATTGAAAATATCGAAAAAGTCGAAAATAGCCAAAAAGTATTGCAAAAACCAAGAGCATCAAAAAGTGGCGAACATCGAAGAGCATCTTAAGATATCAAAACATTCAATTAGAGAGGGAAATTAACCATAGAAACGAAAGTAGAAAATTGATAACAATCGTATAATATACCCAGCGGCAAATATGTTATAAACAACATCGATGAATAGCTGTACTCATTGTAGGCAGTAATGCTCACAACCCCAGCCACAACTGTAAATGTTTTTTACAAAGGGATGGCCGCTTTGTAGACAGCTTGCCTATATCTCTATATACAATGTGTAGCAAGGGAAAGGCAGATGGCCTTAAAATATCGCTTACTAAGTGCCTGTATAGTTTACCGAGTCGCCTACATCTCCACATACAAAGTATGCAGCCAACAGGCAAGACCCCTTACATCTCCATATACAAATCAGACAGCAAACAGACAGACTGCCTACAACTCCATATACAGACAGACTGCCTACAGCTCCATATACAAAGCAGGCAGTCAGCAAGCAAATAAACAAAATATCATAGTAAGAATTTCATTTGTGAAACATACAACACAAAGGGTATAGCTTTTCATACATGAAAAATCAGAGTACTTCATCGATTTGCCGCTGGGTATATATATTTTTTCAAACTCTTCTTTTGTTTATTGTATCTCTTTAACTTGTAAAGATTTACAATAAGTTATAAACACTTATTGCTAATTAAAACTATTTCAAATTTTATACAAATTTTATAAGATTATAGTACGTAATTCAAAGCTCTGCGGGACTCAAAGAATTTAGCTGGTCTAAAAATAAATTTTACTCAACACACGTTCTGTTCATTTTGGCGATTGCGGCAGGTGCGAATGTTATAACCCTTTGGAGCAGTGTCGCGGCTAAAGGTTTATTGTAACCCATCTATAGTTGCCTATTACGTCTCCCCTGATTAATTTACAGCCTAGACGAGCGAGATCCCGATCTGTGTTAGAGTGGCAGCCAAGACGAGCTAGGTCCCAGTCTATCATATTGAGGAGAGCTAGTGCAACGAGGATAACTTTGAAGCCGTAGCCGAGATGAGCTAGATGCCGGTGTAGCACCCAAAAGCTTCCTAAAAACACACTGCATATTTCGAAAGAATCAAATAATTTAAAAAAAAAAACGAATAAGATCGGAAAGAAAGTATCCAATATTGTAGGTAAGCATTAAAAATAATTAATTCACGTCTTAAAATACGAAACTATATCGAAAATGCCGATGTGTGTCCAAGTGTATCGATGAACATTAAAAACAACGATTAGTCAGTCTAAAGACTTCTTTAAAGAAGTAAAAAAAAGGGAAAGTATCGAAAAAAAAAAAAAAACCAAAGAGTTGATAAAAGTCGAAAAGTATTGAATAGAATCAAAAAAATCGATACACTTTGGAAAATATTGAATACCCGTTCGGCATGCAACGTTTCGTACACTTTTCGGAAATCCTTCACATGAAATCTTACAAAATTTTAGGTACGTTTCAGAAATCTTACATTTTCATTTCAGTAGGCTTTCTGCAATGGGTAAATGACTTCTGATTTCAATTTAAACGTTACATAAACGTTGTATTATTAAGAACAAAAAAAAAACAATCCATATTTCTAATAACATCATTGAACTCTGAAGTTTGTTGGAATTTTTTATGTCCACGTCAATTGCGGCACTGTTGTTTTATTACATCAACGGAACTTTAAATAACTGTTTATTTTACTTGCGTCATCACTTATGTTAATACCTTAATAAGCAGTTATTTTGTATGACGTTCCTTAAATTATAATTGACGATAACATAAAACTCTACTTAACATAGCATCACACATAGAGCCAGATTGCCAACATTCACAAAGTTTTTTACTCACCATGCACATAGATTTTATGTCGTATTTACATACAATGAATAAGTGCATTTCCACCAAAAATATCCTCTTAGCCGGCCACATTTTCATTTTTTTTTTTTTAGCACACCATGGTTTTTTCTTGAAGTTAAGATTATCTTGAATTAATATTCAAGGTAGAACAATTAAAATTCAAGGACCTATTTTTAATATAACTTTATATATAACTTTTCATGTTTTTTACACTACACCAACACCGAGGGTATATTCACTTTGTCCATCCTTTTGTAACACATAGAAGGAGGCGTGGCAGGTATGGAAAAGTATATATATTCTTGATCAGCGTCACCACCTGAGTTGATTTAGCGATGTCCGTCTGTCTGTCTGTCTGTCTGTCTGTCTGTCTGTCTGTCTGTCTGTCTGTCTGTCTGTCTGTCTGTCCGTCTGTCTGTCTGTCTGTCTGTTGAAATCAGGTCTACGGGAAAACCAAAGAGAGCTAATTGAATGAAACTTTCACACACAGGTCTCATCTTCTTGCAGGCATTTTGTTATTGAAAATAGGCGAAATTGGTTAACTGACACGCCTACCGCCCATAATATATACCCAGGTCAATTTTGAAAAAAGTTGCAGCGATTTTGATGAAAATTGGTGATTTTATGCACATGTGAACAAGATTAGGATTAGGTTAGATTTCAAGTTTTCAAAGCTTCCTACAGGGGCGTAAGAAGTGCAAGATATTGTTATGAAATTTGGTAAACTGGTACATTTCAACTATATCTTGAATTGTGATTAAAGTGGGCGGAATCGTAAAAGTGGGCGTGGCACTTTTCAACAGTTAAAAATTTTGATTCCATATATCTCAAAAGAGGCCTTAACGATTTTCATAAAAATTTTGGAGATGATGCCGCTGAAAGCAGTCATCAATACAAACTCAGCCACTTTACTGAAAAAACTCAATGAAGGGCGTGGCACAGCCCACAGTTTTTATAAACGTTATACTAAGAGAACTAACAACGTAATCGTTTTTAAATTTAATGAGGTACGTAAACTTGCTATCTTTTTAACATTTAGTTAAAAGGTACTTTCAGTGCAGTGTAGGGTATGTGAGTTTCGGCCTGGCCGAAGATAGCACCTTAACTTGTTTTTAACTTAAATGTAATTTTAACTATGCCATCCTTTGAATTTTAATTGTTCCTTCTTGAATTTTAATTCAAGATAGTCTTGAGTTCAAGAAAAACTTCGTCATTTTTTATTAGCAGTTTTGGAAACAATGCCTAAAAGTTCCGAAATGTAGAGAGACTTAGAACCAGAGTTGGACATAATAAATTCTATAGGAATACAATTAGGCTGTGGACAAAACATGTTTTAAATTCATTACACAAAAAAGTGTAAGAAAAGTGCTATTTGATCTTTCGTGCAAACTTAATTTACTGTTGATTTAAGTGGATGAGAAATCGATCCTAGCTCTACTATCTTTAAGACTCAAAGGAGGCAAGCAGTTCATGTAATCACCTATTCCATTAATGTTTGTCATACGAGTATTGTGCCATAACTCTTTCTTAAACGTTTATTGCAACCAATTACAAAAATGTCATTAATCACAGAGTCAAGTAGTTTTTTTTTATCTAATTCCAGTAAATGAAACCCCTAAATGTTGCCACTGATGACCCGATTTTGCATCTAAGCTGCATTTACGATATAGAAATCGTGAATTTTTACATACAGCAAATTAGAATTAAAGTGCAAATTGGGCTCCAAAATGTATGATCAGTGGTTACCTGAAGAAAGTCTACAGCAGGCAGAGTGCATGCATAATCGGCACGGCAGAGAAATTTAAAGTAGAGTCTGAGGAAAAACTGTTGCTCGAAGTTAAACATCATATCTCAAAAACAACAAAGAATTAAATTCCTAGTGTAAGTATTATTGTTATTATGTTCCTTTACTGAATCTTTGGATAGTTCCTTAAAGACTAGAAAAACAATAATTGAAATACCACTTAAGATTAAGTCACGTATCCTAAACGCAGGTGGAACATTTCTTCATACGCAACGAGTTCTTTGCTTTGACATAAGTTAAGATGATCAGAATGTTAAATTGATTTACACTTCCTGGAGAAAACCAATTACTAATAATGCTATGCAGTTAAATAACGTGACCAATTATCCTTTGCCGTCTTAAATTTAACTTTTACATTTACTTTGATTTATGAAGGTGTGCTGTGTCACTCCAGCGGAAATGCCGGCATTCACTTTTGCGAATTCACTTTTGTTTACTCACCTTGGGATCTGCAAAGCGATTTCGTCCAAGCTGTCGGAAGGACTCATCGGTGTCCTTTCAAAAAGACGTGACGGCGCCAATGTTAGATGTCCTGCCGAATCGCTGACGCATCGGAAGACTTTGGCACCACGCCTTTGACGCTGCTGCTGACGTTGGCGTTCGACGCGACGTTTTCGTTTGCTTTCCTCGGCGCGCTGAAGATTATGTAAGCGGAAGAAGAACATTGACATTCTTTTGTTGTTGTTATTTCAGTATCGAAAGTGATTGAAGAGTATTTGTGAAGGTGTGTTTATGTGCGTGTACGGGTGCGTGTGCAAGCGCAAGTATGCGCATTGTTTTTGTGTTAGTGTTGTAGAGAAGCAGCAGCGGTAATTGTTTGTTGACATTCGCACGAGTTGTTTATTTTGAAATTTTTTTTTTTTTTTGTGTTGTTGATTTTTCAATTTTTCCATTTTATTGTGTTTTTTGTTTTTTTCAGTGTGCCAAATTAATTTATTCAGGTTTTATACAATTTTTTTCGTTTATTTTGCAAATCATCAGTGTTACAGATATATGTATTTTAGTTGTTTCATTTTCATTGAAGCGATTAGCAGCGCAAGCAATAAAAATGTAAATTTTTGATGGGAAAATTTAATGCGTTTTTACAGAAAAAAATGCGATTTTTATGGATAAAATGTTTTTGCCATGCGATTTTTCAAATTTTTGGGAGATTTCCGAATATATTTGATTGTTTGAATTATGAAATGTTTTTCCATTTTTCCCATAGAAAGTTAAATAAATATTTGATTTAAAAACATGCAGTAAAAACTGATGACAAAGCAACATATACACTGACATGTTCATAAAGGACAATGCAATAAAAAAGTAAATTTAACAAAAAAATATTTCAGATATTGATGAAATAATTTCACGTTTAAATTTTACATTTTTCAATTGTTGAGAAACAAGAGAGCAGCATCAGCACCAATGCACGTACTAGTAATAGTACCAATTTTGACAGTGCTAGTGGCAATGACAATGACAATGACAATGACAATGACAATGACAATGACAATGACAATGACAATGACAATGACAATGACAATGACAATGACAATGACAATGACAATGACAATGACAATGACAATGACAATGACAATGACAATGACAATGACAATGACAATGACAATGACAATGACAATGACAATGACAATGACAATGACAATGACAATGACAATGACAATGACAATGACAATGACAATGATAATGGCAGTGACAGTACTAAATTCAGCAAAAGTATCAACACTAACCTATTATTTTGGCAAAAAGATCAAAAAACAACACAAAAGAAGTATAAAACATTTATCATGAAATCGTAAATTTCAAAAAAATCAATGTCGGACACTTTACCTACAAAAAAAAGAGTCGCTCATATAAAATATAACTATTTTTTTAGTTTACTTTTTTAACTATAGTTAACGTTCGTAATTTTGACGAACATCAGTTAGATATTAACCGCTACAGTTCTTACTATCGCGCCTAACTACATCTACTCTTAAATGATTTCTGTCATCGACGACAGGTCACTTGTGGTAGTAACGGACAATCGGAGCGCATTTTGAAAGCTTTGTAACTTGTTCGTTTTTAACGAAAGGTTTGCTTTTGCGTACGTTTTTTTTAAACGTTAAAAACGTATTTATACGTTTCGAGGTAAGTTATTCACAACTATTTTATTTTAATATAATTTAATGAAATGTCTTAAACAATATCGTGAAGCGTCGATAATTGTGGATAAAATCGATTAATGTCGAAGAAGTCACAAAATGTTGGAATTGGCGATAGAAATCGAAAAATGCGCAGCTTAATAAGTACATAAGGCCTATGGAAACTATGCTCGAACGAGTTTTGGCGTGAATTGAATTTTAAAAACTATTTATTTTTACATCACCCTTTCGAACAAGAAGGCCAAAAGCCATTAAAAGTTAATATGATTGAGAAAACTCAAAAAAAGGCTTTGTTAATGGGTTAGAATACCTGGTGTCAAGCATTAATTACCCTATTAAAACTTAAAGTTTCAAGATTTAAGGCGGTAGTTCAAGCACTGTAGTAAGTTTTTTTTTTTTTTTTTTAAATTTACATAATCTTCTCACTGCTTTTGTTGACTTGAATATGTAACCCAAGCCAAACTGTCAACAAAATTATAAAATTTGTTGTGTGTTACACTCTTCAATGCACAAAAGCAAAATTCTGACAAATTTTCCTAAAACGAACACAAAGTAATCTTTTTATTGGAAACTAAGTAGAACATTAAGCTACCACATTAATCCTTAACCGACAATGAGTATAAATTTGGTTTGAACTTTAGAAAATCTTCTCAACGACTGCACGTACATCATACACAAGAGTTATTGTTCTGCAACATCAACCACACTGTTGAGGAGGGGGGGAAACACTGCTAATTACCGAATATAAATCTCATACAAAGCATTTTGACAGAGTGGCATTAAACGATTGAAGCCTTTTGTCACGCATTTCCAGTTGCTTGAGATGAATGCGGTAAAGTCGCTTACAAGCTCAGAGGGTGGACGTATGGTATATCGTAGAGATGGGTAGTGAGTCCTTTAAACAGAGAGACAGAGCGATATGCTTTAACGGATGGACTAGCAAATAATTCGCCTAAATTGAAATTAATGTTTAAGTTATCAACACAGCAGGAACGTAATAGGCGAGCAGTTTCTGTATATAGCTCATGCAATTAAAGTCGCAATACACATTTATCTTGTTGAGTTTATTAAAATAAATTAAGTAGGTTGCAAAAATTTGCAGTATAAAATTTAATGGTTCAAAGTGATACATCTAAGGCATGAAAGCTTCGTAAAAGGCATTAAGGACTATTTCAATTGGAAAATTGGTCTCAATCACTTTAAATGAATCTCAGCAGAATTATCGCCAGTAATCGTAACATACGTAAATACTCTAAGCCAAAGAATTACTAAAATGGAAGATTTTAAGTGGTACAAAAGTGTAAGTGGTCCACATTTGTGAGCCGATCTGGGAAAAGGTATACTTCGATTTTGTCATAGCAACATTTTTAGTAAAGTGAAAAATGTCGTTCAGTGAAAAATTTCGGTACCTTTGTACTTTGTTCAGTACATTTGCGTCGTGAAAAATTGTCGTCAGTACATTCGATACTCTTGGCCTATTTTCAGTACATTCGGCGCATTTTCAGTATATTTAAGCTCTATGTGATGTCATAAATTTTTCAAAAATTACCATTTAATTTTTCTATCAATTGTTATTCATATGATTTTTTATCCTTTTTATAATTCTTAATTAGTTTATGGAAATTTCGTGCGGTATAAAGTTTTCATTGTATTTAGATAACCAATATCCGATATAGTGCGTGATGAACTGAAGTATGACCGCATAAAAATATGTTGAAATTTTTCGATTGCAACTTGGTATGTGTCGAAATTTAAACATATTGATTGTTATTAAAATTAATATTAATACAATGAATGCGTAGATATTTAATTTCACAGTCATAGCATAACATTTTTTATATCCTACACAAATAGTATATTCTCATTGGATGGGCGTGGCAGATATAAAAAAGACTTCACCGCCTGAGTTGACTTAGCTATGTCTGTCTGTCTGTCTATGGAAATCACAATTGTACAATCCAAATAAACTAATTGAATACAATTTGGCACGAAGGCTTCACCTAAAAGCACTTTTGGGATTGAAAATGGTCGAAATCAGTTCACGACCCTTGCAAATAAAACATTTAAGTTGCTATATTGAGAAAGTTATTTGATGCACTGTAACCAAATATCCTAAAAACTCTAGGAAAAACTAAGAAAAGCTCTGGAAAAAAAGATCGGAAATTTCGACAGGAATCAAGTACGTTATCTCTCCTAGGAATCGTAAAATTGAACAAATTCAGTATCCACCAGTCTTTGTTGAAAAACTTATAAAAAAAAACTGCTACAAACCCTTGAATATATAAACTTTGCTTTCAAACCAATCTCATGTTCAGGAGCGATAAAACAAACGATCCCCCTGGAAAAATTTCTTTACTGTAAAAACCGAGAGTAAGGTATTGATCGATGTTTCACTGATCGACATTACTGTGTGAGGTGTGGCCAATAGAGCTATATGTTGGCTTAGAAGAAATGCGAACTCGTGGAAATTTTGTTTGAAAGTGATAATGTGTTGCATAAGTACCTGTTCTACAATACGATCCTGACCATTATATATAAAGACATACCTAAAAAGACATTCAGCCTTAACTAAGAACTAGCGAGGTAAAACTAAATTAGGAAACCTTACTAACTGCACAGAGAAAATGACTTTTTTTTTTGAACATAACAATTGTTTATTTGATATAGAGCAACGAAATATTTATTTGAGTCAACTATAATGTATTTGGATCAAATAGTGGTAAGTATTGGTTGAAACATTTTATGTTTGACTCAATAAATTATTATTTTGCTTAATATAATTTAATGTGTTATATTCAAACAAATTGTTTTCTAACATATATCCTAAAAGGGTATACGGTGAGTTTTAACCAAGTTTTAATAAAAGTTTGACTTACAAATTTTACGTAAAAAAAATAGGGCCCGCTAGGCCTTCTTACAGCACGTGGCCCCGAGCAACCTCAACGTTTGACGTCGCTAAGTCCAGTTTTCAAAGACCTAATGGAGTGGGCTTTACAATAAACGAACAGTATTCTTAATTACTAATATTTTAGAAAATAGCAATGCGGTCTTTATGACTATGCCGGAAATAAAAGCCTCTAGCAAAAAGCTGGTGAAGTATTTTGAGAAAGTACGAAACAAGTGCTTAAAGTTTGTATACGGTTTTAATGACCCGCCTTTCAACGGTTAGGTATAACCGTTTAAGCCAACAATCAAATTGAGGGCAAGTGAAAGTTTTTGAAATCTGAAATCGGACAAAAATTGGTTAAAGCGGATCGCTAACATTGTAAACTCCTTTTTCCTGAAAGCAGTTAGAAAACCTGTTACTTAACTGGTTACTTTTACAAAATACATTAGGAACTTGATTGCGTTCATACTAACTTGTATGAAAAGAAGAACTAGTACAAGTAAAAAGCGTTCATTCTATTTCTACCTTTATAATATAAAACAAATTTCGAGTGGATTGTAAAAAAATAATTTTTTCAGGTAAAAAGAAATATTTTTTTTAATATTTCATAAGTTAAAGTAAGATTTCCAAATTAATACAACATTTGATTTTGAAAGATACAATATATGTATGCAGGGCGATAGCCGTCTAAAAGTAACCTCATAATATTTTACTATATATTTATCGTACACAAATAAAACATATTAATTTCATTCCACCCCAATATGCAGTAACATTAAGTTTAACGGTAAGAAAAGTTATTTCGGCATAGCGATCACAGTATCATTTTATGCTTATATAATGACTTTGTTTACTATAAATTTAAACTAGGACCAGCAACAAAATTAAACAAGTTAGGGTGTTATCTTCTGCCAGGCCGAAACTCACATACCCTACACTGCACTGAAAGTCCCTTTTAAATAAATGTTAAAAGACGTTGAATAAGTCGAAAAAAATGTGAAATGTTAAAAGGTTTAGGGGATCAAAAATGTTAAAACAGTTGTAAAAGACTGAAAAAGTCGATAAAATATGGAAACCATTGAAGAAAGTTGAAAGAAATTCAAAATGTCGAAAAAATATGAAAAATGCTTAAAAATATCGAAAAATGTCCAAAAAAGTTGAAAGAGGTTAAGAAATGATGAAACAATTCAAAATCGCTGAAAAATTTTTAAAAAAGAAAATACTGAAGAAAAATGAAAGAGGTTGAAAAAGTCAAACGAATACATATGGGATATATTGGAAAAGTTTAAAAAGTTGATAAAGTCAAAAGAATATGAAAAATATTGAAAAAAATCGAATAAAAACTGGCATGGCACACTTCTCCTATTCCGCCTACTTTTGGGTTACTAAATTATATTCGTCATTGACATCCACATACCAAATCTTAGCCCAAAAGGTTGTATAGCTTGCGATATATGCCGTAATTAGTCTTAAAATTTAGAGCGGCAACACACCCACTGGTGTAATATGGTCCGATTTTTATCCAGATATAGCTTTTTATAAGCAACACTCTTTCATCAAATTTAAGTATGATTGATCACATATTTCAAACAATATGCCACTTAAGGTATTTTACTTATATGGGGAGTGCCACGCCCACTCGTGCAATTTCGCCCACTTTCGATTCAGGTATACCTTAAATTAAATTTCTAAATATCTGCCTTATTAAATTTCATAACGATTATGTTGTTAGTTCTCTAAGTATAACGTTTATAAATATTGTGGGCTGTGCCACGCCCTTCATCGAGTTTTTTCAGTAAAGTGGCAGCTTGTGTTGATGACTGCTTTTAGTGGCATCATCTCTAAAATTTTTATGAAAATCGTTTGAGGCACTTTTGAAATATATGGAATCAAAATTTTGCACTGTTGAAAAGAGCCACGCCCACTTTTACGATTCCGCCCACTTTTATCACAATTCAAGATACATTTGAAATGTACCCGTTTACCAAATTTCATCACAATATCTTGCACGGCTTACGAGATATGGTGGTATGAAAGTTAAAATTTAGGGCTGCTCCACGCCCCTATAGGAAGCTTTGAAAACTTGAAACCTAGCCTAAGCCTAATCATGTTCACATGTTCATCAAATCACCAAGTTTCATCAAAATCGCTGCAACTTTTTTCACAATGGGCCGGTGTAAATATACATAGAGTATGGGCGGTAGGCGTGTCAGTAAACCGATTTCGCCCATTTTCAATAGCAAGATGCCTGCAAGAAGATGTGTTCTCTGTGTGGAAGTTTCACTCAAATAGCTTTCTTACCTTCCATACCTCCTTCTATGTGTTACAAACGGAAGGACAAAGTGAATATACAGTCAGTGTAGGGTATAAAAACATTAGAGAGATGGAAGAGACAATTTCTTCTACTTCTGTGCTCGCGCATAAACCATTTGGCTCAATACGAAACAATTAAATCGGTCTATTGATTACCATATGATCGGAACTGAAACATATTCCACATTTACAAAGCTAAATGCATTTTATGTTATCATGTTTGTCAAAAGCTATGATTGACTTGTAAGTTTGCAAGAATATCAATCCTGTAAAATCTATGACACAATTACTTCGAGCACAATAACAATTTGTAAAGAAAGTATACAAACTAAGATTGCAAAAGCCCTTAAATTTGTTAAATTTTATCTTCCTTGAAAATTGAATTTAATGCTGAACTTTTGTCACCGATTTATGAGTAAAACGAAAAAAAAGCCATAATTTAACACCTTTTTTTCAATCAAACAGACCTACATGAAAAGGGTCACAAAAGGTATACAGAATTATTTGCTCTGTTTTTTTAAATCAAATTCATTTCTAAAGAAGTCCTATGTATCAAGTTAAACAAAAACCAGAAAATATGTTAAGCAAATTGAGATTCACTGTTGGTCTGTGGTGTATAGACCATGCCATATATGTAAAATGGTTTCATTGATTTTTGTCGGATTTCTTGTCCTATCGTTTGTCGTTCATTTCATAACGCATTTGGGACTGCGTGTCCTTTTTCTTTCGCATTTCATGGAAATAATAAAAGTAAACATCATGACAGCAAGAAAAGAAACTCTCAATTTTTTTTTTTTTTTTTTCTTTTTGTTGCAAGACAAACACCAACTTGTGTACAACACACACACACATACGAACATATGCATGTATGTTTGTGTTTGTGTGTGTGAATGAGTGTTTGCTGTTCCGCCATGACTGTCACTCTCTAATAAAGACAAAAAATATTTTCCACACAAAGGCACTCGATTTCGCAAACAACGATATTTTTCAGAATAGATTTCTTGGATTAAAAATACTTGTGTGGCTTGGTGCTGCTGCTGCTTTTTTGTTGTTGTTGTTATAGTTTGATATTTTGCCAATAAACACTTACAAACTTATAGACGCACACACACACAATACCACACATTTGAGAAATGCAAAAAAAAAAAAAAATATTTAAAAATAACTATAGTCTCTAGTGGAATGCTTTATGGTGCGTGCACTGATATCTACACTTGCTGAGATAACATTCCTTAAATTTTTTTAAATGGTCGACTGTCATAGTTGAAACCCAAATCTATTTGGTAAAATTCTTGAATGGGTGATGTTCGCAGAGAGCTGAAGAAATTTCGGTCAAAAAGATCGAAATTGGAAAAGGTTGAAACTAAGTATATGAAGTTTGTTGAAAATAAAAGAAAAATGTGTTGAAAATTAAAGAAATATGTTGAAAATAAAAGAAATATGTTGAAAATAAAAGAAATATGTTGAAAGAAGTTGAAGGAGTCGCAAAAACTCTTGCAGAGTGCCATGCTCACTTTTCCAATTAAACCTAATTTTGGTTCCATAAATTGCTGTCATGATCGTCATTCGGATGTCAATTTTTATCACAATTTCTGATATTTTTTTATAATTTCCGAGATATGCCTTAGTAAGTTTTATAAGTTCAGGTTATGACACACCCACTAGCAAAACCCAAACCAATTTTGATCCAGAAGTAGCTTTTTGTAAAAGACTTTCTCACACACATACACATTGGTCACATAGTTTGCTTGATATAACATGCAGGAAGTTTTTCTTTTGTAAGAGGAGCCACGCCCATCAGTTCTATATCACCCAGTTTTGATTCAGAGATACACCTGCAGTTACATTGCTTAGATCTACTTTATCAAATTTTATAACAATAACGTTATTAATTCTTTTAAAATAAATGTTTTAGGTGGTGCCACGCCCTTCAATAAGTCTTTCCAGCAAAGTCACTAAACTTGTTTTGAAAATTGACTCAAAGGTCATCCTCAAAATGTTTATTTAAGTGGTAGGTACCGTTTTCGAGTAATATTAAATCAAATTTTTATTTTGATGAAATTGCACGCCCACTTTCCGATGCTGCCTACTTTTTGTATAGTCTGTGATATTTATATTTAAAATCCTTTTATTAAATTTCATCAAAAAGTCTTTTATGGTTTGTGAGATATGGTGAAACGCCCATTTGGATCTATTAAAAACTTCAAAACAAGCTCAATTTTAATTTTCTCCCCAAGTTACATAGAACTCTAGCTCGTCAAAGAATAGAAGGTGGATCATTTCGTGGTATCTTTTTAACAAATATTTCTTTTTAAATTTAAAGGCGTTGAACTCATTTTTTGGGAAATCCATAATATATAGAAAAAAAATTATTTATGTTCAATTTAATGAATTGTTTTATATAAACTTTTTTTTCGCCCACCCAAGAATTTAATGCTTCAGAAAGATCAAAATTAATGAAGGTGAAAAACGAGCTCCATTTTTAAAAATAAAATTTGTGATTGAAATTTTAATTTAGATATACTTTACGATTACATAGTATATACATATAGAAAATTACCCAAAAGATCAATGCGTTTTCATTGTTGAAACTTGTAAAATTCACTTCGTAGAAACACTGAATCAAAGTGTTACTAGAAACCCAAATTTAATTGGCTGATGGAATATCAGTTAGTGAGTTATAATTTTTCAAAGAAAATCATCTCTAGCGATGTGGCACATATTCATCTCAATTATTATGTAAGTAAGCAAAATTTCCAACATTGAGGTGCGAAGTACCCGATGTTTCTACCCGGCGTCACTGTTTGGTGCAGGTTTTGGATCGACATGTCGTTAGGTTGTACTTCTTTGAAAATGCAGCCAGCAAATGTGCATCTAGTTAATGGTTTGCCCTACATAGCTGCTATGATAGCTGATATTTTTGGTCGAAACTGTTGACGTGAATATGGAAATCCGATAAAGATCTAAATATACTAAAAATTTGATGAATCAAGTCAAGAAAATTAAAATTAAAATCGAACCGTACTAAAAAATTCCCAAAAGTCGATGAAAATGGAAAAGAAAGCTATCGTGAATTATCTAAAAGCCAGACGATCTTATACATCTCTCGTTACCTGGTGTACAATTTTTTCAGCAAAAAATAGGTTAGAAGATCAAAAGTGAAATTTTCGTATTCAAATTACATTATGCGTCCTCTCTTTATCCCCACTCGACATGTAACGTTTCTTAAACCTTTCTGAAATCTTTTGCAAAAAGTTTTGCAAAGTTGTAGTTTCAGAAATCTTTCATTTTCATTTCAGAAAGCGCTTTGCAATGTGTCAATGTCCGAATTTTAATTTAATTTAAAACATTTTTGAAAT
Organism: Tricholauxania praeusta; assembly: GCA_949775025.1. Lineage (NCBI taxonomy): Eukaryota > Metazoa > Arthropoda > Insecta > Diptera > Lauxaniidae > Tricholauxania > Tricholauxania praeusta. The sequence goes on from OX459031.1 coordinate 38,184,744, forward strand.
GTTGCAGAAATCTTGTAAACTACTTTGTTTTTTACTACGTCATCGGGCTCTGACCCGATGTTGCTCTTGGCGCTATTTTTCTTATATTACGTCATCAGGAATCTAAATTATTATTTTAGTTTTACCCGCGTCATCATTTGCGTGGAAACTTAATATGCAGCTATATTTTGTGATGTTTCTTAATTTATAATGGCCAATGATTACACAAAACTATACCTAATATAGTATCAAACAGAGCACTAGCCTGGCAACATTTACACAGTTCTTTAGTAACCGTGTACAAATATTTGATGTCACATAACAATAAAGTAAAGTATTATCGAACCATGAAACATTATTTAGATTTCATTAGAAAAATTCGGCAAAACTTAAATCTGGAACCTTTCAGAAACACTTTAGCATGATAACATTTGATACATTTCGTTTATAACTAGTCAGAAAGCTTTCATTTGAAAGGTTCAGGAAACGTTAAGTCTGGAGTCTTTCAGATAGAGCTTTGAATGATTACATGTAGAACATTGAATTTGAAATATAACTACAAGAAATATTTCTACAACGTTCCATTTGCAATATATCAAATGAAACATTTTCGATATGTATCGTACTCTTTCTGAAATATTACATGCCGAGTGGGTCAAGTTTTGATAATTTTTAACCGCAGTACTTACACATTAACAAAATGTACCCTTATACAAATTTGAATTGCCTCCATATTCCGGTGGTGATTTTCGCATATCAAAAATTTATTCAATTGTAAATAATCCATGGAAGGTTTTCGTTGACCTTTGATCATTAACTCTTCCAATATTGTTTGATGCGTAAAAAAAAACAAAAACGGTAGCCACTTAGTCATCACGAAACTCCAAAAAACGCTGAAACTCTAGTTTCCGGATCTCGAATAGAAATAATTTTGGATTAAACTTTTAAATAAATCTGCGTACATTAACTGACTACCTATACGGTTTTGATGTTATTTTATCAATTAAATTTTTATATTTTCCACTGTACCTACATTCAATCAAAATCCCAGCGTAGTCTGATAAGAATTAGTTATGAAATACAGCCACTCCTCACATGATTTTGTATGGCCTAAGCGTTCTGCTAATGAGAAATATAAAATAATCTTGTGAAAAAATGGAAACAACAAACGGAAATTGTTTTTATTAGGCCTGAGCGAGGACCAGGATATCCCTGCGCCCGCACTTTTTATATCAAAGACAGGTATTGTAACATTTTATGTTGGATAGTCCAATGGGAAAACTTTGAAATATTTGGCACATAAATCAATAATCATTTTTATTTGTGTTATTTTTACGTAAAATAACGAAACGTAACCAAGCACTGATGTTGGCAATCCATTTACAAAAATAACCTTGACTTTATGGCCCATACAATCTAAAGCGAAACATTTTCTTCGCATATGACTGAAATCCTTTTACCGCAAATGTTTCATTTGAAGAATTTTATCTTTTACTTATGTATGGTTTCAGTTGGGCCTTCATGTCACATGGTAGATTGGCCATTAAAATTATTGTTACGCATCACCATAAAACCAGTTGATGTCTTTTTCTACAACAGCAAAAGAAAAATAAGCGAAAGGACTGAATTAGGCAACTAAAAGACAACACGCTGGGGTTGGGTTCCAAAATGATTGGATAGAAGTTTTATGAAAAAAAGTCAGAAAATAAAACAAAAAAAGGAAAAATTGCCTCGAAGCTAAAAAAAACGTTTGGTGTTGATATGTCAATTAGGTGTTTTTATTGTTTTTGTTTTTTTAGAGTATACGTTTGATGTCATAGGATAGAATTTTCATAGAAATGTTGGCTGAAAAGTTGATTATTTTTGTCAAATTAAATTTTAAAATTTTGTTGCGAAACTTTGTTCTAAAATTTTCGTCAGTATTTTTTAAAAGTTCGAACTCTGGAATGTTATGAAAACACCGAGAAGGTGATAATTTGCGCTCTGTCTTAGACAAGTCTCAAGTTCAACTGATTCCTTGCATCATTTGTTGGCATCTTTATATACGTATGTATGCATGTTATCGGCCAAACTAGTTTTTAGAAAAATCTTAATTTCAAAAATTTCGTAATATTGCGTTTTCCTTACACTGTCTCTTTCGCAAAATATTTCGTCCGGAACAAGCTCTGTGCATGTGCGAAAAATTTTCATTGTAGTATTATAAGTTTTATTTTGATCTCAGTGTACTTTTAGTACAGCAGAATACATACATCGTTAATTCTTATCGCGATTTAATGCGCACCATCCCAATGTGTTTTTAACTTAGCGGACAAGCCCAGTTTACATTGTGGATTGTGAAGTAGCACTAATTGGGCCTCGTTAAGTCTTATATCTTCTTTATATAATAGTACACTCTCGGTCATCATTTTGTCTCATACCAAATGAGTACGTCATCCTCTGTACTCATGAATTTTATCTCGGCTTCAATTTTTTATTCACATTTTTCATACTTGGAGATCCAGTGAGTCATTGATTCCCGTCATCCAATCCAGTAGAAACGTTTCTTAATATTTTCAGCAATAATGGTAATGCTCACGTGACTACCGTGATCTTGACCTCATGTCGTGCTACTTGATAATTTCATACATCCTCACTTTTAGGATTGTGTCCCATTTTATTTTAATCGGAGCACTTGTGCTATGTTGTGTTGTGTTCAGCTGTCTGTAGACGATTATCTTAAGCCATTGTTCTGTCTGAATTTCAGCAAGCTTTGCTTTCATATACTTATTCTTTCGTTCGAAAGCTCCACGCAACTGATGTGTTCCATGCTTTGGTTCAGAACACTTTTTTAAACTAAAAACTGTGCTAAAACTGTTAAAATGTTTGAGTACTTGTGTTCTGAAATTATAGAATTTTATTCTAAAGACTTCACTGGGATACGGTGATTTCCTTTACTTAGCTTTCACCGCCATCTTTACGTACTTTTAGAAGACAAAACATATAAATGTCACAGCATACTCATGTAAGGCCCAGATTTGTGTACACATTTTGTAAGTCCCAAAATGTGGATATATTTCAAGTTCTCCAAAGTGGTTTTCTGCTCTGTACTGGAATCATTTTAGTACCTCTACTGCCGCACTTTTTAATAACACAATAGATTCCAGTAGTATATTGCAGCGGAAGGCGATGTTCCATCGTAAGTGGATGCCTGGAGCGTGACTGGACAGACTATCCTTATTATATAAGATGTATATTCGAGTGATTTTTTTATTCGTATGCTGGCCCTTTTTTTTCGATTTAGAAAAATGCAGCCCTTTGTGAATCTTCCCTAATTTGCTATAAAATTCCAGAGCTCTTATTTTGACATGGAGAGTCGATTTATCGCTTTTCTTCTGCTCTCATTTACTGTCGATTTGATTATAGTTGTGGTGAATGTTTCAATATTCATATTTTTCATGTTAACTGTTTTTGATTGCACGCATTCGCGAAACTTCCAATACATTTATGAATCTTCCGTTTTTCCCGCAGTAATAAATGGCAAATAGTCATTTTTCATAGATCATCATGTGAGTTCTAAGCTAAACTTTTCAATTATATTTTCAATATGCATTCTTTTAACTAACGATAAGTAGCTATGTACACATAGATATGTATGACAAAAGACTTCATATTAAACTTGAGAGCGTTCATTGTTCATTCAGCAGGCGCTTTGTTCCTGCCTCCATTGGGAAGGTATCCTCCCTTCTCATCTTCTTCTTGTAAGTTCGTTAACAAGGCACACGTTACTTCGTGTGGAAATTGCAGTAATGAAATGTCTTCCTTAGGATACACTTGAAACTTAAAAGTAAAAATTCACAGAGACAAAATTGCCTCGACTTCCTTTCAGCATTCAATTTTTGTGTATTGAAAATTATATAAGTTTTGGTGCAAAATAAATAATGATGGCTTTTTAAATTTAGAGAACATCTTAAATACATTCTGAGCTAATGAATTAACTAACAAGTAAAAGTTTTAGAAGAACAATAAGTTGTGATTTTACAAGAATATCGCTCTTGCTAATTACTGAAAGTTAATATAGAAATAGTTTCAACAATGATATAGTCATATATCAAAACAAAATAGGTAAGTGAATAGATAAAATTCCAATATTGTCGAATGGTTTAAGTGTCTAGATCGGATAACATTGAAAAAGTCGAAAAATATCGAATATTATATTAAAACATCAATAAAGTAAAAATGTTTCGAAACATAACAAGAATCTCGAAAATTTCAATACAAGTTGTAAAGTATCGAATGATATCACAAAACATTGGCAAAATCGTAAAATTCAATGGTAGTTGTAAGAATATTTTAAATAACAAGAAAAGTAGTCGGCAAAAAAGATCGAAGAAGTTGGCAAAAGTCTCGAAAAGTATCGAAGAGTTTAATACCTACTGTAAAGTGTGGAATGTTGCCCGTGATAGTATGGGGATACATACGAGTATCACGGGAAGGCGTTGGAGAACTGAAAGTTTCTGCCGATATCATGACGAAAAACTTTTACATAAACACTCTTCAAAACAAATTGAAAAAAAGTGCTCAGAATTTCGGGTTCACTGGCACTTAAAAGGCCGGAAAGTTATGATACAAATTGTATCAGGTCAATAATCCTAAGCTCAAATCGGTGTTATGCAGGATGTGGGTGCTGTATTATTGCAGTAAAATGATAGACCCGATGGACCAATATGAACCCGATCGAAAATACGATTTCCAAAAACTTATTGCATCTATTCCAAGAAGGATACAAGTCGTGATTGATATTCGTGGTGGACCCATCAAGTTTTAAAGTTTTTCTTATAAGTTTATTAGTTTCTTCATATGTTCCTAGCATATGTTCCTTCATATGTTCATAATTTTTTTGTTGATTTCTAATGAGGAATGAGTCAGAGAATTAAGTACAAAAAATAATTTCCAAAAAATATATACAATTCTTATTTTTATTCAATATGAAAGTGAAAATTGTGTTTAATATTTTATTTTGCAAACAATCACTTGACAGACTGTATATACATAGTTCAAATGTTATCTTTCACATGCAATCATTCTGATGTATTCCTGAAAGATTCCAGATTCCATTTTCCCTTATCTATTTATTCCAATATTGCCAAATATTTCCGAAAAATTTCGAATTAATTCTGTTAGAGAATATTATTTGCAAAAATATTCTTACTAGAAACATGATATTTTAACTCGGAGCTAATGACGGCATATAGTTTGTGTCAAATTTTTGGTATATTTTGGCTGGCGGTGTCCCTTATATTAAGCCCATAAGAGTAAGTAAGAGTTGAAAAACATCTCTCAAATGAGCTACGAACATATTAATTTTTCCATTTCAAAGCTTTTATAGTCTTTCCAGCATATACATGCAATACTTGTCATGAATTCTTCGATGTGTTGATGCACTTTGTGCTCGAACATGAAATTAAGCTTACTACTTATAGACAAAAACAATATCGGCCATAAATTACGCCTCAGCAAACACCCTACGACAGGCCATCTTATCCCTTCCTTATCAACTTTTTTCTTTTAGGGCTAGAACATTTTTTTTTTTGGTCTTATTCCCACAGATTAAGGTTTTATTAATAATAAAACACAAAAAATTATAGCAAGAAGTTGTTGGGAAAGACTATAGACCTTCGGAAAATTTGTACAATATATTGACTAAACTGCATCAATGGGAAAAATTTAAAACAAATCATTATTCATTTATAATACTTTTTTTTATTGAAAAACGAAAACATAAACATTATAAATCTTTAAAAGTCTTGTAGCGAAGCCTAAAAAGCATAAAAACTCAAATTTTAGATTCCAGAAAATTTATGGAAAGCTTAAAAGCAAGTTGTAAGAGTCAAAAAAAGCAGTCGTAGTACAGATTATGTTCGAAATTTGTCATTCTTTTACTCAACTGAAAACTATTGCTGTTGAGTGTAAATAATTTCATAGGAGGAAAAACTCCTGCAACTATTTAAAAAAAAAATATTTACAGTAATTTTTCTAGAAGAAGTTTTGCTTTTAGCAACAAATTACTAATGCAAATCATCAAATATTCTTCAGAATAGTGATTCAAAAATGAGCCGAAAAGCCAATCCGCTGAAAGAATTGATATTCCTCAAACAACCTACAAAAAATTATTGAAGTTCTCGATTAAGCGCTAGCGTAGTTGTACTGCAAGCGGTGAGGCCTACTCTGAAGTCAAAATAATAAATTTTTTGTTGAAAGCAATTTTGTTTCGTTTAATTTAACAATTCCGGAAACATTTAACACAGTAGTATGTAATATGTGTTGTTCTCAATTTTTATGTGGAGAAAAACTGATGATTTTTTTTACTGGTTAAAAAAAAAATTTGAAATCCATGTCACGAGTACAGGAATTGAACATTCCTGGCAATTTCAGAAATTTTTGAATTACTACCAAGCCCCCGGTTTTGACATGAAATTCCGGGCTTGGCTGGGTCAATCCTGCTTACTTGGTAACCCTGAGTAACAGACATTTTTTTATGTATGCTTAGACATAAAAATTTACCAAAATCTAAACATAAGCATATCTAATGCTGCCAACTGTACTGCTTTTAGCAGTACTTCTTTTCGTAATACTGCTAAAAATAGAAGAGTACTACTTTGTAGCTATATGTAGTGCTAGAAAATTTGTACTGCTTTTTGGGCAAAAACAATAAATGAAAACAGAAGAGCGATGGGTAGAAATCTTTAAGCATATGAGTACCCAGAATGTGCCATATATGGAACTCTTTCAGATGATCGAATAAGTTTTATGTTTGCCTGGAACTTCTTCTCCTGTCGAACATATTTTTGCTGCCATTGAAAAGATATGGAAAGAAGAAAGCTCCAATCTCCATATATCGACCCTGAAGAGCATTCTGTGTGTAAAAGTCAACATGGAGTACAGCTACATCGAATTTCACGAATTTTCAATATGACACAACTACAACTTCTTCGCCAAATCAAATGTCAAGAAAAGTATTTGTTTTAGCGACCAACTAGCACTGGTGCTATGTCTGTCGATGATACAAATAACTAGATGTTTGATGATGATTATTTGGTATTAATTGGTTCTGATTTAAAATAAAATAATATACATAAGATAAATTGTATGTTTGTTTTCCATTTCGTTAAGATCTGTTTTAGGGTGATACAATAAGAGCTACCTACTTTGTTTTCTAAATAGAATACATAAAAATCAATTTATTGATGCAAATCTTTATTTGGAATAATATTTCGGTTCCTACAACTCAATGTTTGAAAATAATTACATTCAAATGTTGCCCACGACTAGTTCTTAAATGGTCCATTCTGTGGGTGCAATATTCGACAACTTTTTCGAGCATATCGGTCGGTATCCCTTGAATAACACGAGTTATGTTGGTTTGCAAAGCGTCAATAGTTTTGAATTTGTCGACATAAACAAGTGATTTAACATATCCCCAAAGAAAGTAATCTAATGGCGTCAAATCACATGATCTTGGTGGCCAATTAACAGGACCATTTCTTAAGATGATGTTTTCATCGAACGTTTCCCTCAATAAATCGATTATTTCCCGAGTTGTATGACATATTGAGCCATCCTGTTAAAACCAGAGGTTGGCTACATCAATATCCTAAATTTCTGGCAACAAAAACTCATTGATCATTGTAGCGAGCACCATTGACCGTAACACGGGTTTCATCCGCATTTTTGAAGAAATACGATCCGATGATGCCTCCTGCTTATAAACCACATCAAACAGTACATTTATCGGGATACATTGGAAGCCCTTGGATTGCTTCTAGTTGTTCATCGGCCCAAATACGGCAATTTTGCTCGTTAACGAAGCCGTTCAACCAGAAATGAGCTTCGTCGCTAAGCACAATTTTTCGATAAAATAATGGATCAATTTGAAGCCCATAAGCCAAAATTAGAACGTACACTAATATCAGCCGTCTTAAATTCTTGTGCGGGCTGTATTTCCTAGGCCTTCAGACCAAGATCACGTCTCAAGATATGCCACAATGAACTACAAGAAATGCCCAAAGCCTGAGATCGGTGAAGGATCGGTTGTTCACGGTTTCCACGAACACTCTCTGCTACTGCAGAAATATTCTCAAAATTACGGGCTGTATGCACTCTGGTTGAATAATGAATGTCATTTTACAATAGTGTAAAATTGGTGCGAAATTTGGTGATGATGTTACGAATAGTGCGCTCAGTTGGACGCTCATAACGACCAAAAAGATGTTGAAGAACTTACAATTAATAAACGTTGTTCAGGAGTAAGTCTATTCCTGATTGAGTCGTATTGAATACTGAACACAAACGTCATATGGACAAGCCATTTGGCACATGACAGCACTGAAAACAACTCAGTTGAACAAGGGACCTCGTATTGGATCACCTTTTATGTACGGCTTTTTGCCGTTCCAAAATTGTTTGTATTCCATATCGTTAATAACTTTTTTTGTTATTTCACTGATAAGTGTACTGCTTTTTGCCAGTCTAGAGTTGGCAGCATTAAGCATATCCATATAAGTACCTAGCCATATTAATAATGTCAAGCATCCATCGCAATTTTAGTTCCTTCATTTATCTAAGTACATGCGTTGCTTAATTTTGGTTCAAAAACAAAAATCAGAAATTTCAATGGGGAAAAAAATCGAACAACGACATAAGACCTCCAATGATATATGTATTGAGAAACTGAAGCTTTGTACGTTACAAAAGTCATGCAATTGTGCATTGTAACTAACTGAAAGTGTAACACGCAAAAAAGTGGAGATTTCCTATAAAGGAGAATAAACTTTGCGGACAATGCAGCATATTTACAGAGGTTTTACTGTTAATAGCCAATTACTCTGGCAAACTGTGAGTACATGCATGCGTTGTGCTGATACAATACCCTGCAAAAACTTTGCTTACAGCAATCGGTAAACGTAAATTGTGTTAAACGATTACTTTTCAAGTTCTATAACGTATTATTTTAACATTTAATATAGATAAACTTTTAGCAACTTGTAGATTTAGTTAAAAACAAATTGACGATAGATTTCTTATTTTGAGTACACTGTTGTATATCATTTATTATTTAACTAAAAATTGAGAAAAAAAAACATTTTCACCGTGTATACAATTTAAAAATTAAACCATTCGGATAAAATGTGTACAATTTCAGCTCTAACTTAGAAAAGCCTCATGAATACGTGATCATAATACAATCACAATTTAGATTCATTCTGTGTTTTATGTAACACATCGGTTAATCTTTTAAAATATTCAACTTAGGCTGTAATGACAGAGAAAACTTTTACAGAATTGATTGAATTGTTTTTGAATTTCAGTTAAGCAAAAACATTAACATTATGTAGTATACCTTAAAATAAAAATTTTGCATTACGTACACAGTGCGACAATTTTTCACCTAGACTTTATGTTACCCGCCAACAGTTTTCGACTGGCATAAACGTTTTCGCAAAGTTAGAGAGTCAGTTGAAGATGAAGACCGAGCACTGTAGCCTCATGCGACTTTTTCCACCTATCATCCAATCAACTATTTTGAGGACTAGCACATCAACCAAGAGGAAATACACCAAAATATCAATGAGGATTTAGGATTATTTAACAGATGACTGAAAAATAAACCATGTTATTCATTCCAAAGGGATGATTAGCTTTGCCGAAACCAACTCCATCTTCACAAAATCGATGGTAACTGAAGACGAGACGTTGTGCTTTTAATATGATCCTGAAACAAAGCACCAATGATGATCGTCTTTTGCGGCAGCAAGGGTTTGGTGAATCACGAGTTTCTTCCAAGTGCCGAAACACTAACAGCAGTATTCTACCTTGAAGTTCTACGGAGTTTGGTTGCAAGAATTCGACGTATGCAGCCAGAATATAAGAATTGTTTGAATTCTATGGGGTATACTAGTGCTCGAGGGCGTTATGGCAAGCTCAAGCTGAAAGTAGGTAGTTAACTATACTGTACTTGAGTCGTTTTGAGCCTTGTACTGTTTTTCAAACAAACTACTAAGGCTGACCAGAGGTTAAGGTGCACTGATCAATCTGGTTTCACGGGTCGTCAGGACCCCCTAGGATTTCAGTTTGGCCTGGCAGTTGCGTGAATCGCATACGGTAGGCTCCTTCGGGAGTGCATCATGGTGGCTGTGGTTGAAACCCAAAGCACGAGGAGGACAAAGTGTTACGTTTAGTGAAGAGATATGGGCATATCTCGACTCAAACCGTGGGTGAAGTTATCTCCATAAACATAACTTTCCTGGGTAACTGTTTCCAAAAGCAGTAGTCCTATATCTTGTGACATATATATATAAAGTAATTCAAGTGTGGCATGGCACACCATGTCCTTAAGTCTTTTGAGGCTGGCGGTCACGTTAATAAACAAGGCAGTTGTGATCTGCCACAGTTGTTTGGGTTTTACGAGGGAAATCTGAGTAAAAATTGGATCGCTGTGTATAATTAAATAAAATAAATAGTACGGAAGTATGGAAAAGTTTTGCTGCATAGTTGCAGAGCTTAGTGTATGCACTTTTACAAATAAACTTGTGCATTGTGGACCATGTGATCCAAAGACCCTGATGATACCACACCAGTAAGATGCGTAACATATTGAGCTCATACGTTTTCTTTAATTTCAATATTATTTAAAAAAAATATATGAATTTGCTAGCACTCAATCTGCAAGTTGCCGAATATCAATATCAACAATTCACAACTCAACAGACAGACAGACAGACAGAACATTTGCCATGTTTCCTAATTTCTTTACCATGTACACGCACATTTTGGTCTGTTATACAAAGTTTGGCCAAAGGCATTTTGGTTTTATCCAGTACATTGTAAATGTTATTGTTGTTTCCTCTTGTTCATCGAGTTTTTGCGTGAAGAACTTCCTGCGAACATCTTCAAACAAGACGGTTTTTTTTTATGTTTTACTTTTTTTGGGAAAGTTGGCAAGTTGATTGCGGACATGGATAAGATATTTAGACACGTTCGGCATTCATGCGCTTCATCTGTTCCATCTTCATTTTGTTGTTTTCTGTTGCAATGTTTTTGTTTATCTGTATTTTTTTTGCTTTCTGCTTTTATTGCATGTTATTTTTTCTATAAATTGATGTTTTGTGTTCATGATTTTCCGGGAAACTCTCACATCTTTTGTGTAAAGAAAACCACTTAAATGGCTTTATCGGATTTTCTTGCTGGCACTTATTTTGGTAATCGTGTGGTGCTGTATTGAGGTTGAATTAATTTTAATAACAATGAAAGAACAAGTAAGTACCTACGCATAACATCTTTGAGATGTTACGGTCGGTCCAATAAGACTATGTTACCGTTATATTGAGTGTTGTTATTCATAGTTCAATCTGAGTTCGAATTCTTTTTTTGCTTTATCAATTCTATAAGAAACATTTTGCCCGGCTATTTAATTGCTTTGTGTCAAATGTGCATTTGTTATATTCAAACAAATTGTTTCCTCAGTATACATAGTATATGTCGTCTTAAAAAGTTAAAAAAATTTATAGTTAAATTACAAGTCGTGTAGGCCAGGCAGCATGAAAACTTAAAGCGAACCACTACCTAAATTTAAGCTCAGTTTTTAATAGTGTAGGGTGTAGAAATTTTTAGCTCAACATTCATTTCACGTGGCGAACTAATCAAATTTCAACCTCACTTTGTAGCCAGAAGTTCCGCTCAGTTGGTGGATTTCAAGTTTCGCTCTGTCATTTAGGTACAAAATTTACTTCAATACTACAGGTTTTGATGGTTATTCATTACTTAAGGCTTTTATTTAGAAAGGAATGGAAGCAAATTAATTTGCCATAGTTTGTAGCACATAGTATTTGGGGTTAAGATTGACTTTTTCATAGGAATAAATGATTTACTAAAAATTGTTAGGATAAAGTTTTTGTCGCTAGAAAGTCAAAATTGATTGGTACTTAAAAAGTATGGGGAAACATTTCAGTTTATTGAAAAATCTTAGAATCTTCATAGCGGATATAGCTTTGATGCATGGGAATCAGTAACTTAGGTATCAAGTTCAACAAAGATTTAAATTATAAGGGATTGAAATCACATTTTTAGTGGCAAATGGGATTGATTCTTTTGTTGGTCCATTCAAAGCATCCTCATTTGGGATTAAAAAACTTTAATTTTGTTTTAGGGATTGCATTGGGTTGGTCCGTTATTTAGTTGCATTGCAAATGAAATGGATACATTTCTAAGGAATGGAATTGAAAGTGAATCAAATACTTTCAAAATGCAATTGAAAAAGTCATTTCCATGTTCTCTTAACAAGTAAGTACCAGGAGACCGACCATAGCTCGGTTTTTCGTTTTGAGGTTGAAAAAGTCAAAAAAATTTAATGCAATTGAATGAGAAGTCAGAAATATTGAAAAAGTATTGAATAGGATTGAAAAGCTGAAAACAAGTTAAATAAAATTTGGAAGAAAAATATGTATGGAAAATGTAGAAAAACGTGAGAGATTGAATTAGGTGAAAAAGGTTGATAAACTCGATAATATATGAAAGTGTTGAAAAAGTTGCAAGAAATTGAAAAGTTTAAAGTCTCGAAAGAAGTTAAATGAGGTCGAAAAGCCGACAATAGTAGAATGAGGTTGAAAAAGTCGAAAAAATATGGAACATGTTGGAAAAAAGAGGTTGAAAGATGTTGAAAAAGTTGAAAGTGGTTGAATAACTCGAAAAAAGTTGAATAATAATAAAATTCGAAAACATATGGAAAATGTTGAAAATATCTGAAAAAGGTAGAAGAACTCGAAAAAACTTGAATGAGGCAGAATATATTGAGACCAAATTGTATTAGAATCCCTCATATAGTACACTAAATCTAATATTAAAAGTTTTATGCTTGTATGGGAAGTGCCACGCCCACAAATGGAATCCCGTCAAAATTCATATAATTTCAAAGAAAAACTCGAAAAAAGTTGTATGAGGTTGAAGAAGTCGAAAAAAAATGAAGAGGTTGAAAATGATGAATGAGGTTGATGAAGTTGAAAAATTCAAAAAAAAATATGGAACATGTTGAAAAAAGTTGAAAGAGGTTGAAACAAGGTAAAAACTCATAGAAATTGTTTACTGTTCATAAATAACTGCAGACATTTTCTCACATTATGTAGAGAGGAAGAGATATGCCGATAAAAAAACTCATAGTGCTTTCTTTAGATTTTCAAAGCAGCCTTACTGAAAACATTTGATAATTACGAATATAACGACTTTAAGTTGGTATATTTAAACCTTAGCAAGAATTGCTTGTTTTTGATGCTGCATGAAGATGGAAATAATGTAGCAAAAAGCCATAAAATTCTCTTTGTACTTTGATATTTAATATCGAGTTCATAATTCCCGCACATAACATATTTACGTACATATGTATGTATGTGTAAGGGTGTTCTTAATTTCTTTTTTAAAAGTTTTTTTTTCTGTAAGTAACATGATGCAGACGGAAGAGTTTACATACAAAGAAGAGTTCACATTCAAGGAATTTTTCAACTTTGATTAAGCAACTTTCAACATCGAAATAAAGTTAAAGTTTCATAACAGGGGTTACAACTGAACACTGGCTTTAAGGTCATCATGCAATTAAAGTGAGACTGCTTGAAACTGATACGTACATACACGAACTGCATGGAACCAAACTGCATGGAAGAAACGCTAGTTTGAACAGAGCTAAGAATACATGGACATGCCTCTTCTACTCATTATAGTACACGACGTTTCAAAATTAAAACTTCATAGAATTAACGATTTTGCCAGGAATATTTTTTTTACCATAAACCCAACAACTGATTAAATCTTGAGAATCGTGGTATCACTATGAACTAAAGTGTCTATGTGGGGCTTCAATCCACCACTTTAGCCTAACCTAACTTAAAATGGGTTGTATGAGCACATTATTAATGATTTCTTGACTCATGATGAAGACCAAAAATAATATCTTCCACTTTAACCAAATAAATTTTGTATATCCGACATATTTTGGAAAAATTTATTTTATTTAAGATTCAAATTATTTATTATTTCGATTTCACCAATCGTTTAGCTACAAAAATCAATTAAATCTGAATGATGACAAAAATTTGACTTTTAAAATGTTGTAGTGAAAGCGATTTCTCTTAACCAGTGGTGGGCATGGAAATCTAACAAAAGGGGTAAACAACAACAACAAACACAATTTTAAAGTTTTTTTGCTTATGCGTCGAATAACGGTGCGGGAAATGAGGGCGGATAGGCACACTACGTACCCACCAGTGGTCTAAATTATACTTTTGGAAAACAATGAACTATATCAGCGGTGGGCACAAAAATCTAACAAAAGAGCAAAACAACATAAAGCAACAACAAACAAAATTTTAAAGTTTTTTTACTTTCATTTCCAAAATTGCCATTAGCAAAAAAAAAACCAAATTGCACTACAAATAAAAACAATTGCTACATTTGTCAAGACACAATGCGGCGTCGTCGCTTATGCCTTTGTGTTTTGTTTTTTGTTTTCATTTGAATTCAAGTCGACGCTGTGCCTCGATAGCGTTGAAACTCTGCGAATTTTTTTTCGCTTGCTTGTGCGTCGAATAACGGTTAGAGCAATGTGAGCAAATAGAGCCACTAAGTGCCCTTCACTGAACTATATAAACATTGACCATAACCATAGACTTATATCTGAATATTTGGCTTTAAATCCACTTTCTAAGCAAAAATTACAATGTATACGTACATTTTTAAATGAAAACCGAGCGTGAACGAACTCTAAATGTTCGAATTCGATCAATTTCTTATAGATAGAAGAGCTATTGTAAAGGGTGTTCCGAAATTCACGTAAGTTTGAATTTAGCGTCATTTGTGCGGTAATGTGTTATTGTTAAAAGAGAAGCTGAAAGTACAGAATTAATAAAAATTAAACTCTGAGCATTATTTTATAAGTACTTAAGGTTTGACAGCTACTGATCGCAATTCTGTACAAAATCTAGTCAGAACAGTGATTTAACTTCGCCAATTGTGTTTTATTGCAGAATTCAGTGAAACTGAATCAATTATAGTGATCTTAGACACTGTGGCCGTCCTTCAACAAGTCGTTCAACACAAAGCATCGAAATAGTACGAGAGAGTATTGCTGAGGGCAGGGCCGGGTTCAGGCTATGTGCCGCCCGTGATTTCCATACAAAATGAGCGAAAAAAAAAAAGGTCCTCGGTTCAAAACACATAAAACGTAAAAATAATTTTGATGAGCAAAAAAAAAAAGGTACCCTATTTCAAAATTTGCCGCACTCGTTTTGAAATTTGTTCGCCCTTGTTTTGAAAATTTGCCGCCCTTTGGCGTATGCGGTAACAAGGCCCTGGCTGAGGGTCCAAGAACATCAATTCGACAAAGTGGTCAAGAATTGAACATTTCGAGAAGATTCCGAAAGCGTATTCTAAAGAAATGTTTGCATCTTCAGGACCTGAAAAGCCTACTGGCTGCGTATAAAGTTTGTTGAATGGACTTTAAAACAACAAGTGGACGCTGATTTTTCTTCAGCAATAAGGCTCATTTTCATCTTGATGCTTTTGTTAATTGTCAATATTATTGTGTCACTGGTGCTGATTTTAGGCTGGAGACATCATCGAAAATGCGACTGTTCAGACAAGAGTGCTCTCGATATCGCGACATGATAATCAAGTTTTATGTGCCTTAATTACAAGATATTGATATGGGTGACATGTGGTTTCAACTAGACAGTGCAACATGCAATGTATACCGATTCATTTTGGTGATCAAAATGATTTGCTTATGGTTTTTTAAAGTTTGAGGTTCATTCCAATAAGACCACGCCTTGAAGGAGGAAATTGAGCGTTCATAGAAAATCGACATAAGAAGGAATATGTGGCTGAAAGCCGTGGAGACCATTAAACCAATATGCCATTCCTAACCCTACACTGTAAACTTTACGAATCAATAAAAAATTTACGATTTTTAACTTAAAACCTATGTTTCCATCAAAATTACTTCTAGCCTTGGAGTCTTGGAACTAAAAACTTATCATGTAAATTTGAGAAAAAATCTTTTTCCAAAGGGCACTCTATTATATATGTACATTTACTTTTTGTTTATATAGAAAAAGGATGAAAAAGATTCTTAAAAATGAAATTCGATATTTTTTTCTATAATTCTGCAAAACAACAGAAGAGCGTTGCATATTGAAATTTGTGCGGATTGCGATGATGACGTATGAATGAAATATTGATATTTTAATTTAATTTCAATTGAAAGAGATTTACGAGTAAAAATTTGGGGGGGGGGGGGGTTAAGAAACAAATTGAAAAGAAATCAAATATAAATAGCAACATGATAATGCAATATAGATTGAGATAAGGTTTCAGGAGAGATGAAATATTAAAATAAAGATGTACGTAGAGGTAAAGAAAACATGCATAAGATGCTGAGAATTGAATGAAATTGGCTTAGACTTAATTTTGTAAGAGTGCTATAAAAAAAAACCCATAAATTGAAACAAACTCAAAGGACTTACAATGAAAAACCAATCGGCTACCTTGGAAGTTTTTGTGGAAGTCCTTCCAGGAAGATTGTTGTTGAGAACGCAAATTGGCATTTCAGAAAAATAAATAAATATATAAATTTAAGTTTATATTATAAGCAAAAGTATTTTAAAGTCTTTTTTTTTCAGTGTTAGAAAATATTTTAAGTGTTTTTACTTTAACTTTTTAC
Organism: Tricholauxania praeusta; assembly: GCA_949775025.1. Lineage (NCBI taxonomy): Eukaryota > Metazoa > Arthropoda > Insecta > Diptera > Lauxaniidae > Tricholauxania > Tricholauxania praeusta. The sequence continues at coordinate 38,201,461 of OX459031.1, forward strand.
GAGCATTAAACTAAAAGTTTTTTTAGTTATGAATCATATGAAATACGAGTATTATTTTTTAAATAGAAATATAAACATTTAAAGACACATCAAGTAACATTACGTTAACGAAAATATAATCACATTGAATTAATATATATTTTTTTTTAATGTACAGTTTAACAAAAAATCTACAGAAAGTTGTGTGTAGGGTCTCCCAAAAACTTTCAGTTTTAACTTTTTTTTTACCTGTAGCTTTTTTTTAAATTATTATTACTTTAATTATATTATTAAATCACGCAGGTTTTTGTTATCAATCACTTGAAAAGTGATTTAATAGCATTTTACTTAAATTTGTTAGAAAAATTTACTATTTTTTTTTTTTTTTTTTTGTAATTTCACTAAATAAACTGTGTATATTTTCACTAGTTGAACTTAAGTAGGTATCACTATTTTAATTAAATTTACTTTCTTAACATTACACTTGTAATTGACATTGAATTATTGATTCACTTTTATGTCGGTTTTTATTTAATTTATTAAAGCCTTTACCATTTCATTTCTTTGTAATATATACAGTTTTTGTTTTCTTTAAAAACTACTTTTTATAAAATAAATTTTGTTTTTTTTACACAAAAAAAGTTGGTCCGCAACATTGAAAAGAGTCTCTAGTCATAATCACCGAGAGTATGATGATTTTTCTGGTCCTTTTGTTTATAATCCTTGTTACTTTAAAGCCGCAGTTTAGTTTTGTTGTAATTGGTTCCGATTTTTTTTTTTTTGATAAATTAAGCTAAAGTTGCAATACAATTTAATATTTGTAATTAAAAAGTGGTCCTGAAAAGTAGAGATGAAACTTAATTAGAGTGTGTATGTTTGAAAAGTGTATGGCTCTTGAAACGAATCCAAATTTGTATTGACGATTTTTGTTGAAGCAAAGTTTTATCAATACTTTTTGTACGATATCAGCGATTTCCCAATTTGAACTTTAACACATTTTTAGAAGCAGTATGGCTGCAAAAATTAATAATAATTATAATAATGGAGTATAGCTACGGATGCTAAAACCCTTCTTACTTATTAAGCTGTAAGTTTTTAAGCAAGTGATAATAAAAGTTAAAAATAATTATTTTTAATCTTTTGTATATTCAGAACATTATCCTATTTTTTTCACTTTCTCATATACTTTCATAAATATACACATCGGATATTCTTTAAATAGCTGCACACTTGGCTTTTCAGAACAATTCTTAAAACAAAATGTCTCATAAACTATGGGGAATAGATTATAAAAGCTTAACTTTTTTGTTTAAAAATGCTTTGTTTAAAAAATAAATCTTTTAATAAATTTGTTAAAACATAAACTTGATATTTAGAAATTTTTTGGTTTGTCTTATTGGCTTTCTTAATAAATATTAATAATTAAATGATTATTGAACTTTAGCCATTTTTCGCAGCGATCAACATTTTATGTAAAATTTTACAAGTTGATACAATGCTTTATGTATTAAACAAACTTTGACAACAAAGGAAAAAAACAACAACAACTCTAGAATATAGACATATGTTTCGATTCTTAAAATCTCATCAGTATATTTTTGGTTGATGTCTACGTCAGCACTCAAATTGCACCCGCCATATTAATGAAGAACAATCGAAAAGGTAATTTTTAATTTCAAGCAAATGTGGTTAAATTTTAAGTGAATTTTTAAGATCACACCATTGCGTTGAATTTTTTCAATTAGCTGTACCGTTTTTCTTTGTTTTGTTTACATCATCAAAGCGAGACGCCACGTGAGTGGATTAAACCGTAGTTCTCCTTTGTTATCGCAGTTTCTTAAATTATTTGTTATGTATGCCAATAAACAAACCAAAAAATTTCTAAATTACGGAGAACACGCCGGAACCTCAAAATCTGCGATGCACCAGGATCGCATAATTTTGAACACGTAATGTCTCACAGCCAATGGATGTGCATTACAACATAAACAAATAATTTAAGAAACTGCGTCAAAGTTTGTTTAATACATAAAGCATTGTATCAACTTGTAAAATTTTACATATAATGTTGATCGCTGCGAAAAATGGCTAAAGTTCAATAATCATTTAATTATTAAACTTGATATTTATAAAAATATTTCTCAAAATATCTTCGACATAACATCTTTATTTTTTTTCTTATGTTATTCTCAAAATCTATTTGCTTTCAAACCGATATTCCCGACAAAACTTCGGAAATTATTAATATTTTATTGAAGCGCGCACCAGCCTAATTGTATGAATTATTTGGTATTTTTCAAAGTTATGTCGGGAATCAAATCTCTACTCATGTCGTGGAGATTGATTTGAAAAAAAATGTAATCAATTCACTCGAATCTTCAAATGTACTTTTTAGAGATGTAGAGATGTACTTTTTTGGAATGTTTTTTTTTTGTCAAATCTCAAAAAAAAAGTGTAAAAATTTTGATATTTCACTAAAAATAAAAATTTTTACTTCTGGGTGAATACTCAACTGTGTAATTTCTATTTTATACCAAAAAAAAAAACTAAAGGTCATTGTTTCTGTGTATGTAAACATGGGCATTACCTCATACCTTAACTTAATTACAAAAAAAAAAAAAAACGGACCTTCTACATTAATTTAACTCTATTTATTCATTCTTTACTTATTTACATACATATGTATATGTATAAGTGGCGTTTACTCTAAGGTGCGCAGGTGTTCTCCGCACACCTAACCAAAATCCGTTGCATTTTTTTCCCCCCTATTATACGTTCTCATATTTGTGAAACATAGTTTCCTCCTCTAAGCTTCCTTCTTAGCCAAGGTTAGGGAAAAATTTCCAAGTACTATTTTTATCCACTGTAATGCTCATGTATTGAATCTTGTTCTATCACAGTCCGTTAATTTTATTCAAGAAGCTAAAATTTCTTTTATTACCTTGTCCGGGCTATCAGGTTTTTTCTCTCAATCAACGAAGAGAACTAATTTTTTAGACCAAGTAGTTAAAATAAGACTTCCTACAGTGGCACCAACAAGATGGAACTATTCCTCTAGACTTGTTAATGTTATTCATGAAAATATCGCTGATCGGATTATATTATTTGAAGAAATGATTGACGATCCAAATACTTGGGGTGCCGATGCAGTGCAGGCGAGAGGATTTCTTCAATTCTTTACTTCATTCAAAACAGTTTTCATGCTTAATGTATTTAATGATATATTTTCATTTGCTGATGTATTAGTTAATATTCTACAAGCAAAATACTTAGATATTCAATATTGTTGTGACCAAATTGAAGTGACAAAAAATAAAATTTCAAACACCAGGCCGCAGTTTGAAACATTTTTTGTTGCTGCAAAAAATGCGACTAACCCAATTCCAAAACGTGGCGAAGACTTACAATGTTTTGGAAGCCGTTACAAACGTGTATTTTTTGAAATAATTGATACTATGTCAACACAAATGGATATAAGATTTAATAAATCGTTAAAAAGATTAAAGTTTTTGGAATACTTGATTTCAAAAAAGTTTCTCAATTTCGAAAGAAGTTTTCCAGATGATGCTTTTGAAAGCCTTAAAATTTCATATGCCCCCTTCTTCGAATTTGTTAAGCTAAGGAATGAGTTGAGTGTTTTTTTTTTTTCATGTGAACAGTTTCGTAGCATTTTCATCAAAGATATAAGATATATATAAGTTTTCAGAATTTTTTAAGCTAAGTTCCTTAATTTTGACAATCCCAACTTCAAGTAGCTCAGTTGAAAGATCATTTTCTGCACTCAAGCGGATAAAGACTTTTTCGAGAAATACTATGTGCGAACAGAGATTGTCGGAACTGGCTTTGATTTCCATAGAAATAGTATTTCTTAAGGAAATCAAAAGCAAAAACAGCTTTTATGATGAGGTTCTGGAAATTATCTTGAAAAAAACACGCCGTATTGAATTGACATACCAGTAAAATTGTTTGGAATAAAAAATAAATAATAATAAAAACTTTAAAAAAATTTAAAAGAAACTAAAATGGGATCTCAGTTTATCACGTCTCCGTCGTGGTCCTGGAAAAAACTAAGAATAGGCATTCATATTTAAACAACACATACACGTTGAACACCCAGCTGAAAACGCCACGACACGCCACTGATATGTATGTAACATAAATATGTTCTGATTCAATCAAACAATAACTCTTCAGTATCACAATGAAACTTCACTCTTACAATGAGTCTTCATCCGCAATATCTACTACATTGTTAACAACAATGTTCAAATTTAATTCGGAAGTGTTCCAATATTTATGTATTTCAAATTATCCCGAAGTGTTGTCAGCTACTGAAATGTTGAGGTTTCATTCAATTGGTTAAAAAAAATGGTCATACGACTTTTGATCACATATTTTAGCAAAACTTACTAAAAAAAGGTAATTATTATAAATTGCCCAAATGTACTGAAAATGTATTGAAAATTCTGCAAATGTACTGAAAACGACCCAAATGAAACTGCAAAATGGTCAAATGTACTGAAGACGAATTTTCAGAGCGCAAATGTACCGAAAAAAGTACAAATGTACCGAAAATGCCATCACATCACTATGGTGCCTTTAAAATTAATGAAATAGTTAATGAATGAAATTCATAAAATGATAAGAAATTTATGATTTATTTTGATAGACCAAGGCGCTTTTAACCGTTCATTTTACATCTCTTTATTTTCTTTTACCTGGACACAGTAAAATGGCCAACGGCTGTCCTGACGGTTTTATTCTTTTAAGTTTCCCCCAGTTTCACTCAATTACCTTCCATTAGATTGATTAAGCATTTACACACAAATCAACTCTTGACGATGAAATGCAAACAAAAATTTAAGATCTTAAGGTGAGCAAAATCAAATCAATTTAATTCTGTTACAAATATAAATTTAAGCATTCCCTAGGCAGTCGGCCTGGCCTAATAAACAAAATTTAACACTTTACACAATTTACAGCTCAACGCCTTCAGGTGATGACCAAATTTATTTAAGAAATATATATATGTAGCTTGAAGGTAAACGCATACCTTAACGCTTTGAAGACGAACATGAGAAGAGAGAGAGAACGAATAAATTTTACCTCATACCAGAGCCAATAAAAGTTGATGGAACAAGAAAAACATTAACACAGAGAATGATAGCAATGAGAGGAAAAACTTTGCAAGGACAAGAAACCAACTGAAAAGTCAGTTGGTTGTTCAATGAATGACTGTTAATTGAATAACGAAGGAGAAGAAGAAGTTGAGCTACAACACTACATCCTAATAGAAGATAAGGCTGCTATAAATAAGAAGCTTTGAGAGAAATTACGAAGATAACTTAATTTTAATCAAATTAAGATGGATTAAATTAACACCCAAATGACATAGTGTGGTGGCTATTTCGACTGGATTGATGTTATTATTTGCACTTCTTGTGTGTTGCCATAGTTGTGGTGAAAATCTAATTTAGTAAAGAATAAACAAGCTCCTGTACATTAAAGTTTATGTATGTATATGAGAAGTGGACAATCAAAATGGATTATTTGCACTTTTCTGTTCTTGCAATAAAAGATAAAACTATGTTAGAGTGCTTAAAAGCAACATTATTGTATGATATATGTACAAATATGGTCAAAATAATAAGTACACTACCTGATATCTTATTAGTTCTCAATTAGTTTTTGTTTTACTGAAAATATGTATGGAAATTCTTTTTTATTTTGATAATTTCAATATGGCAATGCCTTTAAAAGTGAAAAAGAAGAAGAGATTTCCCCGAATTTTTCTATACGCGTTTGTTTTCATTTAAAGTGAAATCACTTGGACAAAATAATAAGTACATTAATCATTTCTTTATCATCTAATCATATTTAAGTAGTTATATCAAAATAAGAAGAAAAAAATTTCATAGATGGGAAGAAATCAACATTGTAATGCCGAGGAGAGGCAGATGGTTTCGACACTCAGAAATTACGGCCAAAGTCTTCGTACTTATGCCGAAGCCATGGATCAGTCAATTTTTTCGTCCAAAGCGCTTTAAAAGCTAAAAAAGTGGTTGAAACCCGCGGAAGACCAAAAAATTCTTCAACAAAGATAGATAATCATATTGTCACTGTCGCAAAAAAGAACCATTTCGCATCTTCAAGAACTATTTCAGCAGACATCGGCAATGTGATCTCGTTCCGAACGGTACTTCGATGATTACAACGAGATAGCGAGAAAAGTTTCTATGCTTCGAAAAAAAAATTTGAAGATGCGTTTATCATTCGCAAAGAAACATTCAAATTGGTCCGGACCAGACGGCGAGAAGAAATAGCGTAATATTTTGTGGAGCGACAAGTCAAAAATAAATATGTTTGGAAATGACTCCGCCCGAAATGTTCGACGCCCTAAGGGTAAAGAATTCCACGTACGCTTCACAAAAAAGACTGTAAAGCATGGAGGTGGCCATATTATGGTCTGGGGTTATTTTTCATGGTACGGTGCCAGACCAATACATCGAATTTCCGATAGCATGACCAGATTCCACTATAAAGACATTTTGGAAAGTACGATGTTGCCGTATGCTGAGGAAAGTATGCCGCTAAAATGGACATTTCAGCAGGATATTGATCCTAAGCATACTTCCAAGTTGGTGAAGAATTGGTGTCAAAACAATAGTGTGACCTTGCTTAACTGGCCAAGTCAATGACTGAACTTGAACCCTTTGGAAAACCTTTGGTGAGAGTTGAAGCAGAGAATAGGAAAGGAAGTATTCCAAAATAAGAAGCAATTATGGAGTTTTGTCCAAAAAACTTGGTATGAAAAACCAGTATAGACTTGCCGTAAGCTTATCTCCAGTATGCCAAAAATAGTACACAAAATTACTCAAAGCAATGGTTGATATACCGGCTACTAATGATGAACTTTAAATATCAACAAATAGAGCCGATAAAATCGAGTTAATTTTTTGTTTTTATTAAAATGTATTGAATGTACTTATTATTTTGTCCAGTCATTTTAATTCATTTTTTACTTTTTTGATAAGACTGAAAGATATTATTGTTTTTTATTAATGTTATACCTTTTTATTTTATTTAATATGTTGTAAGAAGTTTACTATAAATTTGTTTTTCTATTAACTTAAATAAATTTTTGCCTACAAGCTATTGAACTAATTATGTGAGCGTGTACTTATTATTTTGACCATATGTGTATGTTCCAAGAACTCAAGGCATTTCGGGCCAGACTGATTTGACAGTTACAGGTTTTTCAAGATTTTCAGTGCTTTTCGGAAAATGCGAGAAAATTGCCTTCTTAACTAAATTGAGAGGAGTGTGAACATGGTCCAGAGCCGTTTTTTCAAGATAGCCTTGCTAGGTCATCATCATTTTCCTTTCTCTTGATGTTGCTGTGACCTGGAATATTTATAAGAGTAATGTATCATTGGTGCCCTACCTGGCTAGTTCTTTCCTGCATTGTTCTACTAACCTCGATTTTATTTGTGCTGAGCTCAACGCTTTGATAACGGCTTCGCCATCAGAGAAAACTCATATATTCTCTGAGTTAATACTATACTCTGATCTGCGGTTTTCGAGAATGGTAAAAACTTTCGCCTGTAGAACATTATCTGAATCATATAATAGGAAGTATAGGTACAACGCTTAATATTGGGCTGTAGGATGATCTTGTTGATGGGAAACTACCCATTTGTATATGATCCGATATCGATGTATACGACACTGTGCATTGCTTATTGAAACGTGTTATCGTTTTGATAGAACAAAGCATTTCTATCACTATTATAGGAAATAATTCAGTTTGAAAGGCTTGCAGGAAATGTGTTTTGCAAGAAATTAACTTAAGAACAGTCAATTTCTTAAGATAAACATTACATTTTAAGTATAATAAAATGTCATCATTAGTAATGTAGTGATATCTGTGGGAAACAATCAAAGCAAAAAAGCTGCAAAATGTAAACGATTCGCTTTGATCGCCTACTACCCACTAATTATATACATTTCTGTACAGAATGTCAGCTATTGTTGGTTTAAAAAACAAACAAATTTTACGATGGACTTAAATGAAATTAAACCTTTTGAAAGTCTACAATCTGACTAAATTTGTTTTTCACAACTTGGTTGAAAATTTAAAAAAAAAAAAAACTGAAACCAAAATTAACTCAAGTCTGTTAATTAAATGGCTCACCACCAACGTATCTTAATTCTACTTAACTTTCTAGCAGCATTAAAAATTGAGCATGGTAGGGCAATTAATGGATTCAATTGTGACTGAGACGCTTAAAAATTGAAATAACCAGAAAAATTGCTTCCATAAAACTTTGCGAACGAAACTTCAGTCAAATAGAATTTTTTTCGAGGCAAGACAAAATGCTCAACGATAATGTGAGTGTCATTATTTCGGTTATTTTCAGCTATTAATTTTGATGCTTTCTTTCATAGCATGAATAAATCGTTGCATAATTTTCCGCGTTCTATCATATATCGCACACTCGCGTTCTATTCGTAATGTAATTTGGCAACATTTTATAACTTCAGGATGTTAATGTGCCTTTTTTTATTTATTTAATTTTATGTCTATCTCTCACTCGTTAAATATCGATTAAGCTTTTTTTTTTCAAGTTGAACTGTGAAAATCCTTTGCTAAGTCTTGGAAAAAATTCTTTACACTGAAATAAACAAAATATTTCGAAAACACAATGTTTTTCACAATATAATTTTGTCATTATTGGATCAAAATAAGACCAATAAGATTGTTATAAACGAACTGCGGGGAAAGTAAATAGAAACAAGCGTAACATAGGCCTTCTCGCCATCAAGCAGTCAGATATGCAAGAAATCTCACTGTCATCATATCGTCTTCGGAAGGAGTAGGTCTGAAAATCACAACCAGTGGTAGCGATAGCTTCACAATAGGCGGGCGAATCCAGCATATGAGATAATTTCGTTCGCTCGCAAGAGCAGAAAATACGTAAAACGGGGAAATGTTGTAAAGAATTGATGGTTGGAAGAACTTTGTTTAGCCATTATTCTTCGTGAAATGTAAAGGACACAAGAAGAAGTGAAAGTCACTTAAGGGAATCAAGTAGAATCTTACAACAAAAACATAAAGCATTTAACACTTAGCGGCACCACTTCAATTTTGTAACAACATTGGGGCCTTTCACGATCCCACGTTGAAGAAAAATTATAAAAAAGCGAATTTCCAATTCCAGGCGTCATAACAGTGAACAAGTGTTGAGATGGCTCTACATTATGAAATTCAATGATTACTAGGGATATTTTTCAAAAAATGTTTGTGCTACATGAGGCTAAAGTTGAGTATTTATTAGCTCGAAAAGTGACACTAAGATTTCCGTGGGGTCGTTCACGAAAATTCTTTTGTTCGGGTTAAATGCCACCAGCATTACAAAACTTTGTATCTTAGAGGCATCAGAATACCTTAGTTGGCCATTAATCCTTGTTAAATGTGCACGGTTTATTCTAAGATTCCTTTCAGTGATATCAAACACGAGTTTCTTATCGAAACATTGAGTTCGAGGCATAAAGCCTTCAAACATAAGTGCTTGATCACTGCTAGGCATTTTGTTTAGAATAGTGATGCCCATTCCAGCACATATGGGAAAAGAGCACGCATGAATTCTGGTAAGTACGACGGTGTTTGACGAGGGGAATTCTTATGTTCAGAAGAAAAGAGTATGAAGTCTTCAATGTGTCTTGTATGTATGTGTTCGATTTTGAAATGAAAACAAATGCCAAACCGGAAAAAAGTAGAAGTGTCTACATTCTTGTTTTAGATTTTATCAATAAAACAGCTTTTCCTAACGGATACTAAGAGCAAGAGCAAACATCGAAATACTGAAGAGCGTAACTCACAAAGTGATGGTAACTTGAACAAAAATTACAGGGTGTAGTGGCTGCTTGCGGGGAAGTAATCGTTCCGATTAACAGCATTTGTGCGGTTGACTTATTTATTTTTGAGAGATGTTTATTATTAACTTGAAAATAAACTCATTGTTTGATACATAAATTTGCTACACAGATAAGGTTTTCTTCTCTCATATTAAGTTCACGTTCTCAATTCTTTGCTTGTGTTGTGTAAGTGTAGTATAATAGCAGCCTCTGTCAGCTATACACTGTTTGGCTCCCAAGTATCATTTTGTGCCGTTGATCTGGACATCACTAGGTTAGAACTATAAGACGGCCCACATGGTTCCCAAGTTTAAGTTTTAGTGAGTGTGTTTAGTGTTTAGAGTGGCAATTTTATTAGACTTTTTGCTACTAGCCTGTACAGTCTTAGGATGCTAAAGAAGAAGGGCATTAGATAATAAAGGGTAGATCATCACTTGATAAATACATTCAAAAATTAATTTTAGGTTATGTCTTCCCAATTATATGAAGATAAGCTCATTAATTAATTCATAACAATTCCTAGCTACATATTTTTTTTCTGAGGATAATATCATTATGAAAACGTTTAGGGATATAAAAACACAGTTCAGATATATTTTCCTAACTGACCACATTTACCTCAGTTCAGTGTTTAGAAATATGACCCCACTCTTATGAAAAATGATTGCCTAGCGTTATCTATTTGCCTTGAAAATCACTTCTGAAAATTTGAGAGTTCAGACTACCTACCAAACCTGATGATAAGTGATAAGAGCAAGTACGAAAGTAATTAGAATATTAGACCTTCGGAAATGAGTTTTAATCGTAAGTCTCTTAAGTATTGTTACATCATTTGTTTGATCTTATGTTAATGCCTTGGTTGGGCTTCATCTAATTGCTCTTTATCAAAAATAGTTTTTTTTTATTCAACCAAATGTTTTTCTTAGTATTGCTATATGAGTATATATCAGAAAATTTGAATCCGAGGCATACATATGGGAATTTTCACGAACACGAAAGTTTTTGTCCCGTGCGACACCTTGGTTTTTTGCAATTATCTTGAAAACGAAAAGTTGCCCAAATTCAACCTTGCCAACAATTATAAAGCTAATCAGGAGCTATACGTTAAACCAATTGTCAAGATAAAAATCCATTTTATTTTGACTATTTTTTATACTTTAAATGTGTTCGACGGTCGAACGGGACCCATGGAAATGCCCATATGTTTTTCGAACGAGTTCAAAAAAAAAAGTCGATTTTTAGGCGCGTATGTTATTTAATTATTTTCCAAACGGTGTATAATCTTCGAAACCGGATGTGAAAAAAATTATTTACTACCACGCCCACTTTTCTTATTCACGACAGGATAAAATCGCTCTAAATTTGTAACAAACGCGACTTAATTAATAGTATAATAACATGACATTTCTATTTTTAAACTGTTATATATATTAGATGAAAATCAACGAATTATGTAAGGCAAACTTTTTTTAAAAATACATGAAATTAAAATAGTAGGATATATCTCACAATTAATGATATATATACTTAGTAATTATATATCATTCTTGAAGTTAAGACCTATAACGAATTAGGCCTATTTGACCCATATTTCAAAATCGCAGTATATCAATATTTCATTTTAAGCTCGTTAGTGCGATGTCACACGACAGGCTTTTGAGTGCTGGCAAACAGTAATTTTTTACTCTCTTTCAGTTTTTGAGTGGAGGCCAGTCACACAAAAGTGAAATGAGTGCCGGTCAACTTCTGACGTTTATAATAATTTATTAATTTTTCTACTCCATTTTTAAATGCGTTTTTGAAAAAGGAGTTGTGTTTCACTCGTTTTCTTGATGCTATTCAAAATAAGTATTTTTAAATGTACTTTTTTCGCTCCTTAACACAATACTTTTTTTATTTTCTACCTCGCAACACAATTTTGAGTGGTGATTGCTGTCATGTTCGCCACTCAAAAATGAATTATTTTGCCCGTCGTACAAAAAGTTCATTCTCTCCCGTTGTCATAGTATTTTTTATTTATTATTTAATTTTCTATTGAAATTTTGCTTGCGCGCACTCAAATGCCTGTCGTGTGACATCGCACTTAAAAAATCTATTTCAAATATCATTAAAAACCAAGATAAAATGATAAATCACATAAAGATTGGAGAGCGGGTTCATGATATCATCATTACAATACTGTCCATGTACATCGTTCCAACTGGGGCCATTGCGCATCGATATTACTGTGCACGTGAGTTAGACAGTTTGTTTCTTCAGTTCAAAACTGATGAGCAGTTCAACTTCGAAAGTTTGAAAAATTTTGCTTAGGTAAAAGTTCCGCAAATTTAGGGTTGTTTATCTTTTTACTGTACGGATTTGTGACAAATCATTGCCCATTGAACTGATTGCTGCGTGTCGACTGATTTTCAAGCACTGAGCTCATAGGTTATCTTAAATAATCAAAAAAAAAAAATCTCGCACATGATACGCTAACATAGATGCTGTCATCCTACTACTAACATAGTTTCATAAATTCTTGCTATTTTTAAACCATTCGCATACATATAGTACATAAATCAACCTCCTCAATCGATGTTTTCCCATTTGTCAAAATATTTAGTGACATTTTTAGTTGATTCTGCTGAGTTAACAAAGCTTTTCATACCAAATCCTCATATGTATTGTTCTTCTCACTTCTGGCTCTGCATTGATAAATTTTCATTTGGAATAAAAAATAATTGGGTCAAACCTCAAGTGAGTTCAACTGTGAAAATGTCAATTTGTTCAAGTTCTTCACTCCAGCAGCTTAAGCCAACAAATAATAGAGATATAGCCATAAAAACTACAAAAACAACAGAAGCAGCAACAACAACTATGAAAACGGCAATATAAAGTTCAACAACTAGCGAAAAATCCTCCTCCTTTCTATTCTGCAGGCATAATAAATAATTGCAAAACCAAAAGAAAACATTTTCTCCCATTGTGAAGGCTGGTACCACTCACTACAGGGCTGACGATTGCATTCATCGATTCAAATTGAAAGGGGTCAGTAGATACAGGAACATGGGAAAGGAAGGACGTTAGAAGCTAAAAGTAGCAGCAAAACTGAAACGGAAACGGAAAAGAATAACAAAGAAATAAAATAAAAAAAGCCACACTAAACACAGGAGGTGCTCGTCACTGAGCGCGCATAAAGCAAGTGGGTGGGGTTTTTCAAGTTTGGCGGTCCAGCAAGTTCAAGTGCCCATGACGAACTGAACAGGTAGTGGGGTGACTTGAACTGGTGTGGTCACTGGGATTTATACAGTCGGTTGCTTTACCTCACAGGCACCAATCTCTTTTCAGAACGGAACGATGGTCGAAAATGTTTTATGGTGCTATGGCTATAAACAACAAGAAAAGCCATAAGAGTGTTAACCTTTAAGGGGAGAATATGTCTTATTTGTTTCGGTGAAAATTGTGAGCAAAGGTAAGGAAAATGGGATAAAAATGCAAAAGATTTAAGATTAATATTTTTCTTGCAGATGTTTTTGTTTGCAGGGCGATGCTTAAGAGTGACCGGTGAGTGAGTGAATGAGTGAGTGAATGAGTGAGTGAGGTATTGAAGTTCAAAAAATGAATCCATCTGTCAATGCTGTTGCCATTAATGCTCAATCATACTTTTCATTTTAAGTATATATGCCGTCTCTCTTCTGGTGGTGTAAGAGAATAAGGAATATAAGATCACTTCAAAGCTAATGTTGCCGAGAAACGTTCTCCGATGCACAAATATGTGGTCAAAAATGATGTACCAGAAATCATATTCAAATGCTAATTGGCACAAAATTCTTTAAAGGATAAAGCTAAAACTCAAATTAGTTGTACAATTTTTGACTTTAATGTCGATACAAAACTTTGGCTCTTAAAAAACAACCATTTTTCGCTTCAAAAGTCGGTAACGGTTTCCCAAATATCCGCGATACTAAAACCATGGCCTATTGCGTAGGTGGGCAAAAAATGAAAAATGAGCCAATTAGCTATTTAGCACTTTACAACAAACACGTCCTTTTTCTTAAGAAACACAATCACTCTACTCTGCTACGCACATTTTTATTGTTGTGGGTTTTTTTTTGTGGGATTTGTTTTATTGTTGCATCATTCAGAAAAAAAAGAAACGACCGCAAAAGCAATCAACAATGCGCACATTGAGGGAAGCTTCTCTCGCTTCGATTGATCAGTGTACTTTTATTTCTACACTCATGTTGTTCTCTTTTGATTCTTGCAATTGGCTTTTGGTTTATTGCAGACATTTTTTTTTGCTATCGAGATCGAATTTATAAGGATGTTTTTTGTTGTTTTAATTGTTGCTTTTGTTGTGAGTAGCTCATGCTTTCAAATTTTTCCCACCTATGACCTAAGACATAAGAAATCATAAATATTTGAATCAAAAAATATCGTGTACCGATTTAATGTCGAAGGTTGCCAACTCTCCCACAGCTCATTTTCGGAAAACTTCTGTTTTAAAGTTATATTGTTGTTCTGTTGAATGCACTGAATCAAAAAATGTTCGATTAAAGCTTACGGTTCGTTTTTTTTTCAAAGAAAATTAGTTAACTATTTAGCATTTTAGTTAAGTATTTAGCAACGATCAACATTCATTTTAGTTTAAAAATCGATTAAATCCTATTACTAAAAGAAAAGGTCACCAGAAATACTATTGAAAATAATATCACTCAAAAAGTTATGACTTCATCTGAAGCATGGTGCAACAATAATGTGGTTGGCATAGGGGCGGCAAAAACCGTAAAGCGCCCGTCTGTAATCAAATTGAAGTTTAATTTTAATAATGTAAACTTATCGAATAGCTTATTATTAATCACAGTGAAAATTTGGTAAATTCTATTACATTTTTAACGTCATGTGACGTCAGAACTTTCAAAGATCACTACATATTGCATTAAAATTCAATCACTGTTCAAGGGGGCGTTCAGGTATTACGCAACGCAATTTTGGAAGATTTTTGACCCCTCTTCCCCATGTAACGCGTCGTAACGTTTTCCTTTACTGAAAATGGTCGAAATCGGTTCATGAACACGCCTACCGCCCATATTCTATGTATATTTGGCCAATCCCATTTTGAAGAAAAATGCAGCGATTTTGAAGAGACTTGGTGATTTGGTGTACCTTTGAACTAAATTAGAATTAGGCTAGGTTTCAAGTTTCCAAAGAGTCGCGTAGCACAGCCCTAAATTTTAACCTCTTTCTCACCATTTCTCGTAAACCGTACAAGATATTGTGATGAAATTTCTTTATTCTTTATTTTTTCGACATTTTCATTGATTTTGAATTGTTTCAACATTTTTCAACCTCTTTCAACATTTTTAGACTTTTTCAACCTATTTCAACATTTTTTAACATTTTGCATATATATACATTTTTAAACCTCTGTTAACCTTTTAAACATTTCACACTTTTTTCGAATTATTCAACTTCTTCAACGTCTTTTTAACATATATAAAAATATATGTCCTTTCAGTGCAGTGTAGGGTATGTGAGTTTCGGCCTGGCTGAAGATAACACCTTAACTAGTTCATATTGCTATTTAACAAAAAATCACACATTATGAAATAATAAACATTTGCATAAGTTTAAAATATGTTAAAATGGCAAAAAATGAGACGAAAATATTTTATTAAAATTATGAAATTTGATGGGATCTAGAACAGCTACACGATAAATGATAAAAATAGGAAATCTTTCCACGCTTATATCTCAGGTTTTGGTTAACCAATCTCGAAGATGATAGCTTTAGAACATTCTGCTTGTTTATTGCTGTAGATTATCTAGATACCGTCAACTTCTACTATTTTAGTAAAATTTTTTTTTCTGCAGCCATTCAACAAACTTACACATAATACACATCTAATTTCCAATCACCACCAAGTAAAGTAATTTCACTTCAAAAACAACGTTACGTAACGCGTTGTTCGAAACCTCCCCCCCCCCCCTCTGTAACGCATCGTAACGTTTTGCAAGACCCCCCTCCCCCCTAATTGCGTTTACGGGCTATTCTCCTTCCTATGATTTGAACTCAACATTTCAATTTGGTGTGACTTTAAAAATGCTTTAAGGAATTTTAAACTACTGAATATATCACTTATTGTAGTGGACTGGATGGTTTATATTCGTGTTTTTATCCTTAGATCATGCTCAGATGAGCTACCTTGTTTTTTTACATTTCTATGCAAACTCCAAATGATTCTGACTTGAAGAAAACATGTGCATATGTGTATAATACGGCGGCTACAGTTATTACAGAATTTACAAGTGTTCACCACGAATTGTATTCGGCGAATCCTGAATATTTGGTGGCCTAGGACCATTTCTAATGTGTCCGATACCGTCAATATTCGAAAGTGGAAATAGATTGGACACATGTTACAAAAACCACAAACTGAAGTCTGTGGGGTGGAATCAGTAGCGTATCTAGGAGGCGGAAAAATGGGTTTAGGGAGTTTTTCTTGAACTAAAAGTAAGGACCTTTTTTTTTTGGTAAAAAAATTTTTTTTTTTTGAGATAAGAAAAAAAATATAGGGGGCGGCAAATTAACTATTCGCCCCTGGCGCCAAGTATGCACGGTACGCCACTGGGTTGAATCGTCAGGGTAGTAGAAAACGTGGCCGTCTTAAATCATCGTGGAACAAGAAATACGTGAATCAGTGAAATGTTGGAGAAAACTAATGGCGCTCACTAAAAATCATGCACGTTGGAAGAGTTTTGCGGAAGTCCTATGCTCCGTGAGGAGTTACAGGACACATGAGATACTACGGTGGATGAAAAACACCGATTGCTTGAAATATTTATTAATCTTTGTCTGAAACGATTCTATAACACCTTACGTAAACCTCAGTAAAATTTCAGCCATTTCTATCAAGAATTAAAGGTTGCGAATTTCATTTTAAATGCTTTTAAAAACATTTATTGCCTCTTGAAACTTGTAAGATAAAGCGAAATGTAGGTTTACTTTTTACATACCCACTGACTATTGCTGTTGATGTTTTTTAAATATGTATCTTTTATTGTATTATCTACCATTTTTCATTTAAAAAAATTGACAACAAAGTCTTTTTGATGTTTTCTTATGTGGGCTTCTGTATTATTTCTGACTACAAAGTTCACAAACAAAAAAGAAATTTTGTTTATCAATATTTCAGAGATAAAATTTTTAAAAAAAAATTCTTTTCTAGTGAAAAAATAATTTATACTTTTTTTCTTTTGAATTGAAATAGAATTAACTTTTTAACAAATTGCAAATTGCAGAGATGCTGCTAATCTAAACGCTTAGGAATAAAAGTTATTGAAAGGATTCATTATGGCTCAAGTTGTCTTTTATGTCCAAAGACTTATTACATCTTCTAAGTATAGAATTTAGCCTGGAAAGTCTACTTTGTCTAATTTGCTTCGCATATTTTTTTCAGGTTTGCAAGTAAATATTTTTATGGATTTTTCGAAAGCATTTGATGTTGTAAATCACGAATTCCTTTTGATTAATCTTAAATCATGTGAATTTTCCGCACAACTCTTACTCTGAGTATCATCCTATCTATCTGGCAGGACCTGACGACCTTCAATAAATCAAAAGCTTAGAAGTCCGTTTCTCTTTCTACTACTTATCAACAATTCAGCTGAAGTCTTTGCTAATGGCTGTTAGTTAAATTATAAATAATTTTAAAATGAAATTAACAACCAGCTGCTGAAGAATAAATAAACTGGAAATACATTAATGTTATAAATTAATTTATGCCAACGACGTGATGGTATTTTATTCATCTTTCATTCATTATGTATTTTTAATAGTAAGAAGCTAATGTCAGGAATTTAAAAATGTTATCATGCTGAAAGAAGCTGAAAATCTAAGCTACATAAATAGTACGAACATTCTCGTCATTGCGTTGTCTTTACGATTATCAATTGGGAGTCCTTTAAAACCGTCAAAAAAGGCACCATAAACAATTTGATATCTGCCTTTTATTTAAAAAAAAAAAATTTGTTTAAGTACAAAAACCATATAAATTTAGGAGGCACACGTATTTGTTGCTGCCTGTAAGATTAACTAATTTTTTTTTTAATTGTTGATACATACATACATAGAATGAACTAGCATTACCTTGTGCGCATCGACTCACCTCAACCGTGGTGTAGATTCGATGTGCGGTCTACGTGAAAATTCTATTTAAAAATACTTTTGTATGAAGACCACCCTTAGTAGAAACCCAAAATAAAATTTTTACAACCTAAGCAGTGCCTCTTAATATAAAAACAACGTGATGTAAATTTCGGATCCTATCAGTGTGGCTTTAGACCTGGTAAGTCCACCATAGACCAGATTTTTACACTACGCCAAATCCTGGAGAAAACCCATGAATATCAAATCGACACTCACCATCTCTTCGTCGATTATAAAGCTGCGTTCGATAGCCCAGTGCGGAATTGCCTAAACGCAACAATGTCTGAGTTCGGTATACCTGCAAAGTTGATAAGGCTCTGCAGGATGACGTTGAGCAATACGTGTAGCTCCGTCAAAGTAGGGAATGACCTCTCCGGAACTTTTAATACCGAGCGAGGTTTCAAGCAAGGCGACCCGCTCTCATGCGATCTCTTCAATTTCATTATGGAGGGGATCGTACGAAAAGCCGGTGTGCATCATAATGGCACCATTTTCTTCAAAGGTGTTCAGCTCCTTGCGTACGCTGATGATATTGATATTATCAGTCGGAGTAAGAGAGATGTTACTGCTGTTTTCACTGCTATTGAAAAGGAATCAGCCAAAGTGGGTTTGACGGTAAACGAGGGCAAGACGAAACACATGATGTCTACTAACAACAACAAGAGAGCACGGGATCTACACTCTCATGTTACAGCGGGCAACTGTAAATTAGAAGTTGTCACCTTTGCACTGCCGTAACCAGCAACAATGATATCAGTCTGGAGATTAAGCGGAGAATAACAATTGCTAATAGGTGCTACACGGTCTCAGTAAGCAATTACGTTGCAGAGCTCTCTCTCGATCGACAAAGCTAACACTCTACAAGACGCTCATTCTACCTGTGCTTCTTTATGACGCTGAGGCATGGGTGGTTTTGACAACAGACGCAGCCGCTCTTGGTGTGTTTGAGAGGAAAGTTCTCCGCAAAATCTTTGGTCCTGTTCGAGTTGGCGACGACTATCGCATTCGAATGAACCACGAGCTGTATGAGCTCTACGCCGACATTGACATAGTTAAGCGTATAACAATACAGCGACTACGCTGGCTGGGTCATGTCCATCGTATGGATAAAGAAGCTCCAGCGAAAAAAGTATTCGAAGGGAAGGTCCCCGGTCAACGACGAAGAGGGAGACCATGCCTCCGGTGGATAGACCAAGCTGAGGAAGCCCTAACCGCGCTTGGCATTAACGATTGGAGAAGACGCGCGCAAAACAGAGGCGCCTGGCGAGAGCTAATGAGGTCGGCCGTAACCTGAAAACGGGTTGTTATGGCCATCTAAGTAAGTAAGTAACACTCGCTGCTATATTAAACACTTTCTTTATTTCCATAGCAGGCAAAAATGGATTATGTATCGAAAGCCGTTTCAAACAATTCACGTCCCGGGGGGACATGGAAGGCATTCAGCCTACTGTTTTTCGTTTATTTGTGTATTTTATCTTTCTTTATTTTTATCATCCGATAAAATTTTAAATTTCCTTAAAAGTTTTACCTTGCGAAAACGAATTTTTAATAATATTACTTTGCTCTGTCATAGAATGCTTTCCACGGCCCACAAAAACTCGAAAAAATCATTGGAGTATTATACAAAAAATATTCGAATTTACTTGTCAATATCAATTTTTTTTAATGAGAGTAAATACCTTATCTTGAGGAGTAAAGAAGTTGAACAGTGCTATTATTTTGACCGCTCGAAATTACACAATGTAATAGCAAATTTAGAAAGTACCTTTAGTTTTTTGGAACAAAATGTCATGTGCTTATCTTGTGTACTTATCAAGTAACTATACTTGAAAATATTAGAAGACAAAAAAAAAACGTCTTTTGTTCGAAATATTTTCTTTCAATTCATAAATGACATCGCGGTGCTATTATTTTGACCGCTGCTGTATATAGAACACATAACATATCAGTAGCTAGCAATAAAACGATTTAATTAAACAAAAGTTACTACTCAACAATTAAAGCAGCACAAATTTATATCTTCGTCAAAATGACGACTGGTCAGCCAATAAGGAGTATTAAGTAAGCTTAGCTGTCTAAGGTAAGTTACTTAAGTTATCAACCTTTTCGATCAGCACAAGTGTATTTTAAAGAATTAGCTCTTCAGAACGGCCCTTTTTTCATTAATCTTGTTTTTGAGCCAAAACGGTTGCTTTTCAAGACAACACCAAAGTCAAATAATAATATTTCAGACCTCGTTTTCTACGAAAATCGGTCTAACTTTTACAAGAAACCAGCGAAAATGTGAATAGCTATATCAAAAAGTTTATCATCAAACAGCTGTCAAAACCAAGAAAATAATACCAGCAACTACAAAATGGTATCTCAAAACGACGTAAGTAATTCTAGTGTTCACGGGAAGTTTTATCTCATAATACATATTTGTTCAAATTACAGATTAATAAATAGAAAATATAACTCAATATTAATATCAACGCAGCTAGCGGAATAACTACTTCAGGTGGCGTGGAAAGAACTTGCACAGCTTATTTCAAACAAAAACGAATGAGCGAAATCGTGATAAAGCTAGTGTGAAAACTGTTTTTAAAAAAACGCGAAATAAATAAAAAACCGATAATTTTTATGCCAATATGAAAGCCTTATTATTGACTGAACTCAATTATTGATTTCGGTTTATTGTATTTCAGAAATTGCATTATATAGAACATTTAAAGAAATTAATAACAATAGAAATGTTTTCAACTTCCGCGTAAAGGTTAAGAAAGAAAAATGTTGAATGAAATATTGTACGTTCATGACTCATACATTCAAACATGTGGTGAATGTGATACGAGTATGTAAACTGACCAAATGCACTTGACAGGATATAAATAATGTTCTATGCATAAATAAAAGAAAACTTAATAGTAGATAAATTCTTAAGAGAAATGAAAGTATATTAGATGGTATCGAGCGAAGAAAGCTTTTGTTGTATCCTTTTAGCTATGCAAAAACAACTGTTGTTTGTATTTATTTAAAAAAAATCTTTACATTTAAAAGGCAACAATTTAAATTTACTGCAATCGATGTGAAACAAAATCAAAGGCAAATTCAGTGTAAACTCAATTAAATGGGCTAATGTTGTTCATTCAGAAGATTGAAAATTGAGTTACATGATTTCTTCTTTGCTTAGTAAAAATGTAAATTATGTATTCTAGCATGGTATGCTATGACGATGAATTATAGTGACATCCCATAGTGCAGAGCATTCTGACATAGCAAGGAAGTCCCTAAATGTTAGGCCCCTACAAGGATATTTATTATTAAGTGTAAAATCGTAGCTAACAAAAAGTTTTTTGTGTTTAAGAACGTGAGCAGCTTACGTATAAATGTAGTAAAGTATTTTTGGTTTGTTCTTTAAAATACATTTTCCAGAATAATATCGAGTTTAAATCAACTAAGATATTTGGCTTCAACAGACCAACTTGATGTGATACCCTGTAATTTTGATAGACATCACAGCTTGTACTCTCATGTGCACAAAATAAGCTCAGTTCTGCACTATTCCCATTTGCACATCCTAAAAATTATTTAAACTTCTATTCATTGAGGTAATGACTATTAAATCCACAGTTAAATTTAAAAGATCCAATAAATGTAAGAATAAATCATGGATAATATCTAAAAGAGAATGTTATGATGCTTTGAAGTTATCGAATAAGTATTATATGTAAAGAACTTTGTAAAGTCTGAGATAGGCAATAAAATAGAGAGTGCAAAATAATCCTGAAAAATTCTAAAAACTCGCAATAGTTCATAGTAGAAGATCTCCCACCGAAACCTTGAAGGTGCATGGAATACGATTTTTTTTATATATCGTTTTAATAAGTAAGTTTTTGCACTTATTTTGCTGGCTTATCAATAAGCTGTAACATTTTCAGCTTATAAAGTACTTATTGACCTTAATTTGCAGACCCCTTCTTTTAGAAGTCAATCGCATTCGATTTCAATCTAATTCTATTAAGTTTTTTTTATCCATTTACATTTTTACATTTTTTTCTTTAACAAATATGAAATGTCACATCTTTTCTAAACGTCATGTCTGTCAGGAACAAACGCGCAGCGTTCTGGAACTATTTATAAGTTTCATCCACAGATATTTATAAAAAAATAGAACAAAACAATCAAAAAGTGATTCAATTTTAATATACAATAAAATGAAGTGAACTTTGATAAAATGTTGATATTTTATTTAGATATGACGTCGAAACATTGAGGCTAAGCATGTAAAGTTGATCAAATTAACACCTGCCAGGCGGCCGACCATTTCGAATATGATTTTTCATAACATTTTGTCACATTTCCTGTTGTACTCCTCGAAAAACACTATGAATCTCATACTTGAACTTTACAATCGTTTTGGGGCCATTACCTTTACATTACATTGTTTGCAATATTGAGACCAAAACGCTGGAAGAACATCGACTGATTTCAGCCCAGGATAATATCGGAACGCTGAGTTTGAATCTACAGTCAGATTTTGACGTACACGCCAGCGTCCCGAGATAATGGTAAATTACCCGGATATTGACAAGGTTACGAAAGGTCTGCTGCGACTTGTTTATTACAAGTCTGAGAGGTTTAGGGTCTGAAGAAAAGTTGCTCCTCACGGAAAAACAAAAATGTTTCTTATTAACACTACACTCCAGCACAATTCCTGAACCCCTCTATAGAGCATTAATAAGTTATGAGTTTATTTTCAAAATAATTTTTATCTCTGGAAATCTTAACTCCACGAAAAAAGATTTTCGATCATAAAATATAAATAACGTATGTAGTTGATTTACCAAAAAAAAAAAAATAATCAAATTTTTATCTAACTACTGTAGGGTAAATGATATTTTGAGTTGGCTCAAACAAACGTGACCAGATATTTTTCGGCAAAACGCGGGAAATTAAAAAAATCGATCAAATTTGCGTCAAAATCCTAAAATTTTTCGGAAAAAATCGTTTATTTTTTTTTTTGTGGTCCTCAATTTTTAGTATATAAAAATATTTTCTAAAGAAATGGTCGTCACTTTCAAAACTGAGATATATTTCATAAAATGAAAGCGCGGAACGCAAAATCGAAAACGTGTACTTGTCCCGCGAAACGTGGATAACATGGCCAGGTTTTCTTAAACTCAAAACCTGTATTTATAATTTTTTTTTTGAAATCTGCATCTAAAAGCAATAAAATATACATACATATACATAATATATGGGGTAAAACACGCGAAAACGCCAGCGAACAAATTTTTTGGCTCCGATTTGGCTAAAATTTGGCATTATTGTAATATCGATGTCCAGCAAAAGAACTGTGCTCAGGAATTCGCCCTAGTATTATTTGTTGTTGAGATACGCGGGTATGAAATTCACGATTTTTGTACGTTTTCAGAATAAGTGTTTTTTTCGAAAATTCATAGCTTACAGCAAACTCTATCAATTAATAATTGGTATACCTACGACTTTAGGTTTTTACTTGTACTTTTCGAAAAAAAATAGTGTTTCTGAAAAAAAAAAAAATTTTCGCAAAAATTTTGCGAATTTAAAATTATTTTTGAATTTTTTTTAAAAAAATCATTTTTTAAAATTTTTTTTTTTTATTTTTAAAAAAAAATTTGATTTATTTTGCGCTTAATGCCGTAAAATTTTTTATGGGGAAAAAATTATTTATATTTTTTTTTTAATTTAAAAAAAAATTAGAGAGCCAAAATGTTGAAAATTGAAATGAATTTTTGAATTTTTTTTTTTAAAATGCATTTCTGAGTATTTTTTTGTTTTTACATTTTTTGGTTTTTAGTTGTACTTTTCGAAAAAAAATACTGTTTTTGAAAAAAAAAATTTTTTCTCAAAAATTTTGCGAAAGGAAAATATTGTTGCATTTTTTTTAAAAAACCCATGTTTAAAAATTTTTTTTTTTTTTTAAAAAAAAACTATGATTTATTCTGCGTTGAATGACGTAAAAATTTTCGCGGGGAAAAAAGTATTTATATTTTTTTTTTAATTTTAACAAAAATTAAAGAGCTAAAATTTTGTAAATTGAAATGAATTTTTTAATTTTTTTTGAAAAATCTATTTCTGAATATTTTTTCGGTGAACTTCAGATTACAGCTTGATACGCAAGCTTCAAAATGATATGCCATAACATGAGGGCAAGTAGTTAATTAAAATGTTTGAGCCGTTAAAAGCGCGCTGTACTACGCGTTGAAAGGCTACTGCACTGATTTTAACTTTCAGTTTTAGTTTTCAGGTTAACGGCTCAAATATTTTAACTAACTACTTGCCCTCATGTTATGGCATATTATTTTGAAGCTTGCGTATCAAGCTGTAATCTGAAGTTCACCGAAAAAATATTCAGAAATGGATTTTTCAAAAAAAATTAAAAAATTCATTTCAATTTACAAAATTTTAGCTCTTTAATTTTTGTTAAAATTAAAAAAAAAATATAAATACTTTTTTCCCCGCGAAAATTTTTACGTCATTCAACGCAGAATAAATCATAGTTTTTTTTTAAAAAAAAAAAAATTTTTAAACATGGGTTTTTTAAAAAAAATTCAAAAATATTTTTCCTTTCGCAAAATTTTTGAGAAAAATTTTTTTTTTCAAAAACAGTATTTTTTTTCGTAAAGTGCAACTAAAAACCAAAAAATGTAATAACAAAAAAATACTCAGAAATGCATTTTAAAAAAAAAAATTCAAAAATTCATTTCAATTTTCAACATTTTGGCTCTTTAATTTTTTTTTAGATTAAAAAAAAAATATAAATAATTTTTTCTTCATAAAAAATTTTACGGCATTAAGCGCAGAATAAATCAAATTTTTTTTTAAAAATAAAAAAAAAAAATTTAAAAAATGGTTTTTTTTAAAAAAAAATTCAAAAATAATTTTAAATTCGCAAAATTTTTGCGAAAAATTTTTTTTTTTCAGAAACACTATTTTTTTTCGAAAAGTACAAGTAAAAACCTAAAGTCGTAGGTATACCAATTATTAATTGATAGAGTTTGCTGTAAGCTATGAATTTTCGAAAAAAACACTTATTCTGAAAACGTACAAAAATCGTGAATTTCATACCCGCGTATCTCAACAACAAATAATACTAGGGCGAATTCATGAGCACAGTTCTATTGCTGGATATCGATATTACAATAATGCCAAATTTTAGCCAAATCGGAGCCAAAAAATTTTTTCGTTGGCGTTTTCGCGTGTTTTACCCCATATGTGAAGACAAAAATAGGGACTTTAGAACGCTTAACTTAATCTAAATTTATTTCTGCTGGAAATTTTTCAAAAATTCAAAAGGAAGGCATTAAGAATCCAATCAGGGTTTCATACATTCATATTTGCATTTTGTGCAAAATCAATGTCATCATTGAATTCATTCCATTCTCACAGAATGCCTGTTTTAGGTTTCACTTTAATTAAAATTGCTTTCGTCCTTCTCATTCAAAGTTTTTAAAATTATTTAAAAATTTTTCAAAGCATAACATAATTTTGATATTCGCAACACTAAAAGAGATACAAATTTAATTACCAACTATTTTTAGCGCAGAGTTTTGCTAACAGGCACTGACACTACTACTGGTACCATACTAATTGCATGGCCGTGGTCTGTGGGATGGATGAAACGAAAGTGTAGTAGTCCAGAACAAAATTATTCGTTAACGTCACTGCCAGTTCCATGCACAAAATAAGTGGAATTTATGTGTCCAATTAAGTGCGAAATATGCACAGAGCTCAACAATTAGGAGTCAAATACAGTAGGTATTAGTGATCCGAGCAGTACAAAAATTGTAACAATTGTCGCTATTGCAGTGCAATGGCTGTGACTGCAGCCAGGGAGGAAGTGTGGCATTGAATATGAATACTCCATGAAATTAACCTCATAAATTCTGCAGTCTCTTGTTGCTGCTTTTGCTGGTGCACGTAAGATAGCAAACTCGAAATTGAATTAAATGTCAAATGAAACGTTTCCGTTTCCAGATTTTCAAATGTGAAATAAATTATTTAGCTGCAACAATTGACATAAAAATGAGCCAGCATTTCGGTACAGTTGTGTATGCTAAATCACAAAAGCTGCAACACGTCACTAGCGTATTTGGTTTGAAATACCACTTCAGGACCATTAATGATGCCTGGCCTTAACAAAGTGATGGCATGAAGAGAAACAGAATCTTCACAGTTGAACTAAAAATAAATACACCTCATATATTTCTATGGAAAAGTTAAAAAAAAGGTCATATGCTCAAGTTGCAATTTTTGTACACAGGGAATTGTATATTTTCAGATTGGATATCTTTAAGCGATGTATGTATGACAACAGGGATGTATGTGTTTTAAAACAGAATATTGTCTTAAGTTGGTGTCAGGTTTCTGATAAAACATCAGAATTGATTTATCCACTTTTATACGAATTACAGTAAAAAAATCTCAAAGTAAGTAATAGAAAATATATATATTTTTGCACTATATATATTGGAACTAACATGAGCATACCCACACATAAACTTCGAAAGAGTCTTCAAATTTGATATTTAGAGGTTCTTGAGGACGCTCACAATAACTGAAGTAAGAGTTTTAAGAAAAGAAGTAGTGGCGTCAAAATGTACGACCGATTTCTGAAAAAATTAAAAAATTTTGAATAAATCTGACATACGTCCACTTTTTTCGTCCAAAACTATACTTACTTACTTTACTTAGATGGCCATAACAACCCGTTGTCAGGTTACGGCCGACCTCATTAGCTCTCGCCAAGCGCCTTCTCCAATCGTTAATGCCAAGCGTGGTTAGGGCTTCCTCAGCTTGGTCTATCCACCGGAGGCATGGTCTTCCTCTTCGTCGTTGACCGGGGACCTTCCCTTCGAATACCTTTTTCGCTGGAGCTTCTTTATCCATACGATGGACATGACCCAGCCAGCGTAGTCGCTGTATTGTTATACGCTTAACTATGTCAATGTCGGCGTAGAGCTCATACAGCTCGTGGTTCATTCGAATGCGATAGTCGTTGCCAACTCGAACAGGACCAAAGATTTTGTGGAGAACTTTCCTCTCGAACACCCCAAGAGCGGCTGCGTCTGTTGTCGAAACCACCCATGCCCCAGCGCCATAGAGAAGCACAGGTAGAATGAGCGTCTTGTAGAGTGTTAGCTTTGTCGATCGAGAGAGAGCTCTGCAACGTAATTGTTTACTGAGACCGTAGTAGCACCTATTAGCAATTGTTATTCTCCGCTTAATCTTCAGACTGACATCATTGTTGCTGGTTACGGCAGTGCCAAGGTAAATGAATTCCTTGACAACTTCTAATTTACAGTTGCCCGCTGTAACATGAGAGTCCAGATCCCGTGCTCTCTTGTTATTGTTAGTAGACATCATGTATTTCGTCTTGCTCTCGTTTACCGTTAAACCCACTTTGGCTGATTCCTTTTCAATAGCAGTGAAAACAGCAGTAACATCTCTCTTACTCCGACTGATAATATCAATATCATCAGCGTACGCAAGGAGCTGAACACCTTTGAAGAAAATGGTGCCATTATGATGCACACCGGCTTTTCGTACGATCCCCTCCATAATGAAATTGAAGAGATCGCATGAGAGCGGGTCGCCTTGCTTGAAACCTCGCTCGGTATTAAAAGTTCCGGAGAGGTCATTCCCTACTTTGACGGAGCTACACGTATTGCTCAACGTCATCCTGCAGAGCCTTATCAACTTTGCAGGTATACCGAACTCAGACATTGTTGCGTTTAGGCAATTCCGCACTGGGCTATCGAACGCAGCTTTATAATCGACGAAGAGATGGTGAGTGTCGATTTGATATTCATGGGTTTTCTCCAGGATTTGGCGTAGTGTAAAAATCTGGTCTATGGTGGACTTACCAGGTCTAAAGCCACACTGATAGGATCCGATCAGCGTTTCTGTATACGGCTTCAATCTTTCACAGAATACGCTCGAGAGGATCTTATATGCGATGGAAATAAGACTGATACCCCTGTAGTTGGCGCAGATTGTCGGGTCTCCTTTCTTTATTACAGGACAAAGCACGCTGAGATTCCAATCGTCGGGCATGCTCTCCGCTAGCCATATTTTGCTGATGAGTTGATGCATGCACCTTATCAATTCATCGCCACCAGCTTTAAACAACTCAGCTGGCAGGCCGTCAGCACCCGCTGCTTTGTTTTTTTTGAGTCGCTGGATAGCAACTCGAACCTCTTCATGGCTAGGTGATGGTACTTCCACTGCGTTATCATCGATTGGTGGTATCGTACTGCATTCTCTCTGGGCGGAATTGGTGGAACCATCGCCCGTAAGCAAGTTGGAGAAATGCTGCCTCCATAACCTCAGTACACTCTGTTTATCTGTAACCAGATTTCCATTTTCGTCTCTACAAGTGGATGCTCCGGGCTTGAAACCTTGAGTTAGACGCTTAACTTGTTGATAGAATCTTCGTGCATCCTTCTTGCTCTGGTACACCTCAAGTTCCTCACGCTCACGCTTTTCTTGCTCCCTTTTTTTACGTCTGAACATGCGCCTCTCTTCCTTCCTCTTTTCGCGGTGGTTTTCTCGCGCGGCTCGCGTTGCGGCTGACTGCAGCGTCTTCTTGTATGCGGCGTTTTTTGCAGCAGTCGCATCGTGACACTCCTGGTCATACCATTGGTTTCGAGTATAGTTTCCAAAACTATAACTATTTTATATTTTTCGATAGCGGCACTATACGTATGTGGGGCATTATTTGCCAAATGTTCCAGGAAAAAAAAAGTTGTCAGATGGAATTGAAAATCGGGCTTATTGTTGTGCTATTTGATGGTATGTCTCACAAAAAAAAAATATTTAATTCGACACATATACACTGAAGTGGAGGAGGCATTATTTTTTTTTTTTTGAAAACGTTTGTATATTTTTTTCCGGATGCATAAAAAATATTTCATTTCATAGAACTTAAACGATTAAGTAACTAAATGTGCCAGTTTTTTTTTTCAGATCCGGCCATATTTACAGACATATTCAAAAAAATTAAAAAAAATAGTTACTAATTTTCAGTTTTAATTTCTTTTTCATTTTACTTGTGATCAATTCATGAGCTAAAGTACCACTTAAAC
The DNA here is from genome assembly GCA_949775025.1 of Tricholauxania praeusta. Taxonomy (NCBI): domain Eukaryota; kingdom Metazoa; phylum Arthropoda; class Insecta; order Diptera; family Lauxaniidae; genus Tricholauxania; species Tricholauxania praeusta. Next base: position 38,230,657 of record OX459031.1, read on the forward strand.
TATGTTTCGCATACTCCGACCAAACTCCCTGCTTCATATCAGCAATGAGTTGCTGAATCCGTAGTAGGATGGTTTACTTCAGGTCCACTTCTAAAGATCGATCTTTCTCACCAAAACAACGGTCGTTTCAATTTTCGAAAAAGATGAAATGAAACTGGTACTAAGGAAAAACTCCCACAGAGATGTGGTTGAGTAGATGCCTAACTCGGATTAAGTCACCCGAAATTGAACAAGGGTGAATTTAGTGAGTTCTCAAACCATTTCATGTTTTTCTTATGATGCCAGAGTTTTCCAGTCTGATTCCACCTTACATATATCCGTTCCGTCCCTCACTTAGTATTTTTTTTACATAGTGAATAGAAGCAAAGATCCGATGACATAAAATCGATACAAAATATTCCAATCCAAAATGAAACAAGTGTACGGGGATCGTATATAGCAAATATCATTTGATACAATTTTTCTGAAAAATTAACGTTTTAAAAGAAATAATAAGCTTATGAGTTACTCCTTCGATCTTTTCTAAGTGATATCGACCTTCATAAATTGGAAAAATTTCTGGGCCTATAAGGGATAAGAGAGGTTCAGGGCATCCAAAACAGTTCACCACATCAGAAATTATCAATTAGACCAAGGGTATGATAATTGATGATCGACGAGCGTAAGTTCGTGAAATTTCTGAGGCTGTTGGCAACAGACAGAAATGGGTAGTGAATGTATTGCATGAATATTTTAGAGTAAGGAATTTCGCTGCCAGATGGTTGCCGCATTTGCTCTTATTCGACAGCAAGCACAAACGTGTGACCGTTTAAAAGGAGTGCCTTGAGATTTTCAACTGAGACCAGTAGTGCTGTTTTGCCATTTCGTGCACATCGATTATTTTGGTTTGGTCGAATAAGAAGGTCACCGTTGAAATTAATGCCTCTTTTGAAGATCTTAAAAAGTCATTTCATGGGAAAAGTAGTCTACTCTCATTAAATAATCCGGTGGGTAATTTTTTTTTCTTATGGTAGCACAGCTAGGGAGTAGCAGCTATCTGGATTCATCGCATAAATATTTTAAATTTAATAGCGACAAGAACATTTCACTTAATACCTTTAAATTTAATAATGCACTTACGCTTTTTTTTTTGTTTGTCCATAAAAAGTGCACGAAACGAAGCAACACTAAAAGTTGGTAATCGCCAAATGAATAAAAACGAAGAAGAAGAAGAAAACAAAAACATTAAAATGGCAACGACATCTATGGATGTATGTTGTATGTGTCACTGTCACTGGTTCGTTCGAATTCGTATTGACAGCGACGTGTATAAATAAACTTCAATGCTTTCCAAACATGGAAAATGTTACCAAACCATAATCCACTCCAGCGATGGTATTGTAACTGCAACAGCAGCTGAAATGTTAAACGAACTTGAAGCACACAATTCCCTGTAACCCTACCTCCTTTTATTTGCGCCATGTTGGCAACTTTGCAATGTTCGCTACTTCTTCGTTTTGTTGTTGTTGTTGTTGTTCTTGCTGTATTCAGTGCTGCCTTCCGTTTCCTTCTCACGTTCTGTCATTTTATTTTATGTCAACTTTGAGTAAATAAAAATTCGTACATTTTCAAGCAAAATGAATATGGATGGCAAACGGAAGGGAGAATGAGCATTTAAATAGATAAACATTTCCTCATTTGTGCTCTGGTTCCTCTCTCTCTCTCAGTGTGCATTTTCAATGTGTGGTCTGCATTTTCGCTTGGGAACAGTAGCAGCTCGAATATCTGAATTTTCTATTTGAATTAAATGGTGGCACCTGTCCTTGACCTAACATTTCTCACAATCAAGAGATAAGTTAAGTATTTTTTATAAGATATTAGTTAGCGGCGTGTAATTAAATGTGAATTGATACACATAACGAATATAAATGCGTAGGAGGACACATTACTTTCTGAATAAAATATGAGAAGAAATCGCAATTAAAGAAACAACTGATAAGTTTTAGCAGGAATATGAACAAAAAGCTAAGTGTTTTAAATAAAAAAAAAATATAAAATATGCTACTTATGTTAAAAGCCTAATGGAAAATTCAAATTTTCGACCTTAGCGATTTAGCTGGTCTCGTTTTTTACATCTTTCAGCCATAGTTTTTCTTGAAGCTAAGGCTGTTTTGAATTAATAGTCAAGGTTGTTCAATTAAAATTCAGATAGCTATTTTTTTTATTTAACTTTATATGTAACTTTTCATGTTCTTTTTTTTTGACTTAAATGCAATTTTAGCAATGTCTCCCTTTGAATTTTAATTGTTCCTCCTTGAACATTAATTCAAAATAGTCTTAACTTCAAGAAAAACCATGTTTGAAGAGTCTGCTCCAAAAAAAAAAAATGGAAATCGTCATCTTAGCTCGACCATGGCTTCGATTTTTTTTTGTTTGTAACTGTTGAAACAGTTGAAAAATGTTGGAACAACTGAAAAACTCGATAAAAGTCGATTTACATACATATATTGAAATAGGTTGATATAGTTGAAAAAATATGGAAAATTTTGGAAAAAGTTGTAAGAGATTGAAAGGGTTGAAAAGGACTGATAGAGTGTTGAAAAAGTTTGAAAAAGTTGAAGAAAGTTATAATCCTCGAAAATAGTTGACTGCGGTTGAAAAAGTCAAAAAAATATGGAACATGTTGAAAAACAAAATTGTAGAGGTTATACAGTTGAAAAAGGCTGATAATGTCGATAAAATACGGAGAATGCACAAACAATTTGAATTAAGTTGAAGAAGGCTAAAAAATATGGAAAGTGACGAAAAAATTGAAAGAGGTTGAAAAAAATTGAAAGAAGTTGACAAAGCCTGGTAACGTTGAAAAAATATGGAAAATATTGAAAAAAGTGGAAAGAGGTTGAATAACTTGAAACAGGTTGAACATTCTTGGTAAATTTAATGAATAAGTCAAAGGAACAATGCTGAAGAAACTTTAAATAGTTAAAAAAAATACATGAGAGGTGCCACCTGGCCGTACATGGCTGTCCACTTTAGTCCGATTGCGCTTATCCCTTTTTTCCTTATTTTAATATCTTATTCGTTTGTAATGAACAGAAAAAAAAAAGAAAAAAATTAACAACCATAAAAGTCTCGACCCCTCTCCTTTGCTTTGGATGTCTTTTATGGATAAGGAGTCTTAAGAATGTTCTCGACCTTTTTATATGAGCTTTTTAATGGGAATGGAAGCTTGAAAAAATTACTAATACGGCTGACTGGGCTATTCTTCAAAAATCACATACATGAAATCGGTAAGTTAACTATCTACTGTTGCTTATCGTTTTGCAACGCGATTTTGGCAAAGTTATTTTTGATGTTTTTTTAATGGCAACGCTATTTGTATCAACATAAGTAAGCGCAATTCGCGAGAGCACACTGTAATTGCAGTAAAACGTAACAGCGATACGTTGCTGCTGCAAACACCTAAATGTTGCATACGACAATTCATAATTTATTCATGTGAATTTAAACGAGATAAACGTAAAGCGTGGGAGTAATCAGCTGAATTATTCAATTTTCAATTTTTTTTTTCTTAATTTTTCTCATGATTTATAGCGAGAGTTTATTTTCGTAACAAAAACAACATCCGTAACAACAGTGACATTTCATTTCAACATTTCAATTTTGCAAGTGTTGCAATTTTTTTTATTAATCAATTTTATGAAATCAGAATGATGTTAAGCGCATTATGGATTTTAAATCTTCCACACAGCTGAGAGTTTATTGGCATAAATATAGGGTGGCGCAAAATGACCTATGTACTTGTATGCTGTTTGAATTTTTATTTCTGAGCAGAGACGTCAATTCGGTAGGGCTAGGGTGGGGGCATGCCCCCCCCCCCAAGGATCTGATATTTGTGTTAATAACATCGATTCAATTCAAAATATCATCGATTTGATATGTTATTTAAACTCTCGCCCCCCCCCCGCCAAGCTTTTTCTGAAATGACACCACTGTTTCTGAGTAAATCATAATTTTATTTTCAGTGCCATATACGAATGGGGAATGTCTCGCTTATTAGCAAGAACACAATTGGGCAGCAGCAGCAAAATCTGTCAGAACTCCAAAAATTATAAATAAACAAACTAATCAAAATAAACATTTTCGCAATATTCAAAAAGAAAACTTTTTATATGAACTTCATTCTTAGTGCTGGATAAATTGAAAAAAATAAACAAAAACAAAATTTTTATTCATGCCAGCTTGAATACAACACTGATATTTTGCTGCTTTGCTGCCGGATAAAAAATAGAAAAATTTCTATATCGGCAGCAGGGCAGCACGGCAGCAAAATGTAGGATTTTATATTTGTCTCTTTCTCACCTCCATAATTCTCTACAATTTTCATGTTGACAGATTTTGCTGCCCTGCTGCTTTGCTGCTGCTGCCCCAATTGTGTTCTCGCTATATGTTGGCTTTACACATTCGTGCTCTTTTCAAACACATTTTCCATAATCTCTCGTAAAGTTTCAGGTGTTATGACGGATTTTATTGCGAGCATTTCAGTTGAGGGCATGGTCGATGATGTGGTTTAGTTTGTAGTAAAAGACGCTACTGCGCGAAAAATCGCTCTCGGTGGAGTTGGTTCGTAACAGAACAAAGTGACTCTATTGAGTAGTTGTTGGTGTCACATAGTTAACCAAATTCTAAATATACTCGTAAGACAGTTTTAAAAACTTTTCAAGACTATGCGATTTATGCACCATTGATGGTAACTGCAGCACCGCACAGTGGATGGGTTTGTATGGAACCGCGGCCATAAATAGTAATAATAGCACTAGGCTCTTGAAATTCGGTAAAGATGTTTTTTAAGCTAAAACAACAAAAATTTGTTAATATGAAAAAATTCGGCTAAACGAGACGTCTGACTCCCATACAAAGGTGGGATGGGTTGAAGCATTTTATTCAAAATTGGTACAAATTTAAACTAATTTGTCAATGTCTATTTTAAAAATGCTAAAAAATTCTGTCAATATCTTTTTTAGTTTTCAAGTTATTAGAGAAAAAACTTTCGAAAGCTAATCTCAACTGTTTTTGAAAAGCATTCGTTTTTATACCTTTTATCCCAAAGGAAATGAAAACGCGAAACATACCCCTTTGCTGCTCCACTCCCTTGAAGGAAGTGGAAGTCCACTGTAACCTTCGACAAAAAAAAAAACTTGTGAAAAAATTGAACTGGAACTTTAGATTTTGGTTAACCATACTTTCCCACATTCTATAATATATATAAAAAATATTTTGAAATATATACTATTTTTTATCTTCGTCAATTCATATGAAGGCGATAGAAGAAATATAAATTAGTTTTTATAAATTAGAAACAATGTTCTTTCCGTCAATATGCCATGTTAGCGCATTTTGTTTCATACAAGTTAAATACAATGCTCTATCACACAGTTACTTTTATAAAAAGTTCAATAGAAAATTTTTGGTGTCTGAAGTTCAACTTTGAGCCCACTGGGTCACTAAGCCCCAAAAAAAAATTGACAATTGTTTAAGTCCCAATATCCTTCCTTTTTTTTTGCATTTATGGCCACAATCTTCTACTGTACATTGACTTAATTTTCAAAAATATATATATCATTTCGAACGACAGACTGCACCAAGCAGTACACTTAAGTGGGTATCATTATTGCATCGAATCTGTTCTCTGTAATGCCTAACTTCCAGTTTTGCCTGTTACCGAAGGAATTTCCAAAGTCTCATGTGAAAATTTCTAGAAAAGATAAAACGAATTTGAACGGCAAAGGATATTTTGTACCATCCTGTATCTCAGCTTAAGCAGAATTTATGTATAGGTAGAGTATATGTGAATAAATATTTTTTGTAGTATATACTTATGCAAAATGCAAATGGGATATAAAAAAGCGATGAGTTATTGCACCGTTTTATGAAGACATCCAATGACACAAGCGGATATATGCTGTCGTAATCAAGTTTTTTTTAAATATTAATTATTTACCACGCCAATGACAGCAGGCTTGTCCAGTCCGTGGGCAATATTTGGTCCAGAATGGCTTTGATTGCGGTCCAACAAAAGATTTGGAGCTTAAAACACAAAGCTTAGTGTTTGCCAAATTAATTATGAAAAAGAAAATCCACTATACAACTTCACGTACTCACAAATACTCTAAAGTAATTGGTATTTTTCGGAAGGAGTGTGGGAAAATGGCAAAACACATCTTAAACAGATTTTTCCATCGAGACAACTACAAGGGCAATTTGTTTCATGTTCAGGGTGTGCGACAATTTTCAAAGACTACAATTTGAATAGACATTACATCCAAAAACGTGCCACGGACTTTAAAAAGCAAGCAGCACAGTACAGTGCAGCATCAACGAAATCAACGCGACATCAAAGTCATCGAACACGTAAAGTGCATTCTTCCATTTATTCTTGAGTTGTAACGAAGGTCACGTTTTGCTCACTTTAAAGCACATTCCATAAAGCTTTGGGAATCCAATTTATTTATTGCATAAACTATAATTTTATGTGAGTAATATTGGAAATATGGAGAATACCGAATATCATGTGATGTGTTGTTGACATTGCTGCGCAAATCAAATGCAAGTGACATGGAAGATATAAAATCGAATCAAATTTAAAGAATTCTTAAATCACAATATTTAAGTATTATTTTATTGATTAACAAAAAAACTACAAGTTGATACACAAGTTTCATTGTTGTACGAAGCGTGATAATTTTCCAAGCTTAGTTGGGTATATGAACAATATAAAATTTACATCTGATCTAAGAAAGTCACGGTATGTAGTGTGCGTCATGCTGTCACTGCACTTCAAATGATCAAGTACTCAAAGGCCAGAAAACCGTATGCACCGTAGCGTTGTCATCAACACACATCAACGAGCATCATAGCATATGCACTGGATGCTACATATCCCATTAGAAAACACGTGAATTTTTGAAAAACCAATATTTTTTTTAATTTCTGTGTAAGTTTATCCAAAATAAAAGTCTTCACAATTTTAAAGCTAAAAAAAAAGGCCACAAAAAACTAAGAACAAAATACACAATACATCAATTTGCAGAATTTTTCATAGTGAAAAGTCTAGCGTCGATTGTACATAAAGAAAATGCGTCTAGTGCTTTTTTCAGTTTTCGTTAATTTACGCGAATTGTAAGCTTAAAAAAATATATTGAGATTGAAGCCTTTTTTGTAAGTACTACTAGGTTAGACTAGGCTATTTAGTTTTACTAGAGTTCGCCCAGTGGTTGAAATTCAACCATTAAAAATGATTTTGGTATTAAAAAATTGATATTAAAAGAGCTATTTTTTGTCATCGCTTTTAAAAATAAAAATCATGCTAAAATGTTGCCCTGTCCCTATATCTATCCCTCCTTAGAGATCAATATACATATTTCCATACAAAATTTCACTAAGATCATATTTTCCAGTTAAGTTAAAACTTCAATCTATCTCCATACCAAAATTCATCAAAATCGATTCATTAGCTTAGCTGTAAAAACATATTTTCCTACTGGGAGTTGGTACCATCCACCTTCTATCTATCTCTGTAGGTACCGAATTCTATCAAAATTGACTCATTAGTTTAGCAGTGAAAACGCCTTTTCCTGTTAGAGGTGTTGCCACGCCTCCTAAAAAAATTTGGGTTTTTAGAAATCTTTTTTAGAGTTCAGTCTATATCCTAACGAAATTTCATCAAAATCGGTCCGTTAGTTTAGTAGTAACGACGTATTTTCCTGTAATAGGCGTGGCACTTCCCATTAAAAAATGTATTTTTACTCAAGATTCTATCTATCTACTTACCAAATTATCATCAAAATTGGTGTCGTGGCACAGCCGTGATACCGTTTTTATTCATCAGGGGCGATGCCACGCCTCCTTAAAAAAATTTGAGTTTCCAAAAATCTTTTTTAGGGTTCAGTCTATATCTTAACAAAATTTCATCAAAATCAGTCCGTTATTTTAGTAGTAACATCGTATTTTCCTGTAAGAGGCGTGGCACCACCCACTAAAATATATATTTTTGCTTAAGATTCAATCTATCTACATACCAAATTTCATCAAAATCGGTGTAGTGGCATAGTCCTGATACTGTTTTCCCCTAATTGATTGTAAGTTAACTAGGCAAAGAGTTCCAAAGTTGGATGGCGTTAATGAAAAATAATCGGGAGGACTTTAAGTAATTAAATCTAGGTATGAATCCTTTGTGAAAAGATAAATTGTAATTTTTCATATAAAGAAAATGGAGTTTTCGAGTAAAAAGACACAGTTTCTGATACTTTGGTAGGTGATTATGTCACATCCCAGGATCTTATTTTTAAATGAAGACACATGACCATTTCTACATAAGCCATTAATATATCCAACAGCATGATTGAAAGCCATTCGTAATGTCAACAAGTTCCGCACGAGATATAATGGTGACAATGACCTGAACAACAAGTTTACGTTTGGTTTCAACCGATGTATAGTCAGCTGACATTCTAAGATTTCGTAGAATAAAAAACATTTATTCGGACTACACTATTTACATGGTCTGTGCACGTTAACATTGAATTCATATGAAAGCCATTTGAAAATGGATATATCAAAAACTTGGAAAAATATTTTACGTAAAACAAAATTATTCCTCAGTGCCAGGTGGTTTTTTATATACACTTAGGACGCACCATTATTATCGCGAGAAAATGTTTAAATACAATATACGTTACAATCATAATGTGTATGTTTTCCAACTGGGTAGTTGTTTCTCCACATAACACAACCACAGCCTCAGCTCAACTGTTTGCGTTCAGTGTCAACGCATGAGAGTGTACTACACTTGAATCGTAAGCAAAGGGCATATATGTATGTATGTAACTGCCGTTGTTATTGTTTTTGTTGTATTTGACACAAAAAGGATTGCTCACAGGAAAGAAGGTTAGGAAGGGTCAGTTAAAAAAATAAAATATAATGCCAAAATACCGTCGCACATTTCCTTGTTAACAAAAGTGGAAGATATCAAGTGCCTCATTTTAAATTTTAATTTGAAGGAAAAAACAAAAACTCAGATGAGGTCAAATGTTCCGAAAAGATTATTCTTGGAATTTTGTGAATGACCCTGAAACCGTTAGGGTTAATTGATAAGGTTGTTTTGCAGAGTGTTTTATAATTAACCAGAAAATTTACTTACGAAAAGACTCCGTATTGATAAAAGCCAGTTAAACAATACAAGAGACTACCGACACAAAACAAAGGTTAATAAGTATTTTGTTCTCATTACCAGCCATTATATGCTTATGAGCGAAAAAGTTCATCACTAATAAATAACGAACTTTGTGACAGAACATTGAGACCAGAGCAAAAAACTATTTCCTCAGCCGAAAGTTTTATGCCCAATTAACAATGTCACCACATAAAGTCATGACATTGTGTAGATGGAATTTATTTGGAGATGGTTTCCTAAACATAGCTTGGCAGCTGACCTAAAGATTGCCCGAATTCTTATAAAAAAAAATCGCACCAGTGATGGTAAGTATAATTGTACCTTTTTCAGTACATTCGCGTTTTGAAAACCAGCGTTCTGTGAGAAATATTTTTCGTGCACTTCGAGCAACAAATGGGGTGCATCATCGACCTTCCGAACCCACTATTGGCAATACCATCCGCAAATTTGAGTCTTAGTGCAAGTTATAGGATGATACGCGACCGAATAACTCACATCCAGGCCATAGTAAAGAGAACATTGGGGCTGTATCGGATAGTGTGGCTGAAGACCGTGACCGTACAAGAAAGTCTTAGAAGAGCGACTCTTGCCTCAGTTCTGGAAATGGTATGGTGACGGAGGGGAACCAATTTTTACACATGATATAGTTCCTTACCATAGAGAGATCATGAAACGCGAGATCAATAAAACAGCAATATCAAGAAAACAATATCACATAGAGAAGCTGATTAATATCTGAATCGTAATACACACCATCAGGAAGTGGTAAAAAGTTTCGCAGATAGCATATCATAGAGAATAGTAGCTTTCATTGCAGCAAAAGAACGTAACACAAAATATCGATTTTTCGTAAATAATAGACTGTTTTTTAAACTATTTTTTTTTAATATAATAAAATACTTTAGATCAAGTTATTTTATACGTCGGGATTCCATAATTAATAATAAAATGATTGAATACCACTTAAATAGCCATATTACAATTTATAGCAATATAAATGTTGTTATATGATATTTTCCGCAGTGGGCCTAATAATATGGCACACCACTGTATACTCATACCGAAATGCCAGTACAGGGTCAAATAGAATAGTTTTTAAGTGATTCAAAACGAGAATTTATGAGGCCGCGGAATATATATTTACCTCAAAAAGCCATGGCAAGAACACTCTCATTGAATATTTTGTATATAGTCAGCTCAATTCATGCATTGAATTGGATCACAACAGAACATTTTCTCCTAGGCGTAGTACTAGGATGGCGTAACAAAACATTGCCAACAAATCAGCAAAACAGTAAAGCAGCGCAGCTCTATAAATCAGGCATGCCTAGAAGAGCTGAGTATGGGAGCTGGAAATTGCTTATAACCACTGATTAAAAGAGCCTATGAGTGAATTCGCAAACCCAAATTGCAAGAACTGAAAAATGAGAGCGATCGCAACAATATAAGTACAATATTTTTTTCCATTAACCCTGGAACGTTATACTTCGTCGAATCGACGACGCGCTCTCACTTTTTGTTCATTCAGGGTTAAGCATGTACTAAGAAAAGAGTAAGTGCTTCAAAACAATTTAATTTTCCTTAACAACAGCAAATTTTATAGTGTAAAAAAAATCACGATAATGAAGCCATATAGAACGAAGGACATTGACTCTATCATCGATGTGCAAAATTAAATAGGGAACGATGATAGAGCTTAGAAACTCCGAGTGCAACCTTTCCATTTTATTTATCCACTGCTGTTGTTGACAACAACGAAACGCAACGAAACAGTAAAGCTGTATAAGTTAAATTAAGAAAACATTTATAGCGACTCATTTCCCATCCCTCTGCACTGCAAAGCTCTGATAGCAGCAGTACCCAAACGTTTTCGCAATATTGCAATTTTTCCGCTACTGTTTTTTTTCGCTTATTTTTGCGCACAAAAATAGTACAAATTGCTCCCATTTTGCTCGTAAATAAATGACGCAAAGCGGAATTCTAAAAAGTTTAACAAATTTGCTCTAACAACACGATGGCAACACTGACAATGCAACACGCAAGCACAGACAGGCAAAAAAAAAAATAAGAAAATCATTGTCGTTTATTCAAATGTTTTTGCACAAACAAAAAAATGAACACAAAACTGCATTAAATATTTAAATGATAAAATACTGAGAAGTTGACTCATTTCAAACAATGCGCCACTAAAGAGCAATTTAAAATAGTAGATAAGATAAGGATCAAGTATCCTTTGAATTGGATATTAAAAGTTTGTCAACGAAAATGTTTCGTTTTCTTTTCTTTTCATTTGATTTTTTATTTTTCTTTTCTCGATAAAATAAAAACAATGTTGTGAAATGTTGTTGAAAGTTTGATAAGTTTGATAATTATGGCAACCATTTACAAGTAAAAGCAATAAAGTTATTGTCTATGAAGTCACAAAAGACATTCGAAAAAGCAGCAAATTATTTTCTACGGCTTTTACTTTTTATACACCTTGTCAAATAAATATTGGCACCAATCATTTGGCATCAAAACTGTCAAAACCAACATCATTGTGCGCTAAAATTCTTGGCTGAATAAAAATCCGATAAGAAACAAATAATTTTCACGACTGTATCTTATAATACTCAATAGAGGTAGAAAAAATTCATAGAAAGGATAAGATCATTCTTCCTTTTATCAATGTTTTTCTACTCTTATGAAATTATCATATTTTTACAATAACTAAAGCGAACCGCATGTTAAATGCAATACCCCTGCAAAATTTTAAGTTCCAAGCCGACTTAACACGTCGTCAATGAGATGAGGTGTGACAACCTCCACGTGATTACAAACAGAGACAACTTTCTCTTTCTATTTCACACAAATATATGCCACCGTGCTCTCAGTAGCAGAAGATTAAACATCCTACAAATGGCACAGTAAGTACGCTTAGTCAAGCGTTAGTTACACTTTCAAGGAAAAACACTGCTGGGGTATATCACACCCACCTCATTGGCGGAGTTACTAGGAAACTTCAGAAAAAAAAATAGGAAGAAGCTTTAACCCTTTGACGACCGCTCCTGAACCCCTGAAAAATTTTCAAATCCAACACCGGATTCGTGTTCAGCGACCCCAAATTACTAAACAAAAGTGTTACAAAATATAAATTATTTTACCAGCAAAGTTGTGAAAAATCGTGGGACCTATATGTCCCAATGGTCGTCAAAGGTAAAAATGTATGCAACTGTTTTTTCACTTTTGCAGTATTAAACGCATTCTGGAATGCATTCATAACGAGGACTGAGTGTCACTTTTGGTGGGAAAAATAGTTGTTAACACGAGAGTGTATCGAAAGGAGTGACAAATATTATTGCTTAACAATTTATGTGGAATTTTATCAAATTTTCGTAAGTTTCATGTCTTTTTTTATATGTGCTTTAGTAATATTGTTATCGTTCGACTTTTGCAGTCACAAAATGCCTCACATTCCTTACAGAGGAATGAATCATTCAATTGATAAATGCTGAGGATAGCGATGACGATGAACGGGTATTCGAATTGGACGAAGAAGAAATGGCTTTTACAACAAAGTTTCTACTTCAAATAATGATCCATTTTCTATATCTGCATTAGAATTCCGCGCGCAGCTGGCAATTCAAATGATCAATTCATTCACCAACCGCCAAAGACCGTCATCAGTAGTTGTAAGAGAGGGACCTAAGCGATTGAAAATTGCGAAGGTCGCTTCTCTGTCCGGTCATTATCTCTGCAAAAGTGAACTGGGACGTAAGACATGTATTGTCTGCTCCAAACAAGACAAAGACCGTCGAACAAATTCTATTTGTGCCTTTTGCAAAAAACCGTTTTCCTTCACCAAAGACAGAAATTGCTTCGAAATTTATCATAAAAAATAAACTTCAAAGTATTGATCAAAAATTTAACCAAATTTTTTTTTTTTTTTTGTCAAATAAATCAACTCGTCAACTAAACTAAAATATGTCTTTGATTTTTACCGTTGACGACAATTGGGACATAGAGGTCCCATCAGATCGGGTGGTCGCGTGGGTGGTCGAAGTAGACTATGTTTATCTTTTTTCTTTCGTTGGAAAGAAGAAGGTTGCCCGTAACTTTTCCAAAAATTTTGGCACTGTAGCTCCACCCACCTTCAAAATATTCCAGCAAGAATATGGGGGAGAAAAGTTAAGATTTTTTGACTATGGGGTAGTCTGGTTGGTAAAGGAATGAATATTCCTTTATAAATTAGGTATTTTCTGTAAGCCACATTCATTCTCTATTGAATAATACCTTGATGATGAAAATCCATTCCATAGTTTTTTCAGGAAAAGCTCGAAGGTAAAAGGGTCACCGGTGTACCAATGTCCGTCAAAGGGTTAAAGAAACATTTGAGGGACTACAAAATGAGGCATTCAAAAGATTATATTTTGAGTGCTCCCGGGACTGTGACGACTCCAATCGATGCATTTGTATGGAACATGAAATTGTACGGTAATATCCTTATAAAATTATTATTTTCTTATGTAAAAGAAGTAAAATTTTATTACAAATGCATAATTGTATTAAGAAAACTGAAAACTTCGCCTTAATAAGAGCGCTACGAACTTTTTGAATTAAATTAATCTAATAATTTAATTTTAGTGATTGTTATTTATTCTAATTAGTTCTGTACGTGATATAAAACGTCAAAGTAAATGTAAAAAAAATGTAATTAATAATCACATTTCATAGAAAATATTTAAAAATTGTTGGGGTACTACACACCCCACGTCATTGGCTGTCTTAGATTTCCGAAATTCACTGACGGCTGGTTTTTTTCTCTATCTGACTTAAATCGTAAGTTTGTCGTACATTCTAAAAGTTCAACTTAACATAAACCATATACAGATTGCCATAAAAAGTACGAAAGTCTTGTATTTAGTTACATTCTGAGCTCCACCCGAATTATCTACTTTGAATTTAATCCCAATGTTAACGAAAAATTATCCCAAATATAGCTGGTTTCCTAACCAATTCAATTCCTTTGTATTTTTCCATTTTCAATTCTATAAAAATAAATTTGAATATTTTATGAATAACGCTGTAGCAATTTGTATATATCCCATAGGATCGTATTAAAAAAACATAAGAATATTCTAAACTTGCAGCAGCAGCAGCGGCTTTGCATAATCATATGTTCCTCATTTGCATGTCATTTTCAGAAAATATCAAAAAGGATTAACAAATAGTCAAAGGAGGAAAGGAAAATGTATGCAGAGAAATTCATAAATGCGATAGTTTGTTTTCCAGCATCATTTCGAAAAGTAAGTTGAAGGCGAGTGAGTGTAATACATTTTACTTCAGTTACAAAATAAAACTCATTAAAGTTATTTTTTTAATAATATGCACCCTCCCATTTACTTTCAAGTGGAAACGGATGCTTTTGGTAACACTAATGGACAAATTTTCTTAAAAAAAGAAAACTGCTGACTTGCTGCTTAAGTGATCATTCCTTTTTCAAAAATTGCAGTTAAAAAATGTTTGATATATAGTTTCAGAAATACTGTCATATAAGAATTTTTTCAGTTATTTTTTTTAAAAAAGGTGGCTCTAATTTACTTTAAATAAAGTGAGTGAATGTTATCGTCAAACTAAAGTTTATTTGATTAATATGATAATTTGTTTATGCATAACTATTCGTTCTATTTAAATAAAATTTAAGCTCCAGTACTTTTTATGGAAAAAAATTTAAAAAAAAAAAAACAAGGTATTTTCTTTAGTTTTAGTTAAGTAAAGCAAATTATATCAACACTTAGTGGCAGTTTTCCGAAATTTGTCGAAAACAGAATTGAAAAAAAGCATCTTTCTGAGTAGGAACTCCCATCAGGCAAGCCCTACCATAATAAGCTCCGGAACTGGCTAAAATCCTATTGTTGGCAGCCATGTGTGAATCTTATGAGGATCTAACAGGTGAAAACGTATTCCGAATGAGGTATGGGAAAGAATATCCATATTGCAGCCCTACCAGGAAAAGCTTTATGAAATTTCCGTCTAGTCCTGCTCAGTTTTGCCAAATCATGAACAGACCAGGACGATTCTGGTAAGGACCGAAGCTGGCTAGCATCTTATGCCCTTTTATGAAAAACGTTATTAAAACTTCGATAACCCTACACTCTAATCGAAAACAATACAGGTTAGTCAGATCATGTATCAGTATCAGAGAGGCATCTACTTTATATCGAAATTCCCGAAATAGCTGTGGAAAATATGAATTTTTAAAGTGAAAACTTCTTATGGCACGTTGTGCGGCTGAGGAAAAAAGTTTAAACTCGCGACACCGACCGTCATCGGGATTCCCCGTCATGAATGCGATTGTAAAATTTGAATGTTCTTTGAAGACTTGGGAAACAAACTCGATTTTGGAATTTTAAAGACTTGGGAAACGAACTCGATTTTGGAATTTTGAAGACTTGGGAAACGAGCTCGATTTTAGAATTTTGAAGACTTGGGAAACAAACTCGATTTCAGATATTTGAAGACTTGGGAAACGAACTCGATTTAAAATTTGGAAGACTTGGGAAACGAACTCGATTTTGGAATTTTGAAAACTTGGGAAACGAACTCGATTTTAGAATTTTGAAGACTTGGAAAACGAACTCGATTTCAAAAAATTTAAAAAACGTTGCCTACTTTTAGGCGCAATTAATAATTTGCCCCTAAAAGTATGCAACGCTTTCTGACAAATTTCAAAATAGCGCCTAAAAGTAGGCAACGATTTTAAAAATTTCAGATAATGTTGCCTACTTTTAGGCGCTATTTTTGAAATTTGTTGGAAAGTGTTGCATACTCTTAAGGGTAAATTATCAAAAGCGCCTAAAAGTAGGCAACGTTTTTTGAAAGAATTGGCCCATGAAAGTATGCAATTTTTTGGAAAAAAATTTTAAATTTGTAGCATACATATGTTGACTTTCGGTTAGCTGTTGCTCAGTCAGTAAATTTTTCTCTGCAAGCGCAGCCGAAAGCAGAGCCAGCAGCCCAAAGCAGAGAAAAATCTGAAATACCAGGCCACCATGAACCAGCAGCAAGCAAATTTGGTTTTTTGAAAAACTTTAAAACGTTATATCTCGGCTATTACTAAACCACTTTAGGCAAATGAGGTTTAATAGTTTTTTTTGAGAACAAGCAGATTTTTTGAGGTCATTTGTGTTTTGATAAACTGTCACTAGATGGCGTTTTAAGCAGTTTGAATATTCTAACAGCCATAACTCGGCAACGAATAAGCCGATTTTGATAAATGTGGTGTAATAGTGTCTGTAGGAAGAAGCAGATTTTTAAGTTAAGTTTTAGAAAAATTATGTTTAAGCTATTTAGTCATAGGTCCAGGTACTTTCTTTACCTGATTTTTTCTTATACTTACATAATTCGCAATGATGTTTCTTACTGCAATCAGAATAAATTTTTGTTCTCAAACATTAGGAATACTTAGCTCAAATTTAATTATTCACAGTTGAGGCTACTGTGCCAAGTACACTTCTTCCAGCAATTTTTGAAGTGAAAACTTCTTATGGCACGTTGTGCGGCTGAGGAAAAAAGTATAAACTCGCGACACCGACCGTCATCGGGATTCCCCGTCATGAATGCGATAGTAAAATTTGAATGTTCTATTGTTTCTTTTAAATAAATATTTCAAGTGGAAGACAAAAAGCAAAGCAGACACATTAACTGACACATTCCATTATCATTCAACGATTGTTATGCTTACATGTTTGTTTCTTTCAAATTCCGCGTTGTTGCGTTGACAAATTGAGAATGAGAGCGAGAGTAAAATTTGAATACATATTCCGTTTTTGTCTTCCATTGCATTGCCATATAAAAAGAAAACGCACACATACCAACTAACACACTAACTTGCCATTAAACGCTTTGTTTTCACTTCTGTCAGCACTCCCGGAGTGCAACCCGCCGGTTTTTTTTTTAATTTTTGTTGTTGTTTGCTTGTGTTTAGTATTTTTTACATTTTGTGGAAACTTAAAATAACATTTTTACATAAATTTATATGAGACCTCATCATATTTCTCAGAATGAATAATAATTTATTTCTCGTTTAAACTCGGCAACAGAACTTCCAACCAGCGTTTCAAATTGCTAAAAAACTGTTGCTGTCGATAGTCAGCCACTGCTGTCTGCTGCGTTAAATACAATAGTCGCTGCAATATTTCACGACGAGCTATCGCAGTTGGCAGTCGTTAATTGCAATCTGCTGCGTGAAATAAAATAGTCGCAGCAACAGTTCACGATGAGATGTCGCTATTTGCTGTCGGCTATTGCTATAGAAGTCGTAGCTGTTGCTGTCGTAGTCGACTGTCAACTACGACAGCTGAGTATATGCTAATGCTCTAGCTATTTATTGCGTTTACTATTACTGCGCAGTCACAGCACAATTTTTGGTGCTGTTACTAATTCTTACACAGCAATTTAAACACTGATTCCATCGTATATAGAAAGTATTTTTTCCAAACAGGGAGTATGAGAATTTTAAATTCCCGAAATACCACAGCCACTGATGCAAAGTATAAACGGCATCAAGAGTTTAGATTCAACTGTTGATTAAATGCGACTTTCTCTTACGAAAAAGTCTTTCACGTAAAATTACTTAAGCCGAGCTATGATGTGCAAAAATATGATGAGTCCTTTAAATTTGTTAATCTGTTATGTTGGCAACCTTATTGGTAACAGCTGCAAAATCCACAGAAGCTCAGTGGATTCAGTTGTCACTGGTTTGTCAAATGTGAAATTAATCGACTTGTAAATGATTTGCAATTTTCATGCATTACCTACAACACGCTAGTGTGTCCTTTACGGGCCTGTCAACTATTCCGAAATCCTGTTGATTTGTCTGTCTGTCAGCGTTGAATAATTTATTGATGAAGTGCCACATTAAGCCCTACATTAGGCACGATACATAGCGCATTGGTTTGGTATCAAACATTTAAGATTTCACTACTCTCTAAATTTCTCTGCTATGTCGTTTTATTTATAATTTTTTTAAAGTTTTAAATTTGAGGACATTAACATCTCAAGAAAGTTTTCATTTTCAAGGATAATTAAGTATTTGAATAAAATGAATGAGTTGCGCACTTTTAAGTGATTTTTTGGGCAAAAAGAAGCGGGCGCTAAATTATGTATATTGCACAATAAGGGTATTTGGGGATGAACACAAATACACAACGGCAGTACGGTTGGATGGCTAAACAGCTTCTCCACAAAACGCAAATAGGGAACCTGCAGTCATCAATTTACGAAGAAAACACTTTAAATTTGATGTTGCCGACACGAGAATATTTGAATTTTTAAGTTTCGTGTGAATAAAATCAAACGTCACAGCATAAACTCTCACTAAATGCGGTGGGATAATTGAACCCACCTCTAGTCGGAAGGTACTTGTAACGCAGGATGGTGTTTGTGTTTCAATTTGCGCTCAAATGGCACAACGATAGACGGAAGAAAAACCAAAAGTGGCGTTAAATGAATTAATTCAAAAATTTTTTGGTTGCTGCAAAATTTCTGAGTTTAAATCGAAGTAAATCTCCGTTTTGCGAGATTAACAAAAATTTTTCAAATTTCATATCATGTAATGTGGATGAAAAAAAAAAATAAGGGATTGACTTTTTCTTAAGGTGCTTGGTAACCTAGTAGTGTGATTATGTATGCGAATTAATGCAGCACCTGTTTAAGAATTTAAATTAGGGATTACCTAGTGGATACAAAATTCTCAGCATTTTCTTTATCGTAATGATGTTTCCTATTAACGTAAATGAAAAAAGACGAATAACAATGTAAGTATTCATGGGAAGAACATATTATAGTAGCTAAGGATACACGCTGGTAAAGTGTATCCCATTGAACTTCCAAGAAACATATTTCCTCTAATGTTGCTTTACTTTTTAGTTGAATTTTTGCTACAAGACTTAAACAGTGCTGACTATAATTTAATTTTACTTAATTTAAGAGATCTCAGCTAATGCTTGCGATGGGAATTAAAAAGACGCTGAACGAAAATTTCATGAAATTGACGAGTTGAACAAAGCAATTAAGAATCGTGTTAAGGGTATTCATTAACTTGAAGCTAACAAGTTTTATGATATCCAATTCAAGAAAATTAATTATTTTAATAAGGCTGTGGAGTCTAAAATAATTAGAAATTTTGATTAGAGACAGGCAGCACTTTACATTGTACATTCATTTTTACAGCAATTGAGTTAGGTTCAGTGATCAGTGGGGATCATTAATGGCATTTTGGATATTGTGGAAATATACTGAATCGAGTCTCGGAATGTATATTCTAAAATGTATTAACTAAAAAAAAGAATTTAACCATTTTTTTTTTTTAAATTTAAATTCTGAACTTGTTCTCTTGTTCTGGGTCTGTCAATTATTAGAAATAGTACAAATGTACTGAAAATGTGCCAAATATGCTGAAAATTCACCCATTGTACCGAAAGTAGGTACTAAAAATTTGTCGAATGTACTAACGCATGTATTTCACAATGCAAATTTACTAAAAATAGTACAAACCGAATGTGCACAAAAACGGATGCGGATCCGTTTCGAACTCGTAACGGATCCGTTAGTGCGGATTCCGTTTTTTTATGCTTCGAACTCGTAACATACCTCATACGAGTATACGGATCAGTTTTGGATTCGTTTTTTGTAATTACAACGGATTCGTTCCGGATTCGTGTTTTGTAAATACAACGGATTCGTTTTTTGGTTCCATTTCGGATTAAATTTTTGTAAATAAAACGGACTAATACTGTACCCATATAAGACACTTGAAAAACATGACGACTCACGTTTTCAGAAACACACGAGATAGGGTACATTATTGTGCATTTTGTCGTTTTACCAAAACAAATGAGGGAAAGATATCATTCGCCCTTGACATATATTATAATATATGACAGGTAGCCTAGTAGGTAGCGCACAGGACTATGAATCGCTAGGACATCAGTTCGAGACTGACTTTGCAAATTTGTGAATCGTAAGTAAACATTAAATTTGATAATACAATAAAATTATTTGTTATAAAGTTTCACAATTTGCATATTAAATATTTTGATCTTTAAATAAAATTAATTATAACAAAGGATGTGGAAATGAAGACCGTTACGAATTCGAGACGGATCCGGCAAAGCGTACGATCCATCTGTTTTTTCGAGAGGAATTTCATACGAAAACGAGTTCGAATCGGATCCGAAACGGAGTCTGTTTCTGATAAAATGTACAAAGAAACGAGTCCGTTTCGAATTCAAAACGGATCCGTTTTGCACACTGGGAATGTACGGAAATTGCTATCACTGTGGTGGATAAAGTGAATTATGGTGAAAAATTGCAAAAATGCAACAATGAGTATATCTTCAGGTGGTCAAATGCGTACGATGACATATGTATGGAGAGGAAGATCCAGAATTTCGTAGCGAAAATGATATTTCAAAAATAGGAACAAACTGGCAAAGCACAAAACATAAAGCTTTGGATCTAATTACAACAAAGTTTATGTTCGCCAATTTCTTTGGAAATTATTCTGTTTATGAATTTTATTTTATAGAATGCAACCATTTTTTTTTTTTGTACTTAAACCCAGAACGCTAGAATATCACGATACTAACAAAAATACATCAATGATGCTATTTTCATCACATTTGCGCTTTGAAAAATTCGCATGTACATTGGACTAATTTTTAGTACATTCGTAGAGTTATTTTCACCAAAGAAAAAATACGTAAGTACAATGAAGCAATTTTTAGAACATTCAGAATATGTTCTTAATAATCACCTATAATTTCACCAGTAAATTTTTTGAGTATATTACAAAAAGTACGTTTGCCATCCAAAAAGTGCATTCTGACCCTAAGTGTCATCACTGAACTATATTTGAGTAATAACTCTTACCTTGATATTTTTTTTTGTAAAGATTTTCTTCAAACATCCTTTATGAAAAGTATTTCAAAATACATTTTTGACCTTCTTTTTTCTAGAGATAAATTCTAAAATTCCTGTGTAAATCTACCAATTAATTTTCTTAAAAAATCATCACCAATGTCATCACAAAGAAGAATGGAAACATCATGACTACTCGTCATATATTACTATTTTAATCTCGCCAAAATAAACAGTTTTCCATTATATATTCTTGAATAGCTGTAAATCGTGATTTATTTGATGAAATTCATCAATAATATTCTAAGGGAAAGCATTCACTAACAATAATATACTGTATATTATTGCTGCTAGTTACAGGTGAAGTCAAACACCTTACATTCCATGTGTATGGACATCATTCATTGTGGCTGTCGTCTCATTTTATAGAAATTTCTTGTAATATTAGTCAGATCTGATTTTATTCAACCGACATTTTATAATTTTACTATGCGTACGTATGTACCAGGGAGCAACAGTGAGCCACTCTGCATGCGAGCAATTCATGAGCTCATGAAACTTTCAGCATGGTTCACACAGATCCACGCTCACAGAAAATTTTGTGTGACGAGCCACCATTCGTCTCATGGCAAAGTCTGTGAACGCGAATGTGTTTCACAATCATTTTACTGAATGCCGTTTCATTTCGCTTCGTTTCGTATGTATACGAGTGTTGGGGTGAGCTACTTATGAATATCTTGCCTAGGCCTGTTATTGTTTCATTTTATATCTCCGAATTGACGCTTTAATGGAAGCAATCAAGTTGGCACCAAGTAGAAAAACGAAGGGCTATTTGGAGTTTGATTTCTGAAATTAAGTTTTTTTAAAAAATTGTTTCGAGAGCGAGAAAAAAATGTTGTGGTCCAATTGACGGTGAAATGTCGAAAATTGATTTTGGACATCGCTTAGCGTGGTTCGCTCTAATCGATGGGGAAAGGTCTAAAATTGATTTGAAGTGTCTTCGGATTATGGAAAGTGCCGCTTTTGACCAGTTTTTTCCAATCGATAGAGAAAAGTCAAAAAAAGATTTTTGATATTACTTATGATGCCTCCAGATCCTGGAGGGCCGGTTTTTGACCCATTTTCGGGAAACGTTTCTTTTTGCTCCAATCGATAGAGAAAGGTCATCCGGAGCACCCCTGGACCATGAAAATTTCATTTTCGACCCATTACCATATCTAGGGAGCACTCCAAGTGGTATCCAAAATCCAGTTTTGGCTTTTCCCTATCGATTGGAGTAAAAGACTCAAGTGATGTTTTCGACCATTCTCTATCGATTGGAACAAAAAAAAAAATATCCTAAGATGGGTGAAAATTTGCTCTAAAAAATTTACTACCGTTCTCTGGTATGTACATACCTACGAGTCGTCAAAGTAAATTCTGTTGACTTTTTAACGTTATTTGTCATAACCTTGGAATAATCTGCTGATTTGAAGCAATTCGTAATTGAAATCGTTATTTTCCTTAAAGTCATAACAATATATGATGAGGAAAATTGCAATCAACTGGATAAGTTTGATATCAAAAATTATTTTTTCCTATCCCCAAGCAAGTTCTTTTAATGTTCTCAAACGATGTTGTACATACACACGTACAAGTTAACGTCCACTATGAGTACAAAAATAGCCTCTATCTTCATATTATAAATTTCAATTATCCGTAAGCTGAAAAATCGTATCCTTTTGAAATTAATTTAATCTCTTCCATTGGGATTCAA
This sequence comes from Tricholauxania praeusta, assembly GCA_949775025.1. Taxonomy (NCBI): domain Eukaryota; kingdom Metazoa; phylum Arthropoda; class Insecta; order Diptera; family Lauxaniidae; genus Tricholauxania; species Tricholauxania praeusta. The sequence continues at coordinate 38,253,525 of OX459031.1, forward strand.
GTGAACAATCCACAAACTACGTTATACTTCCTTGCGATAAAAAGGACAATGCAAGACAAAACAAAATCCAACGCTACGGAAGACTTCGGAATACACAGCGGAAGTGAATTTGTTACAAAACTATTAAAGGGAACCGGAAATTGAAATAAAACTAAAGCCAGAGAGAGATTTCTTCTAACTGCTATGGTACGAAAGCAGAGCAATGGAATGAGATCGAAATAAGAAGGATTGGTTAGAAATGAGACAAACAATGGAATCAAGTAAAAAAAAAGACATATGAGTGTGTGCTTGAGTGACGGTTGACATGAAGAATACAAATGACATTTGCTATATCACGTGGCATTTTTGAAAATGACAAAAATTGCCAAAATAAAAATTTCAGGCATTTGAAGGTTACAGAAAAAAAGTAATAACTTAACTTCAATTGCTCTGTTGAATTTGCACACAGGATGAAGATGAACAAAAAAATTTCAAATGAAAGGATAATGACGTCAACCACAACATTTCATTCAGGAACATCACAACGAAAAAAATTTGATGTGAAAGTGTACGATTTTTACGATAATGCAAACAAAGCGGTGCACAGTGAAATGAATGTGAATAAATATTAAAAAATAAATAAAAATTTGATGTTTAAGATGATGCGTTCAGATTGGCACTTAGCTAAAATAATTTTTTTTTTTTTGTAATGTAATTAACGCCATTTTTTCGTAAAAAAAACTTAGTTTGACATAGCAAACAAACAAAACCCAAGTTCAAAAATCTCTGATGACCAATATTTTTTTAAATTTAACCCACTGTGCCCCATATGTTTAAGTTTTCTCATACTAAGTACATACGCCATTGTGTGTGTGACTGCACAACTTTTATCCTAATGAAGAGGAATTCAAAATAAAGCAAAACTCATAAAACAACAACAGCAAAACAATTTTTTGGCATAATATTAACAAATGAATTTTATTAAGGACTTATGATGATAATGATTGTTTTTTGTTGTAATGGCTGCTTTTGTGTTAGCGAGCCCCTACCTTCATAATCATAAGCACAATCCAACAACAGATTGATAAATTAAAGGCTTAAATATAATAGGGTTGCCATCTGTGCGGTTTTGTTTTTCTGCGTGTTTTCTTTCTTGTTGATTCGTTTATTATTACGTACAATAAATTACCATCACATTTGCTGTTTATGCAGCCGCTATCGTTAGTTGCCTGTTGCGTGCACAGTGAAAAATTCGAAATGTTTGGTGGTACAACTATATAAATGAAATGAAATGAAAGCCGTTTTCATTGAGCGGGATTCACGCAAAATCTACTGAATCAATTTTGATCAAATTTTTTTAGTCATCTTTCTTAGACGCTTGGTCCCAACATAGAATTAAAATTGTCACGATATTCTTGTTAAATATCAAAATATTAAAGTTTTAAAATTGCTAAAAAAAATTAATTTCACACATAGAAAGAAGCATGTAAGCATAACAAATCGTTTAATGGCAAGTTAGTGGGTTAGTAAGGGTGTGTGCGTTTTATTTTTATATGGCAATGCAATGGAAGACAAAAAACTGATTTTTACTCTCGCTCTCATTCTCAATTTGTCAACACAACAACGCGGAATTTGTGAACAATGAAGAATGAAAAAAATTTCAGTAGGCTCACACATAGAAAACACACATGCTGTCCTACATGGCTTGACAACATGTGGGACTGTCAATATTGCTTTAAGTTCACATTATCGAGCATGCATCATGCATCACATCAATTGCAGAACAATTTATGAGCGCCCACATCGAAGTAAACTGCATGAAATCCTATTTAAAATGAAAAATGTTCATTAGGCTTGATAGTCAGTTCACACAGGTTGTATGGTTCGACACTGCCAGCAGAAAAATCAACAATTTTTGAAATCCATCCAACATGTGTGTCAAGCGGTCGTTCCTAGAGTTTACTTTATCGAAAATTGATTTTGTCAAGCGGCAATTCCACCCAATGTCGTTTTGTTAACCATCGAGAAAAATAATAATAACAAAACTTTTAAATAAAATAATGTGATATTTAAGAAAGTTAAACTAAATTTTGAAATGATATTGCTCTGGATTAGGACGGATTCGGCTTCGTAGAATTGTTTCCTGAACGCTTTGATAATAAAAAATCCGAGAACGAAATTTATTAAAAAAATAGGGGAAAAAAACTTGTGACATATAATTAGTTATATAAGTTTTGGCTTAAAATAATTTTGCTCGAAAAGCTAAAAAAAAAAAAATATTTCAAAGTATTTTTGACTAGACAAAGTTTATAAAACAAAATAAAATATTAATTTTTCACAAATTTTTAGAGCAAAAAGAATTGCTTCTTTTTATTTTTATTAGATATTTATCCATCAAAAATGCTGAATAACACAATAAACATAAAATTTTTTATTGTTTTTTTTTTTGGGGATTTTTTAGTTAAAAATAATTTTCATCCACACAAAATTTTAGGTCATGCAAAATTTTAATCCATCGTTTGTCCAAAATATTTCCATTAATTGTGTGAAATCTGATTTCAAAAACTTAAACAACTACCTTAGTGTGGCGATTTTAAAATTTTGTTCGTCTGGGCGTGTCACGCCCTTTTATCAAACTGCTTTTGCTAATGCTAGTCCGGACCATTATGTGTTTTTATGCAAAGACTGTGCGGCGCTGCATAGCACATTTTTTACTTTGATATCTATGTATATGTGAAAGCACCCGAACAAGGTAGACGGCCTTAGCTCCAGTAACGTTCCGGACGAGATTATAGCGAAGCCCATTCAAAGGCCTAAAGTCGCTCAAACAAAATTTATAATTTGACCGATTGAAATGGATTTTTAAGGAACCAGAATTTTAAAAAGATATGATTCAATATTATAGTCAAAATTATTAAACCATCAGACCTGAAATCAGTTATTAATTCCCACAAGTAAATTTGGAGTTTCTATAAAAAAATATCAAAATTTATCATAAGTTTTTTTGTCATATGTCCCCAAACATTTGAAAAGTTTTAACTGTGTTTTGTCAACATTTTAAAATGAGACAGACAACAGCTGTTTCCTTTTTTGTATAAGTTTTGTATCTGTTTTCAGATTTAGATGATTTCTCATCGCTTGATTTCACCGATTACATAAATTTAACTAAATTATTATCATCATCATCGCAATAAACAGTAAAATGTGTTCATCGTCCTGTAGAGGACCTTGAGGGAGAAAGGATTGCCTCGTAAGCCAAATTGCCTACGTTAGTGTAAACTAGTAAGAGTGTTATCTTTGATGTGCCAAACATTTTATACCCTAAACTGCATTCGCAGTGAAGGCGCACAAGTTTCAGGTTTTTATTGGAGGCATGTAAACATGGCACATAAGCATCTACCACTTGTTTGTTTCTTGGAATATCGTAATTTATTAAATAGTTTACCGTACTTTGTTTGCTTCCAAAATACATGACTTTAAAGATTTGGTACAAGTGCCTCCGGATATTTATATATATTTAAAAAATAATAAATTCTGAAATAAATATCTCATGCCTTTAATGTTCCGAAACGTTTCTTGTTTGAATTGAAATATTTTTAATATTAGAAAACATCTAAAATCACTTTGTCATGCCTTTGTTCGTGGTGTGGCCGTTTTTCCTTCAACGCTCAGCTCAAGCGCATTAGTTGTATTCGGTAGCAAACAGAGAATGCCAGTGAGACATTCATCATTTTTTCCATTCATGAATCTATTGAATCTTTCAGCAGGTTCACCACTTACAAAAAATTTTGTGAATCTATCAACTATTCCGTCTCACGGCGAAGTCTGTGAATCTGAGTGTGATTCAGAATCCTTTCTAGTGAATCCTGATTCATTTCGTATGAGTATATGGGTGTTTCGTGAGCTATTCATGAATCAAAGGCACAGATTGTATCAAAAAAGTTTGTGATACTCGCGTGGAACATTTTGGGAAGATTTTTAAAAAATGGGGAAAATTGTTTTTTTGACATAGTTTAGAGTAGCTCCGTTTTTGACCCATTTGGGTAAATTTTTTTTTAATATTGTAACCAATGGTGAAAGGTCGAAGGGTGGCTCCGGACCCTGGAAGGACCGTTTTTGACCCATTTTCAGGAAATTTTTTTCTTTCTGTAATCAATGGGGAAAGGTCGAAAATGTATTTTCGACATCATTTATGATGGCTCCAGGCCCTAGAAGGACCGTTTAGAACCGATTTTCGGAAATTTTTTTTTTTTCTGCAATTAATGGGAAAAGGTCGAATATAGATTTTAGACATCACTTAGGGTGACTTCGGGAAAAAATTTTACTGCTGCAATTGATAAGGAATGGTCGAAAATGGCTTTTGGACATCACTTAGGGTAGTTCCGGATCCTGAAAAGGACCGTTTTCGGTCCTTTTCGAGATCCGGAGCCATTCTAAGTGATGTCCAAAATAACCGCTTTCAACCTTTCCTTATCAATTGGAGTAAAAAAAGTTTGGGGTGGATCAAAACAAATTTTTTTTTTTTGCTCCAATCGAAAGAGAAATGTCGAAACTAGCCACTTTTTTAGCTTTATCTATCCATTGGAGCAAAAAAAATATGTTTTTATCCACGCTAAAATTTTTAAGGAAAGATTTAAAATGGTTTTTGGACATTACTTAGGATGGCTCCGGACCTTAAAAATTACCAGAAGGGTCGAAAACGGTCCTTCCAAGGTCCGGAGCCACCCTAAAAATGTTGAGGAAATAGGTCAAAAACGGTCTTTTTCACGGTCCGGATCAACCCTATTTAATGTCCAAAATTCATTTTCGAGCTTTTCCTATCGATTAGAACAAAAAAACAATTTCGAAAGTGGGCCAAAAACGGTCCTTTCCAAGGTCCGAAGCCACCCCAACTGAAGTCAAAAATCCATTTTCGAACTTTCCCCATCGTTTGGAGAGAAAAAAAAACAGTTTTTCTATACTACAGTTCAACATAAGTGGCTCGAGCCATTCACTGCTTCATGAATCTGAATCTATGTGAGTGTGAGCTACTTACAAGTTTTGATTTTAGATTCATGAACAGCATGTTATCTTCTCATTTACTATTAGTGAGTGCAATTCAGAATCACACTCACTATAGCATGCAAAAGGCACACTCACGTCTCATATTTTTGGCAGTGGCTCAAAACCCTCAATGAGCTACTGAATGACGTTCTTTGGCAGCAAGTTCATGCGCCGAACTGGTTTCGACAAATACAAGAGCTTTGAGTCATGTGTATTTTACATGGCCGTCGGCCCAGGGCCCTTACATTTAATTTTCTTTTGGATTATTGTAATTGATCCACTTTGCGTTACCCGTGACATAATGATGTAAAACCATTATTTTTTTGCCGCTGGAGCAGATGTTCGTACGTAAAAAAACACTGTACGACGTTTTTCAACTTCAACTCGTATGGCACTCAATTTTCTTGGTTTTGGATTATTCCGAAAGATTTTAAACGATGGGAAATGTCGTTTTGAGTCTCACGTCCAATGAACCTGAAAGTTCTTTTTGTGTTTAACATGGATCTTCATACAGTAATGCCCCCAATTCTGCGTCATCAAACTTTTTCTTCGGTCATGAACGCTCCTTATCATCCACGTCGAAATAAGCATTTTTGTAGCGTTGAAAACATTCGCAAAACATTCTATCACTCAAAAAAGCCTCACCAAAAGTGAGCTCAGCCGCTTAATTTCTTGAATTGAAGGCAAAAAGCAGAAGTTGTTGAGAGATGCCTGAGCTTACCATGTGAAGTTTCTGATCTAACATTTACTGCTGATGTCATCTATTGAAAACGTATTTATACCAAGAAGACGCTCTACGCAGCGGCGCGCCGATGCAACAAATTTATCGGAACAACATAATTTTTGCTTAAAAATCGGCAAGACATAGCTGAAGTTTCAGCTAAAAGGCTACGCTATTGGTGTCTTTTTATATAGTTTATTGTTCTCCAAAAGTACCAGTAGACTAATTGACCAAACTAATAAATTTCAAAATTGCAGGCTTTCAAAATCAAGTGGCTAACTTAATCAGAAACAAAAAACTCATACAACTTCTCAAAGAAAGTTTACTTAAATAAAGTCCTTAGCGTCCAAAACGACTGATCTCCACTTTGCACTTTTAAAGAGCCATAAACTGCTTAAAAAATTATATCAACCGTTGCTTTATATTTAAAAATTCAGCTTTATTTTCCTCATCTTAAGCAAAGTAGACGGATTTTCTTCCTTATGTACATAAACTTGAAAAAATAAAAGTTTTCGAAAGAAAAAGCACCCAAAAAATTCATTCACATAAAACATTAAAATGAATACAAGAGTTTGCAGAAAATAAAAATTTTACTTTGGCGCACGACGCTGACGTGTTAACACGTTTCAACTTTGAACTCATAAAATGGATTTTCACATTACGTTTGCTTCGAGAACCCGTACATACGTTGCAGCGACACTATCATTTTAAGAATTTTATAACAGCCCCAGATGGAGGACCATGCGCTTACGCGCTGACTTGTTGGCTTGTGTTTCATTCAATCCACACACCCATTCCCCCAAGTCATAAATTATGCAGTGATACCTTTTTACTTGTGAATGACCAACACGTGAGAGGCCTTGAGGAAATTTCGAATACGCTGGCAAAGAAAAAAAACAAGCGTACCGTACACCCTCCACTCCCTCGTTCAGCAAGCAATACCTGCAAACAACGCATAAAATGTTTACATCGTTGAATTTTTTATTGAATTTATTAATATTGTGTTTTTGCGCTACTGACCTGAACTGCATAAATTATGTACAAGGATAAGTGTTTATATGCAAAATACAAGAAAAAACAGGTACGGACATATATTTGAAAGGACAAAGTCCTCGTATTTACTTTTTTATCGTTGGTCGTATGCAAAACATTGGAGTACATGCATTTTTCCAATTAAAATAGTGATTTAAACAGAATTGTACTTAAAATATTAATGATTTATTGCAAAAACATTAAAAAGTTGAACACAAAATTGAACCCAACGTATTCACATGGGAATCACAACACAGTGGCTGCCTGAGTCAAATAGCGAACAATTTTGATTTATTGACAAAATTATGAATTGTCTTTGAAGGATACGCTTTATTTCCGAAACACGACCTTAAAGCTTAGGATAATTGGTCATTTTGTGAGTTGGCATCTCTTTATTCACAAAAAAAATACTAGAATTTTCATATTAATTGCCACCTGAATCTCTTTCAGTAAAATACTGTTGAAGTCACTTGCAATCATAACGTGTGCATGGCATAGAGATCTGCACTCTATTATGTTGAAGAGTGAAGTAATGTCCACATAGGATTTGATGTTTATAACACATCCCACCAGGATTTCATTGATATCACAGCAAATAAAAAATGTGTATGGAATTTCTCACACAAATAGATTGAATTCAATAATTTTAAGCAAAAAAATCATTCATAACATGGCTAAGTCAATATAATATCAATACCAGAACCTTCAAATATACGCGTATAATTTTTTTCGTGTTTCATTGGATTTGCTTTGAAAATGGAATTGAAATTCGAATTTGATTCATTTGGTATTCCCCAATCGGATTTATAAATTTGAACTTAAATTAAATCCGTCAGACAACCAAATAGAAAATTAAATTGTGGATAACAAATAACTTAGAGATAAATTTTGATTGAAAAGAATATAATTTTATAAAAGCAATTGATTTTAATATTTATATCCAAGTGAACGGTAAAACAAAGGAAATAGTAAAACAGAGATTGCTAAGAGACTGCATTTATACTTGAGAAATGTGGGAGATGGCGTATGAAATTGTATGATATAAAGCAGTGATGGGCACATAGTGGCTCTATTTGCTCTCATTGCTCTAACCGTTATTCGACGTAGAAGCAAGCAAAAAAAAATTCGCAGAATTTCAGCGCTATCGAGGTACAGCGTTGACTTGAATTCAAATGAAAGCAAAAACAAAACACAAAGTCATAATCGACGGCGCCGCATTGTGTCTTGACGAATGTAGCAATTGTTTTTGTTTGTAGTGCAATTTGGTTTTTTTTTTTGTGCTAATAGTAATTTTGGAAATGAAAATAAAAAAAAAAAATATAAAAATTTCGTTTGTTTTTGCTTGATGTTGTTGTTTTGCTCTTTTGTTAGATTTCTATGCCCACCGCTGATATAAAGTATGTAAGAGTATATAAATTCCAGTGTTTTAGTTACATAGCAAAATTGCGCCTAAGTAAGGAATGCTCCCGTATGTTGCGGCAAAGTAAAAACCCAATTCGGTGTAAGACACAAACCCATCTATTCTGCATTTAGCTTTAACCTTAACCCTTTCACGCCTACTGTGACAATACGTCCCAGATACTTTCAATGCCATGTCCTACAATTATTGTCAATGGAAATTCCTATTTAAAGCGTCCCAATTCAAGTTTTGTGTTTTCTTTACACAAAATCGTACTTAAATATGTATTATTTTTGACACGTGTGTACCATTGGTTGGATTTGCTGCCATGTGTTGAGAAATTTTGTCGATCTGGCAAGCCAAAAAGTGTCAAAAGCATATGTTCTGCGATCGCGATTGGACAAGCAAAAACGCGAGACTTTTCCATTTTTTACGTTTCTTTTGTTTTTTACGATCATAAAATATCAGCAGTAATTTTTGTAATCTTTTGATATATTGTCATAGTTTATGTTTTACGTGGGACTTATCGATCTCAATATTTGTTCTTGCAGATGTCAAAGAAAAGGTACTCAGAGGAGGAGGTGGCAGACATTCTGTCCGAATGTACAGATGATTTACATTGTTTTTTTTTTTCAAATAAATTCAAATATAAAACAAAAGGACTATTTCACTTTTATATTTTATGCAGCTTATTGGGACATATTGTCAAAGCGTAAAACCTTATTGGGACAATATGTTCCAGGATAACGAAAGGATTCCCGAACTTTTTAAGGATGCAGACCATGTTTTTTAAACTAATCTTTACTTATTTTGAAAAAAAAAAAAAATTCAAAATGTGGTCTGAAGCGGAAATAAGACTCCGGCGCGAAAGGGTTAAGATGCCTGGCAGATAAAGGCTACCAGCACCTTGTGAAAAACGATATTACTGTAGCATATGATAAAATCATCGTAACAAATGTGCTGTTGCAAGCACTTAAGTGCTTCATAGCAATTAATGTTCTCAGTGGTTTGATTTCAAAATATCAGAAGAAAATGAGCTGCAATCAAAACAGAAGTTATGTTAAACTTGTGAAAACAATTCTATGATAGTAAGTAAATTACAGCCAGCAACAAAGTCTACGCAGCATAAATTCAATAAGACACAACCGTTAACTTGGAATGTTTTCGAGCATACCATTGGAGTTTTAATACGCCGCAACCGCTGTTTCCTTAGAACAGTACACTATACATCATAATTGTAAATATTTGCTGTGCGCTGCATAAAATTTGCCGCCATTACAAAGCTGAACTAAATGAAAACATTAATATATCCGGTAATGATGATAATGGCAATGTTGGCAGTGTTTGCTCATTCGATGAAGAACTTCAAAGGGAGGCAAAGGATAACAAATGACATTGCCAATCCTTCCGGAATGAGCACTTTTAGTAATTAAACTTTTCCTATCGACATATATAATTGTCTTATAAAATATCAAAGAATTAGCAAGATGAAAGTCTGTCACCGAGCTCTGTTTAAAATAAATTTATACAAATTTTATTATATTATTATCATAGAAAATTTTTAAGCCAAACTTTGACCAGTCAATTGTAGTCGAAAAACGATAAATATTAAGTATTAAAAACCAATCTTTTCATTTGAAAAAGAATTTGATTTCATTAAAAAGAAATTATTTGTCTGCTATTATTTTTAAATACCATTTAAGGATTTCTTATCTAAAGCTTCAAGTTAAATTTCATTTACATATATATATATATATATATATATATATCTCATTGAACTTGAATCATTTCTGCATTGTTTGCCTTAAGTTCTTCCGAAAAGTTTTTTGTTGTTCTCTTTAAACCTTTCAAAGCATTTTCTATTGCTCTTTGATTGTCTGCTATTTCATCGATTGTCTGATATAAAACATACCATCACATAAATCGATATGTCAACATTATCTTCAAAATATCAATGAAATGTTGAGTTTTCCTCTTTTTGGTGTGTAAGGTGCGGTGCTTGATAGCTCAGATAAATGTCATGATAAATGATAAAGCTTATTATCATTATTTTTTCAAAACACTGACGCTCACTTTCTTCGCCCACTGTATTCTTACTGTTGAAAAGAATGTCAATTATCTTCTCGGTATTTGCTGAATTAATCTTCTGAAAACTACAAACAATTTTTAATATCCTCCGATGTTGGGCGCCATTGATAATACTGCGACACCGGCTTGATTTTCAAGAAATGATCTTCAAAAATCACTGAATAGCATAATTTTAAAATATCTGTCCTCTAACTCCTCAAGGAGCATAGAGTTTCCGTATAGTACCAACATTTTCCGAGTCATGAATTTCAGCACTTTGACTCTCCGTAGCTTACGTCCTGCAGTTTTGCTGTGCTTTATCATAATTTTGCGGCCTTTTTATCTATTTATCGACTACTTTAGCTTTTTCGAGATTTTATCATTTCTCGAGTTAGTCAACTTTTTTAAATACTTCGACAGTTTTTTGATTTTTAATACTTTCCAAATTTTCAACTTTTTTCGACTTTTTTAACATTTTTCGAAACTCTTCGATATATTTCGACACTTCAATATTTTTTGAGTTTTTTAAAATTTTTTATATGAGTCGACCTTTTCGACGTTATTCGACTTTTTAACAATTTTCAGTCTTTTTCGACAGTTATAGATATATATCGACTTATTGATAGAAAGTTTTCAACTTTCAGAGAAACTTTTGCGATGTACTATAAACCGACATTTTTCAACTACTTCATATCTTTTTGAATACAGAAATTCTTTCACTGAATAAAATTGCATAATAAATAATGTTAAAGCAAAACCGAAAACTTATTTACCCCACCTACGACGCATAAGGTAGGTATTACTGCAATGAATAAAACTTTTTAAATACAAATAAAAAGGACGAATAATAAACGAAGTCAAAGTGTTCATAAGAAAGGACTTCATGTGACAAGTAGCACAGCACTTGGCAAACTTTTTTTTTTCTCGAACTCACTGCACTTGTATTCTTTCTATTCGTCCCTTGTCAAGTATTTTTATTGCTAAGAGCAATTCCTTCAATTTAAAGAACAACTCTTTGCAGAAACTTTACTAAAATTAAATCAGAAACTTTCAGAACAAACAAAAAAAAATGTCTTTGCTGCATTTTTTCAATTTATCGCACTATGAGAATGCACTTTCCACCCATCGGGAGGACGCTTGGAGTTAGCGATAGAGATAACAACAGCGTGGAATTGCGAGTAATGATAAGTGGCAATTGTGGGTGTAGAATAGAAGAAAAAGGAAACTACAAAAGTGTCAACATAAATGCGGGAGGAAATATGTGAGATAGAAAAAAAATCTATTGAACAGTTAAAAAGAAAACAAACGAGAAAAAATCTGGTAAGCATGATTGACAAGCAGCGATATCCTGCAAAGATACTACAATAATAGGAAGACAAACCAACTAACAGACAAAGTGAAAATCACTTCAATGCATACATTGACTTGCCAACTAACTGGGTTGCCAGATATGATGGAATGACATAGTACATTGGTTGTTCTTGGAGGCTCAATTTAGTTCGTTTGTTTGGAACATTCACGTGTTAGTTGTTCAAGTAAAACAAAAATTTCCATCAAAATAGGACTGTTCTACAGAACAAAAAAGAGTTTAGAGTTCTAAGTTAAGCTAAGTTTTTTTCTCAAAAAATTACTGAATTGAATGAAATATAGCTGGACAATCAAAAATTAAATTAATATTTTTTAACGGGGAAGTCGGACAAAATTTAACGCTTAGAGTTGTAGAGTATAGCCTTTATGATCTAAGATTTTGTTCATTAAATAGTTTTCAATTTGAGCACATTGCACATTGATTACACAATAGTATAATAAATTTCATATATATTTAGGCGAAAAAAAAATATCGATAATACATATATAAAGTGGGCTATGAAGAGAAAAAATAGTCCTTTTGGACCTCATTCATTAATGGTTTAATGAATATAAATTGCCTTTTGATATAATATAACCTCAAGTATCTTGAAAATCATAATTTTTGCAATTCTACTTCGGTTAGAATATTTCCAAAATCTCATCCCTTCGAAAATTGTTGGCCTCGGATTCGAATTCAAAAACCTTCAAAAAGGTATATTCAGTTCTCAGAACTAGAGCTCTGACCAACTTTTGACGCACTGTGTAATTTAGGCTAGGCCAGAATATTCTATTTATTATTTTATTAAAAAAAAGAAACACTTCTGTTTGCGAACTTTTAGAATATGTGTGAGTAAGTTTTTAGCCATGGCTGTAGTTCAAGAAATAACTCAAAAGCCATTACAGATATATATTCTTGACCAGCGTCACCACCTGAGTCGATTTAGTGATGTCCGTCGGTCTGTCTGTCTGTCCGTCTGTTGAAATCAGGTTTACGGGAAAACCAAGAAAGCTAATTGAATGAAACTTTCACATCTTCTTGCAGGCATCTTGCTATTGAAAATTCGCGAAATCGGTTAACGGACACGCCTACCGCCCATACTCTAAGCATATTTACCCAGGGCAATTTTGAAGAAAGTTGCAGCGATTTTGATGAAACTTGGAGATTTGGTGCACATGTAAGCCAAATTAGGATTAGGCTGGGTTTCAACTTTCGAAAAGGTCGTACAGGGGCGTAGCACAGCCCTAAGATTTATCATTTATACTACGATATCTTGTAAGCCGTTCAAGATATTGCGATGAAATTTAGTAATTGGATACAAATCAAATATATCTTGAATTGTGATAAAAGTGGGCGGAATCCAAAAAGTGGGCGTGGCATTTTTATACAGTTAAAATATTTGATTCCGCATATCTCAAAATTGGCACAAACTATTTCCATAAAAATTTTGGAAAAAACTCTTTGAAGGGCGTGGCACCGCCCACAATATTTATAAACGTTGTATTAAGAGAAATAACAACGTAATCGTTATGAAATTTAATGGGGTCTATAAGGTCTCTTATTACAAAAATTTGGTCCAATAGTACCTGTAGGCGTGGCACCTTCCATATAAGCATATAACGTTTATTGTTATAGATAGTGTGCAATGAGAGTAACCTTCATAAAATTTGGTGCATAAATGTCAGTTACTATAAGCTTTAAAAATAAATGAATTTTGACGGGATTGCATCAGTGGGCGTGGCACCTCCCATATTAACATAAATTTGTAAGCGCTGCTTTAAGTGAACTATTGCAGCAATTGCCATGAAATTTAATGTAAGTGGTTCAGTTGCTACAGAGTATATCTGAATCAAAAGTGGCTGAAATAGAACCAGTGGGCGTGGCACCTCCCATACAAATAAAATACGGTAAGAGGCATATTTATCGAAATATGTGAGCAATCATACTAAAATTTGGTGTAGAGGGTTTGCTTATGAAAAGCTATTTCTGGATCAAAACCGGGCTGGATTGAACCAGTGGGTGTGTCACCGCCTTAAATTTTAAATTTAACTGCGGCATATATCGCGAACTATATAAGCTATTGTGCTAAAATTTAATTTGAGGATGTCGATCACAAATATAAGTTATTGAACCAAAAGTGGGCGGAATTGAAATTCGGTACTGATGTTTATTAGGTTAAAACAACAAAAATTTGTGAATTTCCTTAAAAAATATTTAAATCCCTAGAACTATCATTTTCTTTGTATTTATGGCTACGATCTCCCACTGTGACCTGGTACAATTCTTATTCTTATAATTATTTTTTATCATATACATTATCCCCCCTCCCGATCAATTAACCACTCGTACCGAAGTTAATCTACCGGGCCTGCAGAGAGTGCTATTTCCATTTGGTAACCCTACTCAAATCCATATAAAGTTTTTTCTTGCATTTATACGATGCCATGACAAGAGACATAGTTTCCTGCAGGCAATGAATGAAGTCAACGCAACATTCGCACTAACAAATATTCAATGAGGTTGAAATTTTTTTTCACATACCCAAGGATGCTGCTGTCGCTCCGAGTTGTGAGATGTCTAAAAGTACAGAAAAAAAAGTAAGAAAAAATAATGGGGAAACTACAGTTGCATTAGAGCTGCCAAATAGGGTTAAGTGCTTTCATAGCATGCATTATTTACGCTTGGGTATAGTGCGCGAGAAGTCGCGAAACCAAATATGTGGAAGTTGGTTTGCAAAGAAATCACATTAATTATGTTTTCCTTAACGCTTTAGGATTCCTTAAATGCAGTTTTTACACTCGTATTTGTCAGCTGAAGTTAGTACTTTTACATCTACGCCCAGTGAAGCAAAAACACTAAGAATGGTATAACATTAAAACTATGGTTATAAGTTCATAAGCACATATTTAACTTTATTGCAGTTAAATATTCAATATGTTGCTACATGGGGTTTTTAAGTTTTAATGCAAACTAATTTCAAATTAACAAGTTCTTTACCATCATCTTTAGATAACGAGCATCACTAAAATCCTTCTTAATCCTTCGACTCACTCATTGCAGCGTCGAAAGCGAAAAGAAATGCTGACTGGCTGGCGTCTAAGTGTAATCAAAACCACTAATAAGAGAGGGCATTAAAAACTTTTCATAAATACTTAAGTGAGTTTCTTAAGCTGCGTGGAAAATGTAGTCATAACTTTTCTCATAAAACCAGGATTCACCGTGTTAGCATAAAATTGTAAGCAAATGTGCGAGTACTCGCACACACATTCATAGCCTTTTTTCATCCATCAGACTTCAGCCCGTAGACACCCAGAGCGCATCTCTTGTAGGTCGCAGGCTAGGCCACATAGCGATTGTTATATTGAGTTGTTTTACAACAACACGCCAAGTGCAGATGGCGCTGAGGTTTTTTGAGTTTCTTAAGATGCTGACAGTGCGGCTTGACGTATGTTGGCACTAACATACGCAGTTGAGTCTTAGATTGGCAACAGTACCAAAGTCAAGAGAAGAAGGCAGGAAGGACGGAAACACAAGTGAAAAACTTCATTAAAGCTGCTACTTTTTGAAGGACTGATGTTGGCAAAATATCGTGGTGTTGTACAGTGACCTAACGTAATTTTTTGAATTCGGAAAATATTTTAAATAAATATATTATATAACAGTTTCCTTAATAGAACCAATTAAGTCCTTGGTAATCGAGTGCAATTAAAAAGTATCAAGCTGCAAAGTTTCAAGTAGTTTTGCTATATATCAATGTATGGAAAAACTCTAAAAGCATTGAATAGTATTAAAAAACATTGATAAAGTAAAAGGTAACGAAAAAATCGAATAAATTCGAATACCCAAACTCAGAAAATCTCGAAAAGATTCATATAATAATGGAAAACATTTACAAAGAAAGTTGAAAAGGTCGATTAAAACTTAATTCGTATCAAACAATATCGGAAAGGTCAAATTGTATTGAATGACATTAAAAAACATCGGTCGATAATAGTCGAATTAGATATAATAAAGTCGAAATTTATCGAACAAGTCGATAAGTTTCGAAAAAACATAGAAAAATTGAAAGTTTCAAAGCATCGAGAAATCCAAAAAAGTCGAAAAACAAAGAAAAAGCTGAAAAGTATCAAAAGGGACAGAAATGACCAAACTGTATCGAAGCAGTCGATAGAAATCAAAAAGAAGCGAATAGTAGCAAAAAAGATCGAAAATTTTGATATGCATATGAGGCGCCCAGTAGTAAAACCGGTCAAGTCCCATTTTCATACTTTTGGAAAAACAAGGAAAAACGTTTATCTTCATCTATGTGTATTGAAAAATTAAAACATATTTCCCTCAGCTTATAAAATTCCTTACTCACAGCACGTCAGATCAGACTTTTCGAGTTTCATTTGCCTATGTTTTTGAGAAAACAATTTTGGACTTGGCCGGATATGATACCAATGTACTGAACTTTGCCGGTTTTGACAGAGTAATCAACAAATTTTGTTTGAAAAAAAGTGGACTTGGCTGGTTTTGATATCATTGTACTGCACGGCCGGTTTTATTTCTAGGCGTTGGACCGGTTTTGAAAGTAAGTTCATGGCCTTGGTCGGTTTTGAAATCCATGCATCAAAATAAATTTAAAAAATTTAATATTTCTGTCAAACATTTTTTTTTTAAACTAAGAACATAGTTGAAAGATAAAGCATGATCTAGATTTTGATTTGTGAGGATATCTCAAAATTTGATTTTTTTGCACTTGGCCGGTTTTGCAACTGAACGCCTCATATAACAAAAATTCGAGGAAATCAAGAAAGTATGGAACAGTAAGGCAAATTAGCAAATGAACATCTATACAATTTTTATTAAGTTCTAATGTTAGCTCCAGAGATATTGGCAAAAGTTTAATTATTGCTTGCAGTGCCGCAATTTTTTGTTTTATTTAAAAAAACTTTTGTAGCGCTCTTATTGAAAAACCCTTTATTTCGACACTTTGTTAGTACTTATTTCTCTGTATAAGAAAGAGGGCCACACATTACAAACCTCAGTCGAGGTTTAAGATTACAGGATGTACGGGAAAGATAGTGAGCCATTTTGGTGAAACTAACGAACCAGGGTTGCCTTGCCAAAGCCTGTCTCGATGCCCGAAAATTCCCGAATTTTGTTTTTTGTTTGAAAGAGTATAACTGTGTCGTGATGTTACCTTGTGTAAGTTCAGTTTTCTCTGCAGTCATTTCTTACAGTTCAGGAGTAATTTCGAACTTAGTCACGCCTAAGACATTACTTATTCCCAGATTAACCGAATTCAGGCGTTCCTTAGGTTATTACCATGACCAAATCTTTACGCACACCAAACATTGGCATATCGTAGAAGGGCCCAATCAGGCGGTTGACAGGTAAAACTAATTTAGAAATGCCTTAGAATTGCCTAATTAGGCAGCTAGTGCACATTCCTAATTTGTGGCTAACTTCATTATTTCCCAGTTAGGGCCGAAAGTATACTTAGACATGCCTAAGAAATATTCTAGTCGGGGTTCTATTGGAAAACACCATGAATATGAAAATTAAAAGCTTTATTTATAAGCAATTCGCTTTAGATATAATCATATCCTACCCACTCTCAGCCCAGTGTATGTATTTCACAATAATCTACCGGATAACTTCTGATTAAAAACGAATTGAAATTGAATCTAAGCTAAAGTTTAGAAAATGTTAAAAAAGATAAAAAAAAATGTGAAAATTCGAAAACAGTTGAAAAAATTGAGAAAACATCTAATTGTAAGATAATGAAAAAAGTTTAATATGGTTGTAAGAATGTTGAAAGGTACCGAAAAAGTCGAAAAAAAATTGAAAGATGTTGAAAAAAGTCGAAATGAATTGGAGAAGTCGAAAAAATATTGCAAAAAAAGTTGAGTTGAGTCAAAAAAAAGTTGAAAAATATTGGATGGGGATCAAAAAGTCGAATAGATATGGAAAATGTTAAAAAAGCTGAAAGAGGTTCAAATAGTCGAAAAAATATGATAAAAGTTAAAAAGAAATATAAAAGTTTAAATATGGCACGCCCACTTTTACAATTCCGCTTACTTTGGTTCAATAAATAATGTTCGTAATTGGCATCCGCATATTAAATTTTAGCACAATAGTTTGTGTAGTTTGCAATACATTTATGCCGTAATTATTCTTTAAATTTAGGGCGGTACACTGGAACAACCCAGTCAAATTTTGATTCACAAATAGCTTTCCATAAGCCACACTCTTACGCCAAATTTAAGTCCTTGCCGTTCTTTTCATCACCATCAGCCCTATATGCATAATTTTACTTACTGTAAAAGTATTTATATATTATCTACTTCTAGTAAAGTTATTATGAACTACAAAACAGAACACAATTCAAGTCTGCTACTGTTCCTGTACAATCAGTTTTAGATCATTGGGTAGATCGGAATGTGATTTTTGGAATTTTTTTTTCTCAGATATAACTTATAATCACTTTTTGGTCATAAATAGTAGTCAAAAATGACTCGTATAGGTGATTTAAAATAAATTATCATCTAAATGCTAGGTGGGATATGCCACTTAAGGTATTTTACTTGTATAGTAGTTGCCACGCCCACTGGTGCTGTATCGCCCACTTTCAATCCAGATATACCCTATAGAAAGTAAGCCACCTACTTTAAATTTTATACTAATTGCTGTAATTAGCGTTTGCAACTTTCATACTTTGCATACTTAAGAGTTTCAAACAGCAATATGAAGCTTTATACGATTGAAGTGCTATTAAAAAATTTTATTTTCAACACCTTCCGAATTCAAAATGAATTTTAATGTTATATGTCTTAAAAATAAATGCTAAAAAGGTTATTTTTAAAATTTTCAACTTCAAAATTTGAACTTGAAGTTAAAAATAAAAATTTCAAATTTTAAATGACATTTTTCCATGAATGTAGAAAAAAATATATCAGGCATTTAAGCGCAGAACAGGCCATTCAACATTACCAAAAATGTCCTTAGCCGAAACAAAAAGCTTAACTCAAAGTATCATTCACTCTATAGAAAATCTTATACCTACATATATAAAATTTAAAATTTTCTTTTCAAGAATATCCTCTTCCTCTTGATAATTTTGTCACTTTTATGATTATCATGTGAACCTCAATCTAAGGCAAAAGTCGTGTACCACAACTCTCTGTTGAATGTAAAATATTCGTCAATATGAATAAAACTTTGTGAAGTGAGGACTTACACTCTAAACTCGCTAAAAGATGACTTTTGAAAAATTATAAAATTCATTGCAATATCCACCTTTAGCTTTTTTAGTGTTTTATTTTTGAAAACAACGTGAGGAAACTACTTTCTCCACGTCATTGTTGTCAGAAAGTGTCACACTTTTTGAAACGTGTCAGTTATGTCAAAAAGCGATCAAATGCAAATACGATAACGCGTCTATGCTACATTACATGAGCCAACAATAACAACAGCAAAAAATATATTAAATTGCGAAACGCAGATATTTTTCTCACTTTTACGTGAAATATCAAATATCATAGATGATGATGATGACAGCGATGAAGTTTAGAAAGAGCAAAGCGGTAACGATGGTGATTAAATGAAAAACGATAACAAAAGTAGAAATATAATTGGTATTGATGCTGATTCAACAGCGATTTGCTTAAGGGTTTTCGCGCATAACACCAAAAATGTTGCATAATGATGAGCAACTAAAAATATGCGACATTATCAATTAAAATAAATTCTTATAAATACTCCCACACGAAAGGATGTTATGAAGTTTATTTTTTTTTTTTTTTCAATCCTAGATGGTAATTTGTCCGGTGCCAAAACATACCCAGTCCAAAGTTTTAAAATCAAACAACATATGGCGCCTTATTTCGTTCAGCTTGCAAATAAAAAATTCACTGGGGCATAAGGCTGAACATGTGCTTCATGGACCTCTGAGGATCCACCTATCCTTTTGTGAAATCTCAAGGAATTGTTAGTGTGATATATATGACTTATCTCTTATTAAAGTTAGTATATTGCATTTAAGAAAAACACAAAATAAATTTATAAAAACATTATTGGTCTTATTCGATAAAATAAAGCATAAATACTTTGGGGTATTTCACACCCCACGTCATTGGCCATGTTACATGTCCAAATCTCATTGACAATGGGTTAATGCTTTCAGCTAAATATTTGTTAATTTCTTAAGGATATGAAAAACTAATGTCCGAAGTATTTTATAAAGCTTTCGCACTGGCATCAAAAACTGCCCGTTTTACATTTATCTCGTTTTTGAGCAATCAACAAGCCAAAAAGACAAGCTGTCCATACAAAGTAAGTGTCAAAGAAAAACATCCATGTATTTTATGTCGTGATTTTCCATACCTACTCGGGCTTCTGTAGTGAGGCCCGGGTTCGCACGCAACTTGATTTGGAGGACCGAGTTCGTTACCAGAGGGTAAAGGCCCGCTGGCCCAAAAAAAAAAAAAAATGCGACGGACCATCTCAGAAACGTCGGAAATATCCCATATAAAAGTTTCAAACTTTGCAAAACTGTCAACCTCATTTTGGCGATTTTTGGTCAAGGTAATTTAGGATAAGTTTCCATACGGCTATAACGTGATTACTTGCGATTAATATTTGTATGGTCTGGAGTCTTGACTATCCCTGATTTTTATATAAGAGATAACTTTTTATTGTGATGCAATACTGCTACTTAATTATGTAAAGTTAATTTCTCTGACTTTAATGTGAAAAAAATCAGGTGCATAAAAAATCAAGGCTTTAAAGATAAGAAACACCTTTAATTGGAGATATTTGAAAAAAAAAAAACAAACTACTAACAAAATACCACAAAAATGCTCCGCAATTGCGTACGCAAGTTGAATGAAATCAAAATTCCGCAGGAATTTAAGGAAAACACAACAATAAAAGCCCACATTTCGTATTTTGTGGCTAATTTGAATGACATTTCATATATAAAATTTAATTAAATGATGGATGGCTGATTGCGAAGTCAAACGAAACGAAATGGAATGAAATTCAATTGAATCCCAAATTCGACAGAAAAACTTTTAAAATATTTTGTGTTAGAACCTGCACACAATAGCATGTAAGTGTGTATGTGTATTTACATTGACAGGCAGACAACCATAGGTATAAGTTTGCATTGGAGTGCACCTTGTTAAAAAACATTTGGGAAAACTTTTGCTAAAATTTTTCATATGACAAACTTACACTATAGCTCGATATCCGTACACTTAGTACATAGCTCTAGAAAATTAAAGTGTTTTTCGAGAATCGCCCATTCCTTAAAACTTTTAAGGTCCACCCCAGTGTGAACGCACCCCAGAGATGAGCAATGTTTAAAATCGCATTAATTCCAAATGAAAATATTTAATGGCGTCATTTCCACCGCGGGGCATGTTCACACCACCCAAGCATAAGCGTATGTATGCAAACACACATACACACACGCCAATATACAACAGGCACATGCACACACAGACATGACAACGATGGCTGACCCCTGGCCTCTTATGCGCAATGTACATCAGGCGTAAATCCGCTGATTATGCTGTGTGAGTGTTGTCCATAACATTTTCACGAGCGCATATAACACTACTAGAGGGCGTTTAGTTAATGCCATGTGGGCGAATACCTTAACTTGCAACCCGATGATTGTCACGCTGGATGAACTCATTTCAGTATTCAGTATCGTTGTGAATGTTACGTGTCAATCGATTTGGTTTGATTTTCATCACCGCAACAAAAAATGATTCAATTTTATGTATTTGGCGGAATGGGACAACATTTTAAAAAACTAAATAAAATTTTAGATCTTTGTAGATATTCGTTGGCAATTGATGGGAATAGTCTAAAAGGACTCGTGAATTCTTTTGTGGAGAGACCTGATAAAAGCATAAAGCTTATTATGTGGTAGTTTTATCTTATTTGATAATGGTTTAATAAACCGTCCAAAAGGCCCAAAAATAGTTTTTTCCTTTAACTCGAAAATAAAGCCTTAATCAAAAATTTAAATGGGAAAAAAGTTGTCGAGAAGATGAAAGCACATCGATTTATTCCTCGAATTTTCGAACATTACTTATCCAAAAAAGATATCGAACAGAGAAGGCTACTATAAGTTGGCATTCTTTTTAAGTTAAATTCTATTATTTGACTTATGAATGAGAAAATCAAGATCAAACCCCAAACTGTATACTAGAGCGGTTCAAAGTAAAAACTTTTTGATATTTTCACGATGTGTCAGCGGATTACAGTATCCTTATATGTCTGGACAAAGCCCGTTAAGGTTAATATTGAAAGCTGGATTAGCGCCCTCTGTTTTAAGCAGACAACCTATTTTCCAAAATATTGATTTATAAAATTGTGCAACTGACAGACGTTATAAAATTTTCCAACAAAGTGGGCATGGTTTTCGGGAAACTGCCGATCGGGGAATTCAAATCCGCGATTTGTTTTTCTTCTTCTTCTTTCTTTCTTATAAGAAAATTGACAATTAACCGAACAAAAGTAAAAAAGTACCAATTTTCTACTTTTTAGCTGGAACACCTCAAATATTATGTTACCGCCGGACAAATCCAGACACATAATGCTACTGTAATCCGCTAACACATGGTGAAAAAATCAAAAAATTTTTATTTTTAACCGCTCTACTGTATACCCTCATACACTTCTCTATATGAAGTTAATGTTCCTAGCGGTCCAGGAATCTTGGGGATGGAGCTCTCAATACACAGAAATACGATGACTGAAAAGCCTAAAACCCACTATAAATCAAAGTTTGGACACTCAAAGTTTCAATCATGCAGAAACTTCTGTAGAGAAATAGAGAGAGGGAGGACGTCAGCGAAGCTATATAAACTGAAGACACTCCACAAATGGCGAATTGATTAGGCTTCGCTTTTTCAAACTTTGAGAACTTTAAGACCTCTGAAACCGATGATATATCCAAAAGTGCTGAAGGCACGAAGAAAACTAAATAATCCGAATAGAAACCTGAGAGCATTTCACTTCCACAAACACGTACCAACTCGTTGGCGTGAAGTGAGCATAGTATTTCTTAACTAAAAAAGGCTTCTACACTCGTTCTAATACACTCTTCCTAGCATAAGTTTGTCATCTTATTTATCTGAGAGTCTGGAGTAAATAGTTAAAAATATCACGAAATCTGGTAAGTCGTTCAGTCTGATCGTCGTTCAGTGAACCCGCTCAGCACGTTCGTTCTACAGAGTTTGAAATTTTGCTTATTCCATGCGTTCTTTCGGTAGATAACATGGAATTGAAGAAACTGAAATATAATGGTCATGGTGGAAGTGAAGAGGGGATGTCTTCATTGGACGTGTTTCCTTTACAGCTGCAGTGGTTGGTTTTCCATTTGCAATTTAATGAAGACAGCACTAGACTAGATCTATAACAAGAACACTCTACAAGAATCTTCCACAAATTCACGAAAGCATACAGCTCCCACAAAGAGTTAGCTAATTGTTTGAAGTTTATCATGAGCCGAAATCTTTTTGAAAGTCACAGTATCAATAGAATATCATGAAGTTTTAAGCAATGTCCTAAAGTTTTCAGTAAAATATCAGGCTTGAAGTCAGCTGTGACATAGTAATTGATGCATATAACTTTCATGAGATTTTTTATCACATAAACCCGAGCAAACTAACTCTTAATCATACAAAATCTGTGCAAAACTCAAAAATTTCTTATTAAAATTTATAATCCTTTGCTGTCAATAAAGTTATAACTAAACAAATTATTTTGAAAGAAACTGAATCAAAAACAATAAAGTTAATAATGAAATGTCATTTAAAAAAGACTCTGAACGTTTATTGCGGCCGAAAAATTTTAGAAAAAACTTCGAAAAAAAATCAAAAGAAGGACGCTAATATTAGATAATAAAGTCTTTATTACGAAAACATTAAGCAAATTTGAAATGTATCATTAGGGAATTGGTGGCAGAAATTTTTTAATAATATTATAGTCTGGCAGACCTTGAAAATTTTGAAGTTCTAAGTGATACAAATAGTACAAATTATATGTTCCATTGCATTGTGTCTGCGTTATTGATTGAGAGCCTTTTAAAACTGTTAAGCAATTAGGTACCATATATAATTTTAACGAGTCTGCCAGATAAATGCAAACCGAAGACTTTTTTTGCTGCGTCTTAGAATAATTTAATTCTTTTTTTTAAGTTCTATTATCATCAGGCAGATCGGAATAATTTTAAGTTTTATGTCAGAGAAAACGAGAAAATAGACCTCTGCCACTTAGTTTTTGCTTCATAAAAAAATTGCAATATTACAAACTTGTAAATAAAAATTAAGTTATAAATCATTTCTTTACGAATGCCTCGAAGCTGATTCTCTCTTAGCAAGGAATGACTTGAGGACGATGTTCGATGTAATCACAAAACTCGCAATGAGCATATGTTTAGCAAATGACAATCACTGATCCAACAAGCTAGTTTTTTCTCCAGAAGAGGACGGTACGGAGCTTTTCCATTGTTACTGTCAAGCTGTTTGACTTTGTCCTGATTGACATGAACACAGTTCATAGCATTTTCCCATCGAATATATCGTTCCATCTTTTCTTCTTTATTTCGGAAAAGTACAATAGATGCACAGCAAAGTTTCAGTTTCTCAAATACCCTCATCAAATCTAATCTATAACCAAATGCTGAGGAGTAAAATCTCAAAATTTCCAAAGGCTGAATAAAAATCTTTCCCTCTTGTAGATTTTTTTTCTTTTCTTTTAACTTCCGACCCATAGTCTTTTGGTGTGAGTGTATTAAGGAATTTTGTTTAGTTAGAAACATGTGAGCAAGCGTTTGTTCTTTGACGCCAAACCCCGAGGGTTGACAGTAGAACTTGTTTGCCAGCGACGCGTTTGTGTGTGAGTCTCTCATTTGTCGATGACATTTTAAAAGTTCCAGTGTCTCTCGTGTTTTATATAATTTGTGTATTTTGTTTTGTCTTAATTTTTTATTTTTGTTATTTTTAGCCTCATACGGTCAAGGTTGGCGGAAATTTTCTTAAATATTTTTTCTTCGAATACCAAAAATGCAAGAATATTTTTTTCCCCAACGGCTCTACATGTAATGTACATAAGTTTGTGTTTAAATATGCGGTTTTCATGGAGTGAGTCCATTATTACACTTGGATATTCGTCTGCTCAATTAGAATTAATTGTATTATTTAGCCATAATTTTTGGGAAACTTTTATTTATGAGTTGCCGCAGATCGATAGCGTTGAATAACAATAGTGACAATCAACATCGTCAATGTCACAACGGTAATGAAGGCAAAAACAACAAAAGTAACATAAGAGAAATTGATTAATGAATTAGTGTTTGTTGGGAAATTAATTATACTGTGAATGTGTGTATTTTGGGACAGTATCAGCTGGGACATTAAAATGGCTAAAAGCTTTCAAAGTCGACCTGAAACATATGTGTATTGCATTAACCTAATTTATGGACTTATAGCAGAATTATTTAAGTATCTAGCAATGTATGGTTTAAATTGAACTTATAGTTCAATATATAATTCAAGATTTTCTTGCTAAAAAGATTTCCATTAACAAATAAATGCCAGTTACAAATATAATCATTAGATAGGCATGAACTTAATAGATATCTTTATATTTTGTATAAATTACCTAGGAGAAAAGACAACTTCCGCTTTCAACGGATATCAAATATCTTCCTAATAATAACTGCAGCGTTAAACAATGCGAGCGAATTTGACTTCAAATGAATATGCCACATTTGTAGATTAAATGACTCGAATTTCCTGAAAAGTGTTGTTCGTGGTTTTGAAAAGAGCAAAATTATTAATTTCTGATAAGAACATAAGGTAATTAACAATTTTTAAAGATGTATTACTTAGTTCTTAAAAAAATGTTGTTTTAGCATCACGATGTTAGCTGATATTTTTTTAAAAAATATAAATTTTTCTAAAATAACTTTATACTACTTATTATATAAAGAGGTAAGGTTTGTTTGTTTGTTTGTATGTTCATTGTAATCTCTGGAACTACGGAACCGATTCCAAAAACTTTTCTACTAATAGAAAGCTACACTATTCCTGAGTAACATGGGCTATATTTTTTTTTGATAAAAGCAAGGGGCGTGGCACTTTACATGCAATTAATACCTTTAACTGGCTATATCTTGGTTCATATGATAGCAAGAGTCTTAAAATTCGTTGTCAGGATGCACATAGCCTATGTTAAGCACTTCACAAAATATGAACGGGACTAGACACCAGGGGCGTGGTGGCTATAAAACTTTAATTTAGGGTGGCCCTCATACGCAATTATTTTTAAAATAGCCTTTTACAAAGACCACTTAATCGGATCACATGGAATTTACACCACCTGTCTCTTATATTAAGACGCATAGCTAAGACGATGAAACTTTTATTTAGGGTGCATATTTAGGGTGGCCCTCATACACAAATATTTTAAAAATAGCGATTTCTCAAAGGCAGGTAAATCGATTCTCATGAAACTTACAAAGTATGGCTTTTATATTAAGGAGCACAGATTCTATGGTAAAAATTTTATTTAGTGCGCATACTTAGGGTGGCCCTCATACAAATATATTTTTAGATATCATTTTCACGAAGACAGGTTAATCGGTTCACTCCGAACTTGCACCACGTAGCTCTTATATTAAGAAGCATAGCTTAGGCTACAAAACTTTTATTTAGGGTGGTCCTCACACAAAAATATTTTTTAATATCATTTTCTCGACCGCTTAATCGATTCTCATGAAATTTACACCACGTGGTTTTTATATTAAGAGGCACTGCTTAGGTTGTAAAAATTTTAATTTGGATGCATACTAAGTATGTTCTCATACTCATAAGTTGGTTCTCATTAGGGTTGTAACGGAGCTCCGCATCCGCAAGTGCGGATATTCCGCTTGATATCGTACCTCCGCTTCCGCTTACGCCTCCGCAAATTTTAATGCGGAAAATCGGAGGTATAACGGAAGTCATAAAATCAAGTTTAGAGCTTACAAATTGGAAAATTCAGTGTTTAAGATAATTTACATTTTATTGTTTTGTGCTGGTAAGTGGCTAAATAAGATTAGCTCGACAATAGCTAGAAACTTGGGTATTTTTTTAGTTAGTTTCATAAAATATGGTTATGGGTACAACCTAGTATGAATTTCGTTTGTACAGATTTTGAAAGCAGACCACTTCAAAAATATCGTGTTGAAATTTCATTAAGATTCAAGCTCTCTAAGTATATTTTTTCAACTTTATTTGAGCGCACTCTCCGGGTCTCCGATTCAATAAAAAAAAAAATGAAAAGCTATTCTCTCGAGTTCACTTTTTTCATACGATGCCAGTATTTTCTCCAAAATTACTGAGCCGATCCTTAAGAAAATTTTTTCCACATACTCGTCATATGTATGTGTATTGCATGAACCAAAACTAAGTCAAAATATTAATTTTTTCTATTTTTTTTAAACAGATTTCTTATTTTTCGAATAGTTTTGCTCAAACAGCCGCCATTTGCCATTTTTGCACAAAATATAATAATCTTGGATCAGGCGATAGCCACTGACATGATGAATTTAATTTTTTTTGGTTTTTGTGTTTCATTGGTTCCGTTGACACCAATTGTTTATGTGTGGCTACGCAGATGGCAATATTTTGCATATATATAATATTAAATGAATTAAAAAAAAACTTGTTCGTATATTGCAAGAGTGTATTTATTGATCCTAAAAAGAATTGTATTCATATCTTTTACTGGTGGTGGAATAATCAATTCACAAAAATAGCTCCTTCGGCTGGGAATCTAGGTTGCCTCCTAATGTTTATTTAATACTAACATTTTTACAAAATCTTGTGTTTTAAATACTTTAAAATTGTTTTTCCACCTCCGCTTCCGTTAAAACTCCGCATCCGCGGAGATCAATTTCTGAACTCCGCATCCGCCTCCGCATAGATGACCTCCGTTACAACCATAGTTCTCATACAAAAGTATTTTTTAAATAGAATTTTCACGCAGACTGCACATCGAATATACACCACGGTTGAGGTGCAGCGATGCCCTGTGCGTAATGCTAGTAATTTAAATAAAATATTGAAATCCTACGTGGTAGCGGACGTTATCCATAAAACTTATGACAGATATATATTTTAAAAATTTACGGATGATATGCTTTTTTTAATTTAATAAAAATATACGGCATTTTCAAAGGGTTCCCAATGCTAGTTTTTATTGCTTATATTGATCAGGAAAGAATTGACTCAAAAAGAAAAGAATTAGTTCTCAATTTAGTTAAGCTTCGTCTAATAATATAACTGTTAAAACTAAATTATTCTGAAAGAAATAAATTCAAATTAAGAAAATGAAACGACCAAATCAAATACTCGGAAATAGATGAATTTGAGATAGAAGATCTGCCAGTAGCGTTTATTATATTATCTTCTCTATTCATCCTTTGGAATTTCCATAGAAATTATAAAATGTTGACAACAATTAACAAAGTAAATCTACGACTCTTCCATTTCATATTTCGATTTTCGAAACAAAACTTTTGAAGCTGAAAATTCGAGAGAAATTCACCCTTTTCATTGATTTTTGAATAACTTTAACAGTTATTGAGTGTTTTGAGCATATATGTATATACTTAAAATATTTTTAAAAGAATAGGTTTTAATCCTGAACCTTAAAAACATAAAAAAGAAAGATTTTTGGACTTAAACGGAGCAATTGAAATTTTGTGACTTTTTAAGAAGACCAAAAAAATCAGTTTTTTGAACTTTGACCGCTTGTAATCGTTCAATATCCATCTTATCCGCTTTTCATGAACACCAAACTGTTAGACAGAAGATAAAATTACTTTTTGTATAGTGTGCAACTGACTTAGGTCGAAAAAAAATTGAAAGAAATATGGCCAAGTAAATGAAAAACAAATATGCAGAAAAAAGGGTTATTTTGGGGATATCTCTTCAGAAAAAAAATGGTTGTCATTTTTGGAATCTACGCACCAAAATGTATAGAAAAATTTCTCATAAATTTGTAAGCTTGTGTAACCATTAATTTCATAAAGCAGAGTCATCTCAACACTCATTCACAGTTAAGAAGCCTGGAATTGAAAATTCGCTTTTTGATAATTTTTTTTTTCAGCGTAGGGTCGTGAAAAACTATAGATATCAAAAGAGATAAAGACCTTCGTGAATAACAGTTTTATAACATAAAGCACATTCATTCCTATTCCAAGCTATATACTTCAAGAAACGAATGTGCATTTCATCTGTCACCTTAAAATAATGCATATATTAATTTAGGACACACAAAATTCAAAATATTTATTCAACTCCTACACAATAAAACGAATTTGGCAAGTGAAGAGTGTAACAACATCAGGTTACATATTCTAGCTTAGTAACTTGTTAATATTTCAAAATGAAGGTGATATTTATACAACACGCATTTGACTAATGATGCTGGCGGTTTTTATTAATATGAAATGCAATGCTAATACAAAAACCGCCAAATCTTTGCAATATTTTGTAAATGTCAGTTACAAATTCAAGAAGTGGTTTTCTTTTCTATGGTTCAACTTTGAACCAAAGGTTAATGGATTTTAATCTTTGCCCGACACACACAGCCACACATATCAGTTTATGACGATGTGAACACACATGTGTTATGTAAAAAACAACTCTTAAAAGTTTCGTATAAATAATTAATATTTATAGAAATACTTTTACAGCAAAACAAAAGACACCCAGTAGGAAAAATCAATGGAAGTACACTTGCTATAAGATTAGGGTTGCACTTGTATCAACAACTTAGCATTTGCAGAGAATTGGAAACAACTTTTCCACTTCCATGCCAAGGGTCACTGATGAGACCGCTTAGCAACGGCTGAAACTAGTATGACTAGACTTAGCCCCCTTTTTTTTTTTATTGAATAAATCTTTGCTTTGGTGTTGTCACACACAGAATTCCATCCCTATAATGAAAAATAAATGTTGATAGTTCCTAAAAATATTAATTAACAATAAACACATTACATTAGATATAGTAACGCTCTGAAATGGAGATTAAGCCGTAGTTTGTTGTGTCAAACATTACATTTGTTTGCAAAGATTAAGAATCTTTGGCTGAATTAAATTAATCTTCTGTAGTCTCATTTTCGTTTGATTTTACATAAGATGAACATGAGTATTATATCAATGGCAAGAAGGAAGAACAACTTCATAAAAATACAAATAAGGCAATTTTTTTCACATGTTCTCGGCAAAAAATCAATTCCATTTTTGGGTATCATCCAAGCCTAGATAATTCAAAAAAAAAATAGCTCAAAATCAAATGGAACTTCATACAAAACTAATAGAAAATCGACTATAACGCAATTTTTTTCTAAATTAACTCTGGAAGGACATTTCCGTTTCACACAGATATGGTTCTTAACATATTTAAGTAATTCATTACTTAAATATCTTCTGTTTAGTATACAATTTAAGAAATTTAGGATAGTGTAAATACCATCGACATCTTACGTAAGGATGTGAAAATATAAGAAATATCGATTTATTTATGCATCGATATTTTCAAATATCGATTTTAATAGCCTGATTTTCAAATATCAACTTATCCAATCGGTTTTTGTCTAAAATAATACGCAAAAAAAGGTTTTCACAAAGGAATATAAGTATATTCCACTAAGTACTTGGTTTGATAATTATTAACAATTGAATGCCTGCAACAAATAAATATTTATTTCAACCAAAATTTGATTTGGTAAATATTACCAAATGAATAAGTGGTCTAGTAAAATTATTCAAATATGATAGCATAATTAATCACTGGCTTCTTGCTATACAATTAAAATATTCCTTTCAACTAAATATAACTGGCTGAGTAACAGCCGCGCAGTCAGACAAAGCAAAACTAACTCAGCAGCTGAAGCCGCTGTTTTATGTATAAGCTTAGTATTAATAATTTTGCACTTAAGTTCTATATTCCTAATAGGTAAATTTTTAGGCTCATATCCTTTTACCATCTATGAACTTCTCATGCAATATTGGATGTGTGTCCTTGTTGTTGATTACGTATTTACACAAATATTTAGTAGAGTTTCTTGAAAGACTTACATAAGCATATTCTGCCCTAAGACGCATTAAATTAAACAAATTTTTAGGCTTTGTTTGACATAAGCTATGGGGTAAATTGAAAAACATATTTTCGTTGTTTCACACACAGATACTTGTACGGATACACACACGCACACACAGCACTTATCTATTTATTCATGAATAAACGATTAGCTCTCAGACTAAAATTGTATTGTTTGCTCAATATGACCTAAGGCCCTCCTGTACAATTTTTATACTTAAGATTTATGTAATTTAACGCAGGTTCTTTTTTTGAGTACAATTTATTTTAATAGGATTAAAACTCTTTTTTTTACACGACAAAATCAACCAAAGTTTCTTACAAAAATTAAGGGATAATTTAATGCTTAAAATTAAGCTGAAAATTAACGGTTCACAGCATTCATGGGATGCTCCTATAAAGACAATGCCCCTTGATGGGTTGTAGAAAAAGAGCGCTTTTATGGATGCTGATGATGATGTTCTTTGAAATTATTGATTCCTTCCGGAAAAAATATCATCACAAGAAGATAGAAATAAGTTTTGGATGAAATACGAAAATTGGTTAAGGCTATATCATTCAAAAAAACACATTACCTAACTTTTGTCGGAAAGACATTAAAAAGGAAGCAAAGAAAAGTAGTTTAGTTTGAACTACAAAAAAGTTTGGTTCTTTCAAATTTGTGGCCACAAGAATTAAGAGCTCAAGTTCAACTGTGATTACAAGCCACATCAGCATATGATCAAAAATCGCTGGTGGTTTTTTTTCCTTGTAACTTTAGAAATTTATCGTTTTTAAAATTGCTATAGATGTATTTAAAAGACATTGCAGTGGACGAATTGAAAAGATTACAAGAATATAATAACAGCAATCTCAATTTCAAACTGTAATGTTAAAGAAAGATATGCATTTGATAGTATATTCAATTTTATTCAGTAACTTCTTGATGCCAATCCGATTGAACTTCTATTACCGTAGATAAATGAGGCATGATATGACGCGAGTAAGATATTCCAAAAATTCTATATATCGTAAATAAGACAAATGCAACATCATCCCGAATACTTCTTAGATCTTTGCAATCTGTGTCCAGGAATGCCAAGAAGTCGCTTTCGACGCGGTCAGGACTCTAATTTTATGTCAAACCCGGGGGCCTTGTGGGAAATGAAAAATTTCGGAGAAAGCAGTTAATTTGACGATTTTCGTGATATTTATTTGCATTTTTAACGTGCAAAAAAAATGGTCACAAGTTTCTTATATGAATTATTTTAATATTGCCTACTCTCATATATCTACCCTATTCTCAGCGTATATTCACTTTATCATTCCATTTGTAACTCATAGTTGAGACGTGGTATGTATGGAAAAACTACAATCATATATTCTTGATCACCGTCATCACCTGAGGTCCGGCTGTCTATGCGGCTGCCTGTCTGTCTACAACAATCAAGTGAACGGAAAAACCAAGTAAGATAATTGAATAAAAATCGGTGCACAAGCTACATATGGGCATTTCCGCCAAAAGGCCAACCGTGACAGAAAAATTTAAAGTTATTATAAAAGCGTTACTATATGATTTTATCTAATGAAAATATTCAAATTTTGTTAATTAAAACAATTTACTCCAGAATTCATTTATCACATTAAACAATCTACCTGCAAACTTGCATAAATGCAGTTTCTCTTTTTTGTAATATAGAATAGTATTTTGCCTTAAATATTTAAGTGTGTAAGAGAGGTGATATATGATGATAGTCTTTCCGAAAAATCTCTCTTCTAACGTCAATTAGCTAAAAACAATGCAAAAGCATCAAACCAATCTCTATTAACTATACAATTATAATTTGCTTAAGTTCATGTTCTTAAGTCACAAATAACATAGAAAAACGTCATTTGTTGTCATTTCGAAATTGATAATAACAGCAAGTGTGTCAAAATTTTTCCACGAACAGAGTTTCATGTACATAATTAAAAAAAAAAAACACGAGTGCAAAACATATAAAATTTAAAATTTTTGGAGCTGTTTGAAGTTGGTCATGTTCGAAAACATAAGTGTAATAAATATGCAGTAAAAACGGTTAAACCAGTTAGTAACTGCCATAACACAACATAATCACATAATATTTTTTTTTGTTGGAACAGTTGTGAAGAGAAGGAGGGACATGTATACTTTTTTTCAATAGTAGGCGGTGCCACGCCCCCAACGGGATAAAACGTTTCCACGGCTAAGCTAATAGACCGATTTTGATTAAATTTTGTTTAAAGATAGATTGAATCCTAAGAAAGATTATTAGAAACACTGATTCCTTAAAAGGGGCGTGGCATCGCTCAAAATGGAAAAAAACCGAATCACGGGTGTGCCACTACACCGATTGTAGATAGACTGAAACTTGAGTAAAAATATATTTTTGTAGTGGGCGGTGCCACGCCTCTTACAGGAAAAACGTTTTAACAGCAAAAAGACAAGTTTTATATTCTTTTAAGAAAAATAGCTACTCCTTCCTCTTTTCTTTGTTAAAATTGATCTCACTAATTAATTTGATAAATATAAACATTAAATTTGTTTTTTTTTAATTACTGTATATATCTTAAATATTATTATTTATATAAATATTAAAGTCGTTTTGAAAAATTGCCCAAGTGAACCAAAATGGAAAAAAAGTAAATTATATTTTTCAATAAAACGAAATCTATTAAAAAATTATATTGTTCCATAACATTTTAAGATTAGTCTTATTAAAAAATGTTGCCAAGTTTCGCTGACTTGTGCTTTTCTATAGATGGCCATGAAAAACACTTCCGTTTTTTGTCCCGTTCGATTAGCTTTTTTATTGCCTCTATCTTGGAACCAGTATTACGTCTGGCATCAACTTTACCACTCAATATAGTGCTACCGAATGGCTATTCCTTAAAGTAACAGAAAAAAATAAAAGTGTTTTACTTTGACTTTTAAATCACTTTAAAAGTGTACTTCCGTCCCGTTCAACATGAGAGAAATGTCCATATATCTTAAAACCAGGTACATGAGATTGAAAATGGACGAAATAGGTACACGAATACACCTACCGCCCATACGAATCAAACATTTAAAACGGACTTTTAAGAGAATTAATTAATGTATTGTTACCATGTACTTTACAAAACTAGGAATAACTTGGATAAGCCCTGAATAAAAAGTTTGTGAATTTCAACTAGAAGGCGTGACAACTCCTATGTAAGCAAAAACGCTATACTTCGAGAATTATTTAAGATAATGAAACCAAATTTCACAGAAACGGTATGATTGATTTAAAAAAGCACTGATCTAAAATTGGACAAATTTCGAAAAGAAGGCGTGGCACCTCCCATGGAAGCAAAAAACTATGTACTATTAAGAAATGATTAAACCAAATTACGCAGATATCTAGATAAGAAATCATTCGGTCTAGCAACAGAAAAAATGGGACTACTATAACGAAAGACGTAGCACCATCCGCTATTCAAGTTAGTCAAACCAGGCAAAAATACCCTCTTAGCCAAAATTTGAGAATAACGCGTATGGTATTTAATTTCTGGCGTTGCCAAATATAGCACTATATTCAAAGCACAATCAAAAATTACTTTATTAGTTATGAAGAAGCCAAAAAAGAGTTGTTTGACGTTGATCACCAACACTCTTGCAAATTTCCTTATTTTGGCTTAGGAAAAATTACACATTTTTTCTTTTTGGTTTTGATAAAAACGCATATGTTTTTGGATTCTTAGTAATTAATTTCTGTGTAGTTAAAGAATTAAAATTCAGTTTAAGTTATTGACTTTTTAGTTTAGTAGCATACGTAAGTCCTTTTTTTATTTAATGGCACGTTTTCAAATTGAAGGACTAAAAAAATTTGAAAAAATTCAATAAAAAAGTTTAATTTCAATTTATTTCACTTGTACCCGCATTACAGTCGGTTGAAATGGAATGGAAAGAAAAATCAATTATTACACAATGCAATTAAAGTCTCGTGCTTAATGAGGCGTACATTAAATATTCATCAGTTGAAAGTAATTACTTTTTAAGAATGTTTGTGGAATCTCACTTTGGGAAAGTCTAAATCTACTTTTGTATATTCAAATTGTTTTACTAAGTCATTATATGAAATGCTTTACATTTGAAAAAGTAATTTACCAGTGAGTTAATTTGTAGCAGAATTTATTTAACAAAACTTTCAGAATGGAATTATCGTTTTCAATTTGTCGTGAAAGCTTCAAGCTATTTTACGGAACTACTGTCCCCTGTATTGCGCTGGGCTAAATGAACCAAAATCTTTATATCATATATTTGAAGTTAGCAGATGCCCGCGACTTTGTACGCGTAGCCTGTTATTCTGCGAAGGCAAACAATTTACTTTTTTTTGGATTCTTCTTCACAGATCTAGAGTTCTTGTTGTTTTCTCTTCCACAAATATTCCATTGCATTGCCATGTGAAAGACAAAAACAAAGCACACACACAAACTAACACATTCAATTAACCTAGTGCACATTATCACACATGTTGTCCAACATCAATGCTCGATAATTAGAACTCTAGGAACGACCGCTTGACACACATGTTGGATGGATTTCAAAAATTATTGATTTTCCTGCTGGCTTGTCCATCCATACAACCTGTGTGAACTGACTGTCAAGCCTAGTGAACATTTTTCATTTTAAATAGGATTTCATGCAGTTCACTTCGATGTGGACGCTCATAAATTGTTCTGCAATTGATGTTTGATGGCATGCACGAAAATGTGAACGCAAAGCAATATTGACAGTCACACATGTTGTCAAGCCATTTAGGACAGCATGTGTGTTTTCTATGTGTGAACGTACTGTAATTTTTTTTTCATTGTTCACAAATTTCGCGTTGCTGCGTTGACAAATTGAGAATGAGAGCGAGAGTAAATAATTCTCTTCCATTGCATTGTCATATAAAAACAAAACGCACACACACTAACTTGCCATTAAACGATTTGTTTTGCTTACATGCTTCTTTCTATGTGTGAAACTAATTTTTTTTAGCAATTTTAAGACTTTAATATTTTGATATTTAACAGGAATATCGTGCTAATTTTAATTCTATGTTGTGACCAAGCGTCTAAGAAAGATGACTAAAAAAATTTGATCAAAATTGATTCAGTAGATTTTGCGTGAATCCCGTTCATTGAAAACGGCTATCATTTTATTTATATAGATTATGTTCATAAAAAAACGTCAAAAAACGGTTTACTTTTAATGTAGGCATTAGACCGGGTCGATTTGTATGAAACAAAATAAAGTCAGCCACCGACTCAAAAGGACCTTCAGGAGAATCAAAAGTGCTGCATTGGTTTTTCTCGGAATGAAAAAAATCGGTGTCTGAATCGTTCAGCCGATCTTCGGACATAGTTGATCTGAGATATGTTTTTAGACGACGTAGCACTGAAAAGGAGCGTTCATTTGTTGCTGTTAGCACAGGCAAAGTTGCCATAACACGAAGCATTTTTGATGTCTTGCCCGGCAATGCGTTGACGCCAAATTTGAACTTAATTAATCCACATGTCACGTGAACTATCATGCAAAATAGAAATACATGTCGGAGCTATGCTTAAACGCGCATTGAATAAACGCTCGTGTTACTTAGCCCTAGCACGCCCAGTGGTCCCAAATCGTGTTTTTTGGTTCAAAAATAGCTAGAGAGTACAAATCTTATCGAAAATGAAAAACTCGAGCTCCGACGATTTATTGGCATTTTAGTTCTTTAATTTAAAAAAAAAAAATTGTTGTGTCTTTTAGATTTTTTATTCAAATGTCAATAAAATCCTATGTGCGAAAATTCTCAATGGGGAGTTTGAACCCCCCCCCCCCTTGCGCACGGGCCTGACCCCTTAAACTATCCTTAAATTAAGCTCTGGTAGTACTGGATGAGCTATTCCCCCGGTGCCTGAGCTGAACAGGGCAGCAATTTAACGTTGGCTTAGTGTATTAAGATTAGGGACACGGATCCCGACCTCAAGGGGTCCCCAAGATGGCAAGATGTAGTGTGGATTTGTGCATATTTTATGGACAACGGGACAAGAAGACCTCCTCTTGGTTTGAGGCCACATCACCAATATAATTGGAAAAATCCAGCTGGGACACCTTTCGGCATTTTACACATGTTATTTTAGATGTCGGATAAGATTTTGATGGATTTTTTGCATTTTCGCGAAATAAAATGCACTTTCTTATTTTCATCAGAAAATTTTGTTTATGTTTACTTATCAGGGTATCTTTCCAGTTTTTTCTCAGCGTCTGGCTTCGTAAATTCTTAATGCAGCGCTGTTTTAATTGTTATACATTTCAATATTAAGGGAACAATTTCTATGTTTTTGTAAACGAGATAGCGGTATAACTTCAACACAGATTGAATTTTGCAGCCAATTAATGTTGCAAGGCCTCTGTCCGCAATCCCCAATTACATTGAAAACAACGCACATAAGTTTTAATTTTATTTTTTATTTTTTTTTTTTGAAGTTAAAGAAAGTTTAATTTAATTAAAACCATTCGTATTCAAGTTTTATTTATCTGTAGAAGGCACTTCAAAAAAGAAGAAAATAAAAAAAAAAATTTTCCATTTGAAAACTTAATTTATTTGCTTAGTGCAAGTGGAACCAGCACCATACAAACGCCTAGGGCATACTCCCACTAAATACGAAACGCTTTAAAAGGAATGGCATTAAATAAAGTAATGTTAGCGAATTCTTTTTCAATGATCTAATGTCAAAGGTCCCCAGAGAAACTGGTTAATTAAGCATTAAACACTGAAAATTAAATTTCATTATATGCGGGGCAGAGCAATGCCCCTTTTGCACAGGAATAATTTAGAGAAAATTAATTAATAGCAATTGTACTAGTTTGCGGCACAACTTTGGCTTTAAGTCTGTTAGTTATTCAGCAAGTTTTCAAAATTAAAATTGTTATTTGACGTTGAAGCAAGCAAAACAGTACAGTATTGAGCAGCGTTTTCGAAAAATGCGGTTAATGTCCAGCAGCGGTTTGCCGCTAAAACATTGAATAGACCCAGTAAGCTGCATTGCTGTGCAGGAAGCAAACTGATTGCACCCGTTCGAAGGCTTGATCTAGGAAGCTAAAATTTTGAGAGAATATTCTTCAAACCTGATTCAATAATATAGGCGTATTGGACCGCAAGTTAAAAAAAAAAACAAGTTAAGGTGTTATCTTCGGCTAGGCCGAAACTCACATACCCTACACTGCACTGAAAGTAACTTTTAAATAAATATTAAAAAGACGTTGAAGAGGTTGAAGAAGTCGAAAAAAATGTGAAGTGTTTGAAAGGTTGACAGAGCTTGAAAAATGTTGAAAAAGTCGAAAAAATATACAAAATGTTGAAATATGTTGAGAGATGTTGAAAAAGTCTAAAAAGTTGAAAGAGGTTGAAAAAATTTGAAACAATCAAAATTAATGAAAAAGTCGAAAAAAATAAAGAAACTTATGAAGAAAGTTGAAAGAGGTTGAAAAAGTCGAACATATACAAATAGGATATATTGGAAAAATTTGAAGGTTTGAAAAAGTCAAAAATATATAGAAAATGTTGAAAAAAATCGAATAGAAATGAAAAATTTAAAATATGCCACGCCCACTTCTCCAATTTCGCCCTTTTTTGGTTCAATAAATTATAGTTGTGATCGACATCCTCATATTAAATTGCAGCACAATAGCTTGTACAGCTTGCGATATATGCCGCAGTTAAATTTAAAATTTAGGACGGTGACACACCCACTGATACAATCCAGTCCAGTTTTGATCCAGAAATAGCTTTCCTTACACCAAATTTTAGTATGATTGCTCACATATTTCGTAAATATGTCACTTACCGTATTTTACTTGTATGGGAGGTGCCACGCCCACTAGTTCGATTTCAGCTACTTTTGATTCAGATATGCTCTATGGCAATTGAACCACTTACATTAAATTTCATAGCAAGTGCTGCAATAGTTCACTTAAAACAGCGCTTACAAATTTATGTTTATATGGGAAGTGCCACACCCACTGATGCAATCTCATCAAAATTCATTTATTTTTAAAGCTTATAGTAACTGACATCTATACACACGCACACTGTCTATAACAATAAACGTTTTTTGCTTATATGGGAGGTGCCACGCCCACAAATATTATTGGACCAAAGTTTTCTAATAAGAGACTTTATAGCAAGTATATCCACCTCATAAAATTTCATAGCGATTACGTTGTTAGTTCTCTTAATATAACGTTTACAAATATTATGGGCGGTGCCACGCCCTTCAATTAGTTTTTTCAGTAAAATGTCTGATCTTGGGTTGATGACTGCTTTCAGCGGCATCATCTCCAAAATTTTTATTGAAATCGTTTGTGCCAATTTCGAGACATACGGAATCAAAATGTTTAACAGTTGAAAAGTGCCACGCCCACTTTTTCGATTCCAACTACTTTTATCACAATTTAAGATATATTTAATATGTATCACCTACCAAAATTCATCGCAATATCTTGAACGGCTTACAAGATATGGTAGTATAAATGATAAAATTTAGGGCTGTGCCACGCCCCGGTATGATCCTTTGGAAACTTGAAACCTAGCCTAATCCTAATTTAGTTCATGTGCACGAAATTACCAAGTTTCATAAAAATCGCTGCAACTTTTTTCAAAATTGGCCTGGGTAAATATACATAGAGTATGGGCGGTAGGCGTATCCGTAAACCGATTTCACCCATTTTCAATAGCAAGATGCCTGCAATAAGATGTGACCTGTGTGTGAAAGTTTCATTCAATTAACTTTCTTGGCTTTCCCGTAAGCCTGATTTCAATAGACGGACAGACAGACAGACAGACAGACAGACAGACGGACATCGCTTAATCGACTCAGGTGGTTACGCTGATCAAGAATATATGAACTTGTGTTACAAACGGAGAGATAAAAAGAATATACCCTCGGTGTAGGGCATAAAAACTATCCCCTTCGGGTGCATTTTGTCCGCATTTTCAGCCACACGAAAAATGTGGGCATACAACTAAAATACCTAATAATACGCTATATCTTGGCACCTGAGGCAGATTTTTTTCTACGTTTTAGTAAGTCGTTTTTTTCGTAAAATTTCAATCAAATCTTACATAAACTCTGTCCGCACCGCTTATAGGTTTGATCTAGGAAGCTGAAATATTTGGACATTTATTTATATTCCTCAAGCTAAAATAAAGGTAAAAGAAAGAAAATACATCCATGAAATGTTCAAAGAAAGCACCCTAATATACATGGGTACTTCGACATTCTTAATACAATTTCGATTACTACTTATCTCTTCTATCACATTTCTTTACCAAAACACAGTTGACCCATCAAAATTATAGGATTTTGGCATTTCTTAACTAATTTTATGTGTGAAGTAATTTCTATACATAAAATTATATAACTCGGAGAATAAACATTAAATAAATTACAGTGGAAGCTCTTTAATTCGAACCTCGATAAGTCGACAACCTCCCAAACTCGACAAAATGTTGTGTTCCCTTCCCTTCAAGCCCCAAAACCACCATTGCTTGAAATCTGACCACTCTATAAGTCGAAATAATTAGTGAATCCCCACAAGTAAAAACCGTACATATTTTCCTTCTATAACCTGGAAAAAATAAATTTGGACTCTGCATCTCGAACATAGCAATGTTTGATTTTACAAACTTTAAAATGAATTACTTCTATAGCTCGAAGAAAAATAAGATACCGACTTTAAGAATATGCCGACAATGTACATCATTGTTTCTTAGAAATCTATGTAAGACCCTACTTATACATTAAACCAATTCTATGAAATGATAAAGGAATTTATGACTGACCTTAACACGTGGTCGAAGTCCTTCATAAGTCGAAAACTCTATAACTCGAATTTTTTGGAGTCTCCCTTCAAGCTCGACTTACAGATGTTCTACTGTATATAACATTATTAATTTTTCATAGAAAGTCTAAATGATTTTCTCGATACATGCCAGAATATTGCAAAGAGGCATTCTAAAAATTAGTAATTAAGTTTTTGTCGAAGATTAGTCTTGAATTTAATTGTACTGATCAGAAGTATTTGTGTGACTCATGTGTACATATTTATGTTTATTAAGCTATTTCCATAGGAATTCTAACTTGTTTTTCTGATTTTTTTCGGATTAAATTTTTAATGTGTCCAGAAACTCTATTTTTCTGAAAATTCGTCAAACTTTAAGCAAAAGGGTCCACTACACCATATGGCTACAATGAATTTCGAGCTTGCAAAGTAGATAAAACTTATCAAACTGCTTAAATCGCCATCTGGTGGCAGTTTTCTTAACTTTAAAGTTCTTCATTCTGTCCAGAATCACAGTTGCATTTTTTATATTTGACATTAGCTTATCAGTAATTTTGCATATTTGACATTAGGTTTTCGGTCAGCTGAACAATTTTATAAATAAAAATGAGGTGCATTTATTCATATTACAAAAAAATCACCTCAAATATAGTATAGCATAGCTTCATAGTTTGCCATCTACTCCTTTTCATGAAGATTTTTACTGTATCCAAATTGGTTTCCATGAACTGGACCAATATCAGTAATAGCTCTTTGTTTGTGTTGCTATATTTTGTAAATATGTTAAACAAATCTGGTTATCAAATAAAATTACAAAATATTGCTGGCATTGACTCTTTCCTCATTAAATTCCTCGCCAAAAAGTTAGGGAACAAAATTAGCGTGAAACGACAAAAAATATTTCCCAAAAAAGTATTGCCAATAACCTCATTTTCCAGGGAATTTGTTTCCATTCCCCAAAAATCTTCCACGATCACAAAACAGGGAATTGGAGAAAAAATCCGAATGAATGTTTATTCATGATAGGGGTGTATATGTTTGACTCAAATATATATTGATTGATTGTGCGAAGGCACTATCCCAGCCATTAACTTCGATTTTAAATTTATCCCTCCTAAGGAGTGAATTCCTTGATATTTGAAAGTATCAGTGATTATCCCTATGTTCAAGTCTGGATCTAGGCAAAATATCGCCAACTATAGACCAATATCCAAATTACCACTTATTCCTAAAATATTTGAATCACTCGTGAAAAATAAAATTTATGATTGCATCAAATATAGAATTTCAGAATGTCAACATGGATTTGTTTCTGGCAAGTCCACTTCTACTAATCTGTCTCTTTTCTCACATGGAATGGAGAAGGGAAATCAAATTGATGTTGTATTTACAGACTTTGCTAAGGCTTTTGACCGAGTTCAACACGTAGTTTACTTAATAAACTTAGGAACTTGGGGTTTCATTCCTCCTTGCATTCCTGGCTGGGAAATTATCTCATTGGTCGAAGGCAAATAGTAAAGTTAGGGGATTTCGTCTCTGAACATTTTTCTGGTGTTGTTCAAGGTAGTCATCTTGGGCCACTTTTTTCTTTTTGTTCATAAACGATCTTCCCAACTACATCCATTTCTCTGAATGCCTTATGTACGCCGATGACGTTAAAATATTCAGATATATTAGTTCAGTTGAAGACTGTCTATTACTACAAAAAGACTTGGACACCTTGGATTCTTGGTGTAATTCAAATAAATTGTATCTAAATGTTGCTAAATGTAATGTAATGTCCTTCTCAATGAGAAATTTCGTTTATGAAGTTAATTATACTATTCATGACGAAAGACTTTCAATTGTTGATCTCAAAAAGGATTTGGGTGTCATTTTTGATAAAAAGAGCACTATGATGCTATTATCTTAAAAGCTAATGCAATGATGGGGTTTCTTATGCGTAACTCAAAGGAATTTTCAGATCCATTCACTCTCAAATCTATCTATCTATCGTATCCTAGATAAGATCGATTTTGGGTTATGGTTGTGTGATCTGGGACCCTCTTTATGCTGTTCATAGTAATAGAATTGAAAATGTTCAAAAGCGTTTCACTCGGTTGGCGATTAGAAAACTTCGATGAGACTTTACGCCTTCTTATGAATCCCGTTGTACTCTTTTGGGCTTTAAATCCTTAGAGTTCAGTCGAAAATACTTTTTAACTGCATTTGCACGTGACATATTGATGAATCACGTAGACTGCACACCTTTGTTAGCCCGTTTAAGAATATATGCCCCAATGAGAAATTTTAGACAAAGACAATTGCTCTGTATTCCATTTCGCAGAACCAATTAAGGTAAGCGCGATCCCGTTTATAACATGTCTCTTGCATTTAACTCTTTAAGTAATACTTCCGATTTTACTATGAACAGAGTACTTAGCTTTTAAAAATAGTATTAAGTTTAACTAAATTGTACTAGTTATTAAGCAAACTGTAAAACAAATTCTTAATAGTTAAAAATGAAATAAAATAAAATAATTATACTATTATAAAATATTTGTTTAGTTTAGTTTGATATAAGAATGTTTCTTGGAATTAATTATTACCAAGAGATTTCAAAATATTGCTTTGTTACAAGTAGACAGTGAAATTATAAATTTCAACTAAATTACCTCGTGTTTCTTTTTACTATGCTTTGCTCTCAACACTTAACTTTTTTGCTTAGCATCGGATTTGTCATTTCAATTTCAATTTTTAAACAAATTGAAAGCGCGCTTCTTAGTATATTTGTTGTCTTTTTATTTTTGTTTCTTTTGTTCTTAACCGCTTTGACAACTTGATTCCACCTTTCTTAAAGTAAATGGAATTTTTTTTTTTGTATCTAAAAAACTTTTGACACATGGTTCTGATTGCGTACCAAAGGCATTCTAATCAATACCTATGTATATCATGTACAGTATTATAAAACTCTTGAACGAAAAGTTTAAGATGAAGCATACTTCTTGCTCGCCCTGAGCTCCATTTAACATAGGGGCGGCTCTGGTGGAATAGTGTAACAGCAGCCACCTTACTATTTTTCGCTGTGATACAAAGAGAAAGCAAACTTAAAGGCATAAATTTAATTACACTTCCTTAACCGTCAAAATAACATCCAACCACGAAATAAAAATTGAACCCTTTTTCTGGCTAGTTACTCATATACGATGGTATTGCATTGATTGTGTTGATTAAATTGTTTCCTCATGCAATTGGCATA
Source organism: Tricholauxania praeusta (assembly GCA_949775025.1). Classification (NCBI taxonomy): domain Eukaryota; kingdom Metazoa; phylum Arthropoda; class Insecta; order Diptera; family Lauxaniidae; genus Tricholauxania; species Tricholauxania praeusta. Next base: position 38,297,348 of record OX459031.1, read on the forward strand.
TTTATTCCTTCGTAAAGACAAAAGATAACTGGGCGAATTCTGAGTATGAGTAAATGACAAATTATAGTTTAACACCTTAGTACTCGGGTCAACATACAAAGCTAAATAAAATAAATGTGCTTGCCTGCTTCACTCCACCCTATTACTAAGGTAACATAATAAAAAAATAAAAAAAATTCAAGTAATAAAATTAACTGAAATGTCATTATTTCAATTGCGAATAATGAGTGTTTCTTAGGAAGTTGGGGTTTTTCATGTTCCAACCCTTTACGGAAATTCCCAATTAAAGTTTTGTTATTTTTTGCATTACATTTCAAAATGATTTGTTTGTTATAGTAAGTCAAGCACGTTATATTATATATTACGCCTAGAAATATTTATATTTTCTGTAAAAATGATTGCGACTCAAAATGGAAAGGATACAAAATAAAAAAGATATTGCTGCTAAGTGAAAAGTATGGTATTGAATTGTTTCATTCAAACATACTCAATTATTTTTGATTTCTTGGAGCTTATATGCTTTTGAAATGTTCTTATATAAAACTTAAAACAAAACTTCCTACATATCGCAGTACAAATTTGGATTCGTTATCGAAGACACCTGTGTCGTATTTTGTCAAAAAAAGGACACAAGTGCAATGGAAAGGGAACGAAAGTGAACGAAAAAATTTACTACTTACCGGTTTACATTGTTATCCTGTAATGCTGCATAAGGATGCTTTATAAAATATATGTTAATTTATAGGTTGTTATTTGTGTTATAACTTTTATTTGCTTATTTTTAGTATATATTTTTATGTGTTGTAGAAGACATGCTAAGTTACACACAAGCACACGCGTAATTTGTATATATGTACATAAATTTATTTGTATGAATATTTATATGTATGTACAGTTACTCTACGAGGAACACGGGCGCACACACACATACCTACGCACGAACGTAAGTAAATCTTTTAGTTCAAGAAAGGGTCACAAAAGTCGTCTCAGAAGAAAGAAACGCCTCTAAGAGCACAACATTCCGACTATAATTTAAGACTCTGGCAGGCGCCTGACTTTCTTATGCCACCGACAATCGGAACATGCACACGACTTTGAGTGGGTCAGTGAGTGCAATCTTACGGTGAGTATATAGCCGCACACATGCATACATACAGATATAGAAACGTAGGGATGTGACCTATGTTCGAGCGATGAATGGCCGTGTGTGCGTGCAGGCCTCTTTCGAAAAGAATAATAAAAATATTCACACTGGAAACAGCAAAGTCCATAAATTATTAGATTTCACCTTTTTTATGTTTGTTTTGTTAAATTCGTTCAGGATTAACTTCTTTATATTGGTACGTAGTTAGTTTTAATTATTAAATTTTTTCTATTATTTTTAGATTTTATTGATAAATTTACTTTTTTTCTACATAAAAATTTAATTGTATTAATTTTTCTACAATTTCCCTTTTACTTTGTTAAAATCTTAAATTTCACTTCTTTGGAAATGGATATGTGTTTGATTTAGTGAGAACCATTTCTGTTTCAATTCTTAGTTCGCATGAACCAAATTTAAATTGAAAGTTTTCGCAAACCGGATTTTGACTACTTCTATGTTTTGCTTTTTATTTACATTGCTTTATATTACATAAATTTGTTAGATTTTTACACTTATTTTTATTTATAGATTGGATTTTAGATTAATTTTCGTTATATCGTTACAAAAAACCAGTTACTTTTTACAATTTCTATAATTAAATCAAATTAACATTTCGGACACTTTCTTGCTTTTCTCATTACAAATCGTTTCCGTGTCGGAGCGCCGGCGCGACCGAAGACCGTTACGTACCGATTATCTACGACAAAAAAAAAAAAACAAATTGTTTTTCTGAAACAACTCCGAATCGTATCCAATATAATTTCGTGTATGTGAAAATTTTAGTTTTTGCCGTCGATTTTTTTTTTCTTTTTCTTTTTTTTCTTTTGCTTATTTTTTATCCAACGAAAAAAAATTAGCCAATTTTCTGCCTGGGATACAAAATTAAATTAAAAATCCGTTAAAATACAAAACCACGTGCAAAGTGCACCACGTATAAAAACAAACTGACTTTGCATTTACAGAGAACTTACAGTGCGACAACTCACCGTTGACTTCGTTGCCAATGTGCAGCTAACAGCGTCTGTTAACTGTCGACAGTTCACTTTGCATCCGGTTTGGTGAATAATGGAACGGAAGTCCATGGGAGAGCAACTTGCAATCCAATTGTTTGTGTATGCACGTGCATGTGTTTCCGGTTAGCGGCTCTTTTGTATCAAATTCAGTTATACAGCTTATGTGCTCTGAAAAGCTTTGCTTCTCACACGCAGTTCTCATTAAGAGAGCGCACACTATTATGCTCTCTTAAGGTGCGAAGCTTTTCTTTTTTTTTTTTTTTTGCTTTGACCTACAGCAAGCAAAATAGTAAAGCGTGCACACAGCTGTTGTGACAGGCTATTGACAACAGCAGAAATTTGAAGGCAAGTGGAAAATGTAATGATTAACCCTTCATCAGTACAGTTGAGTTTTTTTTTTTCAATGTTCGAGCCGGTTATAATGTCAAAATATTTTTTACCCTCATATGTATTAAAAGATGTGGAAAAGATTTTTTAATATAAATCTTCAAACGTTAATAACTAAGAGATATTTACTTTGAATAATTTTTTTTTTTATTATTTTTTTCTAAAACTACATTCAAAGGCTAAAAAAAATGATACCCCACTTTTTATTGATATCGATATTTAGTACTAGCCCAGTCGTTAATTCAAAATTTTGTGGCTTAGAATTTTAAAAACCGATTCTCAATAACGGATTCGAATAAAAGGCTGGAAATTGGTGTACTTGTTGCTTTTAATACCTACTGAAACATATGAGGCGTCCAGTTGCAAAACCGGCCAAGTACATAAAAATCAAACTTTGAGATATTCTCATATATCAAAATCTAGACTATGCTTAATCTTTCTACTATGGTTTTAAATTGAAAAAAAAATTTTTTTGACAGATATATTACACTTTTTAATTTATTTTTGATTCATGGATTTCAAAACCTGCCAAGTCCATGAACTTGCTTTCAAAACCAGTCCAACGCCTTGCAATCAAAGCCGACCAAGTCCAGTACATTGGTATTAAAACCGGCAGAGTCCACTTTTTTTCTAACGTCTTGGAATCAAAACCGGGCAAGTCCAGTTCATTGGTATCAATTTCGGCCAAGTCCAAAATTGTTTTCTCAAAAACATACTCAAATAAAACTTGAAAAGTCTGATCTGACGTGCTTTTAGTAAGAAATTTTATAAGCTATTATGTGGAAAATATTTTTTAATTTTTCAATGAACATAAATGAAGATAAACGTTTTTCGTTGTTTGTCCAAAAGTGTGGAAAAGGGACTTGGTGGATGGTTTTACAACTGGGCGCTTCATATAAAAAAAATGAGCGAAATCGAAGAGGTCGGGTCAAAACCTCAGTGATTTGGCATGGAATGCCACATAGTTTTATTAGGGTGTTTATTTTGAGAATTTTGTAGATTGTTTTTTTTTTTTTTTTTTTATCATTGGGTTTAAAAATAAATGTCACAATATTTGAGCATCCTAGGTCAAAGCTGCGAACCACGCATACTGTATTCAATTATAATTAACATGGAAAAATTGAAAAAGCAGTAAAACGAAATTCAGATTTTTTCTGTAAAAAAGTTTATTTTGTTTATATAAATTATATATATATATATAGGAAGATAAAATTTTGGGAGAATTTTTATTTAAAACCTATTCTATAATATAGGCCCATGGACCCGCAAAAATAAAAAACGAACGGTCGTTGTTTTCCAACAGGGGGTAACACCTCCCGTACAACTAACAATAAGTAAAATAGCTAAAGCGCTATGTTTTGGCACCCAAGGTAGATTTTATCTACGCTTTACTATAATTACAGGTACTGGGCACCAATTTGGCATACATTTCTCAAATAAAATAGAGTACTGTAATATATTTTCCAAATGAGATGAATTCCATTGATACCTAAAACGTTTGTATTGTATTTCGAATTGTCATTTACAAAAATCCTTTAAGAGATACTGTCACAGCTTGTTCTGAACTGTGGGGCCACAAGAACAAAGCCAAAAGTTCCTCAAAAAGGATTCAAGTAATTCAAAAGTCTTTCAGACAACAGACAACGCAACATTTCATATGGATTGCGAAAAAGTCTAGACGAAATTTCAGTTTACTTTTCCTTTTCACTTAATGGATTCATAATAATGAAATTTACTCGCAGAAATTCACCGCAATGAAAGTATAATGTTTTTTGCCAATAAGAATGAAGAATAAACAATCCCCTGTGGTCATGTGAGGGTATGCGACCGCCACCAAAATTTAACTTAACCTAATCGTAGAAGAAATCATTAAGTAGATTCTGGGGGTGTCGCAAATATAGACTTATGTGGGAAAAGTTTGAGATGATTAAGGTGAGTCAATGTGTCTAAGTTTTATCACTTATGAATCCTAACTTGTTGAGAAATAGTTAGTAAATTTAAAGGACTTCTTTGAGATTTGTAAAAAAAATGTGTGTCACATTTAAATTCAGGGAATATATATGGGTAGTTCTTTGTCAAAAAGGCCACCCCCTCTGCCCATTTCAGTTTTGACAAAAAAAAATGTTCAAGCATATGAAAAAATCAGAAATTTTCTCAATTTCTTGATGCCGTCTGGTCTTTTTCGAAAAAATAGCTTTCTAACCTCAAAAAAAGTGTTTGAAAAGAAAGTGCTACTAAAAAATATACATAAATAGGGAATCTCTAAACGGTTGCACCACTTTTTCTCAGCCATAGCACAACGTAATCGCTCAATTTTTTTTTTGTTGTAAAGATTGTAAGGAGAAGGGGGGACATGTATACTTTGTTTTTCAATAGTAGGCGGTGCCACTCCCCTAAAAAGGAAAAACGTTTCCTTGGCTAAACTAATGGACCGATTTTGATGAAATTTTGTTTGAAGATAGATTGAATCCTAAGAAAGATTATCTGAAACTCTGATTTCTAAAAAGGGGCGTGGCATCGCCTCAAATGTGAAAAAAACGCTATCACGGTGCCACTGCACCGATTTTGATGAAATTTGGTATGTAGATAGATTGGATCTTAAGTTAAAATATTTTTTTTAGTGGGCGGTGCCACGCCTCTTACAGATTTCATTTCATCAAAATCGTTTTTTTTTTCATTTGAGGCGATGCCACGCCCCTTTTTAGAAATCAGAGTTTCAGATAATCTTTCTTAGGATTCAATCTATCTTCAAACAAAATTTCATCAAAATCGGTCTATTAGTTTAGCCAAGGAAACGTTTTTCCTTTTTAGGGGAGTGGCACCGCCTACTATTGAAAAACAAAGTATACATGTCCCCCCTTCTCCTTACAACCTTTCCAACAAAAAAAAAATTGAGCGATTACGTTGTGCTATGGCTGAGAAAAAGTGGTGCAACCGTTTAGAGATTCCCTATTTATGTATATTTTTTAGTAGCACTTTCTTTTCAAACACTTTTTTTGAGGTTAGAAAGCTATTTTTTCGAAAAAGACCAGACGGCATCAAGAAATTGAGAAAATTTCTGATTTTTTCATATGCTTGAACATTTTTTTTTGTCAAAACTGAAATGGGCAGAGGGGGTGGCCTTTTTGACAAAGAACTACCCATATATATAAATAAAATATCGCCCAATAGTTTACAAAAATTATAGTGTCATAGCTCGCGAAAAAATAATTTATTCATCAAAAAACTTTGCAAGGGATAAGTTTTTATCTAAATTAATTAATCTATAAAATGATAATAAAAAATTTGAAGAAGTTGTGCAAAAATGTAATTTGAATCTATACGTTTTCACTCGCTGCATTTTATGGTTTTTGCGATGTACTAAATGCAAATTTAAACTTTTAAGAAATGATATGCCCCTAGCTAAAACTCCGCAATGTCAAAGTCTTTTCAACCATACTTTTTCTCAAACATATACGACCTCAATTAGTTTCAATATATAAGCTCAAGTCGTTTTGAAAATATAAGTTTTTTGTTCAGCTTATGGTGGAATCTCACACTTTCGTAATAAATGTATTTTGAAAATAAATGTAGTTTTCGAATCGCTAGTACGTCGTGCTCATTTCGCAGGCAAAACCGATATAGTGCGGAAATCGTAATATTTTTCCACAATCAGTTAACATTTAGTTCTTCGAAAATGTAAGTAAAATATATAATTTCTTACATAATTTTTAATGCTGATTCTAAATCTGAACTCATAGTGTTCTAGCTCGTCAAAATTTTGAGGTATTTAATCTTCAAGTCGTCAGCAAAAAAAAAATAAGCCAAATATGGATATCGTCTAAATAAGTATGTACCTCAAAATTCATAGTCTTCTATTGCCGGAATTAGTCTCCTCCGGGGCTCAAAATGATAACAGCATGCATTACAAATTCATGCGCTTTTGCTTCGCATTTGCTGCAGCAGTTGATTTGCCATGTGTTGCCGAAAATGACAGCGAAACAAATTCTTCTACACTTGCTGAGCAATTGCTTTCACAGTTGATATGCTTACTAAGTATTTTGTAAACGCGCAGATATCCCATTTGTGCAAGTGGGCAATTTTGCGCGATGTGTTTCATGAACGCCCTTTCGAATATTTTGTGCAATTAGTGACAGTTGATGAGCATGTCAGCTTGTAATTGTCTTGTTCTGCTATTTTCTGTTTTAAAATAAATTAAATATTATTAAATGTTTGCTTTTAAAATAATCTAGCTTCTTACCTCTGCCGTTTTGTTTCTTTGTAAAACTAACAATAATGACAACTTGATGTCAAAAAAAATTATCACACGACTTAGCAGCGCAAGTCTGCGCGACCAAATTGTCGCGCAAACTTTTCTAATTTGTTCAAAAAACTTTCCGTACGGTTTTAATGGCTTTGTGCTAATATGTAGTAAAATCTATCTTTACAAAATTAAATAACAAGCACAACTAAATTAAAAAGGTCAATTTATGGATATTTCTAGTGACAGAAATCTTATGAATGAGTTAAAAAAGCCAAGTTCTGCTCTTTCTTGGTAAACAGATTGAAATGAAAGCAATTATTTATCCGAAGAGCCTATGCAATTCAATCCGTCATCGTCTCAAAACCCATATTAAAAACTTATGATATTTAGATTATTTAGTTTCGTAAAAGTGTTGCCTGCTTAAAACCAGCTGGGTAGGAACTCGAAAGGTCCAGTACCGTGTAATATATTATAGCATCTCGTGTATGAATTGAGAAACCTTTCTTTTTTTTTTTTTAAGTTCAAGTGTTGAAAGATATGCATGTAGTTCGCATTTGACCCAAAGCATGTATTTTGCCGTCTGAATTCGACATATAAATAACAAAGCACTAAAAAACCCATCTAACGACATGTTGATATATCATTGGTAACCAAATTATCACCGCCGATGTCAGATGTTAGACGTTATGAATATATCTATAGGTACTATTTATATAAAATTGCTTATGTGGCAATGGTTTGTAACGCTTTGACTCAAAATATACTGAACCCATTTTAATAATTTCTTTTTTAAAACAACATATTTGTGCTAAGCAAGGTTATTGCATACCTATCTTTCTTATTTTTAAAGTTAAATATCCTTTTTATAGGATTAAGATTTTGCAGAACCTCACACAAAATTTTGAATACTGTGCTGTTATTGTTGTTTTTTTTGGTTTCGAAGTTCAAAAAACAAACGATCTTTCAATTGTTTTTTTTTTTTACTTTTGAAGAGAGAGGATATGTTAAGAGAGTAATTTCATTATGAAAAAATTAACGCGACGTGCGAAGCCATGTGTATCAATAGTCATATACATATATGAGGGCTTTGAAAAATTAAAATTTTCTTTAAGATTTCCGGAACTTTTTTAACGCTCACAGTGCAAATGCTTCCTTTTACATATCAAAGGCCTACTGGTCTACTAAGCACACAAAAATTGCTGTATTATAGGCTACATAGGAGATAAATAAAACATTATTGAGCATATTTGAATAGTAGTCTCAAATATGTCGAAATGTTTTCAGCTATAAATCGTAACCCATAAGAAGTGTAGATGAACGATAACCTTTATGCAATTTCTTGAAGTTTTTTAAATAAAACTAGGTCAGTCTAACGAATGAATGATAAAATTAAAAGCTATTGTGACATAACACATAAAAAAAAATCTCTCCATAACAAATTCTGAATTGATTTTGCGAATATTAAACATTGACATATTCTGACCACTAGGGCATTTTGTATGGTACTTACGACTTCAGTTTCTGGATAAAAATTTTAATAATAAAATAGCCTTCAAATTAGGATGATGATTTTGGCATCAAAAGCAATTTTGGATATTGCAAATATTAAGTTTTTTGAACTTTTATCAAATCGAACTTCGATTTGTGTATGTTTTCCAGCCGAATCAAACAACAAAAAATATAATTTTAGTTTTTCACAAACTTTTTTTATTATTAAAATGGTTGACTTTCATTTTGAGAACAACAGTGCCAACGCCATGATTTTTTTTTACTACAACACTACTGCACCTACTTTCTGAAAAGTTCACACAGAGCTTAAGAACATTATGAAATTTAACAGAAAAATCAACATCAGCTACAATGACAACAGTAACAAACACAGAATGTGACATTTTTATGTTTGGGAAAGTTTCAAAATTTCCCATGAAAATGTGTAGATACTACAAAACTAGCGATAATGAAATGGTTGCCAACAATATTTATTTGTATGTGCACCTTTAGAATTTAAATCAAGATATTATGATCCAATTTATTGAAATGTCAGACTTATATGTTGGTATTATTCTCATAGAATATACACATATAACTGTTTATATCTAAAAAACAAACATAAAGTCATTTTTTATACCATACACAACAAAGCTGTAAGTATGTACTTAAAGATTTTGGGAAATAAGTTCAAGTACGAATACAAGTGCCGAGAGTAATACATTATAGTTAAATAAGTACGTATTAGTACTTGAAAAAATTAACTATCAATACCTTAAATATTGTTGCTCAAGAACCATTTCCGTATTTAAGTACCTCATTGATACTGGATACTTGAAAATTTTAACACTTTTCAATACCAGGTACCAAGAGAAAATTCTGGAACTTATACCTTTACTGCTACTTGATATTGAACAGCTCATACTGACCTTTCGTTTACAAAGCACTTGATCTAGCTATGTGCATCTATTTGTATGTATAAGCTGTTGAAATTAACCGCCGTTTTATGTAAGGTGAAACAGGTGAGTGACTGAAAGTGACACATCCAACACAGCCTTTTGAAACTTGCAATTAAAGGCTTGCTCCGACTTTTATGTTATCTTCATCTCAAAGACCATAATTTGGGAAAGAAAAGTTTGGATTCAGGCTTACACATTCAAGATATAGTCAAACGAAAAGCAGTCACTCACTTGCGTCGCCTTACATAATACGGGAGCTTATCCGCAGTGGTTACTTCGTCAATTTCACATCGTGGGATTAAAAATGCGCACAATTACGGATATGCCCTCCGCCCTTAACAACAAAAACCGCTGCACTGAGGGAATTGTTGAAAATAATGCAACCAAATTTCAAACAAAATAAAATAAAAGGCAGCTTTTGACAAAGGGTGCGACACCGGCCATACGCAAAACTTAAAAATTTTACACTGTTATTGCAATTTTAATTAATGTTACTAAATTTCATACACACTGATGTTGATTCTGACAAAAACCAAACAGTGGGTGAATTTTAACAAAATGCCGTGGGACAACCCATGCAGCTTTTCAGTAAATGGTGTCAAATTAAACATGATATATACAGCGTTGCCATTAACCCGAAAAATATTATGTCACGACGACTTCAAAATTATGTCAGTGACATAATTCTCTAGCGAGAATAAAAAATAAAAAAAGTAAACTAAAACTCCTTTATACACACTTATTTTGCTGTCTGTCTGTCCAATAATTTAAGTAATAAAAAAATATACTGAATCCTTGTAAGTCATAACCAGAGAGACTGCAAATATGCTTTTTGAGTATTATCTTCGTAAAGAATTTGATGGATATCAAAGATTACAGATAATCACGCTTTCAAATGTGTTACTGATATCCGCACGATTTAAAGTAGCCAAATTTTTGCGCACATTTTCAAAAACTCTTACGCTTTCTTTGAGTCCTAAGCCAGGAGTTTCTTAGTTTAAAATCGAATCAACTATTAGTATTAAAAAATTACATTTAATGTAGCTTATCTCAGCTTTTAAGCTTGTAGATCGCGCCTGTCCTTTTGTTATTCGTATGGCTTTAGCATCATTTTCACTGAGATCTTTAACAGCTGCCTATACGTCTTTACAATTGCCGCTGTAATAAACTGCTGCTTTTAGCCAAGTGCCCCATCGAGTAATAATTGGAGATGGTGGCAGAGGTGTGTTTGGAAATGTAAGCTTAAAGGCTACCATCGAGAACCCCAAAAACTTAATTTTAATATGAGTTTCTAATGAAAATGTTCAAATATGCAGAGACATGCAATTTAACCCAAAATATGCTCTTAAATACCAAATAGTACCAAATATGCAAAATGCATATGCAATATGCATTTATAACATCTCTGGTCATAACATAAAAAAATTTATTTATTTTAAACATAACAGAAACTTATGTAAATAGAAGGTAAATGCCTAGAAGAGGGGACCGTCGGTCGGAGAGAGGAGGGAGTGTTGATGATCTTGGACAATACTATAAGTGTTTGGAGGTGGAAGTAAAAAATCGAGTATTTCTTCAATTGAAAATTTGAATGAAAAATAAATTCTATACGAAATAAAATTTGAAATATTTTGGAAGTCATCAGGAATGACTTCCGATGTACGCTTTAACAACAATATATATAATTATATATATAGAAGTTTTTCATAGATAACTTTCGGTCTTCCGTATCGAAAACAAATTTGCAAGGGTATTCAACAGTTTAAATGAATTTTTTTCATAGCTCAACCCTTTAGAAAAAAGCTCGTGAAAAGGCTGAGCAGCTTAGACCCACAAAAAAACAATTACATCGCAAAATAACGAAACCGAATCATTTTTGTCATTTTGATTTTGACGTTTCATTCGAGCAAAACATCAAACAAAAACGCATCCCATTGAGGTTGCAATTTGTGACATAATTTGTCCTGGTTGTATAGCTTACAAAATCGGAACTATACCGAACATTTTAGAATACTTTTTTTTTTGTCTTAGCATAATAAGATAAGAGCTCTTTTGCGCAACCCAATTATTTGAACTAAAATTATGTCATATATTTCATTGGCCATTTTAAATTATGTCACCTTTTATGTCAGCATAATTCTTTTTTATAATATGTCACCACCAAAAAATGTATGTCACAAATGCCATCAATTATGTCACGGTGGCAACACTGGATATATAGAGCTGCCAATTTCATTGGAAAAAATAGAGTGAAATCTTATTGAGACACACTATATCATTGATTACGCACAGTAGGAGATCGTGGCCATAAATAGGAAGAACATGAAAGTGCTAGGGATTTAAATTTTTTTTAAGTTTTTTGTCAGATAATACTTTGGGAAGGAAAAAAACTATAAAAGTACTTTGCTTGGACTTAGCACTGCGGCTCAAATTTGAACTTTGAACACCAAAAATGTTCTATATGTTAGGAACTGCTGAGTATAACGCTCTAGTTAACTTGCTTGAAACAATATGCACTAATGTAGCATATCGACAAAAGCAACATTATTTTCACTTAAAAAAAACAATTTCTTTTTGCTCTTATCGCTTTCAAATGAATTACACGGATTTTTTAAAGATTTGAATGGAAAGTGGTAAATTTGCAAACTTCGACAGCAAAAAAGAAAAACTATATATCACCGGATTTCGAAAATTTATTTATATATTATGTGGGAAAATATGCTAAGCTACAATCCACAGTTTCAGGGTTTGGATCTTACAAATTTTTTATTATCAATTTATTCCTATTATGTAGTTTTTGAAGGAGCAAAATATATTGACTTTAATGAAAAGCTCTCATAAATTTATTTTTGTCGAAATTTACAAAAGTAGCATATGGGTAAACAGTTCATACACTACACTTTTCAAAAAATTGACTCGTCAATTTATTTTTCTTTTTTCGAATTCAATCACACACAAGAATCAGTAAATTTGGTATTCAGACCAAAAGCTTATTTTTTTGTTGGCCTGCGTAATTATTTAATTTTTGGGAACTAAGATCTTTAGAAGTTTTCTGGTACTGATTATCAAAATCCGAGATAAAGAAAATGTTGGAAAAACAACTCACTTGTTAGTGGCGCTGAAGTGTTTGGTTTAAGTTTTTCTTTTTTAAAAAAAAGCGGAATGCAATCGATCGGAAGTATCGGAATTGTTACATAAAATGAAACACAATTTATTTGGAAGCTTATAAAATAGTCCTCAAAGCTAGCAATGCAACTACTCCAGCACTTGATTCAGTGCTCTATACACCCTTCAAATTCTTCAGAGAAGACTCAACCGACTCAATGCGAAGTGAAACAGGAAATAGTCAAATGGTGCTTGGTCAATGAAAATTGTTGAATGATAACTTTACGCGATGGTCCATTGTTGTGGTGCAATGTCCATGAGTTGTCTTTCCACAAATCTGACATTATTTCTTATTTAGCGTTTGTTCTTCTGAGAGGAATTCACCATTCCGCGGGTATCCAAGAATTTTGTCAGAAAAATTTGGGTTTTCGAGTGACTTTGCCTGGTCGTTTTTGAGAACCCATTTCAAAGGCTTTCATTTAGTACTGGTAGACCCATGCTTCTTCAGCAATTATTATGCGTTTCATACAGGGGGAGTAAAACCTCGAGAAATTATGTTTTCGATCAATTGCTTTCAATGTTCTTCTTCTACAAAATTGTGTTTCTTTGGCAGCAGATGAGCTTTGAAATTTGTTACGCCTAAAATATCGGGTTGAATTTTTGCAGCGGACATAAATGGAATGTTAAATTCTTACAGCAAATCCTTAACATTTATGCGACTGTTTTGGAGCACCAACTTTTTGATTTTGTCGATGATTTCATCGCTTGTAACCGTCGTTCGTTGGCCAGAATGATGCAATTCAACTACCACGTATCAGCTTTCTTTAAATGCCTTACGCCATTCATATGATCTTTGTTGAACGGATTTCTCCATTTCTTGCTCTTGTGTCTGATCTGTAGAGAGTGCCTTCAATTCTCATCAACATTTCCCCGATTCACATATTTCCTATTCTAGAGATCGTTTTCACGATGACTTAGGACATCCGCGTTTTCAGCTACCCTGAGGGTTTCACTCCAATGCTTGCCGACAGACTTCAGTTGGTAATGTTTTGCAACGTGTGTTCAATCCATTTCGATGTTCGCTGTTTGATTTAAATGAAAAAAAGAAGATCTAAACAGCATCTGGTGAGCAAATGCCAGGTGGCCAAGGTTTAAAGTCATACAAGAGAACTGGCCTCATGTCTCAATCAAAGATTTCGTTGTCATTGATAATAACGAAGATTTCCAGACATTAAGAAATTGAGCGAAGGTACCTTTCAATTTATTAATTCTAGTACGGATGTTTTTATTGTTACTGCCCATAAGTGTTATACCATTGCCTATGTAGGTAAAGTTATTCACTTTTTTTTATGCTGCATTTATCTACCATGAAGCTACTGAAGTTGGTCAAGTTTCATTTATGTTGATTTTCAGACCTCTTTGCCCGAACAAGTTCTGATAGCAGTAAGCTTTTCTTGCATGTCTTTCAAAGTAAAATTTCTTTGAATGGCACGAAAAAAATTGCAGAGCACTTAACAGTATGAATAGAAAATATATATATAGTCTGACATTCTTAATGAATACTGAATTGTAAATACTTTTTAAGAAAATCTCCCAAAAATTCGCACAAAAATCACATTTTTACATTGAACAGCGCACGCTATGAGACAGATATCAAACCAAAACTAATGCTGCAATACTTTGTAGGCGTGTGGCGTTATTATTCTTGAAATAAATAAACATACCTACATAAATTAGCATTTAAGCTATTTGGTGATGATGCACTTTCTGGGGGTATGAATATTCAAAACTTAAAAACAAACAAAAAATCAACTACTCTACTTGTAAATAAGAACTAATTATGAACGTATTTCCGCACTTATTGTTTTAAGCTCGTACCTATTGAAGGTTTTTTGTTTGACTAACAAATTATCTGGCTGGTGTAATTTTGTGTTCCCCACATTTTCAAAATAACAATATATCACCTTGAAATTCATTGACTTCGTTTAGCTAGCGTATAATTTGCAACAACCGAAAATTACGAGTGTGAAAAATTTGCATAACGTGAATTCATGCAGCGAGTACTTAGTTGAAATGAAAATTAACGTTTTCTTATTGATTAGATGTTATAGAAAGATTTTAATGACGACCAAAATATAACTGAATGAAATTACAATTTAGCAGTTACAAATATTTGTAATAAGTAATCAAAATCAAAACAATTCAAAAAGTGATGCTGCTGCATATCTTGCACTCAGCTCTTCTGGCAATTGTCAATTTAAGTCATCATCTCGTTAGGTCTAAGTAAGTAATAGCTCAAAATACTTACACTTAAGGCCTGCTATGTATATGACAAGCACCAGTGCCTCCTTTGACAAGGATAATTGCTATCATCGCAAGACTAAATGCTGACACCCATTGACTCACCCACTTATGGTCACATAAATCAAATTGCTGGTAGCTGCATCTCATGTGAGTTAAGTAGATTACGGTCTGTTTAGAATTCTAATAAATCTTATAGAGCTGCTGATGACATTTATTGTTTGTTTTAGGTTGTGTCTCAAATGTTGCATTGCAAAGGTGTGACTTGTGAATTCAAACCAACAGATGCATAACGTTTGGATCGAAGGATTAGGCTTAGGTTTATTCATACTAGAGATAAAAAAAAAATCAAGGCACGGTGGGCCAAATACACTTATCATGGGCAAAAGTTATGGTTTTTATCAGGGACCCAAATAGTTCTTACTGATTTTATTGTTAGGAACACTTTCCTTCCTTTGTAATTAATTAATGGTCCGGAAGGCAGCAAACTTTTAGTGACTCATTAGTAATTTTAAAACTATGAATGTTGGGTCAAATCGTATCATACGGACATTTTTGAGCATGAAATCGATGTGTTTTCGTCTCCTCTACAATATTGGTCTTAATATATCTTTCTACTTATCGCTTACTTTCCGAATAATGGAGCGAAATTTTTTTGTTCGATCCCTCACCACAATTCTGGTGAATGACGCTAATTTCGATTATTAGCCATACTTAAGCTATCGATTGTAACAAAAAAATAAGCGCCAGGAAATGACTATGAAAAATGCAACAGAGAGGAAATCAGTGTTGGCATTTGGGTTTTGTGATAATGCACTGGACGCAGGAGACTTGAAATGTGCTTTTAAGATGCCGCGTGTAATTTTTGGGTATGAACATATTTCGCGGCAAGTTTACATGGAAATTTTTAGAAATAGTCAAGGTGTACTGAAAATGTACCGAAAATGTACTGAAAATGAATCAAATGTACCGAATGTACTGTAATAATAGCTTGTCGAATGTACTTATGACAATTTTTCATGACGGAAATGTTCAAATGTACCGAAAATGCAATCACTAGAGGAAATGACTATGAAAAATAGAATGCTACCTCCCGGACTATGAGTCAAATATGATAAATTGAAAATAATCATTATTTTTGAATAAATATTTTCTACGTTGTTTTGAATGCAAGTTTATTCGTTGATAAATTGATTTTCATCAATCAATAGATATAGGTAGAAAGTAGATTTTGGGCAGTAGTGCCTGATTTCGATTAATTTTTCATAAAAACTGCCTGCACTTATTCATAAATAATGGTCGAAAATGAATTTTGAAATTCAGTGACCTATAATTTTGTAAAAAAAAATTTTACACCAACAGAAGCTCGTTTCTGTAACTCGTAACGATCGCAGTTACCGACTCTTATTACCGATTTGACGTCACTCTCACCTGCACTGTTTCTGTAAGTATTTGAATCGACTTCAGTTTCAATTTATTCGTTTCAAATCGATAAGTTGTCACATTCTCCAATTTCATTCCAATAGAACCTTTTCAGAAAGTGTTTCTGTAAGAAATGTGAATCGATTTAAAATGTCAGTTTTGTCACTGACTCTCCAGTAAGTGAGAATTTTGCCGATTCTAAAAAATGTCAGTAATGTTGTGTAAATATGAAGAAACAAGTACTCAATATAAATTTTTAAAACCGGGTACTTTAGGGAGCGTTCAAGTATTACGTAACGCAATTTGGGAAGTCTTGTAAAACGATACGATGCCGCACAGGGGCGGGAGGAGGTGTCGGACAACAGGTGATTTGAAATCAGGTGTGCATAATGAAACGCTTTCTAGATTAGCTACAGCAATATATATTATATTTATTATATAAGTAAATAACAGCGCGTTACTTTGAACGATATTTAAAAATTGCGTTACGTAATACTTGAACGCCTCCTTAGCTGAAGTTGAATTTTTTACTGATTATAATCTTTTTGTTTATTTTAGAACATTTTAGTTTCCAAGATAATGTGTTTTAAAACTAAAACGTGTATACATAACAGTCAGAAACTTAAACAAAAAAAAATATTTGTTAAAGCAACGCAAAAGTAACCGGTTGCAAAAATAAGTTTACTTTCATTTCACATCACTAAGTGTCAAATTATTTCCGTTTCTGAAAATAATTCCAAATAAAATTTGAAAAGTAAATAAACAAATGTAAATAAACAGCTGTTATTTGATTCAATTTCACAACGTCTCTTCTCAATTTGTGTTCTTTTCCATCACGGACCAAATTTTTAACGATTTGAACGTACAGAAACATCAGTTGTCACGAAATCGGTAACTCAGGATCGAAACAGTTTGACGTCACACAAATCGGTAACTTGCCGATTTTTTTACAGAAACGAGCTTCTGATGTAGGTAGTTCGAAAGTTAATTATGGACATAAATACAGGCACTCACGGGTCCATACAATTGCGCATACTTGGCACATTTTTATAAAAAAAAATTTAGTAATACTTTTTCAACATCACCTATGGTGGTTTTGGCTTCTCAAAGTACATGATTACGCAAACTTTTTTTGTAAAATTAATTTTTCCCGGCCGCTAATCGGTAAAGAAAGGTCGAAAATTGATTTTAGCAGTTTCGAATCCGCTTATTGGGTAGGCGTGTTCATTAAATTGTTTTATATTTCCATATACATTTTCAATAGATTTTGAGACCTTTTAATCTTCTTTAATGTACTTTATGTTATTTTGAACTTATAGCATTTTCACCGTAAAGCCTGTACAACACCTGGGTGTGGCCGTGGCTCAATTTATTTATCTTGTGCTTATCTATTCAATATAACCCATGTTGATGGTTTTTTATACGTTTTCAATTAATGTCAAAGAAAATGTTAATTTATGGAAAATGCAATGGAACGAATTTTTTAATGAAGCGAAAGTACTGGCATTCTTTAATTCGTTATATTGGTCGTCAAGCGTTGAGCGTTGTATGGAAAAAATGTTTTTAATATCTTAGAGAAACTCAAAAACTCATTACTGACATGAAAAATTCTTGCTAATTCCTGATGCACACGTAAATATTAACAACTCTTCCACACACACGTTTTCTAAAAAGGACAGGAGTGCATTATAGAAAAATATATTACTCATTGATTGGCAAAGTTGCTATCAGATGCCAAATGATTTAAAAAAAATTTAAAATTTGGTGGAGCTATTAGGAGCACCATCCAAAGAGGACCAACACAAGAACAGATTTTATTCTTTCCCAAATAACTTTTAACTTTATGTCCAAATGTTATACAGTAGAATCCGGTTATAGCGACTCCGCATGTAACAACAATCCGGCTACTGCGACGTATTCGATTCTATAAGTTTGGTCCCCATACAAGCTTCTATGGAGTTTAGTCCGCTTATAACGACAATCCGGTTATAACAACACAATTTCAAAAGTTTTATCCCTTCATAACGACATGTTGATGAGATTTTCAAAATTTCAAATTATAACAAAGCACAAATAAACAAAAAATTAGAGAACCGTTCAATTTAGATGTCTTAAAAGTTAAAAAAATAAGACCCTCTACTCAAGATAATGTGGAAAAATATTTGCTGCAAAAAGCAAATTTGTTCGCGTTACAGTCCCATTTAAATTTTGAATGTACACCAAATTGGAATTACAGATTCAAGGCTAGGCATAATATCAGATACGGCCAGATAAGCGAAGAGTCATCATGTGCTAACCAAAATTTAGTTACAAATTGGATTAATACTGTTTGACAAAACTAACGAAGAAGATTGTCTGACGACCAAATTTTTAGCACCGATGAAACGGTGGTCTTTTTTAAACTGATGCCGAATAAGACTGTTATGTTCAGAGGTGAAACATGCAAGGGTGGTAAGCTGCCAAAAGAAAGTATAACCGTTCTTGCAGCTGCATACATGAGTAGCATAACTAAGAAAAAACTATTGGTAAAATCTAAGCGACCCAGATGCTTCAATAGTGCGAAATCTTTGCCTGTAGATTATGAGAGTAGCTGTAAGCGCTTCAAATTTACTGAGCAAAAATTTATTTAAACAACTAATGAAGGTGATAATGAAATGATCGCTATGTTCGGTCTCCATAATGGAGCAATAAAAAATTTTTCAAGTGTCAAAATAAAACAAACAAAAATTTATAATTTCTTGAATGCAAATTAGAGTAAAGCTATTTTTTGGAAGTTTAAAAAATTAGTCTTTATGTACTTATGTAATTTTATAAATATAGACATATGTGTACATTTGTGTACTCTTTTCAAAATCAAAAAAAAAAAATATCATACTTTTTAATTCGATTTTTTTTTTTAATAAAACTACTTTTGAATACAATTTTATAGTTCTGCTGGATTAAATCTATATGGTATTGTTGAATAGTATGTAAGGAAGCGTTCAAGTATTACGTAACGCAATTTGTAAAACGATACGATGCGGTACAGGGGCGGCAGGAGGTGTCGAACAACGGGTGTTTTGAAATTAGGTGTGCATAATGAAACTCTTTCTAGATTAGCTACAGCAATAAATATTATATTTATTCTATAAGTAAATAATAGCGGTTTACTTTCAAAGATCTTCAAGAATTGCGTTACGTAATACTTGAACGCTCCCTAATCTGCATATAAAGTCGTTCGTTTATAACGACGGAATTTTTCGCTCCTTGGATTCTACTGTATTAAAAACTTAAAAAAAAAAATGGCCTAAATTTATACATATATAGGGTAACAAAAAACTTAAGAATTTTGCACGAATTTTCTTTGTTATTCTATTTTTTAGATAGTGCAATATTGAAATTTATTTTTTATACTCAAAAGCTTTAATTAAAAAATGTCTATGTCGTATACGTGACGTTATTCATTGAATTTATTAATTAAATGTTACGTATACGACATGTGTAATCTACAGAAAATATAAGGAATGCAGTGTTTAAACAGCTATGCTGCCATCATTAGCACAATAGCGGTATCTCAGTGGAATCGAGTTTCGAGAAAGTTGATGTTTTGTTAATGTGGAATTGTTGAAATATCTCCAAAGATAGAGAAGATTATTTATGTGTTTAAACTAAGATACTAACATTTGGTGTAGTTCATTAGACGCATAATTTCTAAAGCTATCCGGTGCCATAAGAAGTAAGAATGTGAATTATTTTGAGATACCGCTTTTTCGTTTCTGTGGGCTGCATAACTTCTGCAAAAATAATGACAAATTCATCTTTTCAGCATCGTTTTAAAGGTGATGCAATGAAATCTTAAAATATATGTATATATTACAGTGGGAAAGACAGAACAACTGATGAAAAGTCATTTGAAATTTTTTTTGTTTTCAATTCTTAGATTCTACGATTCTTGAACCTCAATATACAATTTGGCTACTTTTTTTGTCACGTTAATTTTTTTTAGAAGTGTTATTATTAACTAGAAATTTGAGGCCCCTTTATGTGTGCAATAGTTTTTTGCACCCTAGTAAGCTTGCGCGCTTTTTGTGATGTGGCACCCATGTGCATGTAAACTTCAACGAAAATAAATGAGAGAAATGTTTTTGCGCGCCCTCAATTTCCTGTTGGTCATCAGATAATCCTATGTTCATATATCTATGCATTTGCATTCCATATTTTGTTGGTCAGTGAAATTTCTTCATTACTTTTGTTTATTTGTGCAATAACGCCATCTAAGGTGTAATTTTATAAATAAATATTGTTATTGTTGCTAATTTTTGAGCTTTTCCCAATCGCGCCCCTCTTTTCCTTTCCATTATGAAATTGCAATGGAAATAAACGAAGGGGAAAAGTTATGAGCTTTTTTTCATTAAAAAATTATTGCAGTGCGCATGTACCATTGCAGTCGAAAGTATTTTTGAGAAAATATGTGGTATCTTTACGCTGAGACAAAGTAAAGCTTTTTAATGTCCCATCATTATTATCATAGTTAAATCTAATAAAAAATACAGTGAAGGCTCTAATATTTAAACCAGCGTTCGTAAAAAAATAAGCCCAAAATAAAACCCTTCACAAATTAGCAATAATAACTGCCCTTCATTTCCTAGGCATCGTTATCGTCTGGCGCCTTTAAGAAACATTTCGTTTAGATGTTTTTTGAAGCCAATATATCGGCAATTCTTCTGCTTTTTATTCAAAAAATCTTTAAAGTTATGAAAAAAAGTTTTAATTTAAAATGTTTTTAAGCCGATGTATTATAGGACCTTTCCCTTGCAAGTTAAGTTTAGAAAAAAAAGTTTAACCCCTGGTAGAAACTGACAGTTCGTATTTTTACAGCAGTAGAACTTTACACGTCTTTAAAAATACATTTTAAGAGTTTTATCGACCTTTTTTATTACAAAATAAAAACACTTTTCTGGCTTTATATTTATATTATTTATAATTTTTTCCCAATATTTCGAGGAAGATCCTTCCTCATCTTCAGGGGTGACTAAGAAATAATAATTAGAACAATAATTAACACAATACACAATTAAGTAAATTAACAAAACAAAAACTTATGTTAAAATTATAGACGAGCTAAACTTAAACTAACCTAATTGTCAACCAAGTGTCTGTATATATGAGCACAATTTTCTGTGTCGCTCTTGAAATTTATTCTCTTGTCAGTGGGGGTGTTAATAATGTGGAGCATCTCTAATATGAATCTCTTCTCGTGATTATTTTCTTCTTGTAAGATCTCCACAGCGTCAAAAATGTTATCTCATATCTTATGAAAACTCAACTGATCCGGAAATTTTTATGACTCAACTATGGGGTCCATAAATAGACTCTATGAAAATATATTTTCTACACCTGGGCTAAACTTTATAGCAATTACTAACAGTACATATTTATTAACACATATTAAGCTAGTGTACTCAGTATTGAGAAAGCCTTCAGAAAACCAAATTTTGTATGTAATGTTAATTTATTCTCCCGAAACGATCAGACTTGCATTTCGTTTTGAGATTGAGAAAGTCTGTTGAATATGGAAAATTTCGAAAGAAGTTGAATAAAGTTGAAAATGTAATAAAAATATGGAAAATGTTGAAAAAAGGTGAAAAGAGGTTGAATAAATTCGATAAAATATGGAAAATGTTGAAAAAAGTTGGAAAAGGTTGAAAAACTCGGAAAAAAGTCGTGTTGAAATGTTGAACATTTTTGGGAAATTCAACTAAGTTGAAAAGGTCAGGAAGAAAATAGTGAAAAAAATTGATATCCAAAATCAAAAAATTGAGAAATAGAAGAGATTGAGAGAAATTAAAAAAGTTTAAAACTTTGAAAAATGGCGCGCCCACTTTTTTTGTTCATTTTATTATGTTCGTGATCGGCATTCGCCTACCAAAGCCTACACCCTCCAGTACAATTTAGGTCGATTTTAATCCAGAAATATCTTTTTACATACATACAACCAAATTTTAATATGATTACTCACATAGTTCACTTAATATATTATTCAAAGGATGTGCCACGCCCACATGTGGTATTATGCTAGCTTTTGATTCAGATCTACCTCATAGCGAGTATATTTTATGACAATTGCTACAATTGTATATTTTAAATAACGCTTACAAAATTTTCTGAATATATGAGATGCCACGGCCACTGTTGTAATTCCATCGAACGCTATTTAATTTCAAAGCTTATTATAACCAATATTTCCACACCAAATTTTATTAGGATTGATCTGATAGTATACTATCGCGCTCTTGCTTCTCCTACTACAGAGAAATGTGATAATGCTAATGCTGCTCCCAGTGCATCTGTTGTTGTAACTGAAAATGTCGATGTGTCGCCTGATGTTGATTCCGCTAATTCTGCTGCTGCGGATGTTTCTGTAGTTGCTGCTCTGTCTCTCATGTCAATGCCCCAGAAGGAAAAGGTGTCATTAGGCTTAACTAATGCTATTGTTGCTACTGGCTCACCTAGTTATGCGGCTGTTGTTTCTGCTGATACTCCATCGCCAAGGCTGTTAATTACTCAGAGGGAATCGCAGTCATCGGATTTTGTTGCTGTTAAAAAAAGAAATATAATCAAAGATACTCCGGTGATTGGCAACGATGATAATGTTGAGCTGGATGTTGCTGTTAACAAAATGTGGGTGCATTTATCATCGTTTAAGCCCTCCGTAAAAAACACTGACATCATTTCATATGTTGAAAAACATGTTGGTGTAGATCGCATTCATATGGCTTGCTACCCTCTCATCAAAAAAGATGTTGTTCCCGAGGACCTAAGTAGCATAAATTTCAAATTGGGAATTTCCCCAGCCTTTTACAAGAGCTTATTTAATCCTGCGCTTTGGCAACGCAATATAAAAGTTCGCCCTTTTCAAAAAATCGGGCAGGTTCGTGCACAAAAATGATGAATAACATTAGCACAAATTCTAGACCGAGGCACCTTTGTGCAAGCTTACAAAACTCATCATCTAAAAAATGTCAAGTTTATTACCAAAATGCTGGAGGCTTACGGACAAAGTCTAATAAGTTCTCAAACGCTGCCTTAGATTGTTCGTACGATATTATCGCCCTTACTGAGACCTGGTTTCACAAAAATATTTTTACATCCGAATTTTTCGACAACAAATACGAAGTTTTTCGTCAAGATCGTTGCCCTATCATCACTGGTTTAAATCGCGGTGGAGGGACCCTGATTGCTGTCAGATCGCAGTATCCTTGTCAAGAAGTCCTTTTATGTCAACCACCAGGAATCTTGGAGCAGATTTGTGTAAAGGTGGATATCCCGATGCCATGCCATAGTGAGGTTGTTCCTAAGTTTATAAGTTTATATATCTTTGTTTCATATATTCCGCCGAGCTCTACTAAAGACATTTATTCTTTACATTTTTGTAATATTCTTAATGTGTTTGAAAGACTTAAAGATAATGAGTATCCACTAGTTATTGGTGACTTTAATTTAAGTAGCGTAGACTGGTCTCTATCAGATAATCTTCAGGCCTTAATTCCAAGTACTCTGAGCACAAGTGGGGATACAGATTTTTTAGATTCCATTCTCTCTCTTGGTATCTATCAAATTAATTCTATTAGAAATTCGTTAAATAAAATTTTAGATCTTGTGTTTTCTGACTTGGAGTTTAATATAAGTTGTAGCGAAGCTGATTTTTTACTATCGGATAACAGCATGCATCATACGGCCCTCCTTATCCAATATGATATTCTTGCTTTAAAAGTCCCTTTAGAGGTAAATGCGTTTAAATATAATTTTTCTAAAGCTAACTATGATCTCATATCTGAACACTTATGTAGTATCGATTGGTGCTCAATTTTTGGTGATAACCTCTTACATAACTATGAATCTTTAATTAATATTATTGGAGATACCTTCGCAAGATTCGTCCCTATGAAAAAGATTCGTAAAAGTAATAAGCCAGCGTGGTATAATAGTCGCCTGGCTAATCTAAAAAATATTATGAACAAAAAATATAAAAAATGTAAGACTAACACAACCTTTCGAAACGAATATTTGCAAGCACGCAAAGAGTATGACGCACTCAAAAACTTTTTATATAAAAATCATTTGTTGACCTTAGAATCGAATATAAAATGTAATCCGAAAGCATTTTGGTCTTATTTAAACAAAAAAAAAACACAAATGGCCTCCCTAAGACTATGCGTTTCCAAAACACATCATCAGATGATCTTCAGGTAATTTGTGATTTATTTGGTGTTTACTTTCAATCAAATTTTCAGCGTGGTGATACGTATGATAATCCAATGCAATTCGATCATATTAATTATGACAGTCAGAATTGCATTACCGATTTAGGGTGCTTGTCTTTCTCAGATGATGAAGTTTGCCGTGTACTACAATGCCTTGATGTCAACAAAGGTTGTGGTCCCGATAATATTCCACCATTGTTTTTAAAAAATTGTGCGAAGGCCCTATCCCAGCCATTAACTTCGATTTTCAATTTATCCCTCCTAAAGGGTGAATTCCTTGATATTTGGAAAGTATCAGTGATTATCCCTATATTCAAGTCTGGATCTAGGCAAAATATCGCCAACTATAGACCAATATCCAAATTACCACTTATTCCTAAAATATTTGAATCACTCGTGAAAAATAAAAGTTATGATTGCATCAAAAATAGAATTTCAGAATGTCAACATGGATTTGTTTCCGGCAAGTCCACTTCTACTAATCTGTCTCTTTTCTCACATTATGTAGCCTGTGGAATGGAGAAGGGAAATCAAATTGATGTTGTATTTACAGACTTTGCAAAGGCTTTTGACCGAGTTCAACACGTAGTTTTACTTAATAAACTTAGGAACATGGGGTTTCATTCCTCCTTGCTTTCCTGGCTGGGAAATTATCTCATTGGTCGAAGGCAAATAGTAAAGTTAGGGGATTTCGTCTCTAAATATATAGAAAATTTTTCTGGTGTTGTTCAAGGTAGTCATCTTGGGCCACTTTTTTTCATTTTGTTCATAAACGATCTTCCCAACTACATCCATTTCTCTGAATGCCTTATGTACGCTGATGACGTTAAAATATTCAGATATATTAGTTCAGTTGAAGACTGTCTATTACTACAAAAAGACTTGGACAGCTTGGATTCTTGGTGTAATTTAAATAAATTGTATCTAAATGTTGCTAAATGTAATGTTATGTCATTCTCAATGAGAAATTTAGTTTATGAAGATAATTATACCATTCATGACGAAAGACTTTCAATTGTTGATTTCAAAAAGGATTTGGGTGTCATTTTTGATAAAAAATTATCTTTCTCGAAGCACTATGATGCTATTATCTTAAAAGCTAATGCAATGATGGGGTTTCTTATGCGTAACTCAAAGGAATTTTCAGATCCATTCACTCTCAAATCAATTTTCGTATCCTTGATAAGATCGATTTTGGAGTATGGTTGTGTGATCTGGGATCCTCTTTATGCTGTTCATAGTAATAGAATTGAAAATGTTCAAAAGCGTTTCACTCGGTTGGCGATTAGAAAACTTCGATGGGACTTTACGCCTTCTTATGAATCCCGTTGTGCTCTTTTGGGCTTTAAATCCTTAGAGTTCAGACGTAAATACTTTTTATCTGTATTTGCACGTGACATATTGATGAATCACGTAGACTGCACACCTTTGTTAGCCCTTTTAGGAATATATGCCCCAATGAGAAATTTTAGACAAAGACAATTGCTCTGTATTCCATTTCGCAGAACCAATTATGGTAAGCGCGATCCCGTTTATAACATGTCTCTTGCATTTAACTCTTTAAGTAATACTTCCGATTTTACTATGAATAGAGTAGCTTTTAAAAATAGTATTAAGTTTAACTAAATTGTACTAGTTATTAAGCAAACTGTAAAACAAATTGTTAATAGTTGAAATAAATAAATAAATAAATAAATAAATAAATAAATAAATAAATACAACTTTAAACGTTTCTCACTTATATGGGAGATATACGCCCACTGATCTCGACGAACATCATTTAATTTCAAAACTTATAGATAGCATGCGATATCTCTTGTGAATTATTTTTAATTAAGAATCTACAAAGTTTTCAAAAAATACGCCCTTACATGTATATATAGTTATAGCTCGTTTATTATTATTATTATTCTGCTGAACAGCAACGTTCTGGTGAACATATTACATTCATGGCATTTTTATCGATTTCAAAGTTCAACACACAAAGTTTTGATTTTCTTCTACTGAAATTCAAATTACACGCGTATTTATTTTAATCTTCAGTCATTTTGAATTTTTCCAAACGCTTTAAGCATATTTTAACTGCACATTGTGTGCATTGTGTGGAAATTTATTAAACTGATTAAAAATCAAAGTATTTTTTCTCTGAGTGTATCTCCATTAATCCATTACGATTTATTTTTTACTACAGCCAATTTTTATGGCAACAATAGTAAATAAATTCTCAGCATAGCTACTTCAAAAGAGAAACTCTCAGTACAAACATCAAGAGAAAAAAAAAAACAAAAGAGAAAGTACCAAACAAACAAAATGAACACGTGGTCTTCTTGAATCCCACCCATTTTTAGGAAGAAACACTTTGAGCACAATACAAGAAAAGAAAGTTTTTGCAGCACAAAAGAGGAATTCAGTATAAAAAGCAAAACGAAAAAAAAACCTATTAAGATAAGAAAAATAAATGAAATAAATACAAAGAAAGAACGAAAGAAAATGAGCAAAAGTCCCGCTGTGGTCCAATGGTTTAATGGAAGTGACACCAGGCATTATCACGTTGGGAGACAAAATGCCAAGATTAAAAATAAAAGGATAACTGCCAATATTTATTCATTTATCTGCTGATTTTCTACCATGCGACGTATTGGCCATTCTGTTTTGTGTTGTGCTTTTGGTTTTATATTTTCTGTAGGTTGAACTGCTTTTCAAAATGAGCCCCAGTTCAAGGTCAAACAGTGGCAGCAGCAGCAGTTCCGCACCACAAAGTTTTGCAGTAGATTCAATGCTTTTCCTTGTGATCTGAAAAGGACAGTTTGGTTTGTGCTGTAAAAATACGAACTTCCGCAAAAACAAACTTTATGAATATAATCTAACAAGTAGAGATTTATTAATCAAAAAAAACAAGCTTCCTGATGGACAGATGAAAATATAAACGAATGCCATTCAAATAGATAGAAACGTAGATAGAAAGACTATGAAGAAAATCTTTTTTTTTTTTTTTAAGACAAAAGAAGAAGTTTGACTTACGAGCCCAAAGCTGTGTTGAAATGAGTTATGAGTGATATGATTCAATAACGACGCTATCTGGAGGCGATAAAGGAATATATTGTGAAGGAGGTTCGTAGTTTTTTTTTTTTTAAAGTTTTTGTAGTGTTTCTATTACGACAGCAAACCTTGAAATAATTTTCCTTAGATATCCATTTCCATTCAGAAATCAGCGTTATTTATTGAGCACGAAATATCTCCAACACTCAGACCTTAGCGTTTAGAAATTTTTATTTGGGAGTCAACTTAATTAAAACAATTTTAACCGTTTGACATAACATAAAAATCGATTTTTTTCATTCCAGGGCAAAAGGAATCAATTCATTTTTGATTTCTATATATCAAACAGTATTCCCTAAGCTAAAAAAATAAGTTGGATACAGGGCTGCAAATAAGAAAATACGATTTCTAAAATAAAGATATATGTACGACAATAGTTGATCCTATTTAAATAACTTTGAAAATGCAATTTCCATATAAGCACAATAGCCCAGGCAATAGGTACGTTTTGGATCATTGGATGCGTTCTTTTGGAAGCAGTTGTTAATGGTGACGTGTTTATTAATTTTTAGAGATTTTGACCTAAGGGTATCGACTTCAAGGCTTTGAAACTTGCAGGACTAAGTATGTTCAAAAAATGTGGCATTATATGCGCTCATTTCAAAAACCACTTAAATCAAGTTATTAACAAAAAAAAATGTTTCTATTGAAAACGCTACTTTGAAGGTACGCCAATAGTCTGGGTAAAACCACTCACGTAAATACATTCTTTCCTCCGCGTAATTCAGTGAGTGACTTAAGTTGTTCTTGTTGAAATTTGTCAGCATAATGTTACTTTAGGAGCCGCTCTCACGAGGCTATTGACACTAACAACAAATATGGAACCACAAGTTGGACGACGCATTGAGTTTCGGAGATATCGAAATTCAAGAATATAATTTAAGATAACATCATTTTAAGTTAGGAACCCTAGAAGCGAAAGCTCCTTGAACATAATTGTTATCGTAATTATTCTAATACAAAAGTCACTATCATAGCCGATGAATCTACTGATGAATTCATGAAACATTCGTTCATCTTGATGAAAAAAACTATCAACACCTTTATCACTTCCATCGGACAAGGCCTATGCATCAAAAGTGTCAATTAATGCAATAGAAAAAATTTGACGACTTAAAACGAGCTCAGGATAGCATACTAGTACAGCATATGCCATTTTCTCAAAACATATTCACCTGGCATATTGTAAATATTGAAGAAATTTCAGATGAGAATGATGGATAATATGATTACGCACCATAATGATAGTAAAACTTGAAAATGTTAATTTTAGGTCTTATCATCATTAATTTTGAATTAAAAAAAAAAAATAATTAGAATGACTTTGTTCAAACTACATTCCAACTTACCATATTTCTTGCTTAAACAACATTACTCTAGAACAGCTTTTCAGACTTTTTTTATTATTCATTAATTATAAAGTTTATTCGACCGATAAGTTCCAGCAATATACTCGTAATCAGCCCAAAAAAGTCCTCGAAAATTCATTTACTTTTGAATGACACAGTTTTTATTGATTCCTGAAAATTTTTTACTGTGCGCCTTTTGTGTTTTTTGATATGACCGATTCAATTTAATTCGTGGAAGTATTTACTTCACATACTGTGCATATGTGTATTGCCACAGAAATCGTAATTTTAGTCGGTCAAGGTTTAAATTGTTTGTTTTTTTGGACACACCCTTCAACCATAGTCTTTCTTGTGCTCCAAAAAAAATTGAAACCAAGTGACAATTTCTGTGGAAATGCACTTATAACGCAAAAATTGTTTGAATAAGTGTAAATTGTAAGTTTGCCTATATATTCCTTGTGATAAATAGTTTCTAAGGTACAAGAAACTTACTCGTAAAATGGTGCACAAATATGACACACTGAAATTTTAAGAATAAAGTTAATTTATCAACAAATTCAAAACCAAAGTTAACACTTCCCCAAACGTCTTTTATCACCGAAACTATATATCCAACAGAATAAAGTTCTCAACATAAAATTAAGGAAGTTTAATTTTTTTCCGTAATTTTGATCGGATGCGAAACTTAGGCAAAAATTAACAACGCTATAATTTTTCGAAAATAGCGACGCAAAAGGAAGCGCTAGAGATTCAAAAACTCAGAACATTAATTAAAACAACATACTTAGCAGTCCCATAAAAAAACACATTCGCTAAACTTTTGCAAAGTAAATCTTAGTATTTTACTATATTTAATGGACTGCAATGAAAATTAAAATAAATTTTCACAGAATTAGGTATTTTTCTATATACTATTATATAAAGAGTTAAGGTTTGTTTGTTTGTTTGTTTGTTTGTATGTTCAGGATAATCTCTGAAACTACAGAACCGATTCCAAAAATTCTTCTACTAATAGAAAGCTACACTATTCCTGAGTAACATGGGCTATATTTTATTTTGATAAAAGCAAGGGGCGTGGCACTTTACATGCAATTAAAGCCTTTGACTCGCTATATCTTGGTTCATATGATAGCAAAAGTTTTGAAATTCGGTGACAGGATGCACAAAGCCTATGTTAAGCACTTCACAAAATATGAACGAGATTAGACACCAGGGGCGTGGTGGCTATAAAACTTTAGTTTAGGGTGGCCCCCATACGCATATATCTTTAAAATAGCATTTTTACAAAGACCACTTAATCGATTCACATGGAATTTACTCCACATGTCTCTTATATTAAGCCGCATAGCTAAGACGATGAAACTTTTATTTAGGGTGGCCCTCATACACAAATATTTTAAAAATAGCGATTTCTCAAAGACAGGTAAATCGAATCTCATGAAACTTACACAGTATGGTTTTTATATAAAGGGGCACAAATTAGATTGTAAAAATTTAGTGTGCATACTTAGGGTGACCCTCATACCAATATATTTTTAAACATCATTTTCACGAAGACAGGTTAATCGCTTCACGCTGAACTTACACCACGTATTTCTTTTGTTAAGAAGCATAGCTTAGGCTACAAAACTTTTATTTAGGGTGGTCCTCACACAAAAAAATTTTTTAAATATCATTTTCTTGAAGACCGCTAAATCGATTCTTATGGAATTCTATGGTCCTGATTCGAAAATATTTATAAATATCATTTTCTCGAAGACCGCTTAATCGATTCTCATGGAATTTAACCACATGGCTTTTATATTTAGAGGCACAGATAAGGTTGTAAAAACTTTTTTTTTTCATACAAACATTTTTTTTAGAATAATTTTCACGAAGACAGGTTAGACGATTCACACCGAATTTGCACCACGTATCTCTTATGTTAAGAAGCATAGCTTAGGCTACAAAACTGTAATTTAGGGTGGCCCTCACACAAAA
The DNA here is from genome assembly GCA_949775025.1 of Tricholauxania praeusta. Classification (NCBI taxonomy): domain Eukaryota; kingdom Metazoa; phylum Arthropoda; class Insecta; order Diptera; family Lauxaniidae; genus Tricholauxania; species Tricholauxania praeusta. The sequence continues at coordinate 38,328,081 of OX459031.1, forward strand.
ATGTTTTTTTAAATATCATTTTCTTTAAGACCTTTTATTCGATTCTCATGGTCTTAACACCATATGGCTTTTATATGAAGGGGCACAGATTAGATAGTAAAAATTTTACTTAGGGTTCACACTTTGGGTGGTCCTCATACAAAAATATTTTTAAATATCTCTTTCATGAAGACTGTCTAGTGGAATAATACTGAAGTCGACGCTATCTGCATTTCGTCCGTTATGCTTTCCATCAAATCCATCATCATCACTCCAAATGTCGATCAATTCCTGTTACTCAGCTGAAGTCAATACTTTTTGTTTCTAAATCGTAGTTGAAAGCACTTCAAGTAATTCCGGCACAACAAAAGAATATAAATTGAATTTTGTGCCTTCTTCAATTTTTTTTGGCATAGAGTTTCCGGAGCTGCAACATCGATAAACTGCAATCAATGCCTACTAAGTTTTTGTGCCCTTATATGTTCAAATGACTTTTCTATATAAATAACCCTTATTAAAATATTTTTTTTTTTGTATCTAGAACTCGTTTCTGACCGTTGGGTATTCTAATACCCAAAGATGTAAACTCAGGTGTATGGGTGGTTCGCAAAAACTCAACCTTTACTTTTGTATTGCATAAAAGCCATATTAGACTACCTGACACTGGGAAACTGTTATGATTATCTAATTGTCCGATTTTAGGAAGAGTTTTTCCCAAGAGTTTTCTGTTAGAAAATTGGTGATTTTCAAATGGCGACGATCTGATTTAAATCTCAAAAGAGCTGTATCGTAATTCTCTCTTTGCTCTTTTTAATGAAAAAAAAAATCCCAAATATCTCAACCCTGGCCTGCACTATAATTTTTCTAAAATTTGTTTGTACTCAAATACCCAATAATTATAATGAGTAACATAGTTGTAAGTATTTCTTAAGACTATAAAAAGTGTAAGTTTTACGGATTGTGTATAAAACCTAAAGATTTAAGCAAAACGACATCTGAGCACAATGTGCAAAACAGAAAATAAATCAACGAAAATCATTTAACTTGCAAAATTGCACTTTATTACACTGGTGTTTCAATTTGGCTAATAAAGGATGCACATAAAATCATACGTTACGACTTTGAAAACTTTACGACAGCGCCTTAATTTCATACGAGCTTTATTACGAAGTAAGAACTTGCCGTTGCTGTAAAATGCTGCATATAGTATGTACGTATTACACTTGAAACAAAAATCAACATATCACAAGAGTACACGTAAATTAAGAAGCAATTTAAGCCGTTAATAGCTTTGCAAGAAACTTTAAGGAAACAGTTTAATTCTGGCTTCAATGCAATGTTCAGTGCGGTAGTACTGCTTCCTTTTAATGCAGAGAAGGACAGTTGAAAAAAAAAGCCAAAAATTAAATGTCCTACGCTCCATTAACAGCAGAAGTACACGTGAAAATGAAAGTTCGCCAAGTTACAGTGCAAAACATTCCTACATAGTTATAAATGAAATATGGGAAGCGCCACGCCTATTAGTGAACTTTGCTCAATATGTGTTTAAAGCTTGTCGAAAGCATTCTTCCCACTTGTGTAAAATTTTTTTTGCTTTCATCGCCTTATTGGAGAAAATCTGGCAACGCTATAGACTATAAGCAGTGAATTTTATATCGGTGTTTTTAATTGCGTTTATTTTCAATAAATTGAGTGCTGATTGGTGTGTGGTGTATGAGGTGGAGAGTGCTGGTTGTGCTGCATCTGGTGTGCATTGAGTGCAGCTGTTTCGTCGTGTTGGATTCTAACTAGAATTAAATCTTGTTGGGCTGCAATATTTTTTGGCGGATTGTGAGTACAAAGCGGAATACAATTAAAATTGAGACTCCCATTAGCAGCTGTCAAACTCTTGACTTTTCTTGTGTCTTGTTTTGTGGAATCCATCCCAACTTTTGTTTTGCACTGTACGACTACTAGTCAGAAGTCAACAGCCATCGCATAATTTGTCTGCCTAAAAGTAGACTTCATTTTTTTTTTCTCCATTTGTGTACCTTCAACTATGGTAAAAAGTAAATGTCGTCGCCAGCTGCTATAATACTGAGAAAAACTGTGGCTCGGACTCGGAAACAACTGTTCTCAACTACTGATAAAGTACCTGTTGTGCTGAGTGGAGATGAAATGCCTTCACTGATTCTCTCTCATATGAAATCTATGGAAAAGAGACTACAATTACACGCTGAAGACTTGTTTGGCAAAATTACTTCGAAACTCTTAGATCTTGAGAATAAACTGTTGGTTAAAATTGAATCGGAGGTTAATCTATTAAATAAAAGGGTCGTTGAATTAAATGAAAAAGTGCTGACGATTGAATCTGAATTAGCTGAACTACAAAAAATAAGAACTGAGTTCAATAGCTTAAAACTTGATTGTGAGAAAACTAGAAGCAACATTGATATATCTTCTGATGCTGTATTGTTTGGTGTTCCTGCTAGTGATACGGAGGATTTGAGGTCCAGTTTTAATATAATTTGTAGCTCTATTGATTTTTTGCCACCGCAAGTACGGAACATTTTTCGCACTAAGACAACCATAAATAATCCTAACTCAGCAGTGATAGTGAAGTTTTTCACTCCTTTTGATCGTAATCGTGTACTTAGTGCATTTGGCAAGTATAGGCGAAGTACCAAAAAATCGATTTACTTTAGTGAAACAGGCTCTGCACCTAAAAGCATTGTTTTTATACATGAGAGCTTGACCACTGAAAACAGAAAACTGGTTCAAGCAGCTGTTAAACTTAAAAAACAAAAAAAACTGCACAGTGTTTTCACTCTTCGTGGAACTGTCTACGTCAGAAGCCATAAAAACTCAAATGCAGTGTCCATATCAAGTGAAATCGATTTAGATCAATTTAATGATGATACCAATATTGCTTTTCCTCCACCAGATGTTGTATAATTTTATATTTTTGTTTTTGAGGATATTTTTAATTTCTGTAAAAGTGTTTGGTTTTTTTTATGAAATTTTGTTTACCTTTCTATCTGAAAATGCTTACTGTTGTTGTTGTTGTGATATATGGCTTTGAACTCTACCGGTTCCAGTGGTGTTGTATGGAATCATAAAATTCTAATAAATGTGCTTGGTAAACAGTGTACTGGTCTAAAAATTGTGCATTTTAACGCCAGAAGTTTAAACACAGCCAAGTTGGATTACATTAAATATGCATTTGAAGACTCCTTGGTCGACGTTATTTGCATTACTGAAACATGGTTTGACTCCACGATTTCTGACTCTTACTTTCTTTTACCTCATTTTAAGCTGTTCAGGAATGACAGAATAAATAAAAAGGGAGGTGGTGTTGCCATCTACTATAGGTCATATTTAAGTGCAAGAATTGTTAGCAAATCTTGCTCTGAAACCATTGAGTATTTGAATATTGAGCTCTATGACTCTAAAACAAAAGTTTTGGTATCATGTGTATACAATCCCAATAGATGCAATAGCCTTGATACCTTTTTTTCTGACTTGACTTTGCGTCTTATTGACTTTGATCACTACATAATTTGTGGTGATTTTAATGTCAATTTATTATTAAATGACAATGCAAGTATGGGGTTTCATGATCTGGTGAGTGCTGCTGGCTTATCATTTGTCAATACTACAGTACCTACACGATTTGTGAATAATGCATCTCCTAGTTTACTTGATGTTTTTGTTAAGTCTGAAAATACACCTTCGCTTTTATTTGATCAAATTCCATTCATCTCTGATCATGACTTATTATTTTGTATTTTTGATATAAAGCTTTGCCGTAAAACTCAACCAATAACAATCTCCTATCGTGATTTCAACTCTATTGAGCTTGTTGGCCTTTATGATGATCTGATGCAGGTAAACTGGAGTGAATGCTGGTCTTTCAGCTCTGTTGATCAAAAGTTAGATTTTTTCAATGATAGAATCAAAGATCTTATTAATGCTCATGTTCCAGTACGTAGCTTCAGGACTTCGAAAAGTTCTTGTCCTTGGTTCACTTCCAATGTTCTACTGCAGCTTAAAATAAGGAACAAGTTGTATGACAAATGGAAAAAACACCCTACGAATTTAAGCTGGGCAGCTTATAAACTAGCTCGCAATGCTGCAGTTTCCTCTGTTAGGCAAGCTAAAAGGGACTATTGTAGCACTAAATTAAATACGTCTTTACCGGTAAAGCAGCTTTGGAGAAACCTTCGACAGCTTGGTGTTTACAAAAATGACAGATTAGAGTTTGATCTGGACCTTAATTTGCTGAATGATTTTTTTATAACCAAGAGCTCGTCTGATTGTGGTAGTACCTTTGAGCCTAATGTGAAGAATTTATATCGCTCTAGTAATTCTTTTGAATTCCATGTAATTGATGAAATTGATGTTTATAGAGGCTTAATGAAAATTAAATCAAATGCATTGGGAGAAGACGGTATTCCCATTAAATTTATAAAGCTTATTCTTCCTTATGTAACTGCACCGCTAACTCATATAATTAATCATTGTATAACCACTTCTTGCTTTCCAAAAATGTGGAAGATTGCTGCTGTATTACCTGTCCCAAAAAAGCCTACTCCATCTACACTCAGTGATTTTCGACCAATTAGTATACTTTCCTCTTTGTCCAAAGTTTTTGAGTCGATTTTATCTAATCAAATAACTGAGCATTTGAATAACAATAAGTTATTATCACCCTACCAATCTGGCTTTCGTGCTGGCCACAGTTGCTCTACTGCAATGTTAAAAGTCATTGATGACATTCGGATAGCTTATGATCTTGATCAGCTAACCCTTCTTTGTCTTTTGGATTTTTCAAAAGCCTTCGATAGCGTTAATCACTCAATATTGTGCAAAAAACTTAAGTTTTACTTTGGATTCTGTGATAGCTCTGTGCGCTTAGTTAAAAGTTATATTGAGGATAGACTACAAAAAGTGAGAGTAGGTGATATGTCATCTGATTATAAGTTTTGTCATTCTGGTGTTCCCCAAGGCTCCGTACTGGGCCCACTCTTGTTTACCATTTTCATCAATGATGTTTTTTCTGTGTGTAGAAATGTTAAGATGCATGCATATGCTGATGATATACAAATTTATTTGTCACGACGTCTTGGTCTCATTGATGATCTTACTTATAGACTCAATGAGGACTTGACTGCTGTTAGCAAATGGGCTGCTTTAAATGATCTTTGCCTAAATCCTACTAAATCGATTGTCCTACCAATTTCTCGTAACATGACATATCAAGACAATATTCTGCCCTTGAGTATTGGCAGTAGTATATTGAATTTTGTCGATAAAGCCACTTGTCTTGGGTTTCAGTTAAATTCTACGTTAACTTGTGTTGATCACATCAACATTGTTATAAGAAAAATATATGCGACCCTTCGCTATCTACGTATGTCTACAGACTTTACCCCAGTTGAGACTAAGAGAAAGCTAGTCTTGCAGCTTATAGTCCCCTTTATCACTTACTTTGAGGTTATCTATAGCAAATTGGACTCTAGGTCGTTGCATAAACTACAAGTTGCCTTTAACAATGCTACTCGCTATGTGTATGGGATACGGAGATATGACCATATTTCGTCGTGGAGCAGTAATATTCTTGGTTGCTCGATTGAGAACTATCTGAAAGCCAGAAACTGTATTTATTTACATAAGATTATTTATTTGAAAACTCCATATTACCTGTATGAAAAAATTAGATTCAGTATTTCCAATAGATCACTTAACTTAATCCCACCTAAATTCACATACTATAGTTCCACTCGTTTGTTTTTCATTAATGCCATAAGAATTTGGAACTCGTTGCCATATAATTTAAAATCTATTAATAGCCTCAACAACTTTAAGCATTTAGTATTTCAGCATTTCTCGAATTAAATTTATAATTTATTTATTATTTTATTTTTTGTTTTAAAAAACCTGACACTTAGTTTAGCTTAATTTAATTTATGTAAGTCATTTGATTTGTAATTTTTTATTTATTTTTTTTTTTATTGGTATTTATTTAATTTTTGGCATTTATTGTTTAATTTATGTTTAGTACTATATATTTTTAGAATTAATATATTCCAATGTTTTATTTGACCTTTTTTAATTTTGTTGTACAGCAAAAAGATTTAAATCTTATTGTACTAATTTTTTTGAATAAATTGAAATTGAAATATAACTCTTTCACTATAACACTTCCGTAACTAACATGCGGTCTCATAGACCGAACACATACTTAAAGCTTTATGTTTACTAGAGTTGAGCTTTCAGAGCTTTCACTTCTTGTATACCTTGCGGTTGATCAATGCTTTTGTTGCTGCCGGTGTGAACAGATCGTTGCTAGTTTGCGTTTTGTTCATTTTCAGTGGTTTTGTCAGTGAAACCGGCATCACTGGTACAATAATGACTTACCATACTGAATTTTTAATTTTTTTTAAGTATGCAATATTTAATGAAGTTTTGGTTTTTTATTTTGTCATGTTTAAAAAATTATATGAATTAAATATATAATCCAAATAATTGCCTTTAGAGTTAGAAAATTTACGTCATCTGCACTTCGGTCTGGGAGACCGATGTTAGTAACCGTGTTAAATAATTCATGTTAGTATCGGAGGGTTAAATATTTTTCTTGCAGGTGCCGGTGCCACGCCTTCATGTTAAAATGCGCCTAGTTCTTATCAGATGCTTCTCCGAACCATTTTACAACATAATATGTTGATTTTTCTTTTGTTGGGAAGGTTGTAAAGAGGGGCAAAGCTGAATGTTTTCCTTGTTTTGCCTTTATATAAAGACATTGATGTATTGTTTACATTGGCAAAGTCACAAAGCAAACATTTTATTAAGAGAATCGAAAAAAAAAATTTAGACCATCATTTTATAGCTTACCTCAGCTTCAGCGATTAACAATTTTCTAGCAACCCTCGTTACTCGTTGCTCGTCAAATAAAGAGAATTTTTACAATGATGTCGATGAGCATTGCATATTGCACTCAGTTTTTATTGACCTGCATGACTTTTATTACACAATTTAGTAACAATAAAATTTCGAATTTCTTTTGTGTTTCATATGTGGCGGTGAGTTTTTTTCATAGCGACAAAAATCTAAGGACCAACGCATTCACCTGTTTAGCCCTTTATAACTCATTCTGTTTTGCAATTAATTTGGTTTAAGTGGTTATAAAGTCCTTAAGGTAATATACTTTAGTTTTTTTTAAATAATCAGATTTGTATCTTAGTGGAGCCTTTCAATGTGGTTCTTATTTGTCGTACTCGCAATATTGTTAAATCGGTATTAGCTGCTGTTGCATCCAAAACTCGTAGGTATTTGTCAAAGTATTAAGCAAAAGTTTCCGCATTTTTATAGGGATTTTAAATGATGATTAGATTCGTATAAAATTTTATATTTACTAACCGCAACATTGAAAAATCTGAAATATAAAAATTTTAGAGCTACCAACTTTTTATAAAAAAAAAAATGGTGGCAAATTCAAATTCATCACATACCCAATAAACTTTTTGGTCTTTTCTCTTTTTTTATTAATAATGGCTAGTGTTAAGAATATAAATAACTAAAAACTAATTAACAAAATTTTTTTTTTTTTCATAAAAATTTCTAACTTTTTTCTTAAGGCTCTTCATTGAATTTTGTACAGTTGTTTCATCGACAGTACGGAACGATCTTTTCCACTTAAGTATAAAGTCTTGTAAGTTTTTTGCAGTCTAACCACTCTTTCGAAGATCTCTTTTCATTAGAGCCCAATATCTCTCAATTGGGCGAAGCTCTGGCAAGTTGGGTGGATTTGCTATTTTTGGTACGAAATTGATATTTTTACTTTGATACCATTCCATCATAGCTTTAGAGTAATGAGAGGTTGCTAAATCGGGCCAGAACATCACTTCAAATGGTAGAACACGTTTTTCGAGGCACTCGTCTATATAAACTTTGGAATTGATTGTGCCTTGCGTAACAAAGAAGCTGCTTCTGAGGCCACAGGTGCTTATGGCCTGCCAAACCATATATTGCTTCAGAAATTTCGAAATTTTTTTCTCTTTGAATTTACTAGACATATGCCCCTTCTTCGGTGGCGTATAATATTTGTGCCCAGGTAGCAGCTTAAAATCTGCTTTGACGTTACTTCCGTCGTTCATAATGTAGCAATCAAATTTAGTCAGGTACCTTACATACAATTTTCGGGCTCGTATCTGAGCAACCAACTGCTTTTCATCAGAACGGTCTGGTACTTTTTGAACTCTATATGCTTTCAGCTTACTTTTTTTCCTTTATCCTTTGGACAGTAGATTTTGATGTAACTGCTCTATCCGCCATATCTCGCACTGAGGTGTTCTGCTTAAAAAGACGCTTCACCTTCGCCTACCTACCCTTGAGTTTGAAAATTCAGGTTTTCTGCCAGAACCTTTTTTTCGTGAAACAGGTAGACACTTCTGGTAATTAGAAATAACCGTCAAAACAGTTCTATCTGATGCACCAACTATTTGTGCTATATCTAAATATTTTAATTCTGGATTTTGCAAAATGAGTTCACGGAATTTTTGCTGCTTGCTTATATACTGTGGATTTTTTGATGTTGATATCCTTGGAGGAGACAATTATTCCTTTAGTGATGTAAATACAATTTAATGTATGGAACACAATATCTGTCAAATGGCCACCCCAGCTTCGTCCTTCTTTCAAAATGTTCGTTCACTCTTTCGCAAAATTGAGGCTCTGTTCCGGCGATGGCGTCTTCAATGTTCGCTTTGAGAGCTATAATTGTTTGAGGATGGTTTGCGCACATTTTTTATCATGCGCCTGACTGCAACGTCTCTTCCGTCTGTACTTTCGAAAAAGTATAACCCTATGACGTCTCCCGTTCACAATCCATACCAAACGGTCACTCAGTGCATTGAAATCTCATTGTGATTTCAATTTGAAAATGAGCTACGTCAGAAAACTCGATGTTTTTTTGGAAAAATCACCGTCATCATTCAAGTTCTCCAAGACCAATTCAGAGGACGTATGTTATTGAGTTATTGAGTCAAATGGACCTTGCTCATATGCAGATCCAAATTGTTCGTCAATATTCGCTGCAGTGTGAACGATGACGAATTTAAGTGTTTGGGTTTCGTTTTCAACATTTTCCTTCACTGCGGCGTTATTTTCGGTCGAACGTCCGGATCGAAGTCGTTTTGGTGTCTCCACATCTTTTTACCCACCACTTCTGCGCTACTTCAGCAGAACTGTTTGTTTTTAGTGTAAGCATTTTCATCATACAAGCGCATATGCAAATTTTAGCTATTGGTGAAACATATGAAATTTTCCATTAAAAAAAAACTTCATATGCTACATCAGTTTCCAAGGTACACAGACAAAACTTTTTGCTGCACAACTTTTTTTTATTGTCACATATTTTCGGAACACAAAAGCTTTTCGGTAGCAGCAGGACTATCTTACAGCGTAGAAGGTAAAATAAAAGTAGCATGCAACACCTTGAACTTTAGTTGAACTGTGTGGCATCTTCCCAGCGTCATATCACCATAAATTTTGTTAGAACGCAAACAGTTTTAACCTTCGTTGAATAAAGAAAGCGGACATATTAAACTTTTTATTGCCTTACGTTCTGGCTTTTAATTTAATTCCTAATTATATAAAAGAACAAAAACTACTAAAGACATAAAAAGGCGATAAGACTCCCTCATTTTATACACATTAAATGGTCTATAACATGCATATGCCGTCATATATAGAGTTCAGTTTGCCATAGGACGACGTCCTTTAAAATCGCAGATGTGAGATAGCGCCAAAAATTACAAGCAGTTCTGCAGCTTAAACGACGATTTATAAATAATAAAGTAAAGAAATACCTACATACGTAAAGAAAATGCACTTACTCGGAAAATTTGAACTTTGTTATCCGCCCACAATGAATACAACCCACCACATTAGTGATGTCTTTATTTAACCTCAAACTGCAGATATCTAAATAAAGTTGCAACTCATGAATTTGCTGCCAAAGCACTCACCTGGAAAAAAGAAGATGAAAAAAATGTTCGTTAATATTGATGCATTTACAGGGTAGCAAGATAAAAATTAAAGCAGAAGGCAAAAAAAGTAGCTTAAATTTGAAATATTTTAGAATTTTGAGCCACTTAAGTAAATGGTTTTGGTTGGATTGTCGATTTTTTATAAAAGAGAGGAACGGAAAGTATAAAGATGCTTTGTCATGTTACATGGGAATTAAGTTGTTGTCAAATCCAATACACTATACAACAAAATTTAACAGAACCGCAAAAGAACGCTTTTATTAATATCTAGAAATCAGGCCAGGTAGGTGCGAAAGTCTTTGATGTGCCAAACAAAACCTGATATACAACTTTTCTCCAAAATATAAGAATTTCGAGAAAGGCTTGCTTGGAAGTGAATAAAATGCTATTTTGAGGCGTATTTGAAGAAATGACGAGACAACAGAATTTGGCATGACATTCTTCTAAAAATTTTACCTCCTCAATAGGATGTTTTGTTTCCAAGATACATAAATCATATTGTAGCGAAATTTGGTTTATGCTAGAAAACTCTTGAAATAAATACCAACGAAAGAAAACTAAACGATACTAGCTAGCATAAACATACTAGCACCATCTAGCGGCAAAATAATAAACTGAACAGACGCTGCAGTACACTATAAATAAAAAGTCAACAACCGAGAGAAATTATCGCCGTCGTACAACGCCATCTAACATCTAGCATAATAGCTAGCTCAACGTCAACGTGGTGAATTGTGGATAGTAGTAGAATGCACGCTACAAAGTAGCACTGGTGGGTTGTAGATAATGGTAGAATATACGCCACTTAGAAGGTACTGGATTATTCGAGAGAGTGATGACTGCAGTATAAAAAGGGTTGTCATCTGAGCTGAAGACACAGTAGAATTAAACCAGCGAAGCAGTAAGCAATAAAGTGAATACAGTGTGATCCGTAGTAGAACAAAACAGTTTTCTATACAGTGTTAAATTAATATTAGAATTTGAACGTTAATAAAATAAACCATTTTATAACTAAATAAGTTTGTGTGTTTTTAATTGTTACACAATCCAGTGATCGAACTCAGAAAAGTGTGAGAGATCGAAATTATCGTCAAAGGGACAGAAATTTCGTAACAATTGGTGTCAGAAGTGGGATTGTGTAAAAGAATTAACAATCAATTTAAAAAAAAAAATAAATAAAAAAAATAAATAAATAAAAATGGTCAAGTTTGAAGATCTGAAAGTGGACCAACTGAAGAAGGAGTTGCAGCAGCTGAATCTGCAATCTACTGGCGGAAAGGTGGAGTTACAGAAACGCTTACGGCAAGCTCTTGAGGCTCAAGGTGTAAACCTGGAAGAGCATGAATTTTATAGTGATGTATCAGAATCAGCAGCGAAAGTGGAAGAAACTTCTGGACCAGCGGCAAGTTGTGAAGTTGTAGACATGTCAAAGTTCGAGAAAATGTTAATGGCGATGACGCAGGCAATAAGTCAAAATGCACTGCAAATAGACGAGAAATTAAGTCAAAATGCACTGCAAATGGACCAGAAGTTAAGTCAGAACGCGCTGCAGATCCGAGAAGAAATTGATCAGAGCTTAAGTCAAAATGCACTACAAATGAATAGCAATATCCAGGCGGTTCGGGAAGAAATTGATCAGAGCTTAAGTCAGAATGCGACGCAGATCCACGAAATGAATCAAAACATTGAGGCTGTTCGAACAGAGGTGGCCAAAATGGTAAATGGCTTCGATGCAAAAATTATTGAGTTACGTGATGACGTTGAATCATTCAAGGAAGAAGTTCAAAATAATTTTGAGGACGTTAACAAAAGGATTCAACAGTTGGAAATAAGCGAACCAACCACTCAAGTTATAAGAGAAATCAGCGCAGAGAGGCTTAAGGCACCCTCGTACGATGGAACAACGCCATTTAGTGTTTTCAAGCTCCAGTTCGAAACAACATCTGGTCACAATCGTTGGGATAACGAAAGCGCAGCTGCAGCGCTAATTGTGGCATTAAAAGGCGCAGCTGCAGAAGTATTGCAAACAGTTCCAGTGGCGGAGCAGAAAAATTACAAGGCGGTGATGGATGCCTTACAGCGAAAATATGGCAGTGACCACATGAAGCAGATTCACAGATTGGAGTTAAAAAGTCGTATCCAGAAATCTGGTGAGTCCTTGCAGGAGTATGCTGCGGATATTGAGCGATTGGCACACCTTTCCTATCCTGACGAGTTAAGTGTCGTAGCAGAAAAATTCAAAATAGAGGCGTTTATTGACGGCATACGTGACTCAGAAACAAAACGCGAGACAATGAGGAGCCCGAAGACGACATTTAATGAAACAGTAACGGTTGCCCTCACGCAGGAGACGATTGCGTTAACATGCCGCCCATCACTGAAAACTCGTCGGATGGAGGTGGAGGCTGAAAAGAAAAATTCATCGTTCGCCAGCGGTAGCTTCAGCGGAAAATGCTACAATTGTGGTAAGCAGGGACACATGGCACGTGACTGCAAATCACGTCGTAAACGATCTGCATCACGTTCACCAAAAAGAAGACTTGGAAATAGGGTGAACGATGGCGAAAATGTTAGCGAGCAGCAGTCGTTAAACTAAAGAGAGTCAGTACAGCGGGGCGTGAGCTGACTCTTACAGATGATTGCCCCATAGTCTTGGTTTCGAAGCTCTGCCGAAATTCCAACAGCCTTACCATCGGTGGAAAAATCAACGGAAGACCATGTGAGCTTACTTTGGATACAGGCGCATCGCATTCAATTGTGAGGAAAGACTTATTTGAAAGACGACGAGTAACGCAGTTAAATGGGATCCAATTGAGAACAGCGACAGGAGAAATTGCGCAAATAGTAGGAAAAGTTACAGCAAGTATTCTCATCGGCAACAAAACTGTGGAACATGATTTTATTGTTGCAAACATCACCGATGAGGTTATCATTGGCGTGGACTTCATGATTCGACACGGGTTCACTTTGGATCTTAAGAAAAAAACGTTAAGGTATGCCAATGTAGAGTTGCCTTTAGACATTGGCTGTGGACAAAAATTAGCAATTGCAAGAGTCTACATAAGTGAGCGCTGTCGAATTGAACCCAATACCGAAGAAATTATTTGGGCCACAACAAATGAAGACTGTGGGACAAGCCATCTGTGGGTAGTGGAAGCAGATAAGAGAAATTTTAAGAAAGACCTGATTATTGGAAAGACCCTAGTAAACACAAGAACAGACAGAAAAATACCGGTGCGAATTTTGAATCCAACAAATAAGCCAAAATGGATGCAAAAAGGTGAACTTATAGCGCAATGTGAGAAAGTTACAGCTGTGATAAATTGTGAAAATGACCAGCAGAACACACAAGGTACAACTTTAACAAAATCGTCGGCCTTGGATGTATTGACGAAAGAATGGACGAAGGAGTTGTCTGCTCAGAACAAAAACAAAGCAAAAAGGTTTCTGCAAAAACATTGGCGGATATTTGCGTCCAAAGGAGAAAATAATGGCCGAACATCAGTTGTCAAACATCGCATTGATACAGGTGATTTTCAGCCGATTCGTCAACCTCCAAGGAGGCTAGCACTCGCTAAGAGAGAAGAAGTGACGGGCCTTATAGAAGATATGGCGCGAGAAAATGTCATTGCACCATCAGAAAGCCCATGGAGTTCACCGGTCGTACTTGTGAAGAAAAAGGATGGAAGTATGCGATTCTGTGTGGATTACAGAAAATTGAATGACGTCACTAAAAAAGACAGCTACCCGTTACCCAGAATCGATGATACACTGGATACGTTATCTGGAGCAACATGGTTTTCCACCCTGGACTTACAAAGCGGATATTGGCAGGTGGAAATAGATGAAAAAGACAAAGAGAAAACTGCCTTTAGTATTGGGAATGGTCTATGGCAGTTCAACGTCATGCCGTTTGGTCTTTGTAACGCTCCAGCTACGTTTGAGCGGTTAATGGAACGTGTTCTCAAAGGACTGCATTGGAAGACTTGTCTAGTGTATCTCGACGACATAATCATCATGGGTAAAGATTTTGATGACCACTTGAAAAATCTGGAGGAAGTGTTTGAGCGCTTGGAGGCAGCTGGACTAAAATTAAGTGCGAAAAAGTGCTCACTTTTCCAGCGTGAAGTCAAATATCTGGGGCACAAGGTTACGTCAGAAGGAATACACACAGATGAAGATAAAATAAAAGCTGTGAAAAATTGGCCACGTCCATCTAATCTTCATGAGTTGCGAAGTTTTCTGGGTCTATGCACTTATTACAGACGCTTTGTTCCTGGTTTCGCAAATGTTGCAGGCAGTCTACATGAGCTGACACAGAAAAATCGAAAATTTGAATGGAGTGGGGCACAGGAAACTGCATTCCAAAAATTGAAAGAATTACTGGCCACAGCGCCAATACTCGCGTACCCAATACCCGGCAAAGAATTTGTATTGGACACCGATGCGAGTGGCCATGGTATTGGAGGAGTTTTGTCCCAAATCATCAATGGACAAGAAAAAGTCGTTGCATATTTCAGCAAAATTCTGTCGAAACCTGAGAGGAATTATTGCGTAACTCGGAGAGAGTTACTGGCAGTAATGGAATGCGTGAAACACTTCCATAAGTACTTATATGGACAGCACTTCCTCCTGAGGACAGACCATGCGGCATTAAGGTGGCTACTTCAATTCAAGGATCCTGAAGGTCAAATCGCACGGTGGATAGAACGCTTGCAGAGCTATGATTTCACCATAGAGCATCGCAAAGGAAGCCAGCATGGAAATGCGGATGCACTTTCCCGTCGTCCATGTAAAATTGAATGCAGTCATTGTTCGCGAACAGAAAATAAAGCTGGAACAATTGATGTGCGCCTTTTGAACGTTTTGCCTGAAGAAAAGTGGATAAAAGAGGAGGTAAAACGGGACCAGTGCAATGATACAGATTTGGCAATTATAATTAAGTTTAAGGAGCTGGGTAGGAAACCGGCGTGGCAAGAAATTTCAAATGAAAGCCAAATCTGTAAAGCATACTGGGCGCAATGGCAAAGCTTGGAGTTGCATGATGGTTGTCTCTACCGAATCTGGGAAAGCGAGGATGGTAAATCTCGCTCAAAACTGCTGGTTATTCCAAAGGCCAAATTTAAGGAAATAATCGAGGATTATCACAATGGATCGAGTGGTGGACATCTGGGCATAACGAAAACCACAGAGAAAATAAAGAAACGGTTTTATTGGGTAGGATGCCAAGAATCAGTTGCTGACTGGATCCGCCGTTGTGACCAATGTGCAATTGCTAAAGGACCAAGGCAACGCACTCGGGGAAAAATGCATCAGTATAACGTTGGAGCTCCCTTTGAGAGGATAGCCATGGATATAGCGGGACCTTTTCCAATCAGCAATGCAGGAAATAAATACATCCTTGTGGTAATTGATTATTTCAGTAAGTGGCCAGAAGTATATCCCATTCCCAATCAAGAAGCAAAAACAGTGGCAGACATTTTCATCAAAAATTGGATTTGCCGATATGGAGCTCCACTTGAGTTGCATTCCGACCAAGGACGAAATTTTGAGTCGACACTTTTTAAGGAGGTTTGTGACATGCTTGGAATACAGAAGACACGCACCACAGCTTTGCATCCTCAGTCCGATGGCATGGTCGAAAGGTTCAACCGTACTCTAGAGGAACATTTAAAAAAGGTTGTCGATAAAGGACAAAAAGATTGGGATGAGCACCTACCAATGTTTCTGATGGCTTATCGGTCGGCAATACACGATACCACTACAGTCACGCCAGCAAAAGCCATTTTTGGTACGGATTTAAGGCTTCCAGCAGATTTGAAGTACGGAGTAAGCGTTGTCCCAGAAACGACCCAAGCTGACGATTACATGTCGCGGAAAAGAGAAGAATTAGCAGATATACACGAGCTTATTAGAAGACGTACTCAATTGGCTAGCGACAAGATGAAAGCTCGGTATGACCTGCGAGCAAATACTGAAGGGTTCAAAGAAGGTCAACTAGTGCTGCTACATAACCCACAACGAAAACGAGGCTTGTCTCCTAAATTACAGACTCATTGGGAGGGACCTTACCGGATCGTCACAAGGATTAATGATGTTGTGTATCGAATCCAAAAATACCCCGGGAACAAAAGTAAATTAAAGGTAGTCCACATCGAAAGGCTGGCACCTTATACTAGGAACGGAGAGACTCTTGTTCGGGACGAACAAGTTTAAGCGGAGGGCAGTGTAGCGAAATTTGGTTTATGCTAGAAAACTCTTGAAATAAATACCAACGAAAGAAAACTAAACGATACTAGCTAGCATAAACATACTAGCACCATCTAGCGGCAAAATAATAAACTGAACAGACGCTGCAGTACACTATAAATAAAAAGTCAACAACCGAGAGAAATTATCGCCGTCGTACAACGCCATCTAACATCTAGCATAATAGCTAGCTCAACGTCAACGTGGTGAATTGTGGATAGTAGTAGAATGCACGCTACAAAGTAGCACTGGTGGGTTGTAGATAATGGTAGAATATACGCCACTTAGAAGGTACTGGATTATTCGAGAGAGTGATGACTGCAGTATAAAAAGGGTTGTCATCTGAGCTGAAGACACAGTAGAATTAAACCAGCGAAGCAGTAAGCAATAAAGTGAATACAGTGTGATCCGTAGTAGAACAAAACAGTTTTCTATACAGTGTTAAATTAATATTAGAATTTGAACGTTAATAAAATAAACCATTTTATAACTAAATAAGTTTGTGTGTTTTTAATTGTTACACAATCCAGTGATCGAACTCAGAAAAGTGTGAGAGATCGAAATTATCGTCAAAGGGACAGAAATTTCGTAACAATATTATAGCTAAGATGGCTTTATTTCATACATAGTCTGTGTTTGTTTCCTATTTTTCTATAGACGATTTCTGAAAAGAGAGTGAAGGAACATTTGTACTGTTTACTTGCGTGAAAGAAATTACAAAACATCTTCCTATAAGCTTGAAATATCGTCCTTAAAACAACGCACTTTAAGCAATGACATGATTATAATACTAAAAACATGCATTTTCCCTAACTTCTGGGTAATATATATGTACAATGTACATACACATAATAGCTCAAAGAAAGTGCTCAAACGCCCAATAAATCAAAAAGACACAACAAATTTTTTTTGTTTTAAATGAAAGAACTAAAATGCCAATAAATCTCTCTCTAGCTATTTTTGGAGCAAAAAACACGATTTGGGACCACTGCGCGTGGCTAAGGCTAAGTAACACGAGCGTTTTTTCATAGCTCTGGCATCAATAAAATCAGCTTCAATGAAAATTCATGCACAAATCTATTCGCGCCAAAAATTTCAATTTTGCATGATAATTTACGTGACATGTGGATATATGAAGTTCAACTTAGGCGTCAACGCATTGCCGTTTGCAATGAAGACGCGCTTCCAAAAGTTCCATCAAATGCTTCGTGTTTTGACAACTTTGCCTGTGACAACAGCACTAAATGAACGCTCCTTTTCAGCACTACGTCGTCTAATGACATACCTCAGATTAACTATGTCCGAAGATCGGAGCAACGGCTTATCATCGTTTAATATACATCGCAATATCGAAATCAATGTGGAGAGAGTTTTGGACGAGTTTTTTCAAGTACCTCGCAGAATTAGCTACTTACGTAATGATAACTGAATATCGAATCATAACATAAACAAATCGAAAATCGAGTGTTTTTGAAGTATTCTAGAATGTGGCATTTTTTTGAACATGTCTTATAAACACATGTACATATGTATTTAATTATAAATAAATGTCTATATTAAAAGTAAACCGTTTTTGACGTTTTTTATGAACATAATTTAACATGAAATGTCCGAGAAATTGACTCCAATGGAAGCCGTTCATAAATTGGTCCAAGCGGATTATCCCAATAAATTTGTACTTTTTCTAGCACGGGAGATGGAATTTCAAGAAATTCTCACATGAAAGACCTGTTTGCCTGGCTTTCAAAAGCTATAAGCTTATGTCCGAAATACAAAAAGCAAATACTGCTAATAATAAGAGATAACTCAAACACTATTAAGTCGAGATATTTTTCGTTTTCACCAGCCATAGAAGATAAAATAGATACAGAGAAATTTCAAAAGTAAAGTACTCACTCGATATAAAACATTTAAAATAGACCTCTTTGACAATTTAAAGTAACTACAAAGTGTCACATTTTGCTGAAGTTTTCATGTAAGAAATCAAGCAAGCAATGCTATCAACCGTAGATTTGTCCAGAGAACAGTAGCTCGATTCAAGGCAAGTGGAAATGAGAAAATATCCAAGAATTCCGGACAAAAATTTACCATCAGAACTGTAAACCTGATAAAGACTATTCGTGAACGAATAAGAAGAAATTCCGGAGACCATTGCCTAAAAGCAAGAATGTGAGCCGTGTGTGCATCGAGGATGAGTAATATTCCGCCAGATAAAAAAGCGTTTGAAATGCATCAAAGCACCACAGCTGTTATGTTTTGGGGAGCCATATCCGCAAAAGGCAAGCTTTCCCTATTTTTTATTGATTAAGAAGTCACAATGAACGCTTCAAGTACTTGTTAACTATTTTTGTTTGCCTCATGCATATAGCTTCCAGCAAGATTCTGCTCCGATTCACAAAGCAAAAGCCGTTCAGCGCTGGTGCAACGATAATATTCCATATTTTATTCTGGCGAATGAATGTCTTCCATCTTTTCCGTATCCGAACCTGTAGTCTTGCCTGTGGTCCAATTTGTCAAATAACCGTCATTATTACAAGGTCAAGGCTCCATAAATCAGATTCTAGCTTTAAGATCGAATTCAGTGACTTGTGATGAAACTTATAGGAGATGGTCATATGTTATTTTTCTTGAACACCAAGATAACATAAGATGACTAACTCATTTCTATAAATATTACTACGAGATAGGCTCTAACCAAATCTATCAGTTCGATTTTCACTCGCAGCACTAGCTCCTATATCAGTAAACTTAAGAAGTATGTTCCCGACACTACTTCATCTATCCACCTATTCTTCTGTCTTTCTTCAAGTCTGAGCATTCATTTATGCTTTAAATGGTAACAAAAAAAGCGTTGGGCACTTAGAATAAAATAGAGCAAAACAATGCTCTAAGGTATACACCATGTAATTGTTGTTCTCAAAAGAATGGAATTGCAAAACTGGAAAGAATGAACACTAAAAATGTTGCGTTGTGTCAATTTTTGCTTTTGTATCTTTCGATTTTAAGCTTATGACAACCGATGATATAGAATTTATATTTTTCAATGTAATTTGAAGCGTAAAATTACTGTTTTGTATTTCATAGGTCTTGAAATTCGTTTTAGTGGAGAAGGAAGCTTACATGGTGTTTGCAAGTTTTGCAAGTGATAGGGAACACTGACTGATATTTAGCGAAGGGTTTTAGTATTATTTTTGTTA
Source organism: Tricholauxania praeusta (assembly GCA_949775025.1). Classification (NCBI taxonomy): domain Eukaryota; kingdom Metazoa; phylum Arthropoda; class Insecta; order Diptera; family Lauxaniidae; genus Tricholauxania; species Tricholauxania praeusta. The sequence goes on from OX459031.1 coordinate 38,347,534, forward strand.
TAGATGAACAAAAATTGGCCTACCTACGTTACTCGCTGGACTGGGCACTTAGTAGCATTTACTTGCTCTAGTGGTTTCTGGATACCATTTGCACACGAGGAAGCCAAAATTTCATATTCATGTGGGGTAGCAATGAAACTTTATTAGATTTTAGAAACTTTAACAGTTGACTCCTTCCTATTTTTGGTATCATAATTTCAGGTCACGTAAATCAAGAACATTTCCTAGTGATAAAAATCAGTGTTCCCTAGTGTTGCTATTATGTATTGTTGTTGCTGTTGATGATGTTGTATTTGTTGTTGTTGCTGTAAGGATAACAGCTGCCACATTGTTGGTTGCTTAAACATTCGGAAAACACTTAATGATAAAGTACTCGATGTTATTGTTGCTATTATTAACGTTGCTGTTGTTGTTGTTGTTGTGGCTGTTTATACAAATGCTGTTGACTTTTAAGATTTTCTTCTAACGTTGCCTTACGTGACGTATCAAATACGTAACTTCACGAAATTGCTGATGCGACTGCTTCAGCTCTTGTTACCAAAGACGTAAGTAGCAAAAATGACGATGATGAGGATGACGATGCTTAAGGTTGTTCCTTCAAGTTATTAATTGGTCTTTTCAAATAGTAGTAGTAGCAGTACCAAATATCATATTGCTTGTGTGTATTGTAATAACACATGAGTGTGTTTGTTTACGCGCATTTGTGAGTGTGCGCTTATAAGAACAACTTCACTTTGATACCATTCACCCAACAGTGAGTGTTAGTGACTTTTATGTGAGACAATTACAACATTCATTTTGACTTTATTTATCAAATACCTACAAGTAATCACTGTATGTCTTGGTGTGTGTTCGTTTAAATGTGTTTCTGTGGTGTGGCTGGTTGTGGTTTGACATGACAGCCTAATGAGAGACTGCTCAACTTAAGTTCTCGCAACCTTCCTCACATTAATGCGTAATTAGTAGCCCCAAATTGCTACGTGACTTGAATCCACAACGTAATCGATTTCACATTTGGGGCGAGTTAATGAAAATTTATTGAAAATCTTTCTTTTTATTAGTTTTCCCAAATTGGGTTTCTTTTACCACACAAAAGCGTTAATAAAATAGTTTGATTTTTTTTATTTATTTGTATGGAAGTCAATTCATTTAATTGAGAATGTGAGATTTTTTTTTTGAGATATTCTTAAATTTTGGGTGTGACATTCTGCACTAAAGAAAAAACATTTCTTTTTAGTTGTTATTTTTGGTCAGTTTTTAGAGTTTTTCAAAGCTACGAAAGATGTAAAATTTTTCTTTTTAACTTTAACCAGTGAAGTCTATCAAACACAAATTACAGCATTGGTCTCCCTGCAACTATTGATATACATACTCTAAGGAATCCTTATAAAGCTAAATATGGGCATTTCCGCCAAAAGACCAACCGTTACTATCTGATATTATCTAAGGCAGTTTCTATTTTTTTTTTGTAATATTGAATAGTATTTTGCCTTAAATATTTAAGCGTGTAAGAGAGGTGATACATGATGATAGTCTTTGCGAAAAATCTCTCTTCCAACCTCAAAACATCAAACCAATTTCTACTAACTGTAAAATTTTAATTTGCTTAAGTTCATGTTCTAAAGCAGTGATGGGCTCATAGTGGCTCTATTTGCTCTCATTGCCCTCACCGTTATTCGACGCACAAGAAAGCGAAAAAAATTTGCAGAATTTCAACGCTATCGAGGCACAGCGTTGACTTGAATTCAAATGAAAACAAAAACAAAACACAAAGGCATAAACGACGGCGCCGCAATGTGTCTTGACAAATGTAGCAATTGTTTTTGTTTGTAATGCAATTTTGTTTGTTTTTGTGCCAATGGCAAATTTGGAAATGAAAGTAAAACAAAAACTTTAAAATTTCGTTTGCTGTTGCTTGATGTTGTCGTTTTGCTCTTTTGTTAGATTTCTATGCCCACCGCTGTTCTAAAGTCACAAATAATATAGAAAAACATCATATGCTCTCATTTCGAAATTGATAACAGCAGCAAGTGTGTCAAAATTTTTGCACGAACAGAGTTTCATGTACATAATTAAACAAAAACGAGTGCAAAAACTATAAAACTTTAAATTTTTGGAGCTGTTTGAAGTTGATCATGTTCGCAAACATAAGTGTAATAAATAGGCAGTTGAAAACGGTTAAACCAGTTATTAACTGCCATAACACAACATAATTGCATAGATTTTTTTTTGTTGGAAAGGTTGTGAAGAGAAGGAGGGACATGTATAATTTTTTTCAATAGTAGGTGGTGCCACGCCCCTAACGAGAAAAAATGTTTTCACGGCTAAGCTAATGGACCAATGTTGATAAAATTTTGCTCAGAGATAGATTGAATGCTTTCGGCCATTTTCACGAAAGCGATTTCACGAATGGTCATTTTCACGAATGACCATTTTCACGAATGACCGTTTTCACGAATGGTCATTTTCACGAGTAACCATTTTCACATGAAAATGACATGGAATCAGAAACTATTAAGATTATTAGAAACTCTGATTCCTTAGAGGGGGCGTGGCATCGCTCCAAATGAGAAAAAACTGTATCACGGATGTGGCACTACACCGATTTTGATGAAATTTGATATGTAGATAGAATGAAACTTGAGTAAAACTTTATTTTTTTTGTTGACGGTGCCACGCCTCTTGCAGGAAAAACGTTTTAGCAACAAAAAGCCAAGTTTTATATTCTTTTAAGAAAAATATCTACTCCTTCCTCTTTTCTTTGTTAAAATTGATCTCACTAATTAATTTGACAAATATAAACATTAAATTTGTTTTTTTAATTAGTGTATATATCTTAAATATCATTATTTATATAAATATTAAAGTCGTTTTGAAAAATTGACCAAGTGAACCAAAACGGAAAAATATGTCACGTTCGAATGGATTATTATGCCTTGTATGAAAAAAAGTAAATAAGATTTTTCAATCAAACGAAATCTATTAAAAAGTTACATTATTCCATAACATTTCAAAATTAGTGGCATTAAAAAATGTTGCCAGCTTTCGCTGACTTCTGCTTTTCTATAGATGGCCATAAAAAACACTTCCGCTTTTTGTCCCGTTCGTTTTCTATGTTTTTTCGCATGTTCATAACAAATTGACATACATTTTTGAAACGACTACTTCTCTGTAAGTTAAAGCAAGTAAATAGCGTTCATAGCTAGCAAAGTTTTGTAAAACTCGAAGTATAGGTACCGTAAAATGAACAAAATTGAAAATACACATATTTTTTATTGCAATTTTAACAATATCGGAAGAGATCAGTACATATTTTAAGTCCTTAAAATCCTTAGCTTTGAAAATACCATATAAATTTAATATTGTTGCAAACAATCCGAAAAAAAACTCTATATAATTATGCGCTACTAAATTCTCTGCACATTCCTTCATTATTTCTTTTTAAATTCAATTGTTCACGCAATGATACCAATGCTGTGCTTAGAGTGCTTATACATATATACAGGGAGGTCCATCTAACATTCTGAATTTGAACTAGAGTTTTTTTTTTTTGAGTGCGACAACTTAAATATCATTTGTATAATGACAGAAAGTTAGATTTATATCTAAGATTTATATAATATGTATACTGATTTATAATAAAAATTTGCAAAATGGTGAATCTTCTCCCGAAACTGTAAGAAAATTACGTTCCAAATTCGGTAGAAAAGAAGAGCCTTCACGCAGTTTGTGTATCAATTTGTGAGACGTTAATCTGGATCTTTAATGGATCAGACAATATGTTATCTTACTCGTAAAATGCTTACAGTCGAAAACATTGTTTGGTGTGGTTTTCGAATCAGCGGTATTATTTTTGAAGATGAGGAAAGAAGATGCGTTACTGTGGAGGGTGAACGCTACCGCCAAATGATAAGTGATTATTTTTAATCTATTTTCGAAGACATGGACTTGGACAAAATTTGGATTCAACAGGATGACACGCCGTATCAGACAAGGTATGCAACAATCGAGCTTTCGCATAGGAAGTTTGGTGTTGATCATATGCCGCTGCGTAGGTGAAGTTTGACTCTGTGTCCTGTCCTCGAAAGTAGACAAAAAAAACTATTTTTTTAGGTACTTAACCTCAAATATTTCAGAATTCTGATATGATGGGTCGATTTTGAGGTCAAATTCGGACCCGAATTTACCTCATTTAATCTTGAGTTTTTTTTTTGTCTTCTGATAAAAAATACTGGAACATCGGTCCGAATTCCTTCGTCTGTTTTCGGTCCACAATGCTAAGGAATATAAGAATAAGAAAAAAAAATTATTCTTCGAGCTTACCTCACTTAAACCCAAATTTGCGTTGTTTTTTCGCAGTTTTCTGGGAGTTTTTCGATACTACCAAGATACCCAGCCACTATATAGCAAAACAAGCATCACCATCGTGTTCAGCTAACCCGAACATGTAAGAATCAATGCCAACAGCCCGTATCTCATGCGGAATTCTCTTTTGAAAAGAGTTATAATCACTCGCAAATAAAAAGAATGAATTTAATTCATAAATCGAACACTACCGACCACTACATATCAATATTTTTTAATAAAATTTTCAGGGCTTAATTTTTTTACATAACACTAACTAACTTTCATATAAGCAACATAGAAATCGAAAACTCGATTCTTTTTTTTGGTCACCCTAGTGTAAATGTGTAAATGCATTTTTTTTAGAACTGCGAGAGCAATAACAAATGTTTGCGAGGTACAGAAGGACTTTTGTCATTATTTTTTAAGCTATCCCTTAAGTCACCGACAAAAATTTGTTTCAAATATTACGTTTGATGCAGAAAAAATAATAAATCCTTAGTTAAGGTACATTCAAAATGAATGATTGATATTATTTGTGCCATATTCAGAGGCCTAACATAAAGGAACAACAGTTCCGATCTTTTAAGTATAATATATATTCCAGCAAAAGACCAGCTAGCAAGCCCTACCCAAGAAGCCGAAAATACGGGCATCATTCATCATCATAACACATTACAGCGCAAGGATAGATATTGATCTCGCATGCTGAGATTGAGCTATTGGTCTTTCGCTGTAGTATAAAACTGCAATGGACTCATCTATCATTGTTTTCGCGAACAATGTATAATCTGTAGCTTAAAATTTAATAATTAATTTATTTAGAACTTACACATTTTTCTTGAAAAACAAAATTTATTCTTTAAGAATTAAATCGAACAAGCACAAAATCTCATTTGGTCAAAAGAAGAAAATCCATAAAATTAAATTTAAGTACAAATAACGACAATGATTTTTTTTTTGTGTGTTGGAATTCATAAGCTTTCAACCATAAATAATTTATAAACTTAACTGCTGCCAACTGCAGCAATGGGATGCCAAAGATGCCAAAGACTGCATTTCTGCTTGAATATTCATTATTGTGGGAAAAATAAAACTGTCGTTCACAGTCTTTTCTCTGTAACGCTGAAACGAAGGGAATGAAACTGCGCAATGTTTATTTGTAAATTAAAATTAATCCTTCCCTCAAAACGATAAAATTGTTAATGATGATTCTGTTGAAAGTCAACGTTAATAGTTGAGAATAAAAGTGAAAGAAAATTTCGTATCTTTTTACGGCTGCACACTTTAAATGCCATTTGGTATAACAATCTTCACAAAATAATTACAGCACGCCAGATGTTACATTGTGACTGGAGGCGTTGGAGGCATTAAATTCAAAAGTTGTACGAAAAATTGAGTGTTGCAACGAAAGAGCTGATGAAAATTAAGTGATTGCCTTCAGCCAAAGAACATATTAAATTTAATGGATTTTTAAGTAAATTTTTGGCACAAATAGGGAAAATGTAACGAACGCAGTGCCAACACAATGACTTACACTTCACTTACAAGCGAATCAAATTCGAAATGTTGCAATTGAAGAGTACGAGTCTATAGTTGCCGCTATTGTTATGTTTCTATAAAAATGAAATGCTACGATAATTTTTTTTAATTTTTTTTTATCAAAAAATCATTATACGTTAGGCAACCATACCGATAACTATTTGTTATATATCACCCTTATGCGGTTTTGCTTTCTTTTTTGTAAGGGCCATTAAGATTCCAACCGAAAGTCTGACACATGTCTGTGGTCTGTTTTAACGTAAATTTGCTTAATGCTGCGCTTATTGTGAGCACTGCCCATTTATCAAGAATAGTATGCTAACAGGTCGTTCTTCTGTAGCTTTTGCTACAATTTTCATCATAAATTTGATATAAAAATTAATTGTTTCTTATCGGTGAAATCAGGGGCTGGTATGAATTGCCTTTCATCATCATTACAGTAGCATTATTAAATTTTCAGCTGAGAGTAAGCAAATAAAAATCGTGTATGCCTTCCCTAGTAACATAAGGGAAGTTATCAAGACAAAAATCCAGCTTACTAAGCAGTGATGTCTCTTAGAATAGCTTAAAATCGTAACTAACAAGGATCTTTGCCTTTGTAGCGAAATTTGGTATTATTATATCTAGCTAGAGCAAATTATAAAATCATAATAAAAGGAGACGTAAAAATGTCTTTATTATACATTTTTCAAGTTCATAATAGGCTGATTATACAGATATTAAGGGGTAGCGTATGTACATAATAAAATGCTTATAAAAACATGAAAAGGCATATACTCCAATTAGGGTTACCAGATGAACTGGATTCGCCTGGATTGTCCAGATTTTTAGTCCCAAGTCCAGAGTTTAGACAATCAGAAATATGTCCAGATGAAATTCGAACAACCATACTAGCCATACCGTTAACAAATCATTTGCCGAAAACGCGTTCACTACAATTGGCAGACACAGATTTTTATAATCCAAGGCAGGAATTGGCAGAAGAGTTCAGTTTGGGAGCAGGAAATCGCTAATCTCCTGATTAAGTGAGCAAGGGGAGCGATTTTGGGTTTTAAAGGTTTTGCTGAAATAGCTATGGAGAAACGTTTTCTATGCAACATAATCGCGGTTGATACAAACGAACAACTTTTATCACTGTTGGAAAAATTCTGTTATTCAGTTATTAATATTATGAGTTCTCCTTGCTGCAGCATTTTCCTTTGATGTACCTGCAACTATTATTAACTTGTTTATTAATCTTGTTTGAAACACCCTACTGGATCTGTTGAAGCTTTCACACAAATTCATCGCTCACAGTAAATGTTTTTTTACTGAATGGTTATATTTCTGTTATGTTGATTTTGCTTAAATAAAATATATATGTTCTTCTGAAACTAAGTTTTATTTATTGTCCAGAAAAATCAAGATTTTTTTTTTTAAGTATCCAGAAAAATCCAGAATTTTTTTGTTTTCTTTTTTAAATGTCCAGGTGAAACACAATTTGGATCTGGCAAGCCTAACTCCAATTGACTTTTATGATTATAGCCATTCCACCTCATGTTTCGTGTGTGTATTTATGTTGTACATAATAAAGTGCTTATGAAGACTTGAGACCGCATATTTCGTATGTTTTAATACTGTAGACATAAAAGTCACTTAAAGAACCTTCTGTCTCATGTTTTCGTAAGCATTCTATCATGTGCAGTAGAAAGAGACACACGAGACATGCCACATTATTGTCCATTTGTTTGTCTTTTTAAAGCGATTTACCAAAACTATTGTGAGAAAGACATGATTAACCTTTAACGCTTAATATAAATAATATGTCGCAGATAGACTAGCATGCTGAACTATGTATCGTTGGGACATGGGTTCGAGATCAGCGCACAAATCCTAAGTAAAATGAAATAATAAAATTGAATATTATCAAATTCTATAATTTGCATTTAAAGTCTTTATTATATGTTTAAAGTCTCTAAGCGTTTTAAGTGTTTGTAAGGTGTATTTTATTCACCACAGAAATAAACTTTATCGAGTCCCATGAAAGACAATAAATGTCTATGTACTCCACATGGCTCTTATAAGCCCATATAAAGAATTTATAAATATAATATGTTATCTTTTTTGGAAAGCAACTATAAAATATTTTTTGCTACTAGGGTTGTAATCAAAAAGCTCGATGCTAAATTTTCTCCACATCAACCTAAAAGCTCGAATTTGTTTCATTAAGCCTTCAAAATTATGCATTTGATATTTTATTTTCAACGGTTAATTTTTTTTGCATAATTTCTGAAATTTAATTAATTTTGCGCTTAATAACACTTTGAGCAACTTTCAAATGCTCTTATTAAAATGTAATTAACTACAAACTTAGTACATATATCAAGTATTTTAATTGAAGCTCACATGAATTGCTTTAGTTCACGTGGGAAAGTTCGCATATGTGAACAAAATTAATTCCAGGCGTTTATTTATATTGATTGAAACAAAATTTAAGTTTAAACATTTTTTAAAAATTTGACTTTAAAATTTTTGAGACTTGACTGATATTCAAAACATGATTGGGAGGCATTTTACGAAATTTTGTAAATTGTTCCTATGAAACAATATGTTCATAAGACTGGTTGTGGCCAAAGTTTTGAATACACTGAAGTGATATGTCGATTTAAGCGTTGGACCAGGCTCTATCGAACCCACCTAGTCTGTAATATGCACACTCAAAAAATTATGGTCAGGGACTAGATGACCATGTTATGTTTTCACAATAATAATTAGAAGTTTCACATAACCAAATTATGTACTTAACTTTATCGTTGGAAACATAATTTTTCTTTCTACTTTTCTCTTAATTCTTCTTTCCCAAAATGTTTTCTCAATCCCTTCTTATGCCATCAAACTTATTTACCTGAACAGAAATTAAATGAAAAAAAAAATTTCAAGTCATACAAAAAAAAAAGTTTCAAAAAAATTAGAGATGCAAAACCAAAATGGTATCCGATTTGGCGTGGAATGCTACATATAAGCTTAAAAATTATTAAGCAATAAAAAAACATTCATATATACGCAAGAGTTTTGTTTTCAAGTCCTTGCAACGGCTGCTTTTACGAACAAATTTGTTCTGCTCTGAGTCACAAGATTCCTTACATGCGATTTCATAAATTTTCACAAAGAAACATTTGAATGAAAAAAGCGTCCTAAGGCAATTCATTAATATTTAATAACATTACACTTTAACACTTGCGCAATAAACTGAATTGAGTTTTTCGTACACGTGGAGATAATTCTTAATTCATTTGTCACAGCTTAAGATACTGAAATAAGAACGTAAGTAACAATTATACTCGTATTTATGCTTGTTTGTACCCATACATACAAATGCATGTTTTATATTTGCCGTAAGAGATGTATGTCCTTGAAGTAATATCTATCATTACAAGCATCATATACCTGCGTGTAGTCTTTGATAGAAGAGGACTTCAAAATGCATTCAGAGTTGCAAGAGACTTGTTGCATAAAACTTTTAAAATGAACTGATGCACATTGAATTGAGTTCATATATTCAGTATAGCGAAAGCGAAGTGATGTGCTGCGAATTGGTGGGTTAATCTGCTTGTATTTTCTTTTTATATTAAACGTTACATGTCAACAGGATTAATGTTTTGTCAAAACTTTTACGCAACTTACAATAATGTGTAGATGGGCAAATTTTGCGTTGGAAATAATACTTTCAACTACATTGTGGTGGCTGCGAAAAAAGGAAAACAACCCTAATAAGCAAACCTAATATTGCAACCTATTGAGGCCCATTTCATAACATTTTTTGTTTTGCAAATAAATTTTCAACTTTATATGAAATTAGTATGTCTTAAGCTTCAATTCTGAGAGATTTTGTTATACTCGTAGCTAAGCAAAAAGTTTTCGAATAAAAACTTTACATGACTCTTCATTTCTTAGCCACGCATTACATCTATATAAATAAAATGATAGCCGTTTTCGATGAACGGGACTCACGCAAAATCTACTGAATCAATTTCGATCAAATTTTTTAGTTATCTTTCTTAGGCGCTTGGTCTTAACATAGAATTAAAGTTATCACGACATTCCTCTTGAATATCAAAATATTAAAGTTTTGAAATTGCTAAAAAAAAATAATTTCACACATAGAAAGAAGCATGTAAGCATAACAAATCGTTTAATAGCAAGTTAAGCCTTAACCAAAATAGACGTGACGAGACGGTAGTAATTGAACGATCGTTTGCACTCGTTTCGTCTGTTTTGACATTTAACCCAAAATTTTACGCTAGCCAACGGACCGAAAAAGCTGTTATGACGAGTAGCAACGTTTTGAAGTTCGGTTTTTACGGAACAACTCGTCTCGTCAAAATGTTTCGTTCACTTTCGATCAATTACGTAGGTTCATTTTGGCTATCAACATTGGTTTAGATCAGTAACCGGCAGCCCATCTGGCCGCGGCTAAGCGAAGAGCATAAGCATTCGGTCTTGCTTAACGAATTCAACACTTCAGTTTCAATTGAAACATTGAATGAGTATGTTCGCGCTGCGCATTTTATTATTGCACTGCGAAAAATGTTTAACGTGGAATGAAAAAAACCTTATTTTTTCGCAGAAAACTGTTTTGGTCAACCGTAATGTTTAATTTGTGTGCGAGTTTTAGGGGAAACACATTAAGGGAAAAAAGAAAGACATTTCTTGCCACATATTGAATTAAAAAAAAAATATATCATAAGTTTTCATAAAACTGCATTTTTTTATAACTTCACTTTATAAATTTTGAATGAATTTTCTTTAAATAATTTGTTCCTATCCACTCGGTAATAAATAGATTCAAAGAGCTAAAAACAAAGAACTGCAAACGCAATATGAAAATTGTAAGAATATATGCAAATATATTGAAACACACAAGAATTTCTCTCAGTGGTGAGAGCGCTTTTGATTTCCCTCTTTTTAGAGCGCAAGGAAAAATTTGAGTTTCACTCTTTGCTGATCACTGGCTTAGATACACTTGAACTTACTCGTTATGTCTCGTCTCGTCTATTTTGGTTTAGGCTTTAGTGGGGTTGTAAGGGTGTGTGCGTTTTATTTTTATATGGCAATGCAATGGAAGACAAAAAACAGAATTTTACTCTCGCTCTCATTCTCAATAAGTCAACACAAAAACGCGGAATTTGTGAACAATGAAGAATGAGAAAAAATTACAATAGGTTCACACATAGAAAACACACATGCTGTCCTACATGGCTTGACAATATGTGTGACTGTCAATATTGCTTTAAGTTGACATTATCGAGCATGCCATCAAACATCAATTGCAGACCAATTTATGAGCGTCCACAACGAAGTAAACTGCATAAAATCCTATTTAAAATGAAAAATGTTCACTAGACTTGATAGTCAGTTCACACAGGTTGTATGGTTGGACAAGCCAGCAGGAAAATCAAAAATTTTTGAAATCCATCCAACATGTGTGTCAAGCGGTCGTTCCTAGAGTTCACATTATCGAACATTGATGTTGGACAACATGTGTGATAATCGTGGCTGGGCAAAACGTACCGCGCGCGGTACTGCGGCAGAATGAGAGTAACTTTTCATATACGTAAGTATATAAAGCAGAGAGCATAAAATTTAATTCAGTTTGCTTTGAAAAGCGAACAAAGCACAAATACGCATGCATTGAAGAACATTTAAGAAAAACACACGTGTAGTGGTGCCCAGCTCTGGTGATAATGTGTACTAGGCTAATTGAATGTGTTAGTTTGTGTGTATGCTTTGTTTTTGTTTTTTACATGGCAATGCAATGGAATGTTTATGGAAGAAAAAACAACAAGAACTCTGTGAAGAAGAATGCAAAATTGACTGTAGTTCGATTTAAAAAAAGTAAATTGTTTGCCTTCGCAGAAAAGCTAGTTTTCTAAAAAAAAGCTTACTTGAAAACTTTGCTTAAAATCCATTTGTCTCTCTTGTGTAGCAGAAGCTATACTGCCCTCAGATACAAAAAGGGCGTATCTCAAAAAAAGTGTGTCGAGATAATAGATGTTCTGTTTATATCAATACGTTAAAATACCTGTTAAATTGAGAAAGAGAAAGTATTCTTAGAAGATTATTTATACCATATGTTTGAGTTAAGATACCGGCATTTGGCATTTGGCATTTCTTTCTTTGAATTTTTTTGAGATATGCCTTCTTCGCTTCTGAGGGCAGTATAGCTGTTCAAAAATATAAGTGTAATATTGTGGTTTCACACGTCGTATACGCAATATTTATTGTATAAATTATTTTTATAACATTACGTATACAAGAGGTGATAACCATATAAATGAATTTTTCTAAGCAACTATATCCGTAAAATCTGCAAAAATAACGGAAAATTGATTTGTTAACACCTTTTTAAAGCTGATATTTTTCTTAAATTTGAATTAAGTAAATATACTCATATTACAGTGACGAAGGAGAAGAACTGCAACGAAGTCGGACACAACGGGATTTCGATGCTAAGACCACCCTGTGTATAGTTTTTAATCATATCACAATCTCACAAAAGTATAGTTTAAGCCATTATACTCAAAGTTGCACATGATTTTAAAAGTTATTAGCAGAAAAAAAAACAGTTTCCCAAATGTATTTGGACCGTCATGTTTTTTTATCCACAAACACCACATTGTATCAGAAAGTATTATTATGTATGAACTTTCTTACGCTCAATCCCATTTTTGTACGTTGCAGAATATGGAGCATGGACAAAAATGTTTATTATAAAATTGGAAGGATATCTCCACATCTTTTATTTAGACACTCTCTTGTAAGTCTGATGTGAAACGAATTACAGAAGAAAAATTTAAAATTCCTTAAAATTACTGATACCACTAACTTTAGACCTATTATCCCATTGCAATGGTAATTTTTAGTCAATATCTATGCAGGTGCTCGCCGATTTGATTAATTATTTGCAGATTTAAAATGAAGCACAATTTCTCAAATAATTCATATAACTGCGAAGTTGAAATTTTATTGTATTTTTACAAAAATTTCAACTTTGCTGTAAATAGAAACACATCAGACTAAATTCCCATTTGAAAATGTCACACTGCAATAACGAAATATCAATATTAATAAGTATTACAGACTTATCGAATGTGCAATTTGGGTTGGATCTTAGTGGGTGAATTTATTGCTGGATTTTTATTTAATAACAGTAATGAATTCATAATCAAAAAAAGATTTAAGTCATTTTCAAAATATCACAGATGAATAGGAGACAGTTTGAAGTAGTATCAGTTGAAACTTTGCTCTTATAAAAAAAATAGTTAAGATTTCTTGTAATAATAATTGATTTCTAAAAAATAGATAACATTTTTGAGCTCCAAGTTCCATAGAAACTAGTTTGAAGCTTTATTGGGTTAAAAAACTCTGCTAATAGGTATTATTTCGTGATAAATGGATATGACCTTAAAACGTTTTTAAGAAACGACAAACCTTTTAAAAGTTGTTTTAAGTATTTCAGAACCATAAATAATTTCTATAGTTGTAAAAGCCAAGCTTAATCGCTTTGTAAATGTAAAACTTGTTTTAACTTTCTTCAAACTAACATAACGATCGTGACAAATCGGTTGTCTTCCAGCAAAGCTCACCGAAGCTACTCTTTTAGTGGTAATTTACTTAATGCAATTGTACTTTAATTCATCGAGCATGCAGTCATTCATCGATGTTCATGTAAATTTACAAATTGGTCAATGTAAGTATTTTCTTAAGCAAACATTACAAGACAACAGAAGGATCAATTTATCCTGGTAATTGGTAACATGTGTCAGTACTACATATTCTCATAAGCATAGCCTCATCAGACCACTTTTGGTTAATTTGTACAAAGTCAGATATGAACTCCACATAGAATAGTCGGACAACCGATCTAACATCTGACCCATTGGGATTATTTGATATCACAAACAATGTGTCATCTATTATTGTCATTCCGAATTTGTTACTACTAGTATGGTTTTATTTATGGTTTATTTATAAAAATTCTTTCTCGAAATTGCAAATATAAAACTAAAATGCAAGATTAAATTTATTCTTAAATTTGTGACGTAAGAATATTTAATTTTATTTTGTTTGCCCTGTGTAAAAATCCACCCACAATGATTTAATTAGACAATTTTCAATTGAGACGAACATATTTTGTGCATAAAAAATACGATGTAACTATGCAATCATGTGAACATCCTGAGATAACAATTGATTATTTACTTACAAGACCTTGAATAAACTTTAAAATGCCATAGAAATCACTTACCTTTCATCCAGACGCATGCTGCTTCTGCTGATATCGCTCCATACTGACATTGAACGTGGTCGCTGAAAAAAAGATTTGGAAGTTCGCCGCGATTGTGGCAACTGTAGCGTCGGATAGCCAGCAGCCAACTCATTGGATTCCGTAATAAAGTTAACATTTCGTGCAGCCCGACTTGACGATGCCACCGAGGGCATCGAGTAACTCGTATTGTTTTCGTCCGACATTCCAAGCGCTGTGTAACTCACTTGGAAATTGTGGGTCATTTCGCGAGTAAGCGAGTGGAATGAATAATGAAGGATTTCACTACAAAATAATGACGAACAACAACGAAACTAAGGCTGAAGATGAGGAATTAATGAACACAGCGGGATGATATTGATGATGCAAAGTTCGTCTTTCATTTTTAACTCGCGCGTTATTAATACGGACTTTTTATCATTAATTTTCTTCACACTTTTTAATTATATTCTTCAAATTAATTTATCATATTATCTTTTCTTTCATCCATAATTATACTTATTTTTTCTTTTTCTTTTATTCACCTTCACATTTAACATTTATTTAACTTAATTATCATTGGAAATTATTTCTTTTTTATTTTTATGCGTCTTAATTTAGAAGTTTTTCGTTTGGCGCACATTGCGCCAATTTTCGACAACTTACTGCATTCGATTTTTGAGCGACCCAACTCCCAGTTATATCGTTGTTCACCCAGCTCTGATTACATGCAAATAATCGTAACAGTATCTGAAATAGAAAATTCATTTTCTTATATTTCATTTAACTCTCGAAACTTTTTTGTCCCCAGTGAAATGAGCGCTGCGAAAAAATACTTTATGTTGAACGTTCTTACCTCCCCCAAAAGTTTGTATCACCATCGACCACATTGCCATTATATTCAGAGATGCATCATCTTATTGCTTCCTCACGCCTTTCATTTCTTTCAATTTGTTTCAGTTCAATTTGTGTTCTTTCAATTGGAAGCAGTGGCGGTTATTTCAGTTTTTAATTAAAACATGAAGGCGGCTTTAAATTAAGTAAAAACTTAGAAAAAATCATTCGTATCATTAAAATCAAACCAACCATGGTTGGAG
Source organism: Tricholauxania praeusta (assembly GCA_949775025.1). Lineage (NCBI taxonomy): Eukaryota > Metazoa > Arthropoda > Insecta > Diptera > Lauxaniidae > Tricholauxania > Tricholauxania praeusta. The sequence goes on from OX459031.1 coordinate 38,362,801, forward strand.
GCTGAGCTATAGGTACTAAGACTTTCTGGCCAGTAAAGTTACACTATATTTTTCAAAAATACTGAATGGAATGTTCTTTCAACAAGTACGGTAAGGATAATCGGGCAAAACTCACTGAATACCAGTCAAGAGTTAACAATCATTATTTACAGTAATTTAAAATTATACATAACTACACTATTTATATAAAATTTCTTGCATGATAGTGGTTTGTAACGCTTTGGCGCAAAATATACTGAGCCGATTGAAATAATTTCGTTTTAAAATAACACATTTGTGCTAAAGAAGGTTGCTGGATATTTATTTTTTTATTTTTTTAAAAAAATATAATTTTTTTTAAGTATTAAATTTTTGCAAAACCTCACACAAAAATTTTCGTTATTTATGCTGCTTCTTGAATTTAGTGTTATATCTGCTGGTTATTTTTTTTTTTTTTTTTTTTTTTTTCATCCATAATATTTGTATTTGGATTAAAAGTTCAAAGAACAAATTCTCTTTCAATTGTTTTTTTTTGCCACGTACTTATATAGTTTATAAATAAATAAGAAAATGATATTTATTCGAAGAACGAAAATCCTTGATATGAAAATATTTCTTACTAAAAACGAAAAAATAAATTCTAAGATTTAAAAAATTGTTCTACCTTCAAACAAAGCAAATTTTTGAAAATTAAATGCAAAGCTTTCATCATTTGAGGAACTCTGCTTTCTCCCGGACAGTAAATTTTCCCTCAAAGAAAAAAAGAAGAAACTTCTTTTCATTCCAGAAAAGCAACATGTTTTTGTAATCTTCGGAAACTAACAAACTTATTTTTCGATGCATGTAGAAAGCAATATTTGGTGTTAAATCAATATTCGACGGTCCTAAGTATAGCCCGGTAAGGCACATTTGGCCAGTTTGTGAAAAGGTACAAAATACAAAAGTATAGAGAAGTATATGTTTTGTGATTTTTCACATGACAATAAGTGTCATTATTGGGTTTTAACAGTGGCGTACCGTGCACATAATAAATTCTGAAATATAGCTTCTGCAAAATAAGGTTGGCCTCTTAAGTTATATAAATGAGAAATTAATTTTTCAAACACTTTACTAACGCCACTGTGTTATAGCAATCACAACAATGTCGTGAATGCTTTTCGTCGGTTTCAATAAATAAAACCATTTGTCATCAATTGGATACCAGTTGGCCAACCAGTTTGGTAATGAATAAAAAATTGCAATTTTTTGTGGTCAATAAAGAACATAATTGAAATTTTTTCACCCTACATTAAGTAAAAAAGGAGCTGAAATTCTTTGGATGTTTTTCTTCATTTGCTTTAAAAGTTTAAGAGTATTCATTTCATTAAAGTTCCACAAATTTGAATGAAATTAAATTCAAAAACATAAGGCTCATAAGAATTAGGTAATGTGTTAACTTGAACGGGGTTTTCTTTTGGGTCGTTAATGAGGTGAGGTGTGACAAACCTCGCATGATTACGAACAGAGACAGCTTTCTCCTCACACGTATGCCTGCCTCTGTGCCCTCAGTAGCTGAAGATAAAACACCATACAACTGGCACAGCAAGCACGCTTAGTCAAGCATAACACATTGAAGGAAAATCATGCAGGTTAACACTGCTGGGGTATGTCACACCCCACCGCATTGACCGCGTTACTAGGAAACTTCGAAAAAGAATAGGAAGAAGCTCTAAAGAAACGTTTGATGAACTACAAAATAAAGCATTCAGAAGATGATATTTTGAGTGCTCTCGGTACAAAACCGAGAAAACTAAGTATACCTACACCGACTGCAATTGGATCATCTCGAATGTTGATTTCATTTAAATCTACTCTAAGTAATGTAAGTATTTTTGAGCTAAAGAGTAACTTTATTTATTATAATATGTTCATTTAACAGATTATTTTGACGCAGCTAGTGTCAAGCGAAAAGTAGTCAGCTAATGTCAAACATACAGTAATACATATCATTCAACATTTTTCGAGCTTATTTAGATATAATTCCGGGTTTTGAACGCTTCCTAAGTTGCTTTTCAACACTACGTCTACATTCAAATAATACAAAAAAACACCAAAAGCAAGTCATACTAATTTCATCCATTACTATAAGGAATCATCAGTGACCTTTGAACCGATGCAGTGAAAACTTCTAAGACTGATATGTTTCTCTTTTCTTTGCAGAGACTTGTTGAGAGCCCTAGCAAAAACTGAAGCAAAGCAAAGCCAAAACCATATTTTTCGTTTGTTTGTTCTGCTCAAGGGCCACTGAAGATTCCATTTAGCAATGAATGACATTAGTATGTCTAGCAATTCACATTTGTTGTCGTTTTTTCTTTGTTTTATGTAATTTTTTTGGTGTTCTTGCACACTATACTGAACAGTAAGCTCATTAAAATAATTATAGGTTCCGATACACCACAAATAGATATATTTGATTTTGTGATCTATTATGGTTTTTAAAGTTAGCTCTATGTACCCGATTTTGAATTTTTGGTTAGAATTATTAATAATTTATGTCAATATGCGTTCGATTTCCGGAGAAATCACAAACATAATACGAAATGTATGTACTGTGGTGAGTATTTTCTAGCGTTAGATCAAACATATAATAAAAGATTGATTCCTCTATAATTGTAGCTTCTACAAAGTTCACCGACTTATTGCCCTGCCCTTTTGCCTTATTGCCTATCTGTCAATGAGACTTGAGTTAAGGTACGCTAGGTACATCTGTCTTAAGATACTACAAGCAGTGACTTCCTGGAATTTTAATGCTCTATAAATAGAGCATGATCCTTCTTTTGTTAATGCAAAGAAAGCAATCATTATTGGAAAATAGGTTTTTTTTGGGAAAGCCAGAAAAGTTATTATCTTGGTATAGGGTACTTTAATAAACGTTCATCTTTCCCCTAACTTAAATCGGCCATTAATTATTGTAGGCAAAACAACTTCAGGCTGCAGACAGTCTGCCACTCACATGCAAGTTCTCGCACACGACGAATGTTCCGCGTTGCAGTGTCTAATTGGAATTGAGATCGACACTTGTGATTTTATCCATTTAATTAAGCGTCATAACCCAAGCTTGGGTGGAAATTAAAAAAAAATCGTAAAATTGACACATTCAGTGAATTCGGTCACATAAAATGAAACGTTACTCTTGCAACAGCTGATTTTCAATTAGAGAATCGATGTAGTTACGTCAATTGTGAAATTATTACAAATGATATTTTAACATTTTTGACATAAAACTGTCACGTAATTTTTTTCAATCTTTTGATAAATTTATCATTTTTCAGAATTTGCAAGTACTTAGCATGGTTAAATTTATTTCGATATTTTACCAGTATAAACAGTCATGTTTAGAAATTTGTATCTTTACTATGAAAAATTGACAAAAAAAAAAACAATTCTCTTAAAAATCCATTGCTAAGGGAATTTTTTTATAACACTCCGTTCATTAAACAAACAGTTTGAGTTCCATATAAGAAATTTCGTAATACTCTTGTTTTTTCAAAAGCAGTCAGTTTTGTACAGTAGCTGGAAGATTTTACCTTAAGGCTCATTTGAAAAATTATTATGGTAAATTAGAAGATCAGTAGAAGTTGATACTCAAAAGTTGAACAACAAAAATGTATGTCAATGCTAACCCCTTTTAAGCTTCCCATCTTTGTTCTACACAAGCACTTTAACTTTTTTCTTGGACCGACACTGCTAAAATCAAATTTTCGATTTCTGATGTTCGAACCTTTTTTGTTTTTATTTGACAGCTAATTGACCAAAGGTTCTAAAACCGAAAACTTTTTTGATTTATGACAAGTATTTTGGTTTTTATGTGCTCAAAGTTGGATAACTTTTTATCGTTCATTAAAATAGCATTTTTTACATTTTTCGCAATATTAAAAATGGAAAATTTCAAAAGTTTGAAAAAACATGGGAATTTGAAGTATGCTCTTTGAATTTATGGTATTTTAAAATAAATAATTTCCTCAAGATGTAGAAAAAAATTTTAGTTAGTAATTTTCATGAATATTTTAAAAAAGGTCGTTTTTAGCATAGTTTTTCAAATTTACCTTGGCCTATAATCCACAAATCAATGTCAATGAAGGATTGGTGAATGAGAAATTATAGTTGACATATCTGCCAATAAAAATTATGTAGGTCTTAGCTGCCAATATTTGCCAGGTAAGAAGTTATAGCTGCTTATGTGACATGATATTCATAAAACTGAATTTGTTGTGTGATGACGATTTTCAGTCTATGATATTTTGACTTGGAAATTTTTAATCTGAATTTGATAGAATGTTTTTAGCGAATATAGACATCACTCAAAATAAATTAAAAATTGTAAATATGGACGTTACCACGCCCCTTTCTTAATTTATTCTTCCTATTTCCAAAACTATTTGACGCAAATAGATGCATATGTAAAGAGTACCTAGAAAACTTCTGTCCATATAATATGGGCTTTACCCCACCTCCAAAACGCTTGATTTGTCATTTTTTCCAAATCATTTCACTCTTTTTAAGAAAATTCGCTTTTGTATAGCGAAATAGTAATACTTGCCTCAGATATTTATATCTAAGTTTTTAATGCAATTTAAAAATATCTACTTAGTACTCGTAATGTCAAATATAATAAAGCTGTATTTTTTGTAAAGAATACAGGTAGATGTACTTCTGATAACATTGAACTCTAGTGCAGGCCAACTTTATAGACACCTGTTTTATTACGGTAGATATCATACAAGGAATTTAGCTTATTAGGTAGTTCAATTTTTTCGCTGAACAAGTATTAGGTTTGAGGTTTGTAGCACAATATTTTGTACCTGTATTTGTATATAAGTCAAATTTTAAGGCTCAATAACTCAGTCCAAAAGTTAAGAAAAAAAATAATACAAGATTAATTTTGAGAAAAATTGGGTATTATAGTAGATATGACGGAAACACAGCAAGGCGATTTTTTGAGAAACCAGAAACAACTTCAGAAATAACGGGAGTTGATGAGGACGTGATAAAAAGATTACAAGTTATTTTAAACGTACTATCATATAGAGAACCCGTTAAAGTAGAAAAATTTGAAAAGTATACCAAGAAAACTGCAGACATATTAGAACATAAATACAGCCAAAAATTACTGACCCCCTCTGTCCATAATATCTTAGCTCATAGTGGACAAATTATCAATTATCAAGCCTTACCCATAGGAGAATTATCAGAAGAAGCCCAAGAGTCTAAAAACAAAGATTATAAGAAGTACAGATATAGCAATACATGTAAAATTTCACGTATTCGACAGAATGAGGACTTGTTCAATATACTTTCAGCATCTTCAGATCCTTTGATTTCATCACTTAGGCACGTTAGGTCACGAAAAGAACTGACTGATAAATTCTGTTGTACTGTTTTAAGTTTCTTAGATATCCAAAATAATGATGATATTTTTATAGAATTGTAGATTGTTGTTAATTTTTTAAGGAAATTACCTAATTTATTACTGTAACCCTTTTTTTAAAACTTTTCTAGCCTTTGAGAAAGACTGTTTATAAATTATGTTAAGAGATAAAAAAAATAAATGCATATGAATGAATTAGTAAAAATTAAAAAAATTTTTTTTTTTAAAAAAGTATTTAAGAAATTTTTAAATTATTAAAAGTTCATTAATTGAATAAAGCGCACTAAAATTTATAAAAAAAAATTTTTTTCATGAATTCATACCACTAAAAACCAAAAATTTTGAAATTTGGACTGTCACCTCTTTTTAAAAGTATTTATAGCTAAGCCTCAAACCTGAATCTTATATATGTCATATCTACAGAAATTACCAACCAAAATCAAAAAAACTTTACTCAAATATCTTTACCCGTTCAAAAGTTATGATTTTAGCAACGCGAAATCGCAAGAGGCGCCACTGTGCGCCGTGAACACTCGAAACGATATCAGCCTGGAGGTAAAGCGAAGACTCACTCTTGCTAATATGTAGGTGTTACCAAGGTCTCAGTAAGTAATTGAGGAGTAGAGACCTCTCTCGCCCGACAAAACTGCCACTCTGCAAGACGCTCATCTTACCCGTGCTATTCTACGGCGCAAAAGCATGGGTTGTGTCGCAGACTGATGCAGCCACGCTTGGGATGTTTGAGAGAAAAGTTCTTCGGAAAATCTTCGGTCCTGTTCGCGTCGGCGACAACTACCGTATTCGTATGAACCAAGAACTGTACGAGCTCTACGCTGACATTAACATAGTCAAGCTCATCAGTATCCAACGTCAGCGCTAGCTGGGACATGTTGTGCGTATGGACGAAGAAGCTCCGGCGAAAAAGGTATTTTATGCTGAAGCCGCTGGGCGACGACAAAGAGGAATAATATGCCTCCGATGGAAAGACCAGGCAGAGGAAACCCTATCAACTCTTCATGTGACTGACTGGAGATTACGCGCGCGAAGCAGAAGAGCCTGGAGAGCGATTTTGAGGTCGGCCGTAACCCGGTAACGAGTTGTTATGGCCACCCAAGTAAGTGGACCTTTTTTATTGAACTGAAGTTATGTAGGGCCTTATTATATATGTCATTTTGGAAGAAGGGTACTTCAGATGTGAAAACTGCTGTATGGAGCAAGCTGCTCCCATGGCCGTAAAATTTTAGACAACAAATAAAAAATTCAATTCACCCAGCTTTTTAACCTTTTCTAACTGAACTGTAACTGTTTTAAGGATTATCTTGTCTATATGAATTTAATCGAAAGCTACTGTCAGCTACAAATAAAAAATTCAATTCACCCAGCTTTTTAACCTTTTCTAACTGAACTGTAACTGTTTTAAGGATTATCTTGTCTATATGAATTTAATCGAAAGCTACTGTCTTGACACATATTGGAGCATAGAACATCAAATTGCAGAGCTTTCAGAAAAAAAAATAAAAAAAAGAGATCACCTACATATATAAAAAAAAAATGCGTTGAAAATGTTCTGGGTTAAGATTTCAAAGAAGCTGGTGACCGATGAGCTTTTTTTTTTTTTTTTTGTATGGGTAGGAATACACGCTACTCATTTTGAATTATTGAAAAATCAAATGAAAATATTCAGATTGTCCATTTTAAAGCAAAATCTTTTTTCGTGACTGACTATATAAGGTTAATCGTCCAGCTGATAACGTCAACAAAATTTTTCGAAGTAATGTTTTAGGAGTCGATACTTGGAAACAGAGTGAAACAAGCATAATCTATAAAAATTGCAGTATTTCGACAGATAGGTATGACACTTTTTGTAATAAGTAAAGACACTAAGTGACACAAACACCATTGAATATAAAAAAAGTTTGCAAAAATCAAAATAGCATCTCCATATTCTACAATAAATTTTGAGAAAAATGGTTTGATTTATTTAATGAATAAATGTTTACAGATTTAAATAATTAAATTTTTCAATAAGTCTAAAAGAAGAAATGCATGACATGACTAGGGTGGATAGATTTTGTGATATGAGGGGGACTTAAGTGGGTAAAGGAGTCGCAAATATGTTATTTCAAATTTGTTACTTAGTATATCAGCAAAGTGGCAGCGCTGATTGCTTCACGAACAATTTCGTAGTATATTCAGCTGATATGTTATGAATATTAAAATATGCTCTTCGGCAGAGGTCAAATAAAGCACGTAATAAAAATGAAAACAAAGAAGAATGAAGTTTAATTATGTGGCAAAATATAAAGTAAAATTTTAGGTCTGTGTTCACATTGCAATCAAATTTTCCACAGAATTTGAATTTCGAATCATAATGTGATATTTTAGGGTTGCGTTCACATTTCAACATTAGGTCCTTCAGATAGCAGCATATCATATATTTATCGGCGCAGTTTCCCTCGGTTTTATTTGCAATTTTCGCGACATTTACATTCCCTATATACATTGCTCTATAACGTCTATATTAGGGTGTTTATTTTGAAAGTCTTGTAGATTATTTTTATTTATTTTTTTCCTGTTTTAGCATGGAGTTTGTGACCGTTTTTGTTAAAATTTTATGAAAAAACCGACTTACTAAAACGTAAAAAAAGTCTGCCTTAGGTGCCATGATACAGGGTTTTAGGTAATTTAGTTGTATGGGAGCTTCGATTGTATTTTTTCCGAAAGTAAGGTTTAAGATTTGTCACTAGAAAGTGCTGTAGACAAAAATTACTTTTTGATCAGTATCTGTGAAAATACGATTAGTTTTCGAAGATTTTACATTCGACATTTTTCGATCGTAATCGTTGTTTTTCGATATTTATCGGTAGTTTTCGCCACTTTTTACCTATGTATATCGCCTTTTTGAAACCGTGCCATTCTTATCCAATTATATGATACTATTCAGTACACACTTCTCGACTTTCAGTTCTTCGAAATTTTTGAATTCATTTAAACTTTTTTGATACATTCGATGCTTTTATTGAATTTTTCGTTATTTTTCGACACTTTCATCGACTTTTTGATACTTTCGACTCACATACTTCATATCTTTTCTCTTTTATTCGACCTCTATTAGGTGTCTTCGACTTCCATCGATTTGTTTAACCTTTACAGACATTTTCATAACATTTTCTTCGATACTTTTCGAATTATGTAAATACCTTGACTTTTTTGATACAGTGCAAGCTCGATTTTCGCGACTAATTAAAAACCAGACCTGTTGCGAAAACTGAATTTTCGCGCTAACAGCATCCAAAATTTTATGTAATTTTTAAAATTAGAATTGTTTTATTGATACACATATTTCCATTTGAAACATTTTTAAAGAAATTAAAGATTTTGAGTTGCTTTTTTGTTTATAGATGTTGTAGCATCATCCACTTTTAATTTTTTTTCTTCATGACCACTACCGTATAAATCCTCCGCTTCCGTATCTGATAATTCCATTTGCTCCTCATTACTTTTCACATGAAATTCTTCTTGAATCCAGTTTTTTATGTCAGCATTCGTGAAAAGATGTCAAATTTGAGCTACATGTGTATCAATAGTTGAAAGATCTTCGTTTTCTTCCTGAATTATATTTTGAAAAACTACCAAATTCGAGCAATGCGTTAAAGGATTTTTGGATATTGGACACTGATATTTTGTCCCAGGAGAGAACTGCATTTTTGAGATTGAAGTTTTTTAGTAGGTGAGCATTTGTTTTTTATAATTTAATTTTACCAACGGTTAACGGTTGAACAAGCGCAGTGCAATTTGGTGGTAGATTCATTGCTATAATTAAACCGTCATCACTTTTTAGTTCCTCAACTGGGTAGAACCGATTTTAAACGATTATATGTATCTACTCCAGCAGAGCATGAAGAGAACACTGATGCAAATCAATTTGACGACAACGCCAAAGCCGTAATTCTGGGCCAACTCATAGCCGTTTTCTCTTGCCGACGCGACAACTTCATTATTCTGGCTAGACAGTATAAACATTGTAGTCAAATTTAAAAATACAGATAAATTGAAATTTCGTAAACTGTCGCGATTGTAGAACCTGCAATAATAAAAATTAAGCAGTCGTGAAAACCGTGCCGTCGCGATAATGGGTGGTCGCGCATACCGAGCTTGCACTGTACTATGTACTACAGTTTTTTCATATTATTTGACTTTTCGATACTTTAGGCTTTTATCGACTTTCCCGATGTTTTTCGAAATCATTCCATAATTTTCAAGTTTTATCGACAATTTTGATAATTTTCAATGTTCATACCATTTACATTTTACAGAATTTCCCTTTGTTTTCGACACACTATGGCTTTTTAACATTCTTTTGACTTTTTCGATGTTTTTCGAAACTTCTGCACTTCTATAGACTCTTTCTTTGTCTCAGTCTTATCTTATTTCGATACACTAGAGCCCCGATTTGCGTCTTTAATAGGGACCGGAGAAATGAGACGCAAATGGAATATCTTTTTTTTCTGTATAAATTCAAATTTTTTTGATCGGTGGCATTCTTCGCTTATTTTGATTTTATATCCAAATAGAAAGAAGGGACTTTATTTTTTAACTGTTTTAGGTGCTAACTCAAGGGCTCTTAATATGTCAACAGCTTTTCCTCCCGACTTAAAACATTTTAATAACATCAAACTTTAGTTCCAAACTAATAAATTTTCTCTTATTTTCATTCATTTTCGTTTTCTTTTCTTAAGTTATTTTGTTGATTTAAACACAACACTTCTTATTGAGAACTAAATTCTTACTTCCTAACACGCAACTATGCTTAGAACAATAATAATAACTCACAGAATAAAATGGGAATTCCCCTTTTTACACGCAAATTGAAACATTTTTCACACGTGATTTTCAGTGAAAAAATCCAATCGAATGTAGCGACGCAAATCGGAGCTCCAGTGCCTATGTATGTTATATGCGACTTACATACATCGAAATTTTAGTAACCGGTACCAAAACTCAAATACAGGTATTATGAAGTATACAATAATTTAATGTTGCTCACTATCACTGGTTATTTTACGATGAAAATAACGGTTACCGGACATAATCCCCATTTTGGTAAAGGGGACTATGTCCGCAAATTTTTCGGCCGTAATCCCAATGGAGGCTACGTCCAAAAAATGTAATTTAGGGTTTGTGATGTATTATGGACGTAATATATTGTTGTTATATCTTAACTATATACATGGTATCTGCTGATAAAAACTTTCATGAGATAGCAGTAATTAATTTAAAATAAGTACGACAATGTCTTACTTTATGAAAGAAAAAACGAGTATTTTTACAACTCCCAGTGCCATAAACTAAGACATATAAGTACAAATTGCGAAAATCGCAAACGTAAAACAGTTTCTTGTTCGCATTTACATTTTTTGCAGAGAAAATAACATTATAATTTGTATGCCTTAGATGGAGAAAATTCAAAATACTCGTATTAATTTAATGTTCATATTTTATGTGCTTAGGTGCGTGTGTGTGAAAAGCCGTTATAAACACGCACCAACATAAAACAGACACAGGCACAACTGCACCTTTATCAATTTGAATACATGCATATTTTATTCAAATTTTATAAAAACACAAAGGACAACACTAGAGGAAACTCAAAGGAAACAGAAGCGGAAGTTTCTGCTAAACAGGAGGTTTGTAAGTGCGCCAGATAATTCAGGTGCTCATGCGAAAGAAAAGAGAAAAAAACATCCATATAATAAAATTGCGACTAAGTAAAAACGAAAACAACAAAAAAAATTGAGAAAAAAGTTTTTTAACCACAAAAGTTTTCATGAATGAAGTGCATGTAGCCTTAAATTAAGAGCTTCTTACAATTTTGAACGCCTTGTATTAAATTCGTTTGCCATTTTTGCGGAAATATTTCACATCATACGAAAGAGAATTACATTTAATTTTCATCTGTAAGCCAAACAAGGATGCTAAACTCTTTATGGGACTTTTCACATATTCTGTTAAATTTGAGCAGTATACGCTATTGTATTTTAATAAGAATTTAATATGATTAGTTAAGTTGACTTCTAAAAGAAAAAGGTTTTATTTCTGTGTATATTAAATCGATAACGGCAATTCGATGCGAACGTAAATCATAAAAATTTTCAGGCTATAGCTAACCACTTTCTTAACCACTCCTTTTTGAATACGCTCACGATGAATCAGTCTCGAGATATCTTGCTCACCGCAAATTTTGAGGTCATTCACGGCATTGCACTTGTCTAACTTATCGACGGTTATTTTTGAACCAAAATTTTAGGGATAAGTCTTAAATAGTTAAACTTTAATAATGTAAGAAAAATTTTGATCTAAGATAAAATGGGGCTTCAAAAAAAAAAAAATTTAAAAAAGTGTCTTTTTATTTTTCGAAAACTCCCGGGGGCCCTCAAAAAACAGCATGCTTTTAATGGACTAGTACTTTCTGGGTTCAACTTGGATCTACTAAATACTTCGGTATTGATTAGTAAAATGAAATATACCTAATTGGTGGTATCAAAGTCAATTGCAGAAATTTCAGAATCTTAAACTATTCCAAATTTAAGATTTCTACTCAAATAGGTATATTTATGAAAATACAAAAAAAAATTGTATATAAAATTTTTTTCAATTAAATCTACTTTTTAACGCATCACGGGTTATCTTTATATAAAACTTGAGTTTGTGACCGCAAATAAAATGGTAATGGGCTAAGAAAATCTACAAATGCGGATATATTAATCGCATAAATTTATTTTGAACTTTCGAGAACAAAAATAATTTGAATATTAAGTTACTCCAGTTTTTTTCTTAAAAATTCATTTAGTACTAGCTCTGCCTGCGAGTTTGCCATTGTTCAATCTCCAACATTTTTCCTGAACATACTTACCCCCTATAACAGCCCCTTAGGGATGCTCCCCTGCAAAAATGACATTCTTGTGAAATTAAGAAATTGACTTCCCCCTACTATATTCTCAGATGTCTCAGAAGGGGTAAAACTATAGACGAACTCGCATTATTTTTGCTCTCCCAAACTTTTCCCTGTACACATCTACCCCCTATCTGCCACCCTTTTGGGTGTCCCCCTACAAAAAACACAAAAAATTAAAAAAATTTCTAAAAATAGTTCATAGCTTTCCCGGATTGACCCGTAGAGTGGTCTAATGTATTACCAGGTCCTCCCTACATTTTTCCGAACATACTTACCCCTATAATAACCCCTTTGGGGGGATCCCTTTGAAAAAATGAAAAAAGTTTCGAAAAATAATTCATATCAGTACTAGGTTGTATTATATTCATTTTTATTGCATTCATTGTTTATATTAACTGGCTCTTTTCACCAAAAAGGATACTTTTTGCGATATACTTCTACGATTTGTAGCATTAGCTGTTTTTTTTTTTTTTCATAATTTGACAAAATTTGATTGTAGTCTTTCACAAACACAACACCTCTTTCAGCGGTGTCATTTACGACAGCTAAGCCTTTGCAAAAAGAGAGTATATCTCTGATCTCATCATCAGATTCCCATGATTATTGAAAATTCTGTATTCAATTCAAGGAAAACAAAAAAGTTTCTGGGTGCAGCCAAAATCAACAGCTCTATTGGTGAAAATATTTCAATGGCAGTATATAATGTGTTACTACAATGGAATATAGTCGATGATATTGCAGCTATGGGTTTTGATACGACTTGTTGTGATAGGGGGTAAGTATGTTCAGAAAAAATGTTGGAGAAGAAAAAATAATGGGATCTTGTCATACATTTGATCCCTCTAGGGGGCAGCTTCGGAGAGATATTAATGATTTTTGATAGATTGAGGACCATTTTCCAGTTTTCAAAAAGGTGGCGGGTCCATCAAATGTTTTCTGAAATAGACCAAATTTTATGTGGTTCTTATTGGCACCAATACGAAACTTTTGGTGCCCGGGGAGCGAAGTTTGGAACAACTTTAATTTTTTTCATATATGTGCACCTTAATTTCAAAACTTCTGCTACCGTAGGTGTCGAGATATAGCGTTTAAGATGTTTCTATTGTATGGAAGGCACCACACCCCGTTGTTCACAAAAGTTGAACCTATGTCCTAAGGAAAGACAAATTATAAGCAATCGTAAATAAGGTATCTGAAAGTTCCAAGGTTATCAAGATTGTTATCAAGTTATTCTAATAAAAGTACAGCTGAGCGAAAAGGACCTATATTCTAATCAGTGGCAGAGCTAGGTTTATTGGTACCTGCTAAGTTTAGAAATAATGATAAAAAAATCATCGGATTTTTGTGCGCATCTTTCATCAGATATTCATCAGATAAGCAAAAGCTTTCGTTTTTAAAATACATCCTAGAAGTTAATGATAGCAATAATATTTCAGCGCAACAGCCCATTATGGCCTTAGTCTATCTTATTTCTAACCGCCATGTTCATTTTGATCATACAGAATAGCGGGACTCACAGTTTAATGTTCGCAAAGGTCTTACATTTTTTCCTAAGTGAATTTTCTCGAATATGCCATTTGCGGATTTCATCAAAAGTTTCGAAATTTTGAGAGGTTCAACGACCTCCTGTCAAAAGCTGCCAACTTTTCGTAAGGTGCTTATTCGAATCATTTCTATTATTTCTTTGAAATTCGAGTGCAGTATCTTTAAATCTTTTCCTCTTTGTTTTAGGCTTATCACGCCTTTTTGATAAAATGCGCCTGATTTCTGTTCAGTATTTTTGTGAAATTTGATTCCATTACCTTAAATAACTCAGTAAGCAAAAAGTTTTTAAAGGTTTTGCTTGAATGGGAGATGGCACGCCTTCTTATTGAAATTTGCCAAATTTTCGTCTAAAAGGTTTGTTCATTGTTAATAAGTGTGGGAAATTTGGTTGCATTACGTTAAGCAACTTTTCCAACATGGCGTTTTGAAAAATATATTTTTTAGGGACTGTCCATGAACCAACTCCAAACTCTCAAGCTATAAATAAAAATTAAGCTTCAGCAGGTAAATAGACAGACAGGCATAGTCAAATCGACTCAGAAGGTAACGTTGATTAAGAATACACATATTTTGCTATACATGTCACGCCCCCTTCTGTGCGTTACAAATTTAATGAAAAAATTAATATACCATGTGCGTAGGGTATAAAAAATGTTGCTTTACTTTCAGATATTTTCTGACAATAAGCACAAGTTTATCATAAACAACCCAATCCAGACAATTTATCTGTGAAGATAATTGAATTTTCAGTTTCAGGAAATTAATTATTTATGTATGTTGCTAAGCTCATTAAGCAAAAAAAGTTTAACATTTTGCTTTAAGACATTTTTCCTTGTTATAACCATTTACGATTACATTGAAAATTAATTTCTGGAAAAACCGACGAATGCAAATTACAGTAGGGGTGAAGTTTTTTCTTTTTTCTTTTTTCTTTTTTTGTTGCAGCTAAATTTTAAGAGACTACTTATGATAATTGTTGACTCTTGAAAACAGATATTAATTCAAACTTATGCTGAATTATGCTTTGAAAGTGAAGGAATAGCGAAAGCACAAATTAAGGATTTAATATTGATTATTTACTATTTAAATACCCTGTTGTTATAAGACTAAAGAGAAAGAGAATAGTCCGTAAATTTAATTAAGTTAAGCAGTAGATTAAGATCATAAATCAATAGTCATCGGTGATGAAAAAATTCAATCGATAATTTTTGATCCAATGATAGGTTTGTGGCAAAACTGAGTGCAGATTCATTAAATTAAATTAAATTTTTAATTGAAATGTTTCTGTACCTTTTGTTTATTTATTTTTTGCTGTCTGATGTGTTCTCACCAATTTCTCTTTTTATTGAAAAAAAAACAAATAAAGTTTATGAATACAGCTATTTTTGCAACTTTTGCATTTCTTTTTTTGGGTTACCAAGCCATTTTCAAAAAAAAAAAGTCATGTTCCATTTAGATGTGTTTTCTCACACCCATAGATAAATTTTGAGGCAAAAAAAAAGCCCTTGAAAAATTAACACAAGTTTATGATGGCAAAAATGGCCAGACAAGGCTCCAATTTATCATGCAGGTCTTTAGGGAGTGCTGCTGCAATATAAAAATAAAATACCAAATCGTTAAAAAAACAAAATTTCGATGTGGCTCTAATTAAAAAGAAAAGAGAAAAACAACGCAGTAAATGAGTCTCACTTTCGTAATAAATTAATAAGCAGAAAACTGAAGAAGGATCAATTTAACTTCATTAGTTAAATTATTACACAAGCAATATATGCAATCTTGGATGAATGAATAGCAGAAATTGGATATTCTTCGTATAATCCAATTTTTGTTATATAAAACGCTTTTAAGAAGAGTTTTCAGATTATTGCATCCATTAATTTATGGTACACACTTTCACTAATTCTCTAAGAAAGCCCGATGTACATGACTTACATAAATATCTTCCATACACTGAATGTGGTGTATAAAAAAGAGAAATGACTTTCATAAAAATCCTTCCACAGTCAGTGAGTAATGGAACCACTTATCCGAAAACAGAAAACAGCCAGATTTTTGCAGGTGTTACTTCACATAGAAAGAAAGGACCTGTAACTATAGGTAGGGTTAATCACGGAACATTACGTTGGTGTCATTACCGATCAGACCTGCGAAACATGTTTTGAGCACGACAATACCATAGAATTTCGCTAGATAAAGGAGAAGGTTGTTGGTTCGCAGTGTCTTAAAAACGATTTCTGTTTATTTTCTTTCACTTCCGATATTTCCGAAATTTCTTAAAGACTCAAAAAAGTTTGAGTAAGAGTAAATTCTACTTTCCTTCCCATTATTTTTCTCTCTAACTTCTTTTCTATTTCTATTTACTTCAGTTTCCTCTATCCGAATTAAGTAAAATGGTTTTTAGAGTGAATGCTATGGAAATATCTCTTTCCAGACCTGGCTGAACTTTATTTCGAAAATGGTGGCAGCGATTTTGATGAAACTTGCATACTTGGTGCACATGTAAACAAAGTTTAGATTGCCAAGCTTCAAGTTTTTTTAATATGATATAGGGGCGTGGCACCGCCTTAAACTTTAATTTTTAATAAGTTATATCTCGGAAACCATACAAGATTTAATGAAATTTGGATATATAGGAATAGGATGGATATATTGGAATATAGATCATAAATATCTTGGGTTGTTTATGAAGGTCGCCAAAACAAATTCATTATCTTGGGTTGTACTAAAAGAAGCCGGCACTGGAAAGTGGGCGTGGCACTTTTCAACAATCGAAAAATTTGATGCAATTTTCATAAAAATCTTAGAGATCATACCTCTGAAAGCTCAGTCAACATACTGGAAGAACTCGTTGAAGGTCGCGGCACTACCCACATTATTTATAAACGCTACATATAATAAGAGAACTAATGACGTAATAGCTAAGAAAATTTAACATGAAATCTGTGCATAAAACCAACGTGGAGACCACAGTACCTTACAAGGAAAATAGGTTAGGTTAGGTAGTTAGGTTAGGTAGTTAGGTTAGGTAGTTAGGTTAGGTAATCCTAATAAAATTTGGTATGGAGATTTCCGTTACTATAGGCTTTGAAATCAAATGGAACTCGACAAAATTGCATTAATGGGCATGGCACTTCCCATTTGAATAAAAAGTTGTATGTTCTAAGTGAAATATTGGAGCACTTGGTATGAAATTTAATGTAGCTAGCTTACTTGCTATAAGCTATATCTGAATCAAAAGCGAACGAAATGGCATCAGTGGGTGTGGCACCTCCCATACAAGTGAAATATTTTTAATGACATAAGCAGCAAATTGTGTGAGCATTCATACTATAATTTGGAGTAAAAATGTTGTTCATAAAAAATTTTTTCTAAATCAAAATTTAGCTGAATTGTACCAGACGGATTGCCACCGCCCTAAATTTTAAGACTGATTACCGCATACCTTGTAAATTATACAAGGTATTGTGATAAAATTTGGAATATGTCTGCTGGTTTTTTTCGAGTTTTCCAACCTATTTCTATATTTTCTATATTTTCGACTTTGTTCAACATTTTCCTTTCTGTTTTTACTTCTTTAGATTTTTCAACAGTTTTGAACCGTTTTCGCTTTATTCGATCTTTTTAACTTTCTTTATCTTTTTAAATACTTTTCCGACTTTTTAAACGAAAAACCGAACTATGGTCGATCTCCTGGAACTTAGACCTTAAATGAGCAGTTAACATTTGAAATCTCAGATCAATTCGGAAGAGGCAGTAATTTCATGATGGGCAAATTCAGCATTGTCTAAAATTATTACCCTACATTGCAATGACAGTAAAGTGCGCATAAATCAAAATACTCCACATTTTCTATAGAGTGATAGAATGAACTGCTTACTTCTATAATTTTTGAGAAATTTATCGATGACTATGCTCAAACATTTTTCGAATGACCGCCTTTAAATCGAATGTTTGATGCAAAAATATACTCAAAAGTATTCCAAAATAGGGTGGCTTCGCGCATACATAGCTATGCTTAGGCACGGGTCAAAAGTTAGCAGCTGCTTTTTTTACACTGCCAACTCACGCTTTTACTTGACAGACTGTAAGTAAATAAACAAAATCATTTTGTAAGTTTTTTAAAAGTTCCATTTAACTCGAAATAAAAATAACATAAAAATTGAAATTGACAACAAACTCAAGAAGAGATTCAATTTCGTTCACGTTGGTGCTTCACACAAAATGATGAAGAAGCTGGACATAAAAGTGCAAACGAGTTTTTAAGCTGCATAAAAAAAAAATGGTCAAAAGCTTTAAAGTTCCGTAATAAACACTTTTTTTTAATTTGAGTCCTCCACCAGACTACATACGCCAAAGCGCTCGAAGGATAATGAAGGATTTTGAGTTCAAGTTTGAATTTTTATTCATTTTTTGAGTGTCGTAAGTTATTTCATTAGCGTAATAAGGATTTCGTGGTGTAGCGTTATCTTAAGGTTATTGGTTTTTAAAAATAAAAATCTTATTGAATTCTGTTTTAAATAAATAAACTTATTTTCTTTTTATAAATTAATTTTACTAAGAAATCCCTAAAAACCCTCCAGCTTCCTTCGGAGTAAATTTTCTATATTAATTTATTGTTTCCAACTCTTAGTTTAAGATTTCCTATAAAAAATAAGCACTGAATAAATGCCAAATTACTATTGACCAGAATCTCTTGTAATAAAATGTAATACTCAAATAACGTCACCTAAGTTACATAAAATAGCAACCACCGCATTATATGTAATAAATGAAACGATTTGAATGCATATCATGGCATTTAGTGATGTTGAAAAACATTTCCTCAAATTTCTTCATCTTCCCACTGAAAATATTCATAAAATTTAGGTTACAAACCTGCAACGTCTTTGGTTGATTAAACTTCAGTCATTCATAGAATTCGTAATTTATTTGCGGAAGGACTTTCTAAACATTTGCACTAACGACATACATAGCTTTTAAGGACAAAACGTTATGCACTGGCAGTATTACCGCCAACTTTTGCATCAAACTAATTGCAAATGTTGTTATCGCGCAAACTAAAGTGCCGCACATATTTGACTTTGATTCGGCACTCCGTGTTCATATTGAAACTGCTGTTGTGCCATTCCATTCAGCCTTCAAAAATTTGCATCCACAGTTTGGATTTTTCATTCAGAGCACAACATCGCACAGCCATTAACCGACCGACCTCAATTTATTGCTGCGCAGCATGAGGTAGTGGAGAGAAAGGAAGGAAAACCATTCAAGAGCTCTTGGCAAAAAAAAAACAAAAAAAGTGTTCACTGCAGTTTTACTCGTACTATACCCGTTGTATAATAAAAAAAAAAAATGTAGTAATATGATGCTAAGTAGTTGATGTTGAAAAATACGTAAATGTGTACATAAATACATTAAATTTCCATCTGAAAAAGTGCAAAGTACACCATCACAAAATACCAAATAATCCGCAATGACCTTTTGGTTCATAAAACTAAAATCCATTTTAGTTAAAAGCTATTTTTAAGAAATCCCAACGTTAGTTCGAACATCGAACGTATTAAATCATTATACCATTAGAGAATAAAAATAAATATTTCACGGAGAACAATTTTTAATCAGCTCGACTTATGATTTGATTTTAGCTCTACAGATTGAATTTAAGAATTCCAAAAAGTTTGCTCATATGTATTTTTTTTTTTTATGGGCGTGCCTGTGTGCCAAATTTTTTTCATATTCACACATTTTTGTTGTTTAAACAGTAAGTACCAGGAGATCGACTCTAGTTCGGTTTTTCGTTTTGAGGCTTAGAAAGTCGAAAAAATATGCAATATGTTGAAAAAGTGAAATGAGGTAAAATAACATATGTCGAAAAATACGAAAAATATTTAAAAAGATGAAAGACCTTAATAAAATATGGAAAATGTAGTAAAACGGCAAAAGAGTTTAAAAAAGCTGAAAAATGTTCGAAAAGTCGAAAAATATGGAAGAGATTGAACAACTTCAAAAAATTTTGAAACAGGCGAAAAGGCTGGAAAATGTTGAAAAACTCAAATAAAGTTGAATGAGGTTGAAAACGTCGAAATAAATCGAAATAGGTTGAAAAAGTCGATAAAATATCGAAAATGTTGAAAAAACTTGCGAGAGGTTGAAACAGTTAAAAAAAAAACTGATAAAGTCGATAATTTATGAAAAGTGTTGAAAAATTTGAAAGAGATTGAAAAACTCGAAATAATTCAAAATTTCGAAAAAAGTTGAAAATCTCAAAAAGTTTAAAGCTTAAAAAATTCGAATGAGGTTGAAAAAGTCGAAAAAATATGCAAAATGTTGAAGAAAATTGAAAGAGGTTGAAAATCTTGAAAAAAGTTTAATGAAATTAAAGCAGTCGAAAAAATTTGGAATATATTAAGAGAAGTTGAAACAGTTGAAAGGAATTGAATAACTCGAAAAAAGTTTTAAGAGTTTGAGTAAATCCAAAAATGTCGAATAATGTTGAAAATCTCGAAAAAATATTTAAAATGTTGAGAAAAGTTGAAAAATATTGAAAGAGGTTAAAAAACTTGAAAAAAGTTGAACGTGGTGAAAAAGTCGAAAATATATGGAAATTGTTGAGAAATGTTGAAAGAGGTTGAAAACTGTTGAAACAGTTGAAAGAGTTTCAATAACTCGGGAAAAGTTGAACAAGATTGAAAACTTCGAAAAAATATGGAAAATGTTGAAAAAAGTTGAAAGAGGTTGAAAAACTCGAAATAAATTGAAAGAGGTTGAAAAACTCGAAAAAAGTTGAATGAGATTGAAAAAGTCGAAAATATATGGAAAATGTTGAGAAAAGTTGAAAGAGGTCGAAAACTGTTGAAAGAGGTTGAATAACTCGACAAAAGTTGAAGCAGGTTGAAAAACTCGAAAAAAGTTGAATGAGGTTGAAAAAGTCGAAAAAATATGGAAAATGTTGAGAAAATTTGAAAGAGGTTGAAAAACTCGAAAAAAGTTGAATGAGGTTGAAAAAGTCGATAAAATATGGAAAATGTTGAGAAAAGTTGAAATGAGGTTGAAAAATAATGAAGCAGTTGAAAGAGGTTGAAAAACACGAACTAAGTTGAATGAGGCTGAATAAATTGAAACCAAATCTTATTAGGATCGCTCATATAGTATACTTAATATAACATAAAATGTTTTAAGCTTGTATGGGAGGTGCCACAATGAAATCCCGTCAAAATTCATATAATTTCAGATCTTATAGTGATCGACACCTCTACACTAAATTTAAAAAATATAACTCCAATAGTACATTAAATATGGCACTTTACGTATTTTGTGTGGGAGGTGCCACACCCACTAATGCAATCTCGTCGATTTTCATTTAATTTCAAAGCTTATAGTAACCGACACATTCACACCAAATTTTAATGAAATTACTCCCACAGCACACTAAATATAACTATTAACGTTTTTTGCATGTATGGAAGGTGCCACGCCTACTGATGTAATCCCATCAAACTTCATTAAACTTAAAAGGTCATAGTAACTGACATTTATGTACCAAATTTTATTAAGATCACTCATACAGTGCACTAAATATAAACTAAAACGGTATTAGCTTGTATGGGCTAAGCCATAAGTGATTTGTTTTTCATCTTCTTCTTTCTTTCTTATAAAAAAAAATTGACAATTGACCGGACAAAAGAAAAAAAGTACCGATTTAAATTCCCCGATCGTTACTTTCTCGAAAACCATTCCCACTTTGTTGGAAAATTTCATAGCATCTGTCCCTTGCACCATTTTTAAAATCAATATTTTGGAAAATGGGTTGTTTACTTAAAACATAGGGCGCTAATCCAGTTTTCAATATTAGCCTAAATCCTAATATAAGGCTACTGTAATCCGCTGACAAAAGGTTTTATTTTAAACATACAGTTTTAGCTCGTTTAATAATAGTAGATATGTACTGAATTTCAAGAGTCTAGTGCTAGGTTAGGTTAAAGTGGATACTACATCTCTCAAGAATCAATCAGTAAAATCAGTTGTTTGGTTTGTGGTAAAGTATTCGTTCGCCTGACGAAATCATAAATTCTGTGGAGTTTTAATTTTGCAACATTGTGTAATGAGTATAAGACAGTATGTTCAAGTGATCTAAGCCTTGTCCGTGCGAGTGCAGAGCAGTCGCAGCGTTTCTTCCATAATTGGTTTCATGCAGTTTCTGTATATACCATTTTCAAGCATTCTCATTTTAAGTGCATGATGGCCTATAAGGCAGTGTCCCGTTGTAACTCCTGTGATGAGACGGCAGTCATTTCTGGATAAAGATAGAAAAAATTCTGTTTTGGTCGTATCAACATTAAGCCAAAATAGTTTTGTTATTAAGCTAATATCTAGATGTACCCAGTTAACTCTTGCTAACATGCAGATGTCTACTTTTGAGTTATGGCATGCCTGATTTTGAAATAATTGGACTCTTTTAGTCTAAGCGCTGTTTTATAAACTACACTTCTAGCAAAAATATCTACAGGAAGCAAGTTAAGTATGGTATTTATGGCTGCTGATGTTGTGTTCAGGGCTCCAGTAATACTTATGCACAATAGACTTTGTAGCCTTTCTAACTTTAAGAGTATAGGCTTACTTTCTAGAGTCTTCCACCAAATCACGACTCCATAGAGTAAAATTTGTCTTACTATAGCGGTGTATATCCAGTATGGCTTCTAGGGAGCTAGTCACCATTTGGCTCCAAACATTTTTTTGCATGCGTAGTGTGCATTATGTGCTTTTCTAATTCGTTCTTCTACATTTTATTTCCAGGAATATTTCTTGTTGAAAATTATCCCTAGGAATTTCGTTTCAAACTGAGATAATAGTATTACTGAGTGTTATTTCCCTAAATTTGTGAATTCTGTATTTTCTTGAAAAGAGTACTAGTTCTGTTTAACATGGATTAATGCATGACATTTTTTTATGCCCACATGCTTAAGATTAAGAGAGCTCTTTCCATTAGCTCACTCATCACATTTAAATATTTGCCCAATATTAGAAGTACAATGTCATCGGCATATGCTACTGCCTTTACACTCTATTGTTTTAGAATACGGAGTAATGGGTCAACGGTATCCAAAGGAGAGAGATAGCACCCCTCCATGGGGTGTACTTCTTGTTGCAATTTTAATCTAGTGTCTCTTATTAGTCTAGTGGTATTATTGCCATTAATTGACGCCGTTTCTTAAAAACCCATCCACTGTGTGACGTCATAATTAAAAAAAAAATATTTTTCTGAATATTTTGACCAATTTTAAGAACTCTTTTATGAAAAAAATTATAAAAGCTAAAAATTTGGACCAATTCTCTTTTTATCGCGTTCGGGCAATAATTAAGAGAGGCGGAAATACTATGGCAATACTTTCTATAAATTGAGAAGACTATCGAAAGTAATTTCCAGAAATTTCATGACTGATAAAATAACTTTAGGTAAATTTGGGGTGATACAGCTCGGTCGCATGGGGCTGCCAGAAGCGACTTTTATTGTTCAGCAGGTATGGTGGTGTTCAACTTCTCATGACTTTTGAAATGACAATTCAGAATACGTTGCTGGCTCTTGGTCTACTAGGTACAATATTTTGCCAACTTCTTTCTCTCCTATGGCTATGTCGTAATCCAAACGTATAAATTTATAAAGTGCTTAAAATAAAAATGTTTACAGCCACGCATTTGATACTTTAATTGTGAAAAACGTTAACTAAATTTTCATATCTTTTCTCAATTTACTGTTTTTTGTTTGTGCAATAACTGACATTTTTAATCCTTCTTATTTTTTATGTGTCCTTTTTTTCCGTATGACATTTCAATAATGTTATTTTTAATATAAAAAAATTAAATTTTTATTACTTTTGCAAAACAAAACATAAAAGGAATTGCACATTAAAAAAATTTAATGGCAAATTTAAGAGTTCACACAAAGGTACATGGTACTCACGAAACAAAGTTTGTTATGGTCGTTAGTAGCGCTACATATCGTGGACACACTTTGAAACTTTGAAAATGTTTCACGAACATGTAAAACAGATATTTTGTGCACAAATCCTTTTAACTCCAACTCTATCTTAAGGTCAATCTTGTACTGTCCTAATAACTTTGTCCTTTTTTACTAAGTATATAAATTGTTTTAATCTGAAAATAAAATATCTTCGGACTTGTCAAAAACATGTTTTTACTCAATACGGGAGAAATTAACTCAACTAATAACTTTCCTCTAGAGTTGAGGGACGTTGAGTTTACGTCTAAGCGATACTTATATAAAAAAACACTAGTTGAAATATAAGTTGGTGGACCGAGATGTATACTGTCTCATTATGATTGGTAGACGCATTGCGGTATCATTGTTAGGGGTAAAATTTGGGTTTTATTGGAGCTTAATTAAATTATTTGCACTTATCGATAAATTTTATCGGAGCTAAGCCTTGCTATCCAAAATTATCAAAACTTTGCCTAGAACTTGTCCAAATCACACATTGGTTGCATTTCCTGAAGTGGCTCTTTTTGCATCACATCCACTTTCCTGATTCCGCTTTGCATAATTATTGGCTTAGCCACTCTCATAGTGCCTCTTTCAAGCCTCTTTCTCATATACTTGAATAGTTTCTTTAGTGCAGCGTTCTAAAGTTTACTCGCGTAAGGCAGGTGTGAAGACTACTTGTTCGAAGACGTCCTATGTTTGTGCAGGGCTAGTCTGATTTACTGTTGTCGCCTGAGCCAATCTTAATTGCAATTACTGAAACAATACTCCTTCTCTTAGTACAGCATTGGTACATTTTGATTTGTAAAAGAAGTGTCTAGTTTGTTTGTCTAGTCCTAGTCTTAGGTATTCTGAAAAGTTTGTCTTAAATCAGTTACACTAACATGATTTGGAATAGTGGGGAAATTGCATGCCCCAATATAATAGCAGCATTTTCTTCGGCATCCGCTGTTAGTTATCTTTAGCTAGCAACGATTATTGTATGGAAAAGCAAAATCAAATTGGTAAACTTAACGAGTAAAATTATAATTGCTATGTTTACGTAGCAAGTTGCTTAAGTGCCAAGACTACGTAGCAGATTTGTATTTTGCCTATTGTGAATTTTGATGCGAAAAAAAGAAGATCTAATCTATCTTTATCCCTGAAATTTTGGATCAAAAATATTTGTAAATAGGTAAGAAAAGTGCAATGCCATGAACGACCTCAAAATTTGCGGTGAGCAAGATATCTGGAGACTGGTTCATCCGAAAAAAGAAAATTAAATTTTTTTCCGCTAAGCGAATCAAAAAATATGTACCTAAACAAAAAAAAAATCGAACGATCAAACGCCTCCTAACCAAAATTTCAGGGATAAATCTTGAATAGTTATACTTTAATAACGTAAAACAAAATTTGGTCTAGGATAAAAGGCAGTAAAATTATTGTCTAAGATAAAATGCAGCTCCAAAAAAAAATGTCTTTAGTTTTCGAAAAACTCCTGGAGGCTCCTAATGGAAATAGTTTGTGACAGTTTGGCGCAAAATATACAGAAACGATTTTAATAATTTC
Organism: Tricholauxania praeusta; assembly: GCA_949775025.1. Classification (NCBI taxonomy): domain Eukaryota; kingdom Metazoa; phylum Arthropoda; class Insecta; order Diptera; family Lauxaniidae; genus Tricholauxania; species Tricholauxania praeusta. Next base: position 38,388,229 of record OX459031.1, read on the forward strand.
ATTTTTAAAACAACATAATTGTACTAAAAAAGGTTATTGCATACTTATTTGTTTCATTTTATAAGCTAAATAACTTTTTTTAGGATATAGTTTTAGCAAAACCTCCTCCTACTCCTTGAATTTTATGTGTTTGTCATTGTATTTTATTTTATTCTCATATGTTAGAAAGGTTGGCAGAGGTTGAAAAATGTTGAAAAAGTCGAAAATATATGCAAAATGTTGAAAAAAGTTGAGGGAGGTTGAAAAAATTTGACACAATTCAAAATTGATGAAAAAGTCGAAAAAATAAAGAAACTTATGAAGAAAGTTGAAAGAGGTTGAAAAAGTCGAACAAACACATATAGGATATATTGGAAAAAGTTAAAAAGTTGAAAAAGTCGAGAAAATATGGAAAATATTAAAAAAAATTGAATAGAAATGAAAAATTTTAAATATGCCACGCCCACTTCTCCAATTCTGCCCACTTTTCGGTTCAATAAATTATATTCGTGATCGAAATCCTCATATTAAATTTTAGCACAATAGCTTTTATAGTTTGCGATATATGCTGCAGTTAAATTTAAAATTTAGGGCGGTGACACACCCACTGGTACAATCCAGTTCGGTTTTGATCCAGAAATAGCTTTCCATAAGCAAACCCCTTGCACCAAATTTAAGTATGATTGCTCACATATTTCGATAAATCTGCCACTTACCGTATATTATTTGTATGGGAGGTGCCACGCCCACTGGTGCTATTTCAGCCACTTTTGATTCAGATATGCTCTATAGCAACTGGACCACTTACATTAAATTTCATAGTAATTGCTGCAATAGTTCACTTAAAACCGCTCCTCCAAATTTATGTTAATATGGGAGGTGCCACGCCCACTGATGCAATCCCGTCAAAATTAATTTATTTTTAAAGCTTATAGTAACTGACATTTATACACCAAATTTTATGAAGATTACTCTCATAGCACACTATCTATAACAATAAACGTTTTTTGCTTGTATGGGAGGTGCCACGCCCACAGGTACTATTGGATCAAATTTTTGTAATAAGAGATTTTATAGCAAGTATATCTAAATCACTAAATTTCGTAATGATTACGTTCTAACTTCTCTTAATATAACGTTTAAAAATATTGTGGGCGGTGCCATGCCCTTCAACGAGTTTTTTCAGTAAAGTGGCTGAGCTTGTATTGATAAATGCTTTCAGCGGCATCATCTCAAAAATTTTTATGAAAATAGTTTGTGCCAACTTTGAGATATGTATATGGAATCAAAATTTTTAACAGTTGAAAAGTGCCACGCCCAATTTTTCGATTCCGCCCACTTTTATCACAATTCAAGATTTATTTGATGTATATCTGTTTACAAAAAATTTATCACAATATCTTGAAGGGTTCACAAGATATGATCGTATAAAAGATAAAATTTGGGGCTGTGCCACGCCCCTGTATCCTAATTTGGTTCATTTGTGCACCAAATCACCAAGTTTCATCAAAATCGGTGCAACTTTTTTCAAAATTGGCCTGGGTAAATATACATAGAGTATGGGCGGTAGGCGTGTCCGTAGACCATTTTCAATAGCAAGATGTCTGCAAGAAGATGTGACCTGTGTGTGAAAGTTTGATTCAATTAGCATTCTTGGTTTTCCCGTAAACCTGATTTCAACAGACGGACAGACTGACAGACGGACATCGCTTAATCGACTCAGGTGATGACGCTGAGCAAGAATATATACACTTTTCCATACCTGTCACGCCCCCTGTGTGTGTTACAAACGGAGAGACAAAATGAATATACCCTCGGTGTAGGGTATAAAAATAGAAAGAAGAACAAACGAGTACTCGTATTAACAGCGAGTAGGAATCTTAACAACTTAGTCGTTTTTTTCGCACATAGATAGCATAGTAAATTTTAACATTTTTTTATTAACTATTGATAAAAAAATGTAAGGAAAATCAAAAAATATTTTTATAGCTTAAAGCAGTGCTTGGATTATTTAGAATATTTTTGGATGTTAAAAATTTTCAGAAAATCTTTAGTTTTCTAGTTAGTGAAGCTTCAGTATTCCTGAGATCTTGAAATCTTGCCGTACTAAAGTGACAACTACTTACTATACTACTGAATATGCTGCATATGTAGCTGATATATAGAACATTTCATGTCAAAACTTCATGCTCTCCAATTTTACTGATCGATTTCCTTTTCGTATTTACTTAATAACATCACATAAATATTTTCAACATAAATCGAACCATTTATTCGCTATAATTTTTCAAAAAGTTATGAATAGTGTAATAATTAATTATAAAGTAATTGGTAATACCGTAAATTAACTCTACGAAAAATATAGTTGGGTCATAAAACGAAATTAGTTGGGCTATCGACAACAATTTCTTATATTCAATATCATACAATACATACATTTGTATAACAAAAAATGTAGAAGATATTGCAATTAATTGATATATTATTTATTGTAAAGGACAACAAATTAAAATTAATTTTAAAACGAAACGTTTCTTTAACAAAAACAAATCAATCGTTCGGTGACACTCCGCAAGTATAATCCTCATAACTCAATATAAATCTCATAATTTTTTAACAAAAAACTGTGAAATGTGTCAAAAGTGAGCTGGGTTTGAAATGGTTGCAAAAGAAATGACATACTGGAAAAAAGGTTGAAGCTTTAATGTGGCCATTTTTAAACAAACAACCTACAGCATTGCACGAATGAAATAAAAAATGTTCATTAAATTCCAAAATCCATTGTAAAATTTTTGTAGGTTTTATTATTAAATCGATAACGCTGAATATGAAGCTCATTAAATCAAAGTTCTTTGGGTAAAATGGACAAAAACCAAAGGAAGGAATTTGAAGAAAAAAAAATTGTACATGAATCAAATTACTTGAATTAAAATAAACAATGCGAAAACATTTAAACAGCAGGCAATTTGTTTGGTCGCAAATAATCTACAAAACGAAAAACCTTTTCAAAGAACAAAAGTGGAAAAACTTAGTGATGCGACAGGATTTACTACTTACACAGGGGATTATGACGCATGAAAATGAACAAGGCGGAATCCACATTTCGGCATAAGGCTCCGAGCAACATACTATAACACTTAACAAATATTTTTCCGCAAAATCATTTATAAGTGTAATAAAAACGACATTACCCATGTTAACATTAAGGGCAAGTCCACTTGTGACTTACTTCAAAATCAACATACTTGTGTAGGTTTGTGAACCTAAAGGACATACAATCATTCCAAAACTCCAAAACGGGTCTATTGTATAGTATTTTTCCACATAACTTATGCTTTGAATGGAACTTGGTAAAAAGTATCATTGGTAGTAATATTATTTATTGGTTTACTCTTTTTAGACCACAACTTTGAAATTTTTTCTATTAGAATTTGCCATTAAGTGATGATACAAAATAGTTCAGCACCATTTTACCTGATTAAATGTCATCGCTTCCCAAAATAAAAATCATGGTAGCATATTGCTTAATCTGTATATCTACTTTCTCCTACCTCCATACCAAATTTCACCAAAAACGGTCCATTTATTTAGCATATTTCTAGTTAAGGGCGTGGCACCACCCACTTAAAAACAAATAATTCTCCACAAGCTCAGTCAATCTCAACACCAAATTTTATTAAAATCGAAGTGCTGTGAAAAACACATTTTCCCGTTATAGGCGTGACACCGCCCACAAAAAAACAAGTATCTTTGCTCAGAAATCAACCTATCTTCAAACCGAATTTCACAAAATCCGTGGCAGCCGTGAGAGCATTTTTTTCCATTAGGGACGTTACCACGCCCACTAAAAGAACACGGTATTCTATTATCTTTCCCTAAGTAATGGGCCGATTTGATCAAAATCGGCCCATTAATTTAGCCGTGGAATCATATTTTCTTGTTGGCGGCGTGGCAACACCTACTTTTGGAAACAAAAAATTACATTCTGCACTGCCCCTTTTCACAGCCTTTGCAACAGTACGATGGCAGTTAAAAAAAGATGAAACCGTTTTGCCATCGCCTAGTTTTATGTATAGATTTTAAAATAAATGTTTCATGGAATAACCCATGAACTTGAAACTCTTTTATGATGTTCCACAATAAGGATATAAGAATTCGCACGATAAACTAATAGCATTGAAACCAGCAGCAAAAGAATTTTTAAAAAAAGCAACAAGCAGCAGAAATACAATTTCAACGCGCTATACAAAATAATCCCCAAGGGGAATTAACATGCTCAAGTCAAGGAGGATTGAAAAGAAAAATATCCAAGTGATTGTGGCAAGTGATAATGGTTGGAGGAGAAACCACAAACGTTGTGGTAGGACATACATGCAGCAAGAAGGCTTAAAAGGATATTTTCAATGAAGGCGTGTGATGTACGATGATGAGCTCTCGGATTAAATCTGCATTTACTGAGTTGGATGTGTAAAGATCAGGCAACTTATTGACAGATTTGGCGTTAATTATATATCTATGTACTGAGTTACAAATTAATTTAAGCGATGTGCGTTTCATAAAAATTGATAAATATACTTTATACATATAACAGTATATTGAAAATGAGTCATAATATATGATTATTCAAAGGAGCTAGATTTTAATACTAAAATTGTATGCTACGGATATTGAGATGTCAACAATTTTTGAAACGAAAACGATTATATTATCAACTGTAACTGTGGCGAGCTAACAGAAGAAACTTTCAGCAAAAATCGATAAGTAAATAGTTCTGCAAAGTTTCTTGACACCCTACCTCCCTATCCACCACCCATGCTCTTGAAAAAACCCAACTAACTACAATATACCCTACAAAAATCATGCTGGTAGAGGACTGTTATTTTTCCGCTCATACGTATATTGAATGGATGTCTGATTGCAAAACCATACAAAAAAGTTTAGATATTTTGACCATGTGTACGAATGCATAATTTATGGCCACACATCTGTTTGTATTTGACTGTGAAATTTCAAAGTTAAGCAAATAAACTTATGACCAAATATACCCATTTATATTTTGAACAAGTCAAGCAGCGTTTTTATTTATGAACTTCGAAATGTTTCATATGTTAAGTTTTTTTGCAGTGGGAGGTTTTACGTTATGTATACAAATATATAAGTTAAAAAAGTTGTTCATATCGTTACAATAAGTTTTGTTGTATTGTGGATACACAGTATATCCTTTAAATAATCGAGCGGGACTTTTCACGTGGTGCTATCTGTTGATAAGCAAGAGACTGATGTTCATGGGATGGTGCATCAACTAATTTCTGTCAAAATCCTATGGAAATTCGGAAATAATGTTTTCGGTGTTAGTTCGTTTGTATACGTCGTCAAAAAAACACGATGGAACATAAAGCGAATATTCACTGCTAAATGTCACCGTTCATAAAATTCTGGCCAAAAACCACCGCCCTACTTGCTTGATCTGCCGACTTTTGACTATTTCCTGTTCCCCAATATCAAATGCGCTATGAAAAGAAGGATATACGACGATATCAAAGCCACCAAAGTGGCAGTACCAAAGGAAGTTGACGCAATTATAAGTCCAGCTATGCAAAAATCCACGAGTGCATTAGTTGATTGCACACAGCGGTGTATCACCGCAGAAGAAACATATTTTTAATAAACATAACCTTTTTTTGTAAAAATAAACAGGCATATTTTATTTTCAATCTTTTCCAGTTATTAAAAGGATATACTGTGTATACCCTTATATCTATCGTAATGCAGCAAAAATCAATAGCTCAATGTTTACATTGCTAAAGACCAATCATTGCTCGGTCGATGATATAACTATTAACACCATCCATATAAAGGGTTTTTCAATAGGGACGCTACAAAAATAGACCAATAAGGACAGCAAACGACGCCATATTTTTTCCCGTTCTTTTGACATTTCTCTTCAGTAAGGTTTGCCATTTTATCATGGAAAGATATACGATCCAACAACGAGTCGATATTATTAAAATTAACTACCGAAATGCGGAGTCAGTGGCCTCAACTTTAAGAGCACTACGTCCAATTTATGATCGTCATAATCGTCCTGTCAGATCAACAATTGAGCGTCTAGTGAAAAAATTTTAATCCACAAGCACAGTACAAATTGTTCCCGTGCCAGTGAGACAAAGAAGTGCCCGTAGTATCGAGAATATTGCTGCCGCTAGCGCATCAATTGAGGAAGACCCAAATCAGTCTCTCACACGTCGTTCTCAAGCGTTGGGCATCTCTGTGACGTCGTTGTGGCGAATTTTGCGAAAAGATCTTGGCCTGCATCCTTACAAGATCAAATTGACGCAAGAACTGAAGCCGCTTGACCACGAGAATCGTCGTATGTTCGTGAATTGGGCTGAGCAACAACTTGAAAATGATCCGGATTTTCATCGAAAAATCATCTTCAGCGATGAAGCTCATTTCTGGCTGAATGGCTTCGTCAATAAGCAAAATATGCGTTAGTGGTCAGGCAGCAATCCACACGAACTCCATGAGTCAACATTGCATCCCGAAAAAATTACGGTTTGGTGCGGTTTATGGGCCGGCGGCGTCATTGGGCCGTACTTCTTCCGTGATGATCAAGACCGGCACGTTACTGTGAATGGGAATCGATACCGCTCAATGATAACCGAATATTTTTGGCTCAACTTGGATGATATGAACTTGGACAATATGCGGTTCCAACAGGACGGCGCCACAAGCCACACAGCGAATGTCACAATCGATTTATTGAAAACCAAGTTTGGTGAACGTGTTATCTCACAAAATGGCCCATCATTTGGCCGCCTGGGTCGGGCGATTTGACGCCGTTAGATTATTTCCTGTGGGGCTACGTCAAGTCTATGGTCTATGCCAACAAGCCAGCGACGATTGATGAACATCGTAAGAATATCGAACTTGAAATTGCAGCAGTATCGGCCGATCTATGCTTGAAATCCGTCGAAAATGAGGTTCAGCGTCTGAACTTCTGCAGGCGTGCCCGTGGTGGCCATGCAAAAGAAATTGAGTTCCAAACATAATGGCATCGAATGTTCTTTTACAAAAATAAAGAATTTAATTGATATTCCAAACCGTTTTTGTTTTATTAAAAAAAAATTTTTAGCGCTTTTATTGAAAAACCCTTTACATATATGTACTACAATTCGTCTGGTTTGGTCTCAAATTTTCAAGGTTAACGAAGCACCAATACATTATTCATGTTTTTAAGTGTACACTTAACTTAGATCAGACATCTTTTTACGTTCAAAGTATAATTGCATATTTGTATGCAACAAAATAAAAAACAAAACATGAAGAATCGCAATACAAAATTATTTTTTTACTTTGGAACAGAATTTGATTACTTTTGCAATAAATATATGCAAATGCAAATAGTGATTTCGCGATAATTGAATTCAATGGCATTGAAAAGTTGAAAAATTTCGAATATTTTTGAATAACTCTATGCATGTCGAATAATGTCCAAAAATTTTGAACAAGTTGATTAATGTTAAAAATAACGATTGGTATCGAAAAAGTCGAATAATAATGAAACATTCAAAAAAGGATAAATAATATCGAAAAATTTAACAATTCTAATTCATATGGAGTACCGAATAAGTCGAAAAATTGTCAGAAGTCTCGGATAATGTCAAAATATGGTATACATATTTAAAATAGTACGAAAAAAACTGAATAAACACGGTTCAAAAAGTCAAACAATTTTGAAAAGTCAAAAAAAGTTGGAAAAGTCGACAAGTGTATTATGGGAGATCCCTCGTTAACTGGCGTTGTTTCGTCCAATTTCGGAAAGTTTTTAAACCTACTTTATACCACAAATTACATAATAATTACTCCATACCAATCTCTTGAATGATATCAACAACACAGAGACGTACATATATACCTCATATTAATCTTTGTGTGGAAGTGGTACATCTTTTTTATTTTTATCAAAAATTTCCAGACGTTTTTGAGTGTCGATTGTGACACACCCACTCATTCAATTCCACTTACTTTTGGTTCAATAAGTTATATTCATGATCAAAATTCCTATACTGAATTTCATTGCAATGTCTTGCATAATTTACAAGATCAACCATAATAAATTTTTAAATTTAGTGCGGCGACACATCCACTAGAACAATTTTCGTTCCAATGAAGTTTCACTTTGATTCAGTACTGCCAGGTCTGTAGGGCGGAAAATCCGTAATTGACAGAATAAAAGGAGAGGAGAAGCGTTTGAAAATCCGTTGAAATCCGTCAAAACCAGAATTATTGCTCTTTAAAAACATATTTATTTAACGCAAATTAAATATACATAGATAATATATGCTTTTAAAAATATAAAACCTTTATTGTTCGTTCTAATCTTCGTCCTCAGAGCCACTTAACCAGTCCAAATTTTTGTCTTCATATTTAGCCATGTTCATCAAATTTATGTATGGCGTCTTATCAATAACGGTTTTCCTCTTAGCTAGATTCTTAACATGAAGAATTCCTGATAAAGTTTTAGTTCCTAGGCTCGTTCTAGTTTTGGTTTTATTGCGATTTATGGCGCTAAATACGCGTTCGCAATCAGCGGGAGTACTTCGAGTCATTCAACAATTCGAGACATAAGTGGAAACTGTTGATCCCCCCGTTCTGCCAATTTCGCACGCTCCCAAAATTTTTGGATGTCGGTCTCGCAAAAAAATTGATTTTACCTCTTTAAATTCTCTTGCAGTTTTTTCGAAGTCCATATTAAAAAATTTTGCAGTGATGGAGATATCACGAACTGAGGCAAGAGTTGACGGGTCCATAGAGTCCAATTCCTAGAGCATCTTCATTTCCATTGTTTTGAAGTTTTGCTAAAACTATGTAAAACTTTCTCCAGCGAGTGCGAAATTTGTCTACCAGGAGGTAGACAGGCCAATTCAGCTTTCAATGCGGGTCCAAAATGAATCTTTTTCAACGGCTCCCAATTGTGTGCATTTTCTCTGTTCATATCTATGTAGTCGATGTATTCTACGTCTATTCTCTCAACTAAATCCTCCTTTAAGTAATTTTCAACAACAGCCTTAAACAGAGTTTCCATTGAAGTGTATATTTCATGTATCTTTGGTTTCTCTGATTGAAACTCGAGATTCCTTTGATTTACAATGGGTAAAATGTAGCTTAACAATTGCAAGTAATGCTTGTTCCAGCGGTTTTGATAAAGATTAAAATTTTTCTTGGCTTTTCGGTTATCCTTTTCTGCAGCTTCTGCTTTGAAGAATTCGTACAGGGCGTCATACTGCTCCAAAAGTCGAATCACTGCAGTTTCCAATGACAGCCATCTAATTTTTATTATCTTCATTGCTTCGTTGCTTCTCGAGAACATCGTGAAGTTGTTGAAACTTCTGTAGTTTATAGCTCCTTTTACTACTCTGCTTCAAATAAGAGTAGGTCTTCGAAACTAACTTTTCAACTTCGGGAAGAAGCACTTCAACTGCATGGGAGACTGCTCGTGCCAATGAATGGCAGATACATTTCATTAAAAATAATGTTGAAATGTTATTTTTGAATTTCATTGACACCGAATTAGAAACTCCGAACATTACGTTATTACCACCATATTATCCTTGTAAAGGATGTCCCAAGCTTTGAAGAAACTGACTATCTTTGGAGTATATTAGAAAATCCGTAATAATGCATCATAGTCCGTCATGTGTCTTAAATCCGTTCAGAAATCCGTTCTTGTTTATTATTTCCCCAAAAATCCGTTCAAAACGGATAAATCCGTGCATCTGACAGCACTGGTTTGATTGCTCACATAGTTCAATAAATATCGCATTTAAGGTATTACAATTTTATGGGATGCGCAATAGTGGCATTTCGCGCACTTTTGCTTCAGAAATATATGGTCTGGGCAATTGCTGCACTAACGTTAGCAAATTGTTGACATGCAACGCCGACTGATGCAATGCAGTTAAATTCCATTTATTTTCAAAACTAAGAACAAAGGACATATTCACACCAAGTCTAATTAGGATCACTGTCATAGCAAATTAAATGCAACACTTACGTTTTTGCCAGTATGAGATGTTTCTGGTACGGTAATGTTTCTGGCATTTTTGGTTTGGAGATACCTTATTACTTAGGAGATAATATAAAACGTTGGTACAACTTTGCAGTTATCCAATTTAACTTTCCATTATTCGCTGTGTAGTTGGCTAGTTGAGGAAAAAAGTGATTGATGTAATATTTGCTTCGAATAACTACTAATAATTAGTTTTATCTTATGCAATCTTCGACACTTTTTAATAAAGCAAACAGTAGACATTAAAACAAAAAAAAAAAAAGATTAATGGTTTTCATATAATCCATCATTTGTCAAAAAAAAAAAGTTTAGCTCTAATGAATGCTGTTTGAAAATACAAGCCTTTTTCCTAAAGCATTATTTCCTTTAAAAATAAACCAAAAAATATAAGCCGTACGAAGTCACGCCCTTTCGAAAGCTGTTTATTTTATTATCATTTTTTTTTTTTCACATCAATAAACGTGGAAATTTGCCACTGTTTTGCCCAAGTTTTGTAACTACGAGTTTTGTTTTATCTACTACACCAGGAGTGTGCAAACTTTTGGCTTACCTGAGCCACATTAAAAGAAGACGAGCTGTTTTAGGTCCGATAAGATTCACTTAACATAGTGATATGCAGAATTTATTCCACTTAATAAATATGTTATTATAAAAGTAAAAACTGGGCAACAATATAAAATAAGTGATATATTTGACATTGATTTTGAGAACTCAATGTTTCGATAGTTGGTTCGATGGAAGTTGTTCTACTTTTATTAGTCATAATTCAATAGTTTTCAAATTATTTTGTGAACACTAAAAGAAATCTTTGGCCAACATTTCAAAGTGCCATTGTTTCAACTGCATTTCGAAGGCTGAACATTATACTACTTTTCATCTTAAGGACGAATATATTAAAATCTGCACTACAATGCACTAAAAATGTAAGAACCAGATTTTATCATAAAGTTCTGGCAGAAAATTTTATTTCCATTCCATAAATGACTTAATTTGATTTCAATCCCGTTTTCGAAAAGAACTTATGGTCTCGTAGGAGGTTTATGGAATGGTCAATGCCTTGACCTTTATGAAATTAATGGACTTGATGATAATCTGCATGATGCGATCCAACTGAGAAGATTCTACGTATACATTTTCTTGATCTTATAGTTAAATTACATTACAAGTAAATCTTAAGAGGCAATTGCATCTTCCTCTATTAATTTTGCATGTCCGTCTGTTTTGCCTATCATCGCGGAAGCACTATCAGTAGCTAGATATGTTTATATTGGACGATGAAAATGAATTTAATATACTTTTCACTGATTCGTTTAAGCCACCTAATGAAGTGTGTGATTAATGGTACTAATGAAACCATGTCATTAGTTATGTTGTATCCATCATCGATACCTCTAGTAAAAATTTTCACCTGAGTTGGAAAGGTATAGTTCTAAAATTTAACAATAAAAGCGATCGTTTTTAAAACTCTTTAGATATACATTTTTGCAAATATTATCAAGTTGTCTGGTAAGACTAATATATTTTAGACAATTTTTTTTTACCAGGACAAATTATATATGCCACGCTTTCTATATACTGCTTCGGCATACGGTTTTGAATTTTTCGTAATCAGACTTGCAGCTGATAAATAGTTTTCACTATAGCATCCAATAAGTTTTTCTTTTTAAGAAAAATTGGTTAGGGGACCCCCTCCGCCTTGGTGAGATCTTGTTAGACCCTGTCCTTCCCTCATGTCAGACTTACGTCTTAAATTTGAATAGTTACATTTATTTCTAAATTATTGCTAATACTGATGACCCCTACCCTATCTATGAAAAGTAGTTAGTTTTATGTAAAAAAAATTAATCCCTGAAAATTTTATTAAAAACTATTGATTTTTAGAGGTCGCTAGTGTCCGATTTATGACATAAATTCATTCTTTTTATTTGCGAATGAATGTAACTCTTCCCAAAAGACAATTCCGCATGAAGTACGGGCTATCGGCATTGATTCTTTTATTTTCTGGTCTGCTGAACACGATGGTCATAGTTATTTTGCTATACAGTAGCTGGGTATCTTGGTAGCATCGAAAAACTCCCAGAAAACAGCGACAAAAACAACTCAAATTTTGGTTTAAATAAAGTAAACTCGAGGAATACACTTTTTTTTCTTAGTACTATATTCCTAAGCAATGTAGTCCGAAAACGGAAATTGGAATTCTGACCAGCCCCTATGTTCCAGTATTTTTTATCAGAAGACCAGAGTAGTAGAAAAATTAAAAACCCTCGCAAAAATGCCAAAATTCAAGCTCAAATGAAGTAAATTCGAGTAATACATTTTATAAAGATCGTTTTCCTAAGTAATTTTTTGCTGAATCCGAATTTGGCCTCAAAATTGACCCATCAGGTCAGAGTTCTAAAATATTTGAGGTTAAGTACCTAAAAAATTAGGTTTTTGTCTACTTTCGAGCCCATGTATAGGATTCAAAGAAAGTTGATCAGCTTATTTTTAACAAAAGCATCATTTAGTACCATCCTTGCCCTTTAAAATGAGCTTTCAAGTGGTGATCTGTGATGTTTTCTTGCAAAGTTATAGCCATTTTAAAGTGACATGAATTGGATCCCCTACAAAGGGTTGCAACCAGTGTTCGAAAATAAACAGTACAATTCGTTTTGTACCGAGCCGAAGCACAAAACCTTATTTATTTTCTATAGTGTGCAATCCAATGCACAAAACAATATCAGTACAAAACAGAAATGTGTACTCAGTAAGGTACACAACATGAATCGTTCTGTGCATTTCTTGGCTTTGGTTTTGTTTTGTAGTTGTGTTTGTACCGTAGCATGTACTTTATAAATAGAAATAGAGTGTCGTGTTTTGCTCAGTACGATTCGCAATTGTGTCGTTTATTTCACTCAACAGCGAATTGCATCAGTGATGCCACCGGCTTGCAAAAAAAAATGTATTATACTAAAACATAAAAATGTGTCATCGTATGAGAAAAATGGTATTAAACATTGAATAAATAAATTTGTATTGCACTAACCGATGAGGAAAGGTTGAATGAAATTTATTGCGTCCATCTGATGGCAAAGTTTAAAAATAAAATTTATGTGAGTTGTTTTTCAATAAATTCAAATGGTAGAAACTGTAAAACTTAAATAGAGTATTACAATTTTAAACATACATATGTACGTAGGTTATCATTCGATTATTAGGAAATTTGAAATTCGTCAATCATTTAAGAATTCGCGTCCTCCACGAATTGTTATTTGTACCCAGACGTTCAGATTAGTCGTACGCTCGCCTCATACGCTACGACTTTTTCATGCGACTTTCCATCCGACTTTAGTATGCGTACAGTTTTCACACAGTAAAAAAAGGGTATAATGATATAAAGTAAAAGCAAATTATCAAAATTTGAAAATGTAACACTGAGAGAGCGTCTCAGCCAAAAGTCAAATCATAATCGCAACACTGGGCACTGGGTCCAAAACAATGGAAGTTCAGTAGTATTTCGTGGTTTGATACAATACCATTGTACTGATTACTGTCCGTAAGTGTTATAAAAACAAGTGATTTTTTTAAGATATACATTTTCCTATTATTTGCTGGAAAAATTTGATATACACTTCTTTTCTATTATAGCTCCTTTTTTCAAATGTTTTTTAATTATGTGTGTAATTATTGTTAAATATGCATTTAAGTCTGAATTAAATTTTTTTTTTTAATTGTTTGCTGAAAAATTTGAAATATACTTGTTTTTAATTAAAATGCATATGTTAATTTTTTTGTCGCATAAGTCAAAAAATTCGGTATGAATCGAATTGGGTGGCAACTCATATTTGGCATGTTTTAAGCTTTTCATAGCAAGAAGAAGCAAGTTTGACATGGTAACGAACTGGTTTTGTTTCGTTCTATTTCACAAAACATAATGAGAATAAATTTATGTTCTGTGCTCAGAGACGTACAAAAGAAGAATGGTTGTGTGCGCTCTTCGTTCATGAAAAGTATGTGTACTCGTTAGAACTCTGGCACGCTATTTTTATAAGGAAAAATAAACGTATTGTGCTTGCACAGTACAAAACTGAATTGTGCGCACATATTAAAATCGTCAGAAATCACGATTGAATTGTACTGTACATTTTCGAACACTGGTTGCAACCCAACAATATTAACCAACGGGTTTCAAATTCATGTCACCTTGAAATGGCTGCAACTTTGCAAGGAAGCATCACAGATCACCATTTGAAAGCTCATTTTAAAGGCAAACAACGGGTCTAACTGATGTTTTTATTAAAAATAAGCTTAACAAATTTCTCCTATAAATGGTCTTAAAGGTAAACATAAAACCTAATTTCTTATGTTTGTCAAATATTTGAGGTTTTGAGGCCAAATTCAAATTCAGCGCGTTTCAAAAACGTTCTAAAAGACACATAGAAGATAGCTTTCTTAAATTTAAATGAAATATTTCAGAAACGTAACTGAAATTTTGTAAGATTTTCTATGAAAGATATCTGAAAGATTAACGAAACGTTACATGTCAAGTAAATGTGTATTACATCTTTTCTGTGAGACAAGCGTATAAAAATTGTGACAAGTTTTAGCTTCACTATAACGAATTTAACTGAGTTTATAAAGCAAAAAAATATGCAACAACATCACCTTCCCCAAATTCCTCACTCACTTCATAGTCATTTATGAGCTTCATCGATTGTAATACTTAGACACGTGACATCCATATCTTTTATTAGTATAAAAAGAGGGTCATGTTCTCCTCGTGGAGCCGCTCCAGATTAACACCCATTGCGCACAGCACAGCAGCTTTTGAAATACGTATGTATATTAAGTGCCATGCCGATAAGACGAAATAAACGAGCCAGCAAGGATTGATTTTGTGATACAAAATGATATCTGTTATACAAATTTATATTCTCTGAATTAAAAAGTTAACGTAATGTTTTAATTCAAAGTTGGTATACGGCTACTCAGCTCTACGGTTTGAAAATGAGCAAAATATTTATACGATAGTATCGACCCCCATAAAAAAAAAGTTCGGATGTCCACCCCCAGTTTGAAAGCTAATATTGAAAGATTTTTAAGAAAAAAACAAATTTTTTTTTCGGCCTCTAAATTCGATGGTATTTTGTTTTTTTTTTTCTTATATCTCCGCTATTTGAAGTCCGATCAACAAGTATGGTATATCGTTGTAAATGTCTTAATATGGACCACATTTCATTAATAGAAGTCATTTGCCTCAGATTTTTTTTTCGACTAGTTGTATACATTATCTCAGTTTCTACCACCCTAACATGCCAAAGGAATTTTATAAAATTAAAGTTCGTACCAAATCATAAAATTCATTTCTACCAAGTTTTCTCAAATTATTGAAATTGAAGAAGTTACAGCGAATCTAAAATTTGAGTGCAAATATTTGATCAGAATAATAAAATCATCTTTAACTTAAGACCTAAAACTATGCAATGGTTTTTTCCAATCGACTTCTTCGGAGATCAACGCACGTTATGGTAGTTTTAAACAATTTTATTTAAATATTTTAAGCAAATTCTGCCAAATTTTGCGTGTGAATATTTGGTCAATGGAAGTCATGATGAAGATAAATTAATTTAACTTTATTCGTTGACAATTTAACAAATTTGTTGACATATAAAATTTGTTATCGAATGATATCAAATAAAACTTTCAAAACATTTACCATTTTTACAATTTTTTTTTTTTTTATTTTTTAAATTAACATCGCTGTTAGTGCATGATTTACATGTTATGTACAAGAGTTTATAATATTTTGTTGTTGCCGCATTCAAATCCTGGGCTGCTGCCCGCAGGCTGCAGGTTGGACAAGCCTGTACTACACTTCCATGCTGTTTTAATTGACCTTGACAAAAAAGGTGTTCTATTTACACCAACATGCGAATAAAACGAGATTTTGTTTCTTTTGTCGCAATTGTTGTGAGTATCTATTTGGTATTGTTTTGCCAAATGTTTGCCTCAAGTTATAGGGCATTGTAGCGGCAAAGATTTATTACCTCTGCTCCTATGAAAGTTATTTTTTTTTTTTTTTTTGAAACAAAGAACCAAGAAGTGTGATGACTCGTTCTTTTACATACAAAAAAAATTCCCTCATATATTTCGTATATCTTAAGCAATGACAAATAGCATTGTGCACTTCATTTTTAGCATTTCGATATTTTGTAATGTTAAGAGGAGAATATTTAATTTTGAAATTTCAGAAAATTTCTATCGAAATAAGATGCCACCTTTTGAAGAATATTTCTGACTAAAATGTTTTCCTTAAAGTTTTCTTAGTATTTTATTTATTTATAATTACTTTGACTTTAAGAGAAAATGAGCCAAGTAAATAAAGCTTCCATATTTTTAAGTAAAACAATTTACAGAAATTTATGCGCCAGAAAATGTGTAGCTATTCGTTGTGCATCGTTGCAGACTTACATCGTAAATCCTTTCTTGAAAAATTTATCAAAGCATAACGAAAGAGATAACATAAAAACAGCCATACAAAGACCAACGGCATTAAAACATAAAATTCATAGAATGAAAGAAGCTGTCATTCAAAAAGAAGTTGCTTTTTTCCCGCTGATTTTCATCGCGTTGCCACCATACGCGCTTTACAATTCAAATAAAACCTTCGCACACAGACTTTCATAAGCTTTTTGTGTTTAATGTTCCATAAAGAATATGTTTGACTTTGCCATAAAAAATTTCAAACTATACAACCGCAAATAATGGGGTGGTCCACAAAAATATAAGTTTGCATGTTTGGCAGCAATAGACTCTTGGTCGTGAAAGAAAATAATCGCTTAGTACAAAAAAAGTTTATGGACTCGGTTGACACGCTATTCTGTGGTAAGATTTTAAATATTAGTAGTCTATTTCAAGAAGAAAAACTTAGTAGAAGTGTATGATTTAAAAAAAACCGATAAGGTTTCTTCTGTCACTGGTGACATGTCTTGTAACCGAAGAGAGTATCAACAAAAAAAAAGTTTTTAAAGCAAAAAACGCAACAATTCCTGCCCTAAGGAATTCTGAGGCTAAAATTTCATAAAGTTAATTAATCTATATAAATAAAATGATAGCCGTTTTCGATGTTCGCGAATGACGCTAAAACTACTGAACCAATTTTGATTAAATTTGTTTAGTTTTATTTCTTAGACGCTTGGTCTTAAAATCCAATTAAAATTATCACGATAATCCTGTTAAATATCAAAATAGTAAATTTTTAAAATTGCATAGAAACAAGCATAACCACCCAGTAGGCAAGGGCAGGAGCTAACAGTGCTTCTAGAAGGCCTTCCTTGGTAAGTATAAGGCCTTCCACCCTCCTTTCAAACGTACTTTCTTTTTTATATGAAATGGCCGAGGAAAACAGGCCTTCCTAAGCAGGCTTTCTAAGACCGCTTACCGTAGAAGGACTCTCAGAAGTACTTGACAAAAATTTAATTTTAATAAATTTAAAGACTAAATATTAATTGTTTTTTTTTATCCGCACCATCTCACTTGCGTTGATATTTTTTTAATGACTTTACAATTTGACAAAGAATACACAAAACTCTACCTCCTTAACATAACATGAAACAACAGAAGACTAGCCTGCACACCTCTCTTAATATCTAACCATGTGTATACTTTTCATGTCGTATATGTACAATGCATGTGACAAAAAAGTTATGCCGAATCATAAAACATTGCAATACATGAAATAAAAAAGAAACAGAAAAGCGCTAAAGTAAATGGAGTCCTTCTTCTTTGCCTTCTAATATCAGGCCTGATAGCACGGCTGTTGTGTCAAGGCATATATTATGCCTTCTGTGATTGTATTTTCATTTGCATGAAAATCTAGTTTTGAGAAGTCCTTATATAATTGCAGCAGTGCTAGCAGGCCTTCTCCGAGTAAGGCCTTGCTCATTTGCCTGCTGGGCAATGATGGGCACCAACATGCACGCAAGTTTCGTTTGCATGTAGTGGTACAACAACCATATGGAGTTCTACTTCGACTGAAGTAAAACTGAAGCGTTGTTGTGCGCTCACATTTGTATACGTATACAGAAATATTCTCTCGTTACTCTCAATTGCGCTCTCGTTAAAATTGCAGAAGAACTTGTGCCCATCTATGAGCATAAAAAATCGTTTAATGGGAAGTTATTTTATTAGTTTTGTATTAAAAAAAATTTAAGTTTATTGCCTTGGAAGAACAAACTAAAAACAGCCCACGCGTAAAAAGTCACAGGCATCAGTTAGTTTTTAAATATATCTTCAAAAACAAATTAAGTTTTAATTTCTACGTCTAATATAATACAAGTCATATCGTTATGCAGGCAATTGAGTTGGCTTTTCAATGATGCATTAAATATTTCACTACAATATAATTTGACATCAACGCAATGCATTTTTTTTTTAAATATTTCGTTACTAAGAAAAAAATATGAAGTCCTAGTACTGGCAAGAGAAGAAGAATAATTGAGAATAAAATTGCCTCATAGATTATAAATAGCGCTGTCTACATCAATATTTAAGACCACTATTAGCATTACATGTTTAACTTTCTATTATTCCACTGTTTTCTTCTACTCCTGTTGGATCACATGAGCCTCAGTTCATTGTCTTTTTTTTAGCAATATATTTGAGAAAATCTACTGAAAGTAAGCACCTTAGAATTATACCATTTGAATTTCACTTGACTTCATCATGGTGCGAAATTTTAGTGCAATAATATAAATACATACTGTATTTGACGCAGTAAATATTTCAAAAAAATTTCATATGTAGGTTTTTTGGTTGGAAATCAATGAAAACTTTTTCTGATATATTTTTTAATTGTTTCGGCTCTAAGCCGTGGTAAGAGATTCAAATGACAGTCTGTTCAAAAATTAAATGATTTTGACTTACCAGATGGCAATTCATGTCAGTCATACACTACGACATACCTTTTCGTGTGCTCAGTTTGACCCAAAATGTCACTTGTACCTCATTACATCTTACCACCAAAAATTAAGACATTCGTTTCAAGTTGTCCAAAATTCGTCTTCCAATCGTCTTCCCACCCCAGTGGAAGCTGCAAATCATCAAAACGGACTTTGCTTCCTGCCAATAAATCAAACACTTTTATACAGTCTTATTTCTTGAATTATTTTTTTTATCTAAATAAAAATCTTTCATTCGTTAAACTATAAATTTTTTAAAAACTCAGACTGAAAAGCTTTCCCAGATCAGGCTTACAGTGTTTGGATTTTTTTTTAAATAATTATATTTTTTCTTTCATAAATAAAACAAAAGCGATCTCTTTTGGCGAGCACTCATCTCTTTCCCCTCAACCTAGATATAAGTTGGACAACATGTCGTATGAGTAACTTTTAATTGTACTCGTAAGAAAAACTCAAGGCATTGCATTTGAGTTGAGTTTATGCAACAAATTTTTTGATACCTTTGGATTCTTCACACCTCAAGCTACGAAACCCTACATGTATCATTTTAAAGCCTCTAACTTGTATTCTCGAACATTAGATAAACTAAGAAACTATATAACATAAGTCAAATAAAAGAGTATCATATACATTAGGGTGTTTATTTTGAAAATTATTTTGATGGATTTTGCCTATATTTTAGCTTTAGGTTTAAAAATAATTGTCTCAAAATCTTAGCTTTCTAGCTCAAACTCGTAAACGGTGCGGTCAGAGTTTGTGTCCGATTTCATTAAAATTTTATGAAAAAACCGACTTAATAAAACGTAGAAAAAGTTTGCCTTAGGTGCCAGAGTATAGCGTTCTAGTTATTTCAGATGTTTGGGAGGCGCCACCCTCTATTGTCAAACCACTCCCACATTTTTCGTGCGGATGTGGGTTTTTTTTTTTTCATTTGCGATCCTACAGGCCTATATTATAAATCAAGTTTGAAGAAAACTCTCCCAAAATTTCGTATGAAAAGCTTTAAGAATGTGGATTATATAAAGTTTACATCTCTTATAATATGTTTACCCTACTATTTGAGCAAATTTAAGAAAGTTTTAATAATTACTTTAAGAATATTCAAAACTTACTGTATTTAGAAATATTAGCCGTGCAAAATATCCAAATCTATAAGAGGTATTGTAACATTTCAGAGATCTGCTTAATTACCGCGACATTTCTCTTACTTATTATTTTTATTAATCTTTTAAGCTTTTCCTATATTTTGCGTTGTAAGTGTTGTCGACTTATTCTTTCGTACTACAGCCAGTAGGCATAGGCTCCACAACTCACCTCACCAGTCACGACATTGCATAAGAGCAAACATTTTTTGCGACCTAAGATTTTGGACTATCGGACCACCCTGCCTCACATTTGTACATATACTTAAAGTTATTTGCGGAAATATATGTTTAAACTGTGAGCCTGAAAAACTTTTCATACTATGTATATTTGTGGCAGTGTAATTAAAAAGGATTTACATAGCTACATATGCACATGTGTCACCTTACAGTTTCCGTACTTCTGTGTACCTTTTTAATGGCTTATTGTTTGTTGCTACTGTTGTCTGATAGTGGATTATAGCTATTGTCCAAATTTAATTCAGAATAAGATTTTCACAAGAAAGTCGACATTTAATTAAATTTAATATAAAAGGGAAAGTGCCATATATTTAGTCAGAAAGATTTAAGACAAAGTCGATGAAAATTCAAAAGTATTAAATATTTATGTAAGACGAAAAGTTCCGAAGGGAATCGAAAGAATTAATATTGTAAGCTTATTTCTGCTGATGTTATTAAAGGTTTGATTGTAGTTTTTTGACTCTATGCACTTCTTGCTCTTATTCGTAGAAATAGCGCTGAGTTCACATATTCATAAACACTTATGCTCCTATCTTTTATTGGGAACCCCATATGAATTCCATCACATTGGTCTTGAAAGTATTCAGGAATCATTCATTAAGTTTTCATTGAACTTTGCTGTTTCATTACCCTTCACGATCCCTGTTCCTGAGTCTCTAAATATTCTTCAGTCAAGGAGGAAATTGATACCGATATTCTTTTTTTATAACACCGTTATGTTAACTAAACGATTTTAATATCACTCCTAAACAGTTGCACCATTTTAGTTTGCTATATTTACTCTTACATTTCTAGGACGCAATAAAGGAATACTTAAATTCTATAAATTCAAGTATCGAAAAAGTTGTTAAAATAGAATTGAATAACTTAATGTGACTTGAAAAGTATCGAAAATATCAAAAATTACTATATCCACATAAGGCCATTGGTATCGAAGAAGTCGTCAGAATTCGAAAAGTATCGAATAGAATTGAAAAGTAAAGGAGCACATGTGTGGATTTCTGCTATCTAAGTAACTCTTCAGTCTTTATATTCTTCGATCCTCCAAATCTATTGAATGTTATTGAGAAGTAAATATTTTAACACTCCGTTTATCGATGTGGTCTGTCAGACCACAACAATAAAATCGAATTTAGAGACGCAGTGGGAGCTTGTAGCATCATCACTAGGAGTTTCGAATGTTGTCTTGATACAAAAACATCTCCTTACTCTAGTAAATATTACATAGAGAGGTAAATCAGGGCCAAAGAGTGGTAATGGATATGGTTAAAAAGTCCTTTGGAACAGGGCGAACAATATATGAGAACAAATTCTTTTCGTCATTTGAATTAGCCAGTGAATTGATGTCCAAGAACTTGGACTACGTCGGAACAGTTCGTAAGAACAAAAAAATTGTTCCGCCACAATTGTTGGCATCCTCTACATGCCCACATGACAAAAAAAAATCTCGATTCCATTGCCTGAGATGTAAAGCTCCAATTTGGGACCTATGTGCTATACATAATATATCTAAATAATATATGTACTCGTAAACAGTATGTGTGTACGTATGTCAATTAATATTTAATTTATAAAATAATGAATAAAAAAGATAAATGGTACAAAATCTGTCTTTTGATCACCTGCTTCTTCCGCTTTATCAAATAAAGGTAAGAGTTTACAGATATATATATGCACTTAAACAATACTATACACTGTATCCACACATTATACAAGTCCTGGATAAACCACACCTGCAAAATAGATTATATGGTCTGTCAGACCACAACGTATGGCTTACCGCTTTTTGGGTAACCGCTAAACGGAGGGTTGAAAAGTCGAAGCAAATTCAATAGTTTCGAAAAAATCGAGTCGTTAGGTGTGGGGAGAGTCTCCTCAAATTGACAATATTTAAAAGAATTGAAGTATCGAAAATACATTAGAAGCAAAAAAATTAATGGTATCGAAGATATTTTTTCAAATATAATCAAATTGAATTAAAATGTATTGAAAAAGTCGAATAAATTCAATGACTATCGAAAAGAAAAGCATCGCTCAAGCGTCTACACTTCAAAAAATATCAAATAGCTTTGAAGGTTCAGAAAAAGTTCAAAAGTTGAAAAGTATTTCAACAGAAATTGGAATTATAAATCAATAAAGTCGAAACGAATCTAACAGTATCGAATAGTTGGTCATAGTTGGAAAATGTCAAAAAAGAAGTCATTAGGTTTCAAAAAGTCGTTAGAAATCGAAATACACATGCCATAAAATATGGGAAAAGTCCATAATTATAATAATAAGAAATCGAAAACGTCAATAGAAATTGAAAGGAAACGTAAATCATCGAAAAAGTCGCTACTAATCGGAAAAGCTCAATAGTATCGAGGGTCTTTCTGTCATTTTGGCTGTTATTCTATAATTCGGAAACACGACTACAGGAATACCAAGCGAGTTTGAAAATGGATGAAATCGGCTCAGAAGCACAACTACTGCCCACACAAATAAAAAATTTAAAACGATATGTGAGGAATCTTTAAGATTATATAACCAAATTCACAACAAATACTATGTACCGAACTATCATCAGACATAAACTGGGCTCATTTTGATAAGAAGGCATGACATCTCCCATAATAGCAAAACGCTGAGAAAGGTTTGAAGGTAATGCAAAAAAATTTCAAACGAAGAGGCTCTGTACGAAAATACGGTAAATATCAAGAAGGCGTGGCACCTCCTGTGTTAATCAGAGCTTCGGATCTTTATACTCAGAAAGTAACATAGGGTACAGCAACATAATTTCACTTAAATACTAATCACGGAACGCACAACGTCTGGACAAAATTTGGGCAAAACTTTACAACCAAGCAATATAAGCAAAAACTTTGAAACGCTATACTAATAGAACTATTAAAGAAAATGTAATCATATATTATGAAATCAGAAACGCTTCAGATTAAAACTGTAATCCATTGCTGAGTATTTAGTTTTAAACAAAGCCAAATATAACACTATCACTAATCAAAGCTTCGGATTAAAACACAACATTCGATGTTTATTGAATTTAAGCTTAAAGCTTTAATATTTCATTTCAATTACGTTCTTTTTTCTCGAAATATGTCTTTTAATGAGTATAGAAATCAAGCCACAAATTGAACCTTAACTTAATTATTACAAGTATTCGGCAAAAACTTAGCCAATGACAAATTTATTTCTTAAATTACAACGTTATTAAATTAATTTCATACACATTCTCTTAAACTGGTAGCACGTGCCAGCAAACGTTTATTTTCCTCCTAATTAAATCAAAAGTTCATCAACTGGTAACCATTCTTATGTGTCGACAAGTATCGAAAATTAGGACTCATAACAAACACGACATCATGGATGCTATTTAGTGAAAACAAGCGGAAATAAAAATCACACATTCCCTGTCGACAAAAAAGAATACGCCAGTGATTAGGATATACAAGGACAAGGACAAGGACAACCTTTAAATGGTAATCAAAAGATTACAACAATCTCAATAGATTTTTATTATGGTCCTTTTATATGGATGGACTTCAATTTAATACATGCGAGTATTTGCTTCTGTATACATAGGTATCCTGTATGGACATATGTTACTAATGATTGGATGAACGCACGTGCATGTATATTAAATGTATTGCTTTCGGCTTATTTATGTTTGTACACGTTGATATCTCAGATCAACATTTATTTGGGCTGTTGAATTGCCGCATGATGTATAAATATACCGGATTAACTTAAATATCCCATAATGGCAACTTCAGTCAGTCAAAGGTCGTATTTAGTGTCATGTCGTTCAACATGAATTTTAGGCCACACATAATGGACAAATCAAAATGACAAGCTTTTGGCAATGAAAATTATTCATGGCTGATGAATGAATGTTTGAACAATATATTGTAGGAAACGGTTTGGGGTATATTTAAAACACAGAGGTTGCATAATATTGTTCATATTTGTTCAATTCATATTTATTGATAAAATAGTAAAAAAAAATGTTTTCAAATCAGTGATGGCATTTGGTTTTTGTGAAATCGAGAGCTCAAATGTCTTTGTAGGCAGTTTGTCTACATCTCTATATAAAACTAGCTATCCCGGCAGACGTTGTTCTGCCCTTACCGGTAGGTGGCGCGAAGCTGTATGAACTCATGCTATGGAATGTTAAAGCGAATCAGCCCATTTTTAAAGCGAAATCAACTTCTGTCCCTACTCTTTTACATAAAGTACCTTACTGCTAGGTGGTGCGATGAGTTTAATTTATTATAGTTTTTGCGTTTTATATTATTACCAAGTCTCAATCATCTGCATCTAATAATTGCTGATATATACAAAATGTTGTTTTATTCGAATTTTCTCATTGAAACTTCTTTTTTCCCGTACTCATTCATCTGCATCACCAATTTTGGTATTTTCTTATATGGAAAGCGTGGTACTGCACGGTCTTAGCTGTGCCTCCTTATATAAAAGATACTTGTTGTAACTTCCATGTGAATCGATGCAGTGGTCTTTGTAAAAATGCTATTTCAAAAATATTTTTGTATGAGGGCCACTCTAAATAAAAGTTTTGTAGGCTTAACTATGCATCTTAACATAAAAGTTACGTGGTGTAAATTCGGTATGAATTGATTAACCGGTCATAGTGAAAATGATTTTTTTTAAAATATATTTGTATGAGGGCCACCCTAAATAAAAATTTTATAGGCCAAACAGTGTCTCTTAATATAAAAGACACGTGGTGTAAATTCCATGTGAATCGATGTAGTGGTTTTTGTGAAAATGATATTTTAAAAATATTTTTGCATGAAGGCCTCCCTAAATATGCACCTTAAATAAAAGTTTTATGAACTTTACTATGTTTCTTAATATAAAAGGCACGTGGTCTAAACTCTATGTTAAACGATGGACTGGTCATTGTGAAAATGCTATTTTAAAAATATTTTGTGTAAGGGCCACCCTAAATATGCAGCCTAAATAAAAGTTTTGTAATCATAACTATGCCTCTTAATATAAAAGCTACGTGGTGTAAATTCGGTGTGAATCGATTCATCGGTCTTCGTGAAAATGCTATTTTAAAAATATTTTTGTTTGAGGGCCACCCTAAGTATGCGCCTTAAATAGAAGTTTCATAGACCAAACCATGTCCCTTAATATGAAAGCTACGAGGTGTAAATTCCATGTGAATCGATGCAGTGGTCTTTGGGAAAATGCTATTTTAAAAATATTTTTGTATGAGGGCCACCCTAAATATGTAGCCTATATAAATGTCTCATAGACTAAACCATGTCTTTTAATATAAAAGCTACGTGGTGTAAATTCCATGTGAATCGATTTATCGGTCTTCGTGAAAATGCTATTTCAAAAATATTTATGTTTGAGGGCCACCCTAAATATGCCCCCTAATTTTTCTCGCCGTAAAAACCATCCTTGAACTTCAACGAACATTTTAAAAAAAGATTTGGCCAAATTGGTCCAGGCGTTGTTGAGTTATGCGCTTACCAACACATTTTGCGATTCATTTTTATATTATAGATAGATGTGTAGCAAGGGAAAGGCATAAAATATCGTTAACTAAATGTATAGTCTATCAAGTTGCCTACATCTCCACATACAAAGTATGCAGCCAACAGACAAGACCCCTTACATCTCCATATACAAATCAGACAGCAAACAGACAGACTGTCTACAACTCTATATACAAAGCAGGTAGTCAGCAAGCGGACTGCCTACAGCTCCATACACAAAGCAGGCAGTCAGAAAGCGGACTGCCTACAACTCCATATACAAAGCAGGCAACCAACAAACAAATTGCCTATACTGCCATATACAAAGCAGGCAGATAAAAACAGACTGATTAAATTTTGAAAGCATGCAGCAGCAAATTGCTTAACTGCATCTCCATATGGAAAGTCGGTAATTCAGTACTCACACTTTAATATAATGTGGCTCTTGAATAACAATAACAGCAAGTCTGCAAGTTATTTCCGTTTGACTTTTTTTCAAATTTTCGTTTGACTTTTTTTTTTTGACTCATAAACAAAATATCACAGTAACAATTTCATTTGTGAAACATACAACACAAAGGCTTTTCATACATGAAAAATCAGAGTACTTCATCAATTTGCCACTGTGAAAAAATTAAAGTGACTGTACGAAGCATATACGAGAAAGATTTAGAAATTTCTATTAAAATAAAATTAATAATCATTCAAAGCCAGAATGAATCGAACAGTTTCGATTAAGTAGGAAATGTAGGAAAATTGATAAAGGTCGAATAGAACATCGAAAAGTCGATAAGAGTCGAATAGTTTAATAAAGTCGCGATGTATCGAATAGTGGCGGAAGGGACGATAAAATTACTATAGAATCAAAAAAGTCGAAAATGTGTTTATTATGTAGTATCGAAATAAAATTATAAAACCAACAAAAGCCGGAAAGTATCTAATAGTACCGAAGAAGTTGAATAGTATTGAATAAAATTTAAAAACTGGAATGATGTCGAAAAAATCAATACCGTATCGGAAAGCATCGAAGGAATAAAAGTCAAATAGCACCGAAAATATCGTCAAGAATCGAATAAGAAAAAGTTTATTAATTCAATAAAATTCAGAGAGAATTGATGATATCGAAAGAAGTCGACAAAAGCCGAAAAATTAGCGAAAAATAAGCAAATGGCTGATCTATTTAAAAAGTTTCACAAAAACTAACAATTTATTTTACAGATTACACTAGAATGCAAATTTTATCGGATGAGATGAGATCTCGGGTTTCTTAACATTTAACTGCTCTAAATTTTTTATGAATTTTGTATTTATGAAAAACTTTAAGTTGTTTCACGTCAAGAGGAAATTGTTGAGATCATTTCCACTAATGTCATGAGATGGTAGGCTTTTCTGTATAGCAAATCGCTAAAAAAAGAAATATTTAGTATAGCGACAAGTCAGCTTAACTCTTGCTTGTTAATTCTCACGTATATAGTACTATCTTTACTGAAAACCTGTCTTCGTTAATCTTATACACAAAACTTTTCAACAGCCGCCTTTTAGATTAAAGAAATTTATTCAAAAAATCTTTAACCCACATTATTTTACCTATTTATCTTTTGTGCAAGTCCAATTGTGGGTACCTAATTTTCCTACAATTTATCTGCATGAAAATCGCATGTTTTGTTGATTTTATTTCCTGCTACCCGCAATACAGAGGAATGTCTCATGGGTTGGAATGAGCTGAGGCGATAGTTTTTGTGAATATATGCGAGTATGCTAATGAAGTGATTTGTTTGCTTAATAGGAACGAATTTAGAGAGATATTTTAAGTGGAAATTGAAGTCGTTTTTCATATGCAGAATACTTTGTTTCTTTCCTGTTTTCTTTAATTTTTGCACTAATAAAGCTATGTACATTTGTTTTGCCAGGTCATTGAAATTGTGAAACCTTTAACACGTAAAGAAAAATAATTGTAATGACCATCAATGAATTTAAGTAAATGAACACGCAATGCGTGATATGTTGTTAATATGACTGACTCCCGGGGTGTAATTTACTATGTAAAATCTGGCAAGAATTGAAGCAGCCATATTTAGAGTCAGATTGATTAGTTAGGGCTCCTGAGATACCTCTATGTTACATGTTAACTAATTCATTGCATTTTATGTGATATTCATTGATACGATTTTAGAAAGCACTTCTTTTCCGGACACAATTTAATATATCAACTTTGAAGTGCGATTCTCAATTTTTCCATACAAAATGTTTGAGGATTTTATATTTTTTTTTAAAAAATTTGTTATATTCAAATATATGGTATTATATTCAGGGTCGTTTCGAAAGAGCTTTTATTCTTTTTAAGTCTGTAGGTACACTACCCAAAAAGCAGTATAGAGTATTTCTGGAAAAATCAAATAAACAGTTTAAAATCGAATCAGACTGATAAAATTAATGATTTAAGAAACTAAAAATCTACACACCTTTGTATGCCTGGAAGTAATTTTACGCTGAGCAAAAATGACCCCATTAAGTCAAAAAACAAAAAAACTTTAACATCTATAGTTTTATTCCAGGTCGATGTTTTGTTTAACACCATTTAAATGAAATACAGTTCTGTAAATTAAATTTTATTGGTTGTTTAAATGATCTCTAACTTTATGTATAAAATTTAATGTCGGTCGCCTCTGGTCGTGGCGCAAAGGCGCTCTCTTTTATCACATATTTCATAACAATTTCGAAAAACTTCTGGTATTATTTCAGCAACTTCCTTTCGAATATTCTCCTTGAGCTTCGAGGTTGTAGTTAGTTTGTTCGTGTGAGCTTTTTTCTTCAAATACCTTCATAGGAAGAAATCCGAATGTACTATATCAAATCAAGGATTCGTGGGGACCAGTCGATACCACCATTTTTTGACATTATACGGCCGTAAAAAATTTTTCGAGCACAGCACGAGCTGTGTGTGACGTGACACCGTCTTGTTGGAACAACATATTCTGTAGGCTTAGTTAATATAATTCGAAAATTAGAAAGTTGTTCAACATGTCCTAATAGAGGTCAGCATCCTTAAAGCAGCATTGTTTATTGAATTGAAAACAACAATATGAATTGGAAATTCTGTTTTGTTTTTGAAGTGAAAACTTCTTATGGCACGTTGCGCGGCTGAGGAAAAAAGTATAAACTCGCGACACCGACCGTCATCGGGATTCCCCGTCATAAATGCGATAGTAAAATTTGAATTTTCTATTGTTTCTTTTAAATAAATATTCCAAGTGGAAGACAAAAAGCAAAGCAGACACACTAATGCTTTGAACACAATTACAGCGGTGGCGGTAAAGCGGCGACGAGTATTCGCTGTCAAAAATTATAACATACTTGATCATATGAAATTGAACAGAATTGCGGCGTACGACTGTTGAGCTGCGACGATTCGCCGTCGACTTAGATTTAATTCTATTTCACCGTCCGATCAGTGTTGCATTTCTTTGTCATTCTCTTTGCCAGTACGATTTTCTCAGCAAAATTTATTGTTTACAAATTTTGTTTTTCTCACTCTCTTTTCCCTATAGGATTCTCTCACAAGAAATCAGACGTGAAAAGCAGTCGCCGCCGCAATTGTGTTTGTTCAAACGATTTTTCGTCGCGTTTTTTTTTTTTTGACAGCGAATATTCGTCGCCGCTTTACGGCCACCGCTCTAATTGTGTTCAAAGTATAACTGACACATTCCATTCTCATTGAACGATTGTTATGCTTACATGTTTGTTTCTTTCAAATTCCGCGTTGTTGCGTTGACAAATTGAGAATGAAAGCGAGAGTAAAATTTGAATACATATTCCGTTTTTGTCTTCCATTGCATTGCCATATAAAAAGAAAACGCACACATACCAACTAACACACTAACTTGCCATTAAACGATTTGTTTTCACTTCTGTCGGCACTCCCGGAGTGCAACCCGCCGTTTTTTTTTTTTTTTTGATATATTAATTTTGTTTTCAATTTTAAATTCCTTTGTTAAAAATAAAACAACTAACGCTCTAGAATTGCCACTGAGTAAATGGCCAAAGCCAAAGTAAGTATGGTGCGATTGTTGCTTCTATATAACTGCGGCAAAGTGATGGATACCCCAACCCAAAGTACCGAATAAAGTCCAATTGACATCCTAAAAACCGAACAGTGCTTAAGACTGCTATATTGGAAGAGTGGCAAAAGATTCCGAGCAATTATGATTTGCAAAAGTTGGTTAATTCAATGAAAAAACCACTACAATGCGTGAAAGATGCTAAGCGTGCCCACACCAAATATTAAATATTTTATAATATCAAGTTTTAGTTCAAAAGTTTAACATAGCAATACTTTAAAAAACATTTGTGAAAAAAGTTACTTGACATTTAAAAAATTTAATAGAATTTGTTTCTGTTGTATTTTTTCGTTTCTTTTGCGTTTAAGGTGCACTTTTTTATGAATTCTTTGTAAATTCTGCAAGTAACCATAATTGTTAAAAAGAAATTTTTATAAAAATAAAATGCAAAATTTTTTGGTAAGTAAGTTCAAAAATTGCATATTTTTTCAATGTGTAAACTTATTCTTAACATACTGTATATTATTTTATCGAATTCTGTTAGATGACAATTTCGTTCATTAGATCACAGATGGGCAACATTTAAGAAGCAGGAGCCATTTCCAACAAAAGCAAGAAAAAAACTCCACCATAACTTTGAACTCGGTAAAAAAAAATTCAGCAATAAGCCGAAAGCCAATTCTAAGAATCAAGAAAGAAGATGAGTGCAGAAATAAAAGCACACTCACTGATCAAACGAAACGAGAGAAGCTGTCCTCAGTGTGTGCATTGTTACTTTCTTGTTCGTTTGCTTCGCGATTTTTGGTTTTCTTTGAATGATGCAACAATAACAATAATACAAATCTCGTGCATAGCGTATGCAAAAAAAAACACAAAGCTAAAAATATGTGTAGCAGTGGTGAGTACATGTGTTTGTTGTTTTTGTTATTTTTCTTAAGAAAAAGGACGTGTTTGTTGTAAAGAGCCCACCCTGGCTCACTTTTCGTATTTTGCCCATCGGTGTATTAGATATCTCGGCTATAATGAATTGATGAACAAAGGAGCTCATTTTAGAAATTTCTTGAAAGTTTTTTACTAACCCATTAAAGCCAACAGCGATCTAGAAAGGCTAGAGCACTGAAATTTTTAACAAATATTTCTAGCGAAATAATAAGTGGTAAAACCAAATTTTAGCTTTATACCTTTGAAAAGAGAGGCGTGGCAAGCCGTTACCATATGGTAACAGTGGGCCATACTCAGAACAAAATTTATTGCGTAATCGTAGAACAATTTGGCTCAACACATATTAATGTTTTTGTTTTTTTTTTAATGAAATGAATTAACAATTTATGAATAACTTAGTTCAGTATACAATATAATGATAAGTCTTAAAAGAGTTTAGTTATACAAAATCTAACCCTAGATTTTGAAACATTGTGTACGAACTACACTACACTGCAACAGTTTACATATCTCCATTTGTTTTGACTACAAAGTTTCGGAGCATATCCCAACGGGACGTGCACTTAACACTGTTTGGAGGACGACGATACCCACCAATCATCGATAATCAGCAATCTCGATAATCGTTCTTAACAAAAAAAAGACTTCGAAAGGCCACGACTATCGTTAGACAATACTAAGATTGAAAGTCTAGTATACTATAGCTATAGCTATATAGCTATAGCTTTTTGTGAAGATGATTTGAATGTTGATGAAAATAAATATTTTTTAACGCTTTGGGGTGGTTTTTGAAACTAGCAAACGTTTATGAGTATGAGAGTCTCTTATATTTAATTTAGAAGGTGTGAACTCTACGGCATCTCTCATTGGTGCAGTCAGCAAAGAAGTGCTGATTTGTGAAAAAGTATTGAGACAACTTTTAAGCAGACTTGCACCCACCCAGGTGGAGCAGAATCCAAGAGACCAACATCTAAATTATTACATGAATCCTTCCATGAGAATTTCATCGTTATCTAGTCAATTTAGAGCCAACATGCTAAGAGCTATCAGTTGAGATCTAAGCAAATTGCTAACATCTGGTAAACCTAAAACCACAAAACAGTTTAAAACAAAAATTTTCAATTTTCAATTTTCATGACGTTTCAGTAAAAGTATTGACAAAACAAGTTGTTGTTAACCTTGAAAACTGAGAAGTTTTGTACATTTTTTTTAATATATTTTTAATTGTTTGTTTCTTTGTTAGTCTTAATATTAATTAAATGATAACAATGAATGTTAGCAACTTCTTTCATTGCAAATTTAAGTTTCATTGAAAATGGTCATAGCATGGTGCTGTTGTTCTTGTTTTTGTTGCTGTTGTTAGTTATTTTGTAAGGATATTTTGTAACTCTGTTAATCCCCTTGTTGACTAAAATAAACATAAACATTTAGTATTTACTTCGTGGGTTTGCGAAAGCAAATTCATTAGAGAACTGACCCAACCCAAATCCCGTGGTATGCAATGAAGCTTGTAAATTGACCAACATTTTCCATTTTCAGTGCTTAATAAAATGAAGCAAATTAAATCTCCGCTTTGGTACTTTTTGTGAAAAATTATCATTTTGAAAATATTGATATAAGCTATAATCCACGTAAAGCAAAAATAAAAATTGCTTACAGTGAAGAAATCCCAATTGTTATTATGAAGTTATTTACATATTTGCCTCGCACTGAGGACCTTTTTCTTTTGTTTATTTCGTTCATTTCGATAGGAGGTTTAAATACAAAAAGGTTTTTTTCATTTTTTAGGCAACTGCTTTTTTTTCTTTCGGATTGATCTACTCAAACAACGTCATACACAACTGGCTCATCGAGTACCTCTTTACAGCAATCTTTCTGGAAACTAATCATATTACATTCAGATTTTTCTCATCCAATACAAAATTAGACACATCGGTCTAGCGAAGAATCGCGCGAATCATTAGTAGTGTAAGCTCCTTTCTAAAAACGGAAGTACACTGAAATTTAGTCAATCACTCATCCCGA
This sequence comes from Tricholauxania praeusta, assembly GCA_949775025.1. Lineage (NCBI taxonomy): Eukaryota > Metazoa > Arthropoda > Insecta > Diptera > Lauxaniidae > Tricholauxania > Tricholauxania praeusta. The sequence continues at coordinate 38,421,133 of OX459031.1, forward strand.
AATCTGATGAAAGAAATCTATTCCATGAAAAAATAGTATGGGCAATAGAATCTTTCTTGCCATTTAACTCAGTAGAATATAACAACAATATATAAGGTATGCTGCATGAGTTCCTGTTTTCTTAAGCGATACGCTGCATCTTTAATTCCAAGGCAGAAAAACCCATTTTTTTTTTTTTTTTTTTTTTTTGAATTTGTTATAGCGCCGTGTATAGTACATCCGCAGGAACATTGCACGCCATATGGGTATTGTTCGAAATCTTGTCAAATGTCCTGCATGTCGGCTTTGGTTAAAGATGCTCAAATGGCTTGCCTGTGAAAAGTGGACGTACGCGCTGCTTTTTCGTATACTAATTTAAGTTCCGCCTCGCCTAATGTCCCGAAAAGGACTCCGAGGTCTTATGAATATCATTATTACATGTTACCTATAATTAAAAATCAATAAATAGCTTTTCCCTCAATTTCAATTTGGAGGAAAGTTAAGCTGATTTTTAAAGATTTTAGGCCAATCAGCTTGTCCTCTTTTGTATTAAAGGCACTAGAGGGAATACTCTAGTACCATGCCGTGACCTCAAAATTTGCTGTGAGCAAGAAGTCTGGAGACTAGATAATTCGAAAAAAAAAATTTTTTTCGGTTTAGTAAACAGTTATTGGACGTTTAATCGTTGATTTTTCAAAAATATTAATTTCTGACAAAATGGGCAGCGTAGAAAGAAAATTTTAATTTTTTGTGCACAAAATTGAGGTCGTTTTAGGTTATAAATCAAAAAATATGTATCCAAAAAAAACTCAAACACCAAAGGACTATTTACTTAAAAAATTTTTTTCGGATGAACCAGTTTCCAGATATTTTGCTCATCGCAAAATTTTGAGGTCTCTCACGGCATCGTACTTTTCTAACTTAGGGGCCGTTCAAGTATTACGTAACGCAATTTTTAAAGATCTTTGAAAGTAATGCACCGTTATTTACTTATATAATAACCATAATATTTATTGCTGTAGCTAATCTAGAAAGCATTTCATTATGCACACCTAATTTCAAATCACCCGTAGTTCGACACCTCCTCCCTCCCCTGTACCACATCGTATCGTTTTACAAGACCCCCCAAATTGCGTTACGTAATACTTGAACGCTCCCTTATCGACGAATATTTTTAGACCAAAATGTCAGGGATAAGTCTTGAATAGATAAACTTTAATTTGGTAAAAAAAATTTGATCTAAAATAAAATGCAGCTTCAAAATAAATTTTTAAAAAAGTGTCTTCTTTATTTTCGAAATAGTCCCGGAGGTCCTTAAAGGCAGCAGATCCTTAGCACAAAATTTTCAATTCGAAATCGCAACAATCATCCATGTTAAATAGATTACCAAATCTTTCAAGCATCCCTAACAAGAGAACATCTTATATTGTATTGGCAATTATTTATGCTCGCCAAAACTACAAAGTTTGATGACTCCACCTAGAATACCTTCCCATCAAAGCTAAATCGATTTATCACTTCAAAAAAGTATGGAGTCGATGCTTCAAATATTTTGTAAGCAGCGAGCAGTTCTCTACTACAGCAAATATGTTTGAAACATAATTGGTTGACATCAGGAGGCACACTGTACCAAAGGAAGAACCAGTGCTTCCGTTTTTTTTTTTTTGCCCATTTAACGAACATAGCAGATGCTAATTTTGTTTTCTCTAGTCGTCATTGTCATTACCATTGTCTTTGGCGGCGGTGTGACTGTGTGCCATCCTGCAGATGTATAAAAGTATAATAATCAGGATGTTCATAAAATACAAAGCCCGTGACACTACCTCCGTTGTGTTTGCGGTCGGCTTGCTGTCGAATTCTGTTTTATTAATCTAAATAGTCGGTAGAAAATAATATAAAGGTGTCATCAGAGATATCATTCCAATGAACCAAACCTTTTGAAGCAATGACCTTATTTCCGGTTTGGTCAGGTTCATTGAATACATGTGGATATTTTGGCTTTCCTTTATACAGAATTCCATTACTTTCTAACGTAAAGATTTACAACTGGATAAAGTAATCTGAGGGATTTATCTTTGTTCTGGAATGTGGTCACATTTTGTTCATTCACCGTTTATTCAACTTTTTGGCAAAGTTTTGTGATGATGATGATTTTATTGTCCTTTCTTTCACAACATTAATTCAGAAAAAAGTTCCACATTGGTATGCGAAAGAATTTGTTAGATATTTAGAAGGAATTTTCGATTGTTAAGAATGCGACAAACTTGCGGTTATCTTAATTTATAGGTAGTTTGTACAAAATTGTATTACCATAAATAACTACACCATTACAGGTGGATTTTCAAACTTCATTATTATCGTAAGCGATAAATTCCAAAGTTAAATTACCCAGTAAAGAAGGCAATGTAAATATTAAACAAAATTTAACAGAATTAGCATGCATCATTCGAGAAGAATATCACGAAATTCTTCATAAGAACACAGTTTTTTTTTTTTGTTTAATATTAAAACTACTCGTTTCAATGTTTTAATCGTAAAATTAAAACCAAAAAATATAAAATCTGAGCTCGTTCACAGTTCATTTTTTCACGCTTAGACTTTTCGTCTTGGTGTTCATGAATTTGATTACATTTCTATAGACAATTTCTTTGCTCGGAAGGCTGCATCACCTGCAGTACTCTGTTACACTTTTTTGCAGAGATTAAAGTCATAAAATCTCAAACAAGAGGTCTTGTACTTCAAAATATATCATATCACATTTCATCTATTATATAAAACTCATTTTTTGTCTGTCTGTCTGTCTATTTGTCTGTCTATCTGTCTGTCTGTCTGTCTCTTATGCACGCGGAAACTATCCAGCCGATTTTGATGGAATTTTTACAGAATGTTAGTATCGATCGGGCGGGTGTCATAGGCTATAAAACTTTTATTTAAGGTGCATATTTAGGGTGGCCCTCATACACAAATATTTTCAATATAGCGATTTCTCAAAGACAGGCAAATCGATTTTCATGAAATTTACACAGTATGGTTTTTATGCTAAGGGGCACAGACTGGATGGTAAAAACTTTATTTAGGGTGCATACTTAGGGTAGCTCATACAAATAAATATCATTTTCACGAAGACAAATAAATCGATTCACACCGAATTTACACTAGGTATCTCTAATGATAAGAAGCATAGCTGAGGCCACAAAACTTTTATTTTGGGTGGCCCTCAAACACAAATATTTTAAAAATACCATTTTCTCAAAGACTGCTTAATCGATTCTCTTGGAATTTACAATAATGGATTTTATATTAAGAGGCAGAGACTGGATTGTAACAATTTTATTTAAAGTGCAAAATTAGGGTTGCCCTCATACACAAATATTTTTAAATATCATTTTCACGAAGACAGGTTAATCGATTCACACCGAATTTACACCACGTAGCTCTTATATTAAGAGTCATATATAAGGCTTGAACACTTTTATTTAGGGTGGCCCTTATACAACAATTTTTTTTGTATCATTTTCTCAAAGACCGCAAAATCGATTATCATGGAATTTACACCAAATGGCTTTTATATAAAGAGGCCCAAATAAGATCGTAAAAATTTTATTTGAAGTTCAAACTTAGGGTGGCCCTCATACAAAATTTTTTTAAATATTATTTTCTAGATAACAGGTTAAACGATTTACACCACGTAGGTCTTATGTTAAAACAAAACTTTTATTTAGGGTGGCCCTCACACAAAAAATATTTTTTCAATATCATTTTCTCGAAGACCGCCAAATCGATTCTCATGGAATTTACACTATATGGCTTCTGTATTAAGAGGCACAGATAAGGTCAAAAAAATTTTATTCAGGGTGCATACTTAGGGTGAGCCTCATACAAAAATATTTTTAAATATCATTTTCACGAAGACAGGTTAATCGATTCACTCCGAAGTTACACCACGTAGCTCTTATATTAAGAGGCATAGCTTAGGCTACAAAACTTTTATTTAGGGTTGCCCTCACACAAAAATATTTTTAAATATCATTTTCTCAAAGACCGCTTTATCGATTCTCATGAAATGTACATCACGTGGTTTTTATATTAAGAGGCACTGCTTAGGTTGTAAAATTTTTATTTTGGGTGCATACTAAGATATACATACCTCATACAAAAGTATTTTTTAAATAGAATTTTCACGCAGACCGCACATCGAATCTACACCACGGTTGAGGTGAGGCGATGCGCACAGGGTAATGCTAGTCATTTTATATACTCGTAGTTATGTGCTCCTTAATATATATTTGTCTCTGTTGACATCTGTGTTTGAAAGATAAGTCTTAACGCTGTAAGCTTTCATTCATTGCATAAACGCTGGAGTTCCCCAGGATTCTGTCCTATCTGCGACTCTCTTCTTGGTTTTCATCGGTTCTGTCATTGGCTTCCAACCCAATCCACACCTTTGCAGACGACATCAACATTTATCCTCTGTGGAGGTACCATAAGCCTTGAAACCATAAGCTTAGAAATTAAATGGAATTTGACGGAGTTCCATCAGTGGGTGTGGCACCATTAATGTTAACAAAAGGTTGTAGGCGTGGCATTATTTGACTTTTTTTAATATTTTTTAACATCTTACTTTTTTCCTTTCGACTTTTTCAGCCGCTTTCAACATCATTGAACTTACCAAGATTTTTCAACATTTCAATTATAATTACCTTCTTCAATATTTATCACATATTCCCGACTTTTTCAACATTTTCCATAAATTTTCGACTTTATCAGCCTTCAACTATTAAACTTCCTTCAATTTATTTCAACATTTTCCTTTTTTTTCGACTTTTTCAACCTGCTTCAATTTTGTTTGACATTTTCAACCTCATTCAACTTGAGTTTTTCAACTCATTTCAAATGTTTCAACATTTATCAACCTCTTTCAACTGTTTTCAACCTTTTCCATGTTTTCCTCTTGGCCTCTTGTCAACCTCTTTCAATTTTTATAACCCTTTTCAACATTTTCCATACTTTTAAAACCTACATTTCTGTATCTCAACATTTTCCATATTTTTATTTATTGTTCAGCCTTTCTCACACTTTCCAACAGTTTTCAACTTTTTCGATTTTTTTCAACCATTTTCAACTCATTAAATATTTGCCATATTTTTCGAGTTTTTTAACCTCATTCTAAGTTTTTCAAAATTTTGAATATTTTTTCGACTTTTTCAACCTCAAAACTAAAAACCGCACTATGGTCGGTCTCCTGGTACTGGAGACCATAATACCCATTGACTGGAATATTTAAATAAATAAATCTCTTCGAAACGAAACGAAGCTTTGAAAAATGCAACAAATTGCTTAAAAAGTCAAGTTTCATTTCTTCATGACTGACATTGATATCACATAGGGTTTGCATGATATTTAACTAAAAACTTCAGTCTGACTACGGTCCAACATTTTTTTTAACTTCTCTTTATTTCTTGTGACCCGTAAAAATGCGATCGACAAAAAAACACATTCATGTGTTGTACTTTGTCTCCGAAAGTATCTTGATAAAGTTCATAAAAGAAAATTGTAAAAAAATCGCACGACTCGCATGTAGACAAGGACACAATCTTTGGCAAAGCTTTTCTGATGTCATAAGACTACAAAGCTATAGGGGATTGACTACAGTAGCAACAACAAAAAATGAAAATAATAACTTTCACAATGAAAAATACAAGATGCACGCAATCCGGCGATATAAAACCATATATATCTTTAACAGAGTGGACCTTTTATGAAACTATTCTTAATTCGATACAAAATATTAACAAATTTATTTTGTTTAACGCTAGAATGCAGCATTTTATTGGAGAGTATATGCAGGGAATGGATTGACATATCACACCTGAAATCTAGAGATTAATATTTCGCGATATAATTAGTAGACGATGAAGTTTTAGCAAAAATCAGAGCATTTCTGTTATAATTTACACTCTTTTAACACACATGAAGTGTGCTGCGGAAAAAATTATAGCAAAAGCAAAAAATCGTAGCAAAGTGACATGAAAAGATTGGACAAATGAGTAAAGCCATTACATACCAGCATACCTAACGGCGATAATAAAAAAACTAAAAGAATAAACTTAAATTGTGTGAGCTCTATCTAGGACGTTCGAGCACATTCACCTGCTTTTATTGCAGAGGATTGGCTGAATGAGCGCGTGACTCCACTTCACTGAGTTCACTGCGCGCCCTTCAAACTTGACGAAAATTCATGAAAATGTCAACAATCACCTTTTTTTTGGAAATTTCACAATTGTCGCTTAAGCGTGAGAAAATTTCCGGATTATGTCGGGTGTGCGTGCTAACAACGTATTTGTACATGTGCGTTCATGTGAGTTCAAATGTGTACGGACACCAAAAATGACTGCACATCAATGAGAGCAACGGTTTGCAGTCTCATCCCACTTGAGTTGGTATTGAGTGACACCACATTGAAGTCAACAGCTATGTATGGCATTAAGGAAAAACTTAAAGCAAATTGATTTTGTAAAGAATCTCACATGTTCTTAAGTGATTTGATTCTCATATTTTGTTTACGTGGTGATACTACGTAAGAGGCTACAAGTCCAAATGCACAGGTTTACAATTATTTAAATTTTTCACGAGCCTCCCTCCGACCTAACTTGTCATTCTTTACTTAAAATGGCGCACTGATTGCGAAAAACCCTGTGTAAGATTTCTATCACATCAGGACTTGAGTTATCATTGCTTTAACTCTTATGTGAGCGACAAGGTACCCGGGTACCTTGTTAATTTTCTTAAATCAATAATATTGTAGCGAAATTTGGTTTATGCTAGAAGACTCTTGAAATAAATACCAACGAAAGAAACTAAACGATATTAGCACCATCTAGCGCAAAATGCTAAAAATAATAAACCGAACAGACGCTGCAGTAAACAATAAAAAGTCAACAACCGAGAGAAATTATCGCCGTCGTACAACGTACAACGCCATCTAACATCTAGCATAATAGCTAGCTCAACGTCAGTGCGCCATGCTGGTGTATTGTGGTGAAATGTGGATAGTAGTAGAATGCACGCTACAAAGTAGCACTGGTGGGTTGTAGATAATGGTAGAATGTACGCCGCTTAGAAGGTACTGGATTATTCGAGAGAGTGATGACTGCAGTATAAAAAGGGTTATCATCTGAGCTGAACAGACAGTAGAATTAAACCAGCGAAGCAGTCAGTTGAGTTAGAACAGCGAAGCAATAAGCAATAAAGTGAATACAGTGTGATCCATAGTAGAACAAAACAGCTTTCTATACAGTGTTAAATTAATATTAGAATTTGAACGTTAATAAAATAAACCATTTTATAACTAAATAAGTTTGTGTGTTTTTAATTGTTACAGAATCCAGTGATCGAACTCAGAAAAGTGTGAGAGATCGAAATTATCGTCAAAGAGACAGAAATTTCGTAACAATATCAATTCTATACGCGTTACAAGAGTAACCGTTTGTGTATGATAAAGAGTAAATAAAACACTTTTTTATACTTAATCCGTGCGACAAGTTACCGGAGTACCTACATACATACATATACAATATGTCAATATGTCAATATAAAATTTGAATGATTTACATGTTCGTCGAGCTACCGAGTGTTCATCACAAATAGACCGCAAACAACTCCAGCAAGCTCAACGAGTTTTTCGTTGTTTTCTGTTCTCTGCGAGCGTAGCTACTTCCTACTACAGCAATGCGTTCGCTGGCATCTCGTTTTGGTATAACAGGCCCTGCATATGAGGTAGATGGCGAAATTGGTGCCATGTTGTGTATTACGGACCTTATATGAGGTTTTGATGTCACAGAAAGATTGTTAGACCTTTGTTCGATACTGGTTTTGCATAGGTGGAAGCCTTATTCCTTTAGAAAATATCTTCTTTCATCAAGTAAGTTCGGGATTATGTTCCATGTAAATTATGTATGCTTCTTCCCCCAACAGCTTGTCCATGATGTCGATACCACCCATGGTCCTGCTATAATAAGTAACAATTTCTGGCTTAGCAGTTGCGTCATTTTGAACTATAGGTGACGTATGCATTGACAGCATTATTACCGCTTTTTTCTTTTAAGGAACGTAGGAACACACCGTTACTTGTTTGTTAAAAGAGAAGTTTTTAGAATATATTGGCCTGTCCTTATGTACTTATTTGCATGGTTGCTGGAAGAAATTGTTTATTTTCCTACAGTTCCAACAAGTCTCATATTCCATGAACTCAAAACGTGAGCTAGTTGAAAGGTTGAATTTTTATAACTTGAAACAAGATCTAAAACAGTTCGATCACCAATATTGGTTTGGCGCTCACCTCCACTTAGCTTACCGGTATATATTTGACCATTCAGAGGGTATGAATTAGTACCATCACATGCCCAAAATATTTGTATACCATATTTTTCAGGTGTTGATAGTATATATTCAGTGTAACGTGTACGTCCCCTATATCCATAGAGTTGCTCATCAACTGTTATACACTCACGTGGCTTATAATTTTTGCTCAAATTAGATATCAACATGGTCCAAATATCACGAATAGCAGCGGCTTGGTCAGTTGATAAGCGAAAAGATCGAGTTGCATCATTGTCAAACCATATAAAGCGAAGGAACATTTGAAACCTATAGTGTGACATTGATGCACGGCTGCACGGCTAAGAGAAAAATTATCTGGTTTCCAGAGTTCTGTTATGTGTTCCTTGTTAGACTTATAAACACCGCAACAGATAAGGATGACAAGGACTGCATCCATTTCTTGTTCAGAAAAAGGGATAAAAACTTTCTCTTTCGGTCGCTTACTGGCATCAGTATATTTTTCTAATAGATTTTTATTATAGTCACGAGTAATTTTCACACCTTTCTTGTTTGTTTCTCTCAAAATAATGTCACACATCTCACCTGATAAAATAATTTTGAAGATTTCTTTTGGAGTATAAAACTGACTAAACGACGCTGCACCATCTCGTTGACAAATAATGTTGCGGCTTGAAGTCTGCGTTTCTGCAAATGGTTCTAACCGCCATTGAGTCCCGTCTTTTTCAAACAAGTCATTGGATGCTTCTGCTACAAAACTTTCATCTAAATCATTTGAATCTTCCTCACACTCGATTTCAGCCAAAAGTTCTGATAAAAGCAGAAGTAGCCTCTTCAACTGTAGGGATATATGTAAATCTGTTCGTCTTCCGAAGAATCGAATCCATCTTCGTCACAAGAACTTTCACGCATCAATACTCCAATTTCTTCAGAATTGAGTCTTTGAACACGAAGTCTTGAACTAGAGGTTTTTTCTGCCATGCTTAAAATATATTTTACTTCACATCAAAAAAATAATGAGCACAATAAGTACTTAATACTCAAAGGACACAGAACAACTGAAATGCATCGTCTCCTCATGTCTTCATTAAGACAGATTTTGTTTCCATGGAAATTGCAAAAACAGCCTACTTAACCATTTCAAATTTATTTGAAATTTGAAAAATTGCGTAGTAAACATTTTAAAATTTGAAAATACTCGTAAACACAAAAAAAAAAGAAGAAAATATGAATAATACGGCCAGTTTTACTAATTACATATGAAGGTTCACGGGTAACTAATCGCGAAATACGGTGTTTTTTTTCTTCGCTCACATAAGGGTTAAAGTGATGAGTCACATTACAAGGATAAAATGTTTTTAATAAGAGTAATATACATCTAATTGCAACTTTTAAAAAAACTTTTGGTTTTCAAGTTATAAGAATAACCCAAAAATATTCAAATTTAAATTTCTCGAAATCGGCGTAACCGATCTCTGCGATTTAAAAGGAAGACAATATCGAAATCTCGTGGACGAAAATGGTCGAAACTGTCAGGTTGCCTGGTCGAATCGGAACTTGAACATGGGTTGCCACCTATTTTTAGGGCCAAGTTTTCTTAAATGGGTTGCATTACATGTTTGGGACAGGATTCGACAATGCAACCCTATATATTCGATTTAGGCTCTTTGAGCTCTATCGTTTGGCATACATTTCAAGCAATAATATATGTTATTTAAAATTGACAAAACACCAATCGCAACCCATGTTGGGGACAGGATTCAACAATGTAACGCTGAATATTATTTTTAGGCCTCTTCGAGTTCTATCATTTGACATATTTTCTGAGGTATTATATTATACAGTTTCAATTAAAACAACAAAATTGGCTAAAATTCGGGCATTTTCGGGTATCGGAACAGGTTTTGGCAAGGCAACCCTGGTTCGTTAGTTTCACCAAAATGGCTCACTATATTTCCCGCACATCCCATCCTGTAATCTTATAGACTCGAATTTTCTATAGCGGGCTCTCCGCCTGCTAGAAACATCATTCATTTACAAATCATTAAAATATTCGAAATATAAAACATTTCGTTAAAAAGCTCTCCTACCTATCTTTTTGTGGTTTTTAAAACGTGATGCGATCTGCGGCCTCATCTTGCCATAATTGAATATTGAAACAAAACTTTTTCTTAAACCAAAACATGCAACAAATTAAAAAGTTATGAGCTTTAAAATGTCAGAGTTAAAATAAAAATCAATTTTGAAAAAATTTAGTTTAAAGTTTTCAAACGTTTGAAACTTGACTTATCTGTGCGATTTTGGCATTGTAGCTTAATATAAAAATTTATTGATATTCTTGGAAAACTTTCTCGAAATAAGTAATGTAATGATATGTACAACTTTCATTCATTCGGAGGCCTTATATACAGTTTGACTACATTCTGTGTTGATGCAGTCAGGAAATTTTCTTTAGAACGTAAGTAGGGACACGGAAAAAGTACTGATCGAAACTTTTTACGTTCGAATCGATATCTTGTACTCGATATTTTTAAAATAACCTCCACCTTGTTTCAAATTGTAATAATAAAAAAAAAAAATTTCTTTTTTTTATATTCCTTAGATTTAGAAAAATTATTTTGCAACAACTCTTTTCATTTTGTTTTTGTGAATACGATGAAAGTCGGTCATTCTCTACCGCATCATTTCGTTTTCAGCATTTTTTGCTTCATTTGCTCTCATTTCTATGTTTTGAAATTTTAAAATAATAGAAAGCCCTGCTAAAAGTTGATTTGGCACAAGAATTGAAGAGAAGTTGTGCTTTAAAAAAGTAACTTAAACAAAAGTTTTCAGCAAATATGCTTCAAATATTTAGAAGTATTTTAAACAACATGGACATACTGTAGCACATGCGGATGCATTTTTCACGAATGGGCAATAGAAATATAACAAGAAAGTTTTAAAAGTCCAGCTAAATTTGACCAGCTAAATGAATAAAAAAGTCTGTACACTCACCATAATAACTAGTGTTATAACGGGTGATTCATTTAGAGGTACTTTATCAGTAGGAGTCTTATGACAGATCACGCGTGAGTCGTGTGTAACTGTCCGGGTACTTTTGTTCAGTATTGCTCGAGATTTCATCATGGAAAGACGTACACCGCAACAATGTTGGGAAATTCATTTAAAATTAACATGGATTTTTGAAATAAAAAAACTAATTCGCCGTCTAGATCAAGTGATATCACACTTCTAGACTTCTATTAGGGGCTACGTAAAATTCAAGCCTACATGAATAAGCTGACTACGATTGAAGAATTAGAAGAAAATATTACTTGCGTCATTTGCCAAATACCCACTGAAAGTGATCGGATGTGTCATTGAAAATTCGAACTCCGGAACAGACCATGTTAGCCCCAGTTACGGCCAACATTTGAAAGAAATTTTCTTTAAAAAATAAATGTACAAAATGGTTCTTTTATGATTTTGTGTAACTATAAAATGTATACCTTATCAGTATCGTAGTCTAATCGAAACCTCTTCATCTTAAGAATTGGCACTGATTGCGAAACTAAACTAACAAAAACCAGCTGCTTTTAACAAATTTATGACTGGCACAGACTTCATCTTATGCGAAACCAACTTGAGAAAAAAAAAATTAAATTTAAGAATTGATTTACCGCGACCTTTTTATGCAAAAAAATCTGGGAACTTTGTGATTGTAATGTAAGGGGTGATCCAATTCGAGTTCACTTTTCCAACTGGGTTGTTTTGACAGCTGTCATGTGTCAAATGGCTTGTCCCTATGACGTTTGTGTTCAGTATTCAATACAATTCAATCATGAATAGACTTACTCCTGAACAACGTTTATTAATTGTGGAAACTTACTACCAAAATCAGTCATCAGTTAGAGAATGTTATAGAGCTCTTCAACATCATTTTGGTCGTTATGAGCGTCCAACTGAGCGCATTATTCGTAACACCATCACCAAATTTCGAACCAATTTTACATTATTGGACATTCATCATTCAACCGGAGTGCATACAGCCCGTAATTTTGAGAATGCAGAGATTCGTCGCCGATCTCAGGCTTTGGGCATCTCTTATGTGATCTTGGTCTGACGAGCTATAAAATACAGCTCGTACAAGAATTGAAGCCGGCTGATATTGGTGTACGTTTTAACAACCAGAAGCAATCCAAGAGCTTCCAATGTATCTCGATAAATGTACTGTTTGGTGTGGTTTATGGGCAGGAGGCATCAGCGGACCGTATTTCTTCAAAAATGCGGATGGAGCCCGTATTACGGTCAGTGGTGCTCGCTACTGAGCAATGATCAATGAATTTTTGTTGTAGCCGACCTTTGGTTTCAACAGGATGGCGTAACATGCTATACAGCTGGAGAAACAGCTGAAGAAATTGAGGGAAACGTTCGATGAGAACATCATCTCAAGAAATGGTCCTGTTAATTGGCCACCAAGATCATGTGATTTGACGTCATTGGATTACTTTCTTTGGGGATATGTTAAATCACTTGTTCACGTCGACAAACCCGAAACTATTGACGCTTCGGAAACCAATATAGAACGTGTTATTCAAGGAATACCGGCCGATATGCTCGAAAGAGTTGCCAAATATTGGACCCACAGAGTGGACCAATTAAAACCTAGCCGTGGGCAACATTTGAACAAAATAATTTTTAAACATGGAGTTGTAGGCACCGAACTATCATTCCAAATAAAGATTTACATCAATACATTGATTTTTATGTATTTTATTTAAAAAGCAAAGTGTGAAACTCTTATAGCATCACCCTTTGCAATCCATTATATCAGAGTAGCTTATCAGATAAACGTTGTCTTCAACGGAGGCCAAAGCATTATCACAATACCCAAATTGAAGTTCACCGTCGTAGAAATCTATAAGAGAGTCTATAGGATATAAGTTCAGTCTTGTGCAACTATTTAAAAGAGTAAGCAATTCGTTTTAGCTTAAGCATTTTGAAGAAAATATTTTCAAACTAAGTAAATTAGTTATCTAGACCAGAGTTGACAGAGCACGTAGCTTGTTTCATCGGGTTCACAACTATAATTTAAGGAAAATTATCCGGCAATTCTAGTTGGAGTAACAATAAACCTGAAAATTGTGCTCTTAAGTGCCGATTAGGAGAGAATTTTATCTACAATTGGATGCATTGAGACTACAACTGTTGCTCTAGTTCAGGGGTCGGCAAAAAACAATGTGTGTGATGTACTTCAGCTCAATTGAGCTATGAAAAATCAAATTTTGCCGACCCCTGCTCTAGTTGCATGCAAAAGTTATCTTTGTATGGTAAAATATATAATATGGCAGGATAAATTTCGCTGAACTAATTGCATGCTACTAACTTTGAGGAAATATCCATTCCAATAATCATAGATACGTAAATAATAACGGGCTGCTTCTTTTCTGAAACATCTGAGCAATCTGGAGAGCATAGCACTCTCCAAGAGGTTCCAATAGCTAAACTGAGCTAAAAATTAATGGCCTTTAAATGAATCTATTTTTGCATATCACAGCAATTTGAAAACGGAATTTACTTTTTGGTTTTTAACTTAAATTTTTCATGATAGAAAAAAATTCCATACATTTTTACATGAAAAACAAGGCGGGCCATGAAGTAGCAAAGGACCTGAAATTTTGAATATATTTTCTTTTAAACTGAGATATTTTTTGATTCACGACAAGTACAATGTACATTGTTCAAAATAGAACGTATTACTATTTACCGCTACAGTATCAGATCACACACATTCGCAGGATCCTGTAAATTACTTTTACACATACAAGTGTAACATGTGTGCGGTTTCAAAAAATTCACACGATTCTTCAGCGAACACAAACTCACACAGCCATACATACAATGCATGTAGTCGTAGATGATGCAGGCAGAAGGACAATTTATTTTTTCGCTTCGCATTTCAACCGATTTTCACATTCTTACCTAACTATGTCCTTTGTCCTTTGTTTAAACGAATAATTTCATATAAAAATTCCGTAAAAATTTAATTTGATGTCTGTTTTGGCGCAGATAACGCAGCAGCAGCATCACAAACCTCTGTTGTTGTCATATCTCTTGCGTATTTTTATTTTTCATGCGTCGCTTGAACGTTAAACCACAACAAACCACACAAACCCAAGGATACGCATACAGGCTCACACTACTTCTTCAATTTTCTATTATTTTTACTTTATTCTCCGATAGCTACTGGACCACGTTAAGATTGTAATTTTCAACTTTTTTTTTTCTTTTTCTTGCACAATGCCTTGAGTACATGAATTTTTCACTTTCAAGGACAATGAAAGGATTTCTTGCACATTTTCTTGAAACTTTTCTTAAGTTTTTGTTGGATTTTTGAAATTAAATTTTTTATATTTTTAATTTTTTTGCACTGGTTTTTGTTTTGTACTTTGTACTTAATGATTTTATTTATTTTATTTTCAGTAACAAGGTCCTTTTTCCAAATTTATTTTTGCACTGACAGCATTTGCATTTTCACAACGCGTCGATTTTATTGTGTGCGTTTTTGTGCGAAAAGCGCGTTTGTCAGTCACCAACTGTAGTGAATTCGATTGCTTGACTTGACTTTGGTAACACATTCGCTAAAACGAAAAAAAAAAACTTCTTTTTCGACACTGTGTTGTATGTAGGAGCAGCAGCAGCAGCAGCGACAGACAGCACCCTCCCGTTAGGGACAGAAACGTGTGTAGCCTTTTCTGTTGTGAATGCGAAAAAGCTTTTTTTCACCCTTCTCCTTATACATTTTTAACTAACTCTCTTGTGTTCTCTTGCGTACGCGAGGTGTTGCTCTTAACTAAACAAGAGAGTCAGGAAAAGTGTTGTCAACTTAAATATCAAATGAATTCCCGTGGACTCAAACACAATTCTTACTGCATTTTTTATTGACCATAATTTATGGTTAATTGTTGCATTAGCCAACACTCAAAAAAATCATAAACCATCAAACAAAACACATCAAAACAGAATTATTTTCTAGCAGATATTGCTACTAAGGCCTTAACCCTTTCATCCCCAAATTATTTCTAACAGGAGGAAAAATATGAACTAGGTATTTTAAGTTGTTTTGGCTTCAAAATAAGATAAATTTCAAGTTTTATGAAAATTGGATCATTGGAATTGTGCGCAAAATTTGGTACCAAAATTTTTAAAAGACTTTATATTTTGAACACTGCACATTAGATCGCTTGAAAAAAAAAAAAACTCAGTTACAGAGGTTCAAAGTTAGAAAACTTACATGCAACATTGGGGATGAAAGGGTTAAAACGTTTAGGTCACACAAAAGTTGCTCTCGTGCGGCAGTTAAACAACAAGCTCAACTTTTAAACGAGGTTTAGTTAACAAGGCGAAAGAATGAGATATTTTGTTTCAACGAAGTAAAAAATTAAGCAAAACTATCAAAAACTAGACAACTTGAACGCAATTCCCAATCCGGCAAATAAATCCAATATAGCCAAATTTCTAAGCTTCAAATAAAATAAATTCTTCAATTTTCAGGACTTGACAATACCAATGTTAAGCAAATCACTTATTTGTCTTGTATAATGCATTTCCCATGCCCTTCACAAACGTTCTGGGATATAATTAGCACATGATCAGTGCCGTTTCATGCACAGTCGGTGCCCGGAACAATGATGAAATTTGCCGCCTCTATCTAATAAATTGTTACCAGTTTTCGCATTCCAAGAACTCTAGCAAA
The DNA here is from genome assembly GCA_949775025.1 of Tricholauxania praeusta. Lineage (NCBI taxonomy): Eukaryota > Metazoa > Arthropoda > Insecta > Diptera > Lauxaniidae > Tricholauxania > Tricholauxania praeusta. The sequence goes on from OX459031.1 coordinate 38,437,184, forward strand.
ATTAGTTATTTTTCTTTTTGACATTACAAACTCTCATGGGACCCCTGTACATTGGAATTTACTATTTTTATTTACTAAGAAAAAAGAGTACCACAAAATTATTTAAGTATGCTAAAAGAAAAGATAATCTTGTCGCCCCAAAGCCGTTGCGCTCGTTACGCCACTGCACATGGTGTGCTTGTATCAATTATTTTAGTAGAAAAAGGAAACGATATTGACTGCCCCACCTATTGTTAAATATTTGGCAATTTATTTCTTCGAAGGTCACAAATCATGGTCTTTTGTCACCTGAATCTTTTTTAGACAATAAGGCTCGGATTTACCAATCCATTTGTTGTCTAGTGACAAAAAGTTATATTGCACGGAAGCTTTTCCACATCTGAAACTGCTCTAGATTTACTGATCGAGCCACTATTGTTAAACATATTTGTGGAAATGCTTTCAAGACGATCTGTAGGCATAAAAGAAAAAGATCTTGGAATAATACGTACCTTTATTTAATGCGAAATGGTGGTGGCAAAATGTCAGGCATAGTAGTTTTGACAAAACGCTAAGACGCTCTCTTAGTCGAGTATCGAGCAGAGTAAAGATACTATCATGTCTTTATCACAGGTCCAAAATAGATCAAAAATTGCGATCTGCAGTTAAAATTGGGACTGATGGAGTTTTGCTTAGTTTTGCTCTTGCTTAGCATGATTTGGTCTCTTAAATTGAAGTACATTTAATGCATTGAATGCAAAATATGATCCAGTTAATAGAATTTACTTGTCTGGACTTATTTAATCGCCATATTATCTCAACTACATCATACAAATTACACGCAAAAGAACATCTTTCATGAAAATCCGCTTCTACTGCAGATTTGTGTTATTTCCGAAACCTTAATACACATATGTAACTCTTAAAAAGTATGCACCACAACTAGTTCCAGAAGTATTTTAAAAGGTATTAGTCATAGGAGTGAAGTCAGAATATTGACTTATATTTTTTTTAAGAAAATATTAATAAGTTAATTGAGATAGTTGACATTGAAAATGTATCGAAAGAGCCTATCGGAAATATTTAACATGATCATTTGAGAAGAAACAACCTTCTGTAAAATGGTTCTAGCCTAATTCAAAATGACAGTAATATGATTTTTATCCTTTGCTCAAAAAGGTAAAAAAACGAAGTATGGAGTAATTTAAGTAATAAGCGATAGGTACATATATGCATAAGAACCCAGCTATAAATTTTTATCTATAAAACATTTTGTATTTATATTTTGATTCTTTTCACTTTTTACATTTAACGAACTTTGATCATGTTGCCACCGCAACGCTTTGAAGCTTGTTCGTCTTGAGAAATCAAGTAATATTGTTTTAATGAATATCAATGCATATCAAACTTGAAGTTATGAGATGCAAAAAATCAACATAATATAATTGCCGCTTATTAAATTTGTGATCCTCCATAGCTCCAATAGACTCTTTATTACATCATACTAAAAGAACACTGGAGCTTAATACTATAATGTAATTTAGATTTCGTTGGTTAAAATATTTTGGCAAAAATCTGAGCTACGGAAAGTTTCAGAGGAATAAAAGATCAAAAATGAAATGAACCGATTGCTAAGATTTTGCTATATTTTATTATGATTGGCAAGAGATAGTTCAAAATAATCATTACATGACCCTAACGAGAATGCGAGAAAGTTTTGATAAATCATTTTTTTTGCCAAAATCGAATAGATATATAAAAAGATGTTGACAAAAGAATCAGTTAACAATATAGGACTACCAATGAGAAGTATTACCGTATTCTTCTTGCACTCAAAAAAAAAAAATTGTTTGCCACAAATGATATAGATGGAACTACTTCAAGAGTTTGCGTGAAATAATAAAATGTTTGTCACAAAAACTTTTGATTTTACTTACAAAATAATAAAATTTTTTTTTGTCACAATAACTTTTGATTTTATTTACAAATTGATAGTTGAAAATTATTAAACAAAACTACTCTTTAAAACTTAACATAACATAGAACACAGCCTGGCAACATCGTCATCGTTCTTTGCTCCCATACACTTATAAACATTTGATATCGTATATGTACAATGCAAGTAACAAAAAAGTTATTTCGAATCAAAGCACTACAAAATATGAACATGAAAAGTTTATAAGTGATAAATCGTTTGTTGAAATGAATAAGTGTTTGGGACAAAAGACAAGTGTTTGTCGAAACACTTCCATAAATTGAATTGTTTGACTGAAATATTTTGACTATTTGTCTTAAATAATTATATCATTTAGAAGCAACACTTTATGAAATGTTTTGTTAGAAGTAATTGAATCACTTGCCACAACTTAACATTTACTTGTGTCAAATACATTGGTTTTTCTTATATTGTCTACAAATACTTATAGTTTAAGACAAAAGTTAAGTGTTTGCTTGAAATAATAAGTGCTTATATTAAGCATTCGGTAATTTGCTACAAACGCTTTCTAAACAATCCTTTTTTTGAGTGTGATAGCACAAAACAAAAGACAATTCATTTATCAACATTGGCTAAGTTTAGAAGCCATTAAGCCTTTATTTTTAACCCTGCAAGGACATGCTTCGTCTAAATGAAAATTAAATTAACTCTGAACATTTAGTTTTTAAGTTGAAGTTGTGAACACACGTAAAAACCTATTTTTTTATACCCAATTCTGTTTTTACACGGTAGATGTGTTCCAGACAAAGCCATGTAGAAAAAAAACCGTGTAAAAAAGACATGATATGTATGCATATTCTTCAACCCTATTAACCATCTTACATAATTGCCTAATTGAATTTCTAAAAAATTACGCTTAGTAAAACTATTTTTCTTTAAATAATAAAATCAATAAGCTTTTTTTTAATCGTGCTAAATCGAAGGAAATCGTGTAAGATCGGAATAAAATTTTTTTCTAAGCATCGTTAAATCAAAACCGTGTAAAATCAGAATTGGGTGTACTTAATAAAGTACAAAGAGAAGCTTTAAAGTATATGGGGTCCTTCTTCTATGCCTTCTAATATCATGCCTGATAGCACGTCTGTTGTGGGAAGGCATATTATGCTTTCTGTGATTGTGTTTTTATTTGCATGAAAATCTAGTTCTGAGAAGTCCTTATATAATCGCAGCAGTGCTAGCAATCCTTCTCCGAGGCAGGCCTTGCACATTTGCCTGCTGGGTATTTAACCACAAATACATACATATGTACATACATATACAATGTTGGAAAAAATAATAGGGACAAAACGTATCAAAATCTTTATTGTTGCATAATTTTTTATGCTTCGATCTGATTTTAATGGAATTAACTGTAAAGTTACGTTATCTAACGGGACTTAATTTAGCAAAATCAAACAGGTATGAAAGCGAACGCATTTTCCATAGAAGCGTCATTGAATGTGCTAAGTTCATTTTTTGGATGAAAAAAATAAAAGGGACAAAATATATTTTTGAGTCCCTAGGACAAAATCTACAAATAAAATTGTTCTAAAGTGGTAAGCTATATTTAGGAATGTTATAGTAAATACTTTTTATTTTGACTTCTTACTTACTTGCTAGATTGAACCGAAATTTATTTGCAATGGGTCGCGGAAAGTATTGTTCCCAAACTGAAAGGGCTGCTATTAAAAAGTTGACAAAATCAGGCCAAAATATTAGAGATATAGCCAGTATAATGGAGTTCCCTAAAAATATGATTTGTCATGCTCTGAAATCAGCTCCAAAAAGAGAGAGCAGATGGAGAGAGATACACTCGGAAGACTGTTAATATGTTGATATGGAAATTTTTTTTGCGGATCGAGTTAGACCAATTTTTTGAATAAAAGACAAAATGTGTGCTGCAGATTATCTTAACATTCTTAGTGCTACTATGTTGCCTTATGCAGAAAAGGAAATGCCTCTTCAATGGGAACTTATGCACGCCAATGATCCAAAACATTCGTCGAAGTTGGTGAAATCTTGGATTGAACAGAATAAAATCAAGGTTATGGATTGGCCCTCCTAGTCGCCGGACCTCAACCCCATTGAACCCTTGTGGGGAGTGCTGAAGAGATCAATTGGTGCCGATAAACAAAAAATAAAAACGCTCTGTGGACCAAAATTCAACAGGAATGGTATTCAATTCCTGTGGAAACTTGCGCCAACCTGCTGGAGTCCATGCCGCAGAGGTGCCCGGAAGTACTTAAAGTGAATGGAGCATCGACTAAATACTAAGTCTGTGTACTTTTAAAAATTTTGCAAGCAATATTTTAAAAACTTTATTCATTTATTTGAATAACTAGCAGATGCCCGCGACTTTGTACGCGTAGCCTGTTTTTCTGCGAAGGCAAACAATTAACTGTTTTTAAATAGAGCTACAGTCAATTTTGGATTCTTCTTCACAGATCTAGAGTTCTTGTTGTTTTTTCTTTCATAAATATTCCATTGCATTGCCATGTGAAAGATAAAAACAAGGCACACACACAAACTAACACATTCAATTAGTCTAGTACACATTATCACACATGTTGTCCAACATCAATGTTCGATAATGTGAACTCTTGGAACGACCACTTGACACACATGTTGGATGAATTTTCCTGCTGGCTTGTCCAACCATACAACCTGTGTGAACTGACTGTCAAGCCTAGTGAAAATTTTTCATTTGAAATAGGATTTCATGCAGTTCACTTCGATGTGGACGCTCATAAATTGTTCTGCAATTGATGTTTGATGGCATGCACGAAAATGTGAACGCAAAGCAATATTGATAGTCACACATGTTGTCAAGCCATTTAGGACATCATGTGTGTTTTCTATGTGTGAACGTACTGTAATTTTTTTTTTTTTTCATTGTTCACAAATTCCGCGTTGCTGCGTTGATAAATTGAGAATGAGAGCGAGAGTAAAATTTGAATATTCTCTACCATTGCATTGCCATATAAAAACAAAACGCACACACACTAACTAACACACTAACTTCCCATTGAACGATTTGTTATGCTTGCCTTCTTCTTTCTTTGTGTGAAATTAATTTTTTTAGCAATTTTAAAACTTTAATATTTTGATATTTAAGAGGAATATCATGATAACTTTAATTCTATGTTGGGACCAAGCGTCTAACAAATATGACTAAAAAAAATTTGATCAAAATTGATTCAGTAGATTTTGCGTGAATCCCGTTCATCGAAAACGGCTTTCATTTAATTTATATAGATAAATAACTTTTGTCCCAATTATTTTTTCCAGGACGAAATGAAAGAATATGGAATATTTTTTTTGGAATTAATTTAAGTACATTGGCTGTTAATTTTTCTAAGTTAATATAAGTTCTTTTTTTCTGTATAACAAGTGTACCGTAAATGATTTTAGATAAACACATATGCTCAGAACTTAATAATATTAGCTTTGTCCCTATTATTTTTTCCTACACTGTAAGTAGATAAATCTTCATGTGTTGTAAGAAATAAATAATAAATTCAGTGTATGCAACTTTAACTTTTCCTTTGTTGGTTTTCGGTCGCTCTTTCTCCATTACATGGGAGAAAACAAACACAAGATGCGAGCACGTGTTATATAACATTTTCACAGAGCACATGCTACTCGTAGCATCCCAAAAATCAACAGAAAAGTCACATGACAAGGCCCAACACTAACACACGCAGATGTCAGCGCGATGTCTGCGCTTGAACCTAGTAACCTACAAAGGAAAATAGACGAAGACCAGTAAAAAAATTCATTGAAATATTTTGGCGCGAAAGTTTTTAGCAGAGAAAAGGAGATGTTGCAGAAGCTTTTCATGACGTCATTAATTTCCAGTGTTAACTCGCATAGGTACATTGGGGAAATAAAATATCCCTCCGATTCAGCATAGTGTGAGTATATGGTGGAAACTACCCATCCACACCACCCATGCTGCTTTACTTGCAGTTGTGTCTCATCTAAATAACGTAACGTCATCTTACGGTGAATTATGAAACTACGTGTAAGTATGGTGTGAAACGTAGCAAAAGTTGAAAATTTACGTTTAAAGTTTGCAATACCAGTACTTACCCATACCACACTTAGCAAAAATGTTTTTGGGGTTGCTTTAATATCGCTTACCTGAAAAATAAAAAGAACAAATAAGTATTTTTTCATTAAGTAAACACCGGTGTCTCAAAGTTTATTTGCTCAGAAACAGTGCTGCCATCTTGGTGGTCTTATCACTGAGACTGGTGCTTTGATACCCTCACTAGTGGGCTTAGTGGCTAGTGAAATTTTTGTTGGTAAGAGAGGGAGCGTTAAGTTTTAAGTGTTGAGTGTTAAGTTTAAATTGTGTTGTGTGGTTACTATTAAAAATAACATGATTACTTTTAAATTGCAGCTAATTATGACGTAATGTTATATAACATGAATTTGAAACCATTTAGTTTAGATTTTGGGTTGCATGGGGTTCAAGGTTTCAAATTCATGCCATGGCTATAGATTTGCTCAGAAACATTATAGATGGCCATTTGAAAGCTCATTTTTGAGAAAAAAAAGATGTCACTAATTGAATCGGAAATTTCAAAAAGGGCTTATCTCGGACTTTCTCAAAATACACCAATGCTCTGTGAGCGAGAAAGATGCCCATCTGATTTTCGCAGTGAAAAAAAAGTATAACTTTTAAAAATGTCTTTCGAGATCTCGGTGAGATGAGACCGCATTTCATTAAAGACATCGCTCACATGAAGTACGCGTTGGCAAGTTTATTCCTTCACGCAGCCGCTTGGAATCCATCTCCTTGCTGTCAGATTAATAAGAATTCTTCAAAAATAGTCGTCAATCATTTTAATACTATTACAGGAAATTATACATATACATTTTACACCATAACTTCCTTAGTTCGTGTATTTTATGATTCAGAAAGTTGTTTTAAATTAGTTGATTATTAATAACATTACTAATACAATATTATTTTACTCTCATTATTTGAAATGACCCAGCGGCAAATCGATGAAGTACTCTGAATGTTCATGTATGAAAAGCTATACCCTTTGTGTTGTATGTTTCACAAATGAAATTGTTACTGTGATATTTTGTTTGTATATGGAGCTGTAGGCAGTCCGCTTGCTGGCTGCCTGCTTTGTATATAGAGTTGTAGGCAGTCTGTTTGTTGGCTGCCTGCATTGTATATGGAGTTTTGGGCAGTTTGTCTGTTTGCTGTCTGATTTGTATATGGAGATGTGAGGGGTCTTGCCTGTTGGCTGCATACTTTGTATGTGGAGATGCATGCAACTCGGAAAACTATACAGGCACTAAATAAGCGATATTTTAAGGCAATCTGCCTTTCCCCGGCTACACATTGTATATGGAGATGTAGGCAGAAGAAATTGGTATTAAGCTAAAAAACCTACACCTGGATGACAATGCCAAGAGATTTGCTAGTGCATAATTGGTGATTCATAAGCGCAGAACACCAAAAATTCTCAGTAAAACCAAACAAATAACTGATAAATATCAAGAAGATGGCAGAACTATTATGGCAAAATCTCCCACTGGCAGTTCTCCCAGTTCAGAAAGTTTTCTATTTACGTCAACTATGGGTGTATGAATTTTGTGTGCATAATATAAAAACTGGGAAAGCAATTTTCTACTCATATCACGAGGGTGAAGCGATGAAGGGGCCCAACGAAGCCGTATAATTTTTAAAAGTATATATTCGTGCGAACGTTTCGCAGTTGCACTAATTCTGTGATGCAAAATAAAACAATACAATAATAAAGTTTCTATCAGCGATTCGGAAAATAAAAATTTTCCTATATTTTTCGCAAGGAGGACACTCCTTTGACGATTACGACAAAGATTTTGCGACCGTAAAGCGTAACATTGGAAGAGAAGATCGTTTGTTCGCTCATTAGCAGTACATGGATTTAAAACTCAGTAGCACTAAGAGGGAAAATTTCAGTGTCAAAACGAAAACATACCATATTTCGATGTCATAGACATCAAATCATGGTGCAAAGTTAGTTTCAAGGGAAAAATGCTATTGAAAACAAGTTAAAAAAGGATGAAGTTACCATTCAAGTGTCGAATTTTTTTGAGTTCACATCTACTTTGAAAAGCTGGATGAAGTCTTATGCCCTCACTTCATTGACAACGAAATGAACAATGAAACTTCTATCCTGTCGAAAACAAAAAGTTGTTGTGCAAACATTCCTATGTTTGAAGAATTTCCTTGCTACTCCTCAAAAGTGCCAATTAATCCCTTAAAAATTAAAGACCTGCAACAGATTGAACAATCTGCCATCAGGTGCAGTATCATAGGCAGACGTTGAAGAGGTTTTTAATTAAAAAAATTTTGTGGGTGTCCTTATTCTTTTTGAAGCATAGCAATGCTGTGATATATAAAAGAAATCTACAATTAAATAAAAATGTTCATTTCAATAATACACATTCATCAATAATGCCGTTTTATTACTAAAATCTCTTAAGTCCTTACATGAACCTTGAAAATGACCCATTTCATAAAATTGCAACAGCCGTTTCCCCGTACACGCAGTAATGCAACACAATTTTTAGCAGTTAGGGGGGAAAATACCTTCGTAATTCAAACTGTTCAAAAGAAATTCAGTATTTTCTATCTCCTAAAAAATTTTAAGTATTCGAGATGAGCTTTTTTTGAAATTTGCGATTCGATTAATGTTTTATCAAAAATAAGCTCAACAAATTTTTGAATCCTATACCTAACCTCAAATTAAGACTAAAAAAACACATTTTAAGTACTTAACTTTACATTTAGTGAAAAATCGAGTGACTCCTGTTGACGAGAACACTTTTTAGTGTTTTGGCACGCAAGAACAAGTGGTCCATCAAATATACCGCTGGCAACACTGCTCAGAAAGCGTTAGTCCGTTATTTTTAGCTTAACAAACGTGACCGTACATTAAATAAATGTACTTTTACCAAAGACAAGTAAAAGAAAACCATTAAACCATCCTTTGATGTCCGAGTTGTCTGTCATTATTTATTTAAGAACACGACAACTACTTGTAATGTCGCGAAATAGAAAACTAACGAAAGGAATATCGATTTGGCTCCACTTTAAATATTAATAGTTCCTAATCATTTATGACTTCAAGGTAATGATAAACGTAAGTTGTCAAAGGTGGGAGGCGTATGTATATTTTAGAATAAAATGCTTAGTATTTTTTAGAAAACCCAGTTTGGTTTATCTTCCTAAATAGGAAGATAGATGGAGACTAAATTTTCTTAGTTTTCACAAACTGCAAGCTTATTGTGACATACCGTCTAAGCAGTATTATTCTAAGCTTTTCATCTGAAGTTGGAATGAATGCCAAAACACCACAAGATGAGGAACGATACGACGGATATGGACATAGTCTTTTAATGAACGATTCTAAGGGGAAAAAAGATGCAAGTTCTGTAAAAAGTCAGTTACTGAGATATATTGCATGAAATTTAAATTGATTTTATGTCTTACGCCTGCAAAAAACTGCTTTTATGATTTTCACTATCTCGCAAAATTATTTATAAGATATATAATTTATTTATAATACTTAAGTTCCTATTTTATTTTATTTTTTGTACACTATTTGTACCTTATTTACAATAACAAGAAGTCAATAAATTATTTTATTTTAAAAACTGCAGTACATATTTTTTTACGCTGTAACGGGATTGACCGTTTGTAGACGGTCATTTTAATTTTGGTTCTGGAGGCGTAACCGTTGATGGAATAGGAAAACTGGCGTCAGATTTGTTATTCTTGTGGCTAATTTGTCCTAATTTCATTTTTGCCCAGTATTTTAATTTGGCCCTTTAGAAGGTTAAAATAAGTGATCATTTGGTTTTTATTTAACAAAATCCAAGTGAACCTTACACGTTCCGCAAGAAACTTTGTGCGCTTTTTGCAAATCGTTTAAGCCAAGTTTAATATACTGCGCACAAATAATATATGGCATGTGTTCGCTATATTAACATAAAAGCCTTAACTCTTTGAGGACCATAAGCTTTTGAAATGTAATTCAGTGAAATCAAAGTGTGAGTATATTCTAATGGTCTGTTACTAAGCCAAAAATATGCGAAAATTATAAAATATGATTTTAGATTTCGAGAAATTTTATGGGACATATGTGGCCCTATGAGCCCGCAGAGAGTGCAATTTATTTGAAAATTATTTTCTATAGTTACACGAATAATTAGTATCTTATATCAAAATAAAATAATACACTTTTATTTCGAATTAACGTTAGGGGATTCCAATTTATGTGAACATATTTGAAAACCATTTTCTATTGTTACATGAATAATTAATATTTTATTTTAAGCTAAAAATATTCAAAACTTGACATTTATTCTTGCTTTTGTAACATAATTAAAATAATTTCGTGTTAAATCTTTTTTTAAATAATATTTTGGTTTTTGGGACACATGTGTCCCTTGGTCCTCAAAGAGTTAAGGTATGCTACAATTTCTTTTTTTTTAGAAATATACGCAAAAATATAATTTTTTTTTTTTTTTTTTTTGAAAATCATTTTCTTACTTATAAAATATTTATTGGGCAGCCTTGGGCTCTGCACTTTTTTAGTCCAATAATGATGTATTTTATAATGTAAGCATTTTATAGAGTAATGCCTAATCTGCAATTTCTTTGGTGGATCTCTTCATATTAGCTGTTAAATATGCCTTATAATCGAAAGTACCTTTTTATGCGCTTAAAAATTAATTAACCTTAAATGTTTCTGCAAATAACTATGTGCAAATCTTACCAAAACCTTTTGGAGACATGCTACTTAGACAATCCTAAGAAATCTAAAAATTAAATATCGACAGTAGGAGTTCATGCATTTCGATATTTATTTCCACTCTTGAGCCAGTCGGTTAAAGTCGGTTTTATACTGTCTACATACATATATCGTTCGAGCATCAATTTGCCATGAAAAGGGGACGTTCATAAATAACGTGAGGCAAAATAGGGGGAGGGGGTCAACAAAAAATCTCATGTCAACTTTTTAATGCAAAGTCTATACGTTATTATAGCAGATTACATTTACAAATTATAAGGCAAGTCTCACGGAAGGGAGGGAGGGGACCCGTCAGAACTCACCAAACCTCACCATGGGGAGGGGCCCTCAAAAAGGGTTTAAAAGAAAAAACACCTCACGTAAATAATGGACGGCCCCAAATAGCACTGAACGCTTTTTCTCCGTCCGACTTTAAAAAACTACATTTGTTGTCAAAGCGTCAAAAGTACTTGCAGAAAACTCATTAAGTATTGAGTACAACCAGAGATCTTTTATACAATTGAAATAAAAAAATCCTTGTCGAAAAATATTAAGATTTGGGATCCTGGTACTTATATAAAGTTGGTCCCGTGCGACACTGTAAGTATGAAATTTAAAAATTTGAAAACTTTTTTTTTCGGATAAATGAAAATGAATAATTCGATAAAAATTGCCAATATTTCTTTCAAATCAAGGTTTATACTCAATTTTGTGAGTAACTGTATTTTAAAATAACTTAAGTCTAGATGAGCAAAAACGGCGGCGAAAAAAATATAGAGAAATACAAACGGTGGAGGGAAAAGTTGAAGGAAGATGAACAAAAATTAAAAAACAAAGAACGAATGCGGAATGCTAGGCAAAAGGGGAAAGCGTTGGCTGAAGGAAATAATGAAACATTTCATAGTCATTTGAAAAGATATCATAAATGGGGTTAAAATATGTTATGCCATCTGATCGGATTGAAGAACATTACTTGTTGTATAATTTAAACGAAAAGTGTAAAGAAGTAAAAAGCATTCCAGGTTTATCCCAATGCCACTCCTTTTGTTGCGATGGTCAAGAAATAGGACCTAGGAATATAGGACTGTCTATTCTGAAAAAAAAAAAATTGTGTTTCATATTCCTGAAACTATTTTCATTTAAATTTATTTTTCTTTACTATATTTAATACTACATAATACTTATACTATATACTTTTGTTAAGTTTGTTGTTATCATATGAAAATAATAACATTGGATACTTCTGTTGATTTAAAAACATTTTTCTAAGCTTATTTCCATATAGTTTCGTAAAAGAGCAACAGAAACAACATAGCATGATTTAAATTAAAAAAAAAAAGTATAAATCATTTGTGGGTGAAATTAAAACCATTTTTAAGTAACATCAGTGCACAACATTCTAAAACTAGTTTCATTGAAATATTGCCTCAGGTTTCGCTAAAATCGACGTTTGAATTGTTGGCCGCGAAAATCAATTCAATTTAAATCAGTTTCCCGTGCGAACGCCTTTCTGCAATTATTTTGAAAACGAAAAATTGCTCAAAATCAACTTTAGGACCAATTATAGGGCAAATTAAGAGCTTAAGTTAAGCCTAAGATCCGTTTTATTTTGACTTTATTTTACTTTAAATGTGTTCGACGGTCCCGTTCGACACCATGGAAATGCGCATACATATATATTTTTTAAAAAAAAACAGGTCTTTCAAATAAAAACAAAGGTTATTTCGACCTTGTTTCAGCATTTAAAGGCGCTTTCGTACAAATAAAAACTTATGTGACGTAGCACAACATTTTTTATCAATTTATACAAAACCCATTCATTCCATAATTTTGATTTTTATCTAAAAAAAAAATAAATATTCATTCAAGACGAGCTTTCAAATGGTCAATTATGATGTTTCCTCGCAAAGCTTAAAGGTGACATGAATTTTTTTTAATTTTTTCAAATCTTTTTAAAAGATTGTTGGTGACTTAAGATCTTAATTTTTATTTAGCTCACACGCTATTTTTGCGAAAGAAGCAGCCGAATTCGATGAGTAATATCTCTGGGGCAAATCAACTATTTTCATTGAGTGACATCTCGTTTAAAGAGGTATAAAATATCAAAATAAGCCTGTCCTAAGTACTGTGGATAATAAATACTTCGATTTTGAGCACCATTTTCAAAGTTGTCACATTTAGTAATGACCTATTTCACTCAATTGGTTCACAAAAAAAGGTTTTAAGGTCTAGGGATTTAATTTTTTTTTATGTATACTATTCTACAGTAGGTGAGACATAGCAAAAAAAAGTGAAATTTATAATTTTTAATTTGGATTTGTGGGCTTTTGGAACTAAAATGTTTTAAAACAAACTAACAACGGATATTTTCAGACCAAAATATGGAGTAAATAAAATAAATGAATAAATCACAATCTCAATTCTTATACATACTATTTTTTTTTTTTTTTTTTTTTTTTGTATAAAATTTGGTGTCCATGACAAAAAGTACCTTCCAAATTTCAATCAAGTTCATTCCCACAAAATCCATAAGTTTTTCAGCAATAAGATGCACTTAAAGTAAGTCGAAATAAGAGATAGCACCTTTTTGATTAATTTTTTATTTTCCATAACTTTGCTAGAATTAATGTCGGCTATTTTTCTCATGCAAGCCTATTCGTATGTTTTCTTGTCTGTCTTGCATTAATACAGAAATTAATTTATTTATATTTATGCGTTGATGATTTAATTAGTGTCCTCTTTCACAATGATTAATTTTCAGCAACTTTGCACAAAAAGATTAAAATAAATTAAGAAAATTCAATTCAAATCTATTGAGCTGTTGCTTTCCAATCTGCTTGCCGGCAGTAAGTAATCAGTCTAAGGCACAACCTTCATTGCTGGCATTCGTTATGGCTGTGAAGGTTTTTCGGGTTATTTATTTCACATGGCCGGAAAATCGTTTTACCTTTGCCAAGCCAAAAATGGTAGGCTTTTTCATTTCTTGTTATTGTTCTTGTAGTTGGCCATTTGTTGCTTGTGCCGAAAGTCAATAAAACTGCTGAGTTAAGATGGGTTGCTCTATAAATAAAACACCAATGTTGTCTTGTATTTTAATTTAATGTTAAAGTTTATTCTGTAGGTCTGTGTGAGAAATGTATGTGAAGTGGTACAAAATCAATAAAAAGACGGTGAAAGGGAAAATAATTGAAAAGAAACAGATGTGGTTGTAAAAAAAAGGGCTTTGACTTATTTATAGGAAATGCAATAGGAACATAAAATTAAAAGGTAAAGGTTTTAACATTTAGAAATCGACTCCCTTCTTGTCTGTGTACGTCATGCAAATAATTAATGAGTTGTATGGAATTAGTTATTTTAATATTGAAAAACTATACTCAAATATAAAATTAACTTTAATTCGCAATTGAAGAACTTGAATTCTTGGGCTCAATTATCTCTTCAACTTAATTGTGATTAACAATTCTTCAATAAAAATATAAGCTATAGTGTTGCCAAAGTAAATATAAAATTGATTGCAAAACATTTATCATCTTACATAAGCACCAGATTTTCAGTAATAGATATGATCAAAAATTTCTAATTAAAAGTTTACATAACTTAAAGTATCGAAATACACATGAGAAAAATTTTTTTTTGGTATAAGTCAATAAATAGTTTCTAAAAATTGATAATGAACCACTTTTTACACATGGCTTTTTTAAGCTTTTGAAAGAGTTCGCATTGGAAACACAAGCTTAGCAACTTTCACTTAAAAGATAACAATAACTCTTATGCAACTACAAAGCAATTACGATCAAACACATTTTCACCAATTGCAATTTTTTCACAGTCACATAAACCATGTCTTCAGTATGATCCTATCCAAGAGTTTGGACATAAAATAAAAGATTTGACTTGGTGCTCGGTACTCAGGTTACTTTACTAAATGACAGATATATACTAAATGACAGACAGGTAGGTTCCTGATAGCTCAATTGATAAAGTTGTATACAAAATATTCTGATAAAATCATATTTAACAGGCTCCAGAGACTTAAGTTAAAATCGCTCAAAATTATAAGGCAAAATGAATAAAATATTTGTACACACTGTGAGTGCTGTCTATAAAACAGAGTTCCCAAGTAGCCGGGATTGACCCATGATTTTCTTGTCTTGCTTTTGAGGTCCTGGTAGGACCTCAAAAATTTCTGAATTAATCGAGAACTGGACGGTTTTTGTGATAGACTTGAAAAATTTTAGTTTAATGAGCAAAAAAAAAGATCAAGTTTTTTCCACACAATACACCATTTCATTAAATAATTTAATTTTTATATTTAACCAAAAAAAACCTCATCAAATTTTTCTAAACAAACTCTTTAACAATTGATGCAAAAAATATTTTTTTTTAGAATACTGGGAATTCCTTTTTTCGACCTTGGCAACTCTACTATAAAAACAGAATTAATTTTAAATATGTTACAAGCCTGATGTCCTTATAATATCTGAACTTGAGAGATTGCAGCACTGGAAATCGCTTTATTAAAATAAATTTTTCACAAAAAATTCTACTCGCCGTATACGAATCGTAAGGTTAACATAAAATATATAATTTTGAAATCTTAATTCCCAAACTCAAAATAAAATATCCAAGTTTCTGATACTACTTAATACTAAATCAGGAAGAATTCCGAAAAGAATCAAGCTTAAACAAATTTATATCGAAAATGGACCAGAATCGGACACTTTTTGGACCCGCCCAAGTAGAAATTTGTGACTTTTAAGGTCACAAAATTTGCGTGCGAGTCACAGTGTGGTAATTGTGACTAAATTTTGTATAAATAAAGTAACTTTGACTGTATTGAGTCACATTAACCGATTATTAACTGAAACAATGCTGATATTGTCAGTTTGACTTTGTGGTAACATTTCAGTAATTTTTGTGTACCAAATTGATCCTATTTGGGTCAAATTTTAGTAACAATAACTACACAGTTCCTCTTAAAAGTTACCTGGAAGTAACCACGATATTTTAGTCACAAATCAGTAAAAGTGACTCAAAATGTGACCATTTCGTACACAAATTTAGTTAGAGACACATTTCGGTCACATATGTGTACATAACATTTTGAAAGTAGAGCGGTTCAAAAAAATGTTTTTTTTTACGATGTGTCAGCGGATATTTATAGCGTTACATATCTTGAAAATGCTCCTCATAGGATTCTCATCATATTGAATACTGGATTTAAGCCGCCTGTTTGAAGTTGTCAGCTTTTGAAGAAATATATTGATTTTAAAAGTTGCTCAAGTTGTAAGGGCTATCGAATTTTCGAACAAGATAGGGGTTGAATTGACAAATTCAAACAGGCGGCGCTAATCCAGTATTCAATATTGATGGAAATCTCTGGAGGAGCGTTGTCAAGATGTGTAATGCTATCCGCTTACACATAAAAAAGCACAATTTTTTTTTTTAATAAATCTAATTAATAATGACTTACGTTGAAATTTTTAAGGTTAAACAGCTTCGCGCTTAAAGGTACACACGAACTACAAAGTGTAGTTATTGTGTAGGTATGAGCACAATTGTGTAGATTAAGTCATGTTAACCACACTGTGTAGGTAACAGAACATAAGTTTTGTACTGAATGGTAACAGTGTAGACACAATCGGTCACAACATATGATGCGGTCACAAATAAGCCTGACGCCATTTTTCATAAGGCATCCATTTTGATTTATAATTGTAAATAATTTCTAAAAAAGTTATTACGCAAATTTAAGGCTCAAATTATCTCAATTAGACTAATAAGCTAGTAAACGTTTTAAGATCATTCCAGCATTTTAAATCGCATTTGATTACTAAAAATTTTTTTTTATATTTTTAATATATTACTAAATATTCGATATTTACTAAGCGCATAAGTTTTTCGTTCAAGAGAATATTAATATTTACAGTAAAAATGAGCTTCGTTTGAATTTTTACGCATAATATGCAGAATTTAGTTCATATAAAAATTAAATATTATAAGTCATAATAATACGCATACATATTAATGCTTCTTACCATTGTATTCATTTATGTATGTATACTACAATGATAAAAGTAACTTAAAAGTAAAATATTTCCTACACAAAAACGTCTGCGTGTGGGTCGCTATAACTACACATTGTGGTCACAAATCAGTCACAAATTCAGTAACAATAACTACACATATCCCTTTGTCTTCCATATCTTCACTTGGTAACGGTTACGTAACATTTACGTAACATAGCGGGATTTGAGTAGTTATCTACACAAATACTTAACCGAAACAAACCGAATGTGTGGTCACAGTGACGGAACGCTGACTGAAATTTCTACTTGGGCGGAACCACTCCTGGTGATGTCACAAAAACCACCTATTTCCACTAATTGTTGGAAAAAAAATTACAGAAATAGGAGACTCTTTGAACATTTTTTTTGAACAGCGTGAAAAAATATTTTCCCCAAATTAATAGTTATATGGAAAATCAATTTCTTATGAATAATAGCTATGAACCAACGTAAAACATATTTATTGGAAAAAATATCATCAATTAATATAATATTTCTTATCAATAATTATTAAAAACAATTTTTAATACAAAAAAACTACAATAGTTACTTCCCTGATTTATAATCCTTTCCTTAAAGTAGAAAATTCATAACAATAATATAATATACTTATAAGATCAAATTTGTTTTAAGTAATGATATCAAACACATTAGATCTCCATTATATTTTGTAAGAAGATCATTAATTTAAAATCAAGTGTTCTATAACCACAGAACTCAGAAGCATTTCACTTCACTTTCACATTTTTTGTGATGGACATTTTCTTTTTCTTAACATTAAGCGAAGAAAGTTAAACAATAGCAACGGTACCAAAGATGGAATCTGATTTTTGAATGGTTCTAATAGAACACTTGTCTTTCTTTCCTTTGCAGAAACTGTAACGCTCAAAACCACTCTTACAATGCGCTGCACACATTCTTATGGACTTGCAATGTCTACATTTAGTATATTTTTCTGATTTATTTTTATATTTAATAGGAAAATATTTAATGAGTTTATGCCGTGAGTTTATTCGTTTATGAATTAAACAAAATAGTTACATCACAGAAACTATATAACCAAATCAATTTTTAGACAGGTCATATCGAAGTTTCAGGGATGCTTAATTAGGTAATTTAGTATTCGTCGAGGCTTTTTGAAAAATATTTTCTATATGACAATAAGGCATCAAATGATAAGGTTAAGTATGATGTCAAAATGATAATTGGATGATTAGAAAAAAAATTTTTTCAAAATAAGTTTTGCTAAAAACATTTTTCTTTTCGTTATGGTTGAATACACCGTAATATACAGCATGACTTTTTCAACTATTTCATATATCCACGTATAAGAAATTATTATATATATTTATATATCCATGTATTATATCAATGTGTAAGAAATATATCCATGTATAAGAATTATTATTATGTCTATGCATAAGAAATAAAAGAGCAAGCAGACGCAAAAAAAACGACTTTGAAGCCATTATGGCTTTATATAGTTTAATATAACAGTAAAAAAATCCTAACTAAATATAATTCACGGGGCACTAGGTTTTGGATATATAGTCATCAGAAAAATCATATGTATATCTTATCACATAAATACTCAAAGCTTCTATAAACTTTATTAATGCATTCTTTGGTAAATTACATAGTTCTCCACACCTTAGACTTCTTCACACTATCAGAGGACAAGTGTGTGAGTTTCTTAGTATCATAGGACAGACAAAGCAAAATGTATTAAACTCTTACAAAGGCATTCTTTTCGCACGTATGTCAATATTTAATAACATTTTGCCAATAAACAGCAGTCGAAAAAACCAGCAGGCAGGGAGAGTACATACAAAAATATAAATAAACAACCAAATTTACTTTTTTCTTTTATGAAACCGAAAGGACACATGAGAGTAAAGTAACGCCCTACGGGAAAAAAGTTTGCATCGTCACTCCATTCAAACGGCTCTTGTGAAAAGACTATGCGATCAAGGACATTCAATTGGTGCAACAAAACAAAAGCGGCACGAAAAAAATCAATTTTTGCAAACAAGAGCGTTTCGAATACAAATAAAAGAACGAAATGAAACTCCAGCGGGATATTTAAGCGGCATAGCAATTTACGTTTGCTTTTTCAATATTCCCAAAGCTCTAAGGCAATAATAACTAAAACAAGGGTTTGTTGCGAAGACAAAAAATAAATTTTATTGGGAAAATAAAATTATATTCAAATGTTATGGTTATTAGGAAACATAAAAAAAGGAACTTAAAGCCTACAAAAATAAAAACATGCAAGGAAACATCAAAACAATCAAATTCAATTGCTACATATTCTATAGGCCATTTTCAGTAAGTACATACATATGTCGGTCAGTGTTTCAATTAGTCCATACTTTGAAGGTTAACCATATAATCGTTTTCCTTGAACTGACATATATGGATTTTTTGCTCAAGTACTTACTAAAAAAAGTAGGTACTAAAAAGGTAATTTGAAATAGAAACAGGATTTTCATGAGCTCTTGACGTTCAATCACACACTAATAAAACTTCGATGAAAAACAAAAAGAATGAGTGTGAGCATGAAGCACAATTGAAACTTGAGTTTCAACTTTCGAAAATTCGAAAAAAAAATTTAACAATACATATCGAAAAAGCAAATTAGTGTAGCTAGGATAAACGAAAATATCGCACAGTATGGAATAGCGGAAATTTAAAAGTTCATAAAAATCTTAAAGTATCCAAGAAGCGTAGGCATGAATTAACTAATTCTTGGGAAATTGTGTAGATTTACTTATACACATTTTCATAGTAACAAGATTTCTTTTTGTCTTATAAAACATCATTAAAAGTAGTAAACTCATGGGTAGGGATTGTTTGAAATTGTAATTAGTTGCGAATGGTCTTTTCCTGAGGATTGCTCAGGAAATCTGACTGAATAGCTAAAGCGTCTTGGACAGCTTGCGCCCTATAATTTACTGAGTGTCATTCTAATAATTTCTTTGCTTTGTGGGATTTCGGTTACCAAATTAGGCATGAAAGTTACATTAATCTTCGCTTAAGTTGAGTTATATGACCCCATTCATAAATGGCTCAAAAGAAGGCCACAAGCAATAAAAGCTCATCTTCTAATACTAATCGTATATGTGTTGACACAGTCATGGCATCACTACCTTCCTATTGTGCCAAACGAATTCGTTTCGCGCGCTACCACGCTACCTGTCATATATTATAATATGTACTGGGTGTTTTTTTTAGAGGTTTGCTTTTCGAATAGAGATAAAACTGGCATTTTATGGTCAAATCTGGCAACTGTAATGTCATTTATGTTCAGTTTGGTTTGCCATTTCATCATGAACAGGTTGACAAAAGAACAACGCTTGCAAATCGTGCAAATTAATTTCGAAAATAATGGTTCAGTTCGCGAAGTTTACCGCAAGCTCCGTCCATTTTATGGTCGACATAATCGTCCATCAGAGCAATTAATTCGGTTAACCATGGGTCGTTTTCGCACTACGTTTACTCTATGTGATAATACGCATCCGCAGAGACGTCGAACAGTGCGCACCGAAGAAGCAATTGCCGCTGTAGAGCAAAATGTTGAAGAGGACCCGAATGAATCGATTCGCCACCGTGCACAGCAATTGGAGCTTTGTCCATCAACTTTATGGAAGATTTTGCGCAAAGATCTTGGCTTGCGACCTTACAAGATCCAGCTTGTGCAAGAATTAAAGCCGCGAGACCATGCAATGCGTCGTGATTTTGGTTTATGGGCCGAAAATGAGATTGATCTCGATGCTGATTTTCATCGCAAAATTTTGTTCAGTGATGAGGCTCATTTTTGGTTGAATGGCTACGTCAACAAGCAAAATTGCCGCATTTGGAGTGAAGAGAATCCACATGAGACCCTTGAGACGTCATTACATCCACAAAAACTGACTGTTTGGTGTGCTCTATGGGCTGGTGGAGTCATTGGGCCATACTTCTTCCGAAATAATGCTGGAGAGTCAGTTACCGTTAATGGAGACCGGTATAGAGCCATGATAACCGACTATTTTGTTCCCGAATTGGATGGCATGAATGTGGATGAGTTGTGGTTCCAACAAGACGGCGCTACATGCCACACAGCGCACGTCACAATCAATTTATTGAAGGAAACATTCGATGAGCGCATAATTTCGCGGAATGGACCTGTCAATTGGCCACCAAGATCGTGTGATTTGACACCATTGGATTATTTTCTTTGGGGATATGTGAAGTCGCTCGTCTACGCCAACAAACCAGAAACGTTAGGGGACTTGGAAGCCAACATTCGTGGCGTTATTGCCGACATACGGCCCCATATGCTCGAAAAAGTGGTTCAAAATTGGACCTGTAGAATTGGCTTTATTCGAGCCAGCCGCGGCGGCCACATGCCCGAAATCATATTTAAACATTAATGGCATAAAATTATCCTTCCAATAAAGCCAAATTGAGGGACATTAAAACGATTTTCTTGTGTTTTATTTCAATTCGAAGCTCTATACCTCTAAAAAAAACTCCCTGTATATGTCAAAGGCGAATAATATCTTTCTCTCAAAACGAATTCGTTTTTTGTTCATAAAACGCATCCGTTTCAAATTCGTTCTTTGTTCATAAAACAGATCAAATGTTTTTTAAAAATTTTTCTAAGTCCCGGAAAAATTTTCAAAAAAAATTTTGTGTCGTAATCGACATAGAAATGCTTAAAAAGTCGCAAAAAAAATAATATTTTTTTTAACACTGAAATTACAATTCAAAACGGATTCGTATTTGAAGTGCGTTACGAATTCGAAAGGGATTCGTTTTACTCACAAAAAACCAAATTCGAAACGGATTCGTTTTATGAACAAAAAACGAATTCATATTTGAAGACCATTACGAATTCGTTTTATGCTTTGCACAGAATTAGGACGGGGTCAGGAAAGCGGTGACGATTACACGCTGTCCAGTCGGAAAATCGTTTGAATGAACACAATCCGACGTAAAAATAGAATTAATTCTAAGTCGACGGGTACCCGTTGGCAGGTTACCAGTCGTACGCCGCAATTCTGTTCAATTTCACATGATCAAGTATGTTATAATTTTTGACAACGAGTAATCGTCGCCACTTTCCCGACCCCGTCCTAATTCTATTCAACACTTTACTAGCAAAAAACGAAACGAATTCGCACCCGTTTTTGTGCACCTTGGGTTTCTACATCTACAGTTTTTGTATGTATTGAACACTTTATAAAATGTGTGAGAGATTGATCAGTGGGGCATGGCACCTTTAACACATCAATAACACTTAAGTATATAACTTTATCTTTGTAGTTATAGCAGCTAAGTTGTGAAATTTGGTAACAAATTGGAAAAATGTGAGGATCCGTGGGGTGCAGCAAGTAGTACATCAAAAAGGCACAATTTTGAATTATTTTGTTAGACCTTTTCTGATTCCGATTTAGTTTGGAAGTGATATAAAAGTCCGAAGTTGAATGTCAATAGCTAGTCCAAATCTAATGTTCGGAATTTGCTATGGAATTTTTTTTGAACTTCAAACTTAGTAGTTGCTGAAAGAAACTTTGAATTTCAATTCCGTTTTCGAAGCAAGTCCGAAACGGAATTAAAGGAGGCCTGAATATTTCATTTAAAAATTATTATATAGTGAATACATTTCAAATGTAATATATTTTACAGTCAGAGTTGCCAAATGGACGGGATTAACCCGGCCGAGCCCGGAAATTATATCTGATATAGCCAGGAATTCGACGATTTTTGTGACATGCACTTAAATATTTTGTTTAAAGAGCAAAAACAAAGGTCAAGTCTTTCGTACACCACAATTGAATTACTTACGATAATATTTTATTTATATTGCTGGCCAATTGGTATCCCTGTTTATAGTTTTTATTTGATTAGAACTTAGATTTGGAAAGTTTTTTTAACATTTTGAGCTCTATTTTCGAAAAAGCAATAAGCTACGATTTACCGACCACCAGTTTCGTATTCTACAAGGGCACACCTACAAAACTGCGTATTCAAATTTTGATGTCACTCAAGTTGAGCATAAGGCTCGCTAAGGAGACACTTTGATGAATACCTTGTAAATTTTTGAGGAAATAAATATGAAACTACTTAATCTACCTACAATACACTGAACTTTGACACATTTTTACCTTTATTCTTTGTATTGCGTAATGTTATTCTAAGGTTGTAAGTGAAGCCACGCAAATCGATACAATACAAACTCGCAAACCCACACTCAGTTAATTGGCTAATCAATCAAAATGTCCCAATGGATGGCGCTGAATGATTCGCAAGTACACAAAATATGAGAACAGAAACGATACAAAAAACGTTGCAAATTTTTTAATTACCTTTGAAAGTGTAATTGATGACGATCAATGCCAACCGTGGAAGGATGTTTAAAGGTTCCGAACATCTCCCCTCCCCCCTATTTTTAAAGTAAAGATATATAAAAACTTAAGAAATATTCCTATTTTTATGAAACAACTTTGAGGCAAATCAAAAGTTCATAATAAGCAAATACGATAGCTTATAATAAGCCACAATCGGCATTTCATAAACCAGACAAAGTAAAATCCTTTATGTACATAATACTAAATTGCATCTTAATAAATTCTGTTAGGCAAGCACCCATGGCAATAACCTTTACGTTACTACGCTCGTGTTCGTAAGTACGAATAATACCAATAAATTGTATTTATCTTAAACCTAAAAAACAAATCAAATAAGAAATGGTTTATATCAAGGAGTTTATTCAAATTCAGACAGTGCAACGGACAGATTAAACAAAAACAGCAACATCAACAACAACAACATAAAAATTGGAACTCTCACATCAATGACTTTCATGCAATAACCAATGTCAATATGAAATAAAAACAACAGCAACAAAACAATCATTGTAATTCAGCAAAGCTCCCAACCCATGGGCCATGTGAATATCCTGGGGACAGGTTCACTTGCTCTTATTGTAATAACAACAAAAATGAAAATACAACAGTTTGCGATGGCCATGCAAAGGCCACAGAATAATAAACAAAATGAGCGATGAACTCGAGATCGCACATCATCCAATGGTGCCTTGATGGTGGCTCAACTCGAAAACAAGTGCGTTGAGACTGATGTAATTTACCATAGTATGCACTCATATGCTGATTGATTTCATTAACCTCTCGGGCAGCTTAAGCTTAAAGAACTTTATATTTAATTTGACAATTTGAATAAACTGGGATAAAGTTGCCACTTAAAATGCCACAGCAGGGATGGAATGACTGAAACTTTAATGATGAATGATGAAGCTATTGGCATCCTGATCAAAATTCTAAATGGTTACTGAATGGAGTCTGAACGAAGTTTAAGCGATATGGACGATCAAAAATTGAATGAACTCTCCCAATTGGTTTTAGTGTTTTGTTTTGTGTTGTTTTTTAAATATATTATGGATATTTTCCAAAGGTGTTTTGGGGGTTCAAACCCCCCCATTGGGAATTTTCGCATATAGGTTTTTATTGTCATTTGAACGAAAAATCAAAGACACACCTCATTTCAAATGGTCCTTCATATGGGTTCTGTAATGAACATTATATACCATCGAAACAAATAAATACAAATTTACTATCTTTCTAGCTTAAAGGAACATGGTGATTTTTGAATTTAGAACTAAGAAAGGTTGGAAATGGATTAATTGATTTGATGATATGCTCTTACAAGATCTAATTTTGAAAATATGTTTTTGTTATATAAATCAATCGATGAGTCGATAACAATATGTGAATATGATAGCATTTAATCGCTTGTAATCACCACATGGTCTCCAATCATTTGCATCCTTTTTTGGATATAAATGCAAAGGACACGCAGACATAAAGTCTGATGGTCGACAAATTACTGTTTTTACTAAAAAATCAAATTATTTTCGGATTTTTTTTTTTTGTATTCAATAAATCTAATATAGACTTCAATGCTATTAGCTCTTATATATTATATTAAGGCGTCAGCCATTCAATTCAAATTCAATTTCTATAGAAAAATAGCCCGGCTAGGGGACTAGTGCTTTCTCCGAAACTGGGCATGTTAAACAAAACTTTTTCTCGAATGTAGTTCAAGAAACCCAAGCTTTTAAAAGTTGTAGGGCGAATTATAGGATATTCTCTTTTATGGGAACAAAATCGATTGAGATTGTTTAAATAAGCACTCATAAGATTTATAAAAATTAGATTAGTAGTAAATTTCACAAAGAATTAAAAAAATGATCTAGGCCCAAAAAATAAATAATATTAAAACCCGCCACTTCCTAACTATTTAAAAAAAATTGCCTTTGACTGAGAATTAGATTTAAAACCGACTCTTAAACGAGGTCAATTTGCGATTTCAGTTATAAAAACCAGGGACGTGAACCGGGTGAAAAATTTGGTCGGTTCGGTTCAGCGGTTCGAACCGTTTTTGCACCTTTGGATTGGTTCGTCAAAACGGTTTTTTTTCCTTAAACCGGGGTTTCGGTTCGGTTCAACAGTTCGGGAATTAAAAAAAAACTATGCACATTTGTGTTATTTTTATTCAGTATAACATAATTTATGTCATACGCTATAAAAACGTAGTGAAAAATTCTTATTTGATAAAAAATTTGATTTACAATAATCAGTTGAGATTGATGAGAAGAATATCTTCTAACAAATCCTCATCCATATTTCTCCGCATGTCTCCGAGAATACATTTTGGGTAAAAAATGCCCTTTCTACCCAAACCTAGGTTGCTGGAACACCAAAAATAATTTGAGCTAATTCAGATAATTCTTTGTCAGGGTAGTTATTCCAAAATTTCAAAACATCAACTTTATTTGAAAGCCGCCTTGTATTATCAAACAATTTGATTTTATCTATAAATGATTTGCTTATTAACTATGTCTCATGCTTCCCTATTCCTTTGAGAATTTCATCAATTTTCATATTTAAGAAAAGGAAAAATAAAAAAGTGGGTAACATTTTTCTATTGAAAATTGATCAGAATGAACCCTCCAACCTTTATAAAAAATGGTTTGGTTTTCGGTTCGGATCAAACATTTGTGGAAAATTTCGGTTCGATTAATGGTTCAGTTAATTAGTAAAAAAAATCGGTTTTCCGGTTCAGAAGCGGTTCGGTTCAAAACCGGTTCACGTCTCTGATAAAAACAATTTGTGTCGCTTGCGCAAACCGTTTTAACCATAATTTAAAGAAATATAATTGGTATATTTCATATTTTTCATCAATGGAGGTTCAATTCCTACAGAAACAATTCCCAGCCTTAAAATTAATTCGTAAAATGAGCTATTTTATGCTCTGTCAGTGTGTTTCAATTTTTGATACAACACTCCCTATTATTCATCGTCACGATGTTCGTCTTTCTGTACATTCCACCAAAGCTGTGATAAGCAAGTTTCCCATAAAACATCTTTTTTTTTTTGACTTTTACGACATTTCTCAACTTTTTCGGCTAGTACAACTTTTCAATATTCTCCGTTTTTCAACATTCTTCGACCTTTGTCAATATTTTTCATACATTTTGGACATTTTCACCGTCTCTTCTTAACAGTCTTTTTAAATTTTTCCAATTTTTAACGCATTTTCAGATTTTTTTCTATCTTATTCAATATTTTGAAAATTTTTTCGACTTATTCAACCTCTTTCAGGTTTTTGAAAACTTCGTAGTCGCAGAATCAAAACGAAAAATCGAAAACGAACATTGGTCGGTCTTTTGGTGCTTTAAAGTAATGAAACCAAATTTCACAAAAATACAAAAAATGGTATTGCCAAGCATCAGACAAAAAGTTGGCAAATTTTGAAAAGAGATCAAGGCACTTCCCATACAAGCAATAACTTCAAAACGCTACGCAGAGAGCTATTTAAGTAAATATTTTCAAATTCAATGTGGATACGTTAAGTCAAATCAGCCAGCATGTAGTGTGGTGAAAAAATATCCTTCAAATAAAAATTTAAAGCTTACGCGCACTTTTACTGTTAACGCGGTGTTGGGTATACAATTTTTGGCGAGGTCAAATATAACACCTTTACTAGTTTTTCATTATGTTACTACACACAATATGAGTGGATGCATATTCTGCCAAAGTACGATTTGAGATAAAGTTTCGTCATTACAAAAATACCAAAAATGACAAAAACAAAATATCAACTCTGTGCAAACTGCTTGTAACAAAAGGTTTATTTTACCCTCCAGCATTCATTATCAACATTTGCACACCAACCAAGAAGTGGAAGAGGAAAAGGTCAGCGTAAATGTCAAAATGCAGCTATTTGCTCTAATGGATTTCAAAGTAAAACAATGGATATCACATTGCAACACTCTTTCAGATACTGCTCTGTATTGTCACAAAACTTTTTTTTTTTTGTTGGCAATGTCACATCGGTATAACGTATTTTTTAAATTTTAAAGTAAATACTAACGAGAAATTGAAGCACTTCAAAAATAATTATGATGTTCTTATAGAACATTTGCTTCCAATGCTCTAAGCACTTTTTGATGTTGCGGGGAAGAGCTTCCATGGAAGCTCAATAGACGCTATGGTCAAGCGAATCATATACATTTGAACATTGAGTAAGGCACATTAATTTTTGGACTTATCAGTTTTTTTCAGCAATGCAC
Source organism: Tricholauxania praeusta (assembly GCA_949775025.1). Taxonomy (NCBI): domain Eukaryota; kingdom Metazoa; phylum Arthropoda; class Insecta; order Diptera; family Lauxaniidae; genus Tricholauxania; species Tricholauxania praeusta. The sequence goes on from OX459031.1 coordinate 38,464,652, forward strand.
AGTAGAGATGCTCAAATAAATGGCAAGAGTATATTCTCATTTAAAAAAATAAAAAAAATATTCCTAGGGTTGCTAACAGACCTGCAAAATTTTCATGTTTCGGAATTTGGACAAAAAGATGAAGAAAATTTGATTTTTTGTTTTCTTATTTATAATATTTTTTTTTTTAAATTTTGTTTTCCTTATGTACACATAAGAAAGAATCATTCACTAACTTAGAATCAAACACTATGTAACCTCATTTTATTGTTGCATTGAAAATGGCGGTTTCAAAGAGGCCCCCATAAGCTTTTGTGGTTTACATAGGACGAAAAAAAATATCACAATTTTTCGTTCCCACACAAAAAAAAAACATAATGAGGCCCCTTTAAGCTTAGGGCTATAGTCCTTCATAGCTCTACCTAAATTCAGCTGTCACTACACCAGCCAATCCAGAAACAATTTTTTGAAGAATATACTGGAAATTTACCACATAACTTTAATCTTAACCTCATTTGTCTCAAAAGCTAAAATTTTCTCACTACTATCTTATCAACCATTTGTAATCATGGATTTTAAGTTCGTATGTTTTTATATAAAAGACTAGCTTTCCCGGCAGACGTTGTTCTGCCCTTTCCGGAATCAGTCTATTTTTCAAGTGAAATTATATCCTGTCCCTACTCTTTTACATACATATAGTACAGTATAGCAGACTTGGCAGACGTTGTTCTGGGCTTACTGCTAGGTGGTGCGATGTCTTTTAATTTATCACAGTTTTTGTCTTTATATAATTACCAAGTCTCATTCATCTGCATGAAATAATCGCAGTTATATACAAAATGTTGTTTTATTCGCATAAGGAAGGTGTGGCACCAACCATTTTTTCATTGAAACTTCTTTTTGTCCGTACTTTTTATGTATGTTTACAGTCTCATTCATCTGCATTACAAATTTTGGTATTTTCTTAAATGGGAGGCGTGGTACCGCCCATTTTCTCTCGTACCTTTTGTGTATACATGTACCCAGTCCCATTCATCTGCATTCAATAGTTGATGATATATGATGAATTTGAATTCTCTTAAAATGGTGGGCGTAGCAACGCCCATTTTTGCAACTAAACTATGCTTAGCACTTTGCATAAACCATATGAAACATATGTACAAAATTTTATCCATCTGCGTCAAATAGTTGCTTTGGTACACATAGTGTTGGTTTTTTCTAATATTATAGGCGTGGTACCATCCATTTCTTCATTTTAGCTTTCTTTTGCTCGTACCTTTAATAAATGTACCAAATCTTACTCATCTGTTTCAAATAGTTGATGATATATGATAAATCTGACATTGGAAGGCGTGTCATTACCCATTTTTCTAAACCAAGATCTCATTCATCTGCGTCAAATAGTCGATGAGATATGATCGGTCTTCGTGATAATTCAATTAGTGAAAATCTTATTTTAAAAATATTTTTGTATGAGGACCACCCTAAATATGCACCTTAAATAAAAGTTTTATAGCCTACAACTTATTTTCAGACCTACCAAATATACACAAAAAATTTCATGAAAATCGGTCACGCCGTTTCGGAGGAGTTCGGTAACAAACACTGTGGCACGAGATTTTCATTTGAAGTATAAAATTAACTAACTACGAATATTTGCATTCCTATTTTCAATAACCGAAAAACGAATGTAAATTTTGAAGTCGTTGTTAATTGCCAGCACTGTGCAAAGTTGAAATATATCGTCTATCAATAAATAAATTAAAAAAGGAAAGTTGAAAGGATATATGCAGTGTGCGAAAACAAAGTTTCAAGTCTGTGAACGACTTTTATATGGCATTGATTTTTAATTACAGCAGACTGTTTCATTTTGTTTTGATGTGTTAATGGAACATTTATTTGATTTGCAATTAAGCAGAATCAATTTTGCTTTCGCAAATATGTCTTTAGTACACTTGGCACTCTTAGTACACTTGTAGAGATGCCTTAGTAACCAAATATGTATGTGCGATGGCTATGAAAATGTTATTGATGTTCGTAACTTTGTTCACATGAATCTAGTCATGTTATTTCAGACATCTGTTCACATGGGATTAAGAGATTTATTACACACATCAAATAGCAATAGCATTTATGTGACAAACGACGAAGATTTCAATTAAGAAAAATGTTAAATTAATCATCTTTTTTAAACTTTAAGATAAAAATTAGGTAATTTTCTCTAAGATTCCTTTAGGTATTTCCCTTTTTTTTCTTGAAGTCCTTTGCTTTTTACCTGATCCTTAATAATTAGGTATAATTAATATGGAACCAAAAGTTTGGGAGGCAAAGGAAATAGTTGTGAAGAAAAGGAAATTAGGAAAAATTGATATGCTCTATTGAAATCGGGTACGACAGGTATCATCTATATAAATAAAATGATAGCCGTTTTCGATGAACAGGATTCACGCAAAATCTACTGAATCAATTTCGATTAAATTTTCTTAGTTATCTTTCTTAGGCGCTTGGTCTTGACATAGAATTAAAGTTATCACGATATTTTTCTTAAATATCAAAATATTAAAGTTTTAAAATTGCTAAAAAAAATTAATTTCATAGAAAGAAGCAAGTAAGCATAACAAATCGTGTAATGGCAAGTTAGTGGGTTATTAAGGGTGTGTGCGTTTTATTTTTATATGGCAATGCAATGGACGACAAAAAACGGAATTTTACTCTCGCTCTCATTCTCAATTTGTCAACACAACAACGCGGAATTTGTGAACAATGAAGAATGAAAAAAAATTACAGTACGTTCACATACGTAGAAAACACACATGCTGTCCTACATGGCTTGACAACATGTGTAACTGTCAATATTGCTTTGCGTTCACATTTTCGTGCATGCCATCAAACATCAATTGCAGAACAATTTATGAGCGTCCACATCGAAGTGAACTGCACGAAATCCTATTTAAAATGAAAAATATTCACTAGGCTTGACAGTCAGTTTACACAGGTTGTATGGTTGGACAAGCCAGCAGTAAAATCAACATTTTTTGAATCCATCCAACATGTGTGTCAAGCTGTCGTTCCTAGACTTCACATTATCGAACATTGATGTTGGACAACATGTGTGATAATGTGTACTAGGCTAATTGAATGTGTTAGTTAGTGTGTGTACTTTGTTTTTGTCTTTCACATGGCAATGCAATGGAATATTTATGGAAGATAAAACAACAAGAACTCTAGATCTGTGAAGAAGAATCCAAAATTGACGGTAGTTCTATTAAAAAAAAGTAAATTGTTTGCCTTCGCAGAAAAACAGGCTACGCGTACAAAGTCGCGGGCATCTGCTAGTTAAAAATATAAACGAATTAAAAAAAAAGGATTTAGGCAAAAGAAATATGTACAAGAGACGAACAATAAAATCATGGATTCTTTCGCAAGCCAAATCAAATAATTAAAAGATGCAGAATTCGGGAGAATTATGAAGTTTTGAATTTCTGGGTAAATTGCATAACACTTAGCGAAATCATGTCGCAGACAACCCATTGAACCAGACAGTAGATTAGTACTAACGCTGATGTATGTATTTAGCACAAGGCGCGAAATGACAATTGCTTGCTTGGAATTTTCAGCTTGGACTAGAAACTGTTAGCAGAATAATTTTGGGAACAAACGACGTCGCGCTCAGTAGCGTACCGTGGGCAATTGGCGCCCGAGGCGAAGAGTTAAATGGTAAAAAAATCCATAAGAATTGGTAGTTATGCTAAAAAAAACAAAAATTTAATTTCATACTACGAGGACCATTTTGCCGCCTCTAAGGCTATGCGCGCGAATCAGCCGCCCCTAAGTGCGATTATGGTTGCGCACAGATTCAAAAGTGGAATTACATATATGAGACGTTCTTTTACAGACCGAAAACTTTCTGACTGACACATTTTTAAATTATTCCCGCCTTTTTTTACATGTTCTAGGCATTATATGAGTGAACATGTGTTGCAGGAATTTATTTGTTGCGGAAGATATTGAGAGATATCGAGCTATGAATCTCGAACAATTTACGGCTTATGGTGTTTTATGGTCATATCTCATGTATTATATCTATTCAAATTGTCATATCTCCGGTAAAGACCGTCTCATATACGAAAATTCATGACTTTCCATGGACAATATTTAATTTTTACTATTATGCAACTTCCAGTGATTATGTACAACACCTCTCTTTCACAAGCTTTTGATTTCATTGTCACAATAAGCATTATATGTGTGTCAGAAAAATACATTAAAAAATATTTTTTATAAACATCTAGACAATTTGGCAATTTTTGACACGCCCTATTGTATAACTTTACAATTTTATTTTTCAATAAATCCTCAACATTTTAAAACTCTAGTTGATAACATACCCAGTAGGCAAGGGCAGGAGCTAACAGTGCTTCTAGAAGGCCTTCCTTGGGAAGTATAAGACCTTCCACCCTCCTTTCAAACGTACTTTCTTTTTTATATGAAATGTCCAAAGAAAACAGGCCTTCCTAAGTAGGCTTTCTAAGGCCGCTTGCCGTAGTAGGACTTTCAGAAGTACTTGACAAAAATTAATTTTTAATACATCGTAAAAAACTCTAAATATTAATTGTTTTTATTTTATCCGCGCCATCTCACTTGTGTTGATATTTTAATGATTTTTTTTTTTGTGATGTTTTTTAATTTACAATTTGACAAAGAATACACAAAACTCTACCTCCTTAACATAACATGAAAGAACAGAAGACTAGCTTGGCAATATGCACACCTCTCTTAATTTCTAACCATGTGTATACTTTTCATGTCGTATATGTACAATGCATATGACAAAAAAGTAATGCCGAATTATAAAACATTGCAATACACGAAATAAAAAAAGAGACTGAAAAGCTTTAAAGTAAATGGGGTCCTTCTTCTTTGCCTTCTAATATCAGGCCTGATAGCACGACAGTTCTGGGAAGGCATATTATGCCTTCTGTGATTGTATTTTTATTTGCATGAAAATCTAGTTTTTACAAGTGTTTATATAATCGCAGCAGTGTAAGCAGGCCTTCTCTGAGTCAGGCCTTGCTCATTTGCCTGCTGGGTACATACGTACATATATTCATGTATAGCACCCCATGCATAATTTCAGTCCCAACAAATCGACCCTTATTTTATAATGATACATATATTAGATGATAATACAATCTTCACAAAAAGAATCAAATCCTGAATTATGGAAACATAACACAGGTGGACTTGAGTACGTACAGAGCGGGTGTGCATGCTAGTCGTGCCTGGTCTATGCTGGTCGGCTAAGTCGGGGTTCGTGCTCTATACTTAACTCTGCCTATTATCATATATATAAAAGAATTCATGCACAGGTAATCAAGAACTAAAAACCATACAGCAAATAAAAACAAAATCTTCTAATAAAATCAAAATGTATACGCTGCAATAAATGGTATACTAATCAAGACGAAAAGAAAACCGATTCGAAATTAAATAACTCACCAAATGGCATTTTTAATCAAAATGTATTCGTCTTTAAGGTACAGATAAAGATTGTTCGCATTTTGAGTGAGAGGCAAAGATGTTGCTGCCTCAGGTCTTAACCCTAACCCAACCATAGAATGAGAGACCTAGATTCTCTCCCAAACCCAACCAAAACTACAAACTAGAATGTGTATTTCATTACCGCAAGACTTATAAAAAGTGTCTACAATTTATTCATTTTTTTATAGAATAAAAAAAATTCAAGATACAAAGTATATAATGGGAGCAAATTCCATTATATAAATGTGCATTAAAATTAGGAAAATGATGCTTACAAATTTAGAAAATATTTTAAGGTATATCTTAAGTCATAATTTTAGAATTAAATAATGTGAATTGCAAACAATTAACTAAATCGAAAGCTTTAACGTTCCATACTTCAAAATGTACGTTTTTGGTTGCTAACACTGTATGTTCTAATTAGAGCAAGAGAGTGAAAATTACAAAAAAAAACTTGAAATTTAGCGAAACTAACAAAGTGCTCGCTCAAAAATTACATTCGACTTACGCGGAACGCTTGAAAACGAAACATAATAATTGATTCCAAATTTGAACGATTATTATGAATGCTTTTGTTTTTTTTTTTTTTTTTTTCAATTTCTTTTCAAAAACCAAAGCTTTAAGAAAGCATAAAGAGAGTAATATTAATAATACTAATAATAATAATTGAGTAAAAATGAGAAAAATAAAACTTACATTTTGATCTTCTGCATCAACGACGATGGGCCCATTGTTGTGATGTTATGCTGCTTTTAGAAGAATGTTAGCTCTCTTGGTTTTTGATCGAAAATTTTACTTTTACTAATTCCTAACTTCTTACACTCTTTTTGCTTTAACTGATTTTGTTTTATTTTACTTTTAATGCTTAATTATCTTATTTTTATATTTAACTACATAGTTTGAGATACGTGGGTATTCTTAAACCCCTGCACAAAATTTTATGAATCAATTAGATGCAAATAAAAATGTATAGTATTATTTAAATATTCATATTTAAATAATTCATTGAATTTAACATGAAATTCCAATTGAAGATATCATATAAAATCCTCTGAAATTTCGACCAAATTATTGTTCATTTGCTTATTGCATTTTTGTTTAAAACTGTTGAATTATGCGTTAATAGAAATAAAACGATATCAGTTATATTAAGAAATTTTAAATTATCCTTAGATTTAAGTAGATTATGCATAAAGAAAAATTCATCAATTAGACTTAAGAAGTTGTAACATTAAATTTAAGTAATTCAATTTAAATTTAAAGAATTCATTTAGCTTAAATAAATTTTAAGATTTAGATTTTGATTTAAACTTCATATTTCAAAGAAATGAAATGAACTGATGTGGAAATTAAATTCAGTATTTAGTCAAAAAAAAACTGATATGCAAATTTAATAAAAAAAACTATTTAATTAAACATTTTAACGGGCATTTTTCTGGAACAAGAAAAAAATGTAATTGAGAAGCGCGAATGACACCATTTTAAAACTTAGCATATACATACATATATACATATATACGTATATAAATATATGTACATATATATGTACAATCAAAGATTTTAAAATGGCTTTATATATATATATATAAATATATATATATATATATTTTAATACGACGATAATTTGAAATTATTTGAAAAGACGATGATAGTAAATTTTCCCCAAAGCCTAACGCATTTTGCATCAATTTAATTTTATAGTTGAAATGCAATTTTCGAAAGTCGCTCGAATATGCATTTATAATTTATAATCCAAATTAGTTGTAGCGTGTATATAAAGCTTCTGTTTTTCACTGCGACTTAAATTTTTGATGGTGGGAAACTTAAACTTCTTTTTCGATCGTAGCTACAATAGAAATTTCCTTTTTGTATGCGAGATGAGATTTTTGTTCGGCGTTCAGTTGAGCTTTCGCTTATCAGGTTGCTTAAATTTTGCGAGTCTTCAAGCCAAATGAACTAAAAATTCTAGAATAAAACAACACCCATTGAAATGCACGCACTGATATGCTCCTTTTATAAATTTAACAAACCTTAATTCCTGATAGAATATTTGCTTTTTAATTCCTGATTTTAAAAACCTTCTTTGAAAATGTATGATAGATGTTAACACTTTTCACTTTAATATAAATTATCACTTTTTGATTTTTAAGCCGGTCTTAACTCCGCTGTTGTCAAAATGCAAAAGAATGCAAATCTCTTTGCAGCTTCGCATCACAGGTCTGATACAATACCGCGTTGCCCGAAATCAAATGATTTTGGGTGAAACGGTACTGCAGAAAACAAGTTTCTCCAAAAAAAAATCTAAATGTTCGGCGAAGCTATTCCATTCATACCCTATCCTAACATTTATAATATAAACAAAGTACTTGCTTTGTAATACGGCAGGCCAAGCTGTATCAAATTTGAGCGAACGTAGAGTACGTAGCGACAAAAATCCAAGTTTATACACACTAACGTGTGTAAGCTAAAAAAATTAGTGTACCGAAATGGGCAACTACAATATGCCTTAGTGCGCACGAAAACATAGAATTTGTATAACAGTTGACGTTATATGTGTTTTGCGTATCTTTATACAAATTTTTCTTTGCCTATTACAATTTGCTAATTTTTAACTTTTATAAGAACAAAATTTAAGCAAAACACATGGCACTTTAATTTTGACTTAGCTCTTTCACCAATATAGGCATCTATTTATTCAATTACTTATATTTTGTAGGAGCAATGTCCTTAATAAATTGTAATTTTCGTAAGCTAAAACTCCTTCGTTATCATAGTAGGTACAGAGTACAAGATACACAATCTTTGCGGCATAATTTGATTGGGTGTCTGTCTTCAAGTCTGTTGCAGTAGGTTTGCTTTGAAATGAGCAATGTTAATATAACGCTTCAAGTGCCGAGAGACGCCTATGGTTATTCATTATTTATTCATTCTTTTGCTGACATAGATACTCATACATACTATATAAGGATTAGAACACAGATACTACATACATACAGGCACAAATCAAAGAGCATAAAAATAAACAAACGAATTTCAAATGTTCAGAGTTGACGAAAATAAGAATTTGTCTATGGAAAATTTTAAATTGAATCAAAAGCGCTGAAAACAGCAAATAACAAATTAAAATGCGAAATAAACGAAATTCAAAGGAAACAAGTACAAAAGAAAAGAAAATAGAAAACAAAATGTCCGTTAATGATTAAACTTTTCAGGAAATTTTTACAGAAAAACATCTTTAGAAATTTATTTTGGCTTTTATGCTGCAACTTTACACTCACAAATCAATGCAGCAAATCGCGTCATCTGTGGATAACTTTTCCAAACTTTTACCATTACGCTACTACAATATTTTGTTAAAATTAAACTTCTTTTCATCGTAAAAAATCAAGATTTTGATAGCTACAAATATTTTGAAGAAATAGGATCGTAAGCATTCAGGTCATCTTTTTCTTTGGTAGTAAACTACTGCAAAATTTATACCAAAAACGAAAACTTTTTTCAAAAGTATGGGAGTCTGCAATGCATTACGTGACGGTTATTTTGCCGATATCATTTTTCGTGTTTAATATCAGTGCTTCCGTAACATATCTACATAAAAATCTCTGGAGTTTATCAATATTTACTGTGTCTAAGTTAACATTTAAATTGTAACCTCCAATTAAATCATCGTCTATTAACATATAGACAAACAAAGCCTTAATGATATCTAGGACACATTTCCTATTCCACAATTGTCAATTTCCAATCGCAAAAAATTGCACAGCACTGACTTACATATAAGATAAATACTGAAACCTTTACGTGTGGAATATATTGTAAAAGCATAAAAAACACAAAAAAAAATGTTGTCGCACCTTAGAGTTCACGGAGTAACAACTTGGAGTATTTTTACTATCGCCATGAAATTTTACAAAATGTGAAAGTGAAGAAAGTAATTTCATGTTTTGTGTAATAAGGACATACGTTTCTGAAAGAAACGGTTTACAAGTTTGACAAATTAGAAAGGATGACACCAAACGTGTCAAAAACTTACGAGCTAAAAAAGGGACAAGCTCATAGAGCAGACTATTACTTTAAGGTTAGGTAAGCGAAAAAAAAAACAAATTTTTTTGATTAAAAAGAATGCAATTGCGAATGATGTTTCAATTTATTTGGGATAAATTCTGTATTCTAGTTTTTAGCAGTATTTGCGTGGAAATACTTACATATATTACTCAATCAATAGGAACATTTTTTGCACATCAACTTCAAGACAATTTTATTAGTCATATAATAATATCTAAAACACATAATGTTCTGGATATGGTATACACAGAGCAATAAAGTTTTATGGAGGAAAGTGTATAATTTTCTAGAGGATACGTCTCGATTACTTAAGTCCTATAAATGTTCTTCGACTGAGATATTTAGAGTTAGTAGAATGAATAAATTAATATTGTACTAAGCATCAAATTAGAAACCATATTTTCAAATCATGACACCATATTCTTCGCTTCACTAAAGTTCAAGTGTTTGAATAGATGAATATATTATGCGGATGATTAAAATTGACGTATATTAGCATGAGATTGCTCTCGGAAATGACCTTAACATCTTGACAAGAGTTGTACACAGAAATATATTTCATATAGAGTACAATTCATGACATGAGCCGAAAAGCATAATGTGATGAAAGTAGTATGGAAAGAAAAATACAACAAGTTCTTATACCAAAGAACTCTCTGTACGGCAAGATCTGACCAAGTCACGCTCCATTTAACTGTCTTTTAAAATCCAAATGTTTGGCATTTTTATGTTTTTATTTGTTAACTTTAAAATTATGCCCAAAATTAAAATTGGTTCAAAGTCATAAAAAATATAAAGCCCGGATCGATTTTTGGTCAATAAAATTTCCGTACGATTAGTTTTGATATTTTGATATGTTGGCATGACATGGCATGTATGTTTTGAGATTTTCATAGTTTGTATATTTATTATTAAAGTTTATTTTTAAGCTTAAATATACAAATTGAAAGCTTAAAATATTTTACAACTATAGCTACTGAGGCCCTAAGCTAAGAAATATATTTTGTATTGAAAATTTGCAAAACATAACAAATTTAAAAATCATTGTTTAATCAAATCTTATGGAACGGTGGTTTTATTTAACAAAAATCGTTACAATTTGTTCTTTTCTATAACCTTAATCTCAATATATTTTTTGATTCAAGGCGTAGTTGCCGAGCAAGCCTACAAAAGCTGAACAATATCGATACTGAAAAAAAAAATTGGTTTTCAAAATTCATTTAGAAAGACGTAACTTCACCAAATTATGTCGAACTGACATCCATAGTACAGGAAATCGATAAGTTTTTTTTTCTTCTCCAAAAATATGCTTCAAGTTACATTCTTGATCGAATTTTTTCACTGAAAAACTTTATCAGAAGCTCAAATGTTGTTTTTGGGCTGTTGGCCTGACGTAGACAATTTTAGTCTGATCCTTTTGAAATATTTATACATATGAAAAAATATTAATAGTTAAATGATTATGGAACTTTAGCCATTTTTCGCAGCGATCAACATTTTATGTAAAATTTTACAGGTTGATACTATGCTTTATGTATGCAAGGAAACATCACAGATCACCACTTGAAAGCTCATTTTAAAGGGCAAGGATGGTACTAAATGATGCTTTTGTTAAAAATAAGCTGATCAACTTTCTTTGAATCCTATACATGGCCTCGAAAGTAGACAAAAAAACATCATGTTTCAGATAATTAACCTCAAATATTTCAGGATTCCGACATGATAGGTCAATTCTGAGGCCAGATTCGGATTCAGCGTAAGAAATTACGTCGAAAAACGACCCTTTTTAGCCCAACAACACTAATCACTTATTCATTTAGATATCTTTTTTGTAAAAAATAATTTTTCCATACAATTTACATGTAAAACTAACAGGCTCCGGCGCCACCTTATAAAATTGAGTTACAGAGCTGAATTTTCGTGAACTTTTTCTTCATATCATAAACTTACTTTTTAAGCAACAGCACCTTAAAAAAAACAAAAAAAAAATTTGAATCACCCTAATAGACATATTCTTAAAATCTCATCATTATATTTTTGGTTGATGTCTACGTCAGCACTCAAATTGCACCCGCTATATTAATGAAAATCTATCGAAAATCTAATTTTTAATTAATTATTTTAATCTATGTTTTATTTTTGCGTTGGACAGTTTTGATAATTTTTTTCTAATTTTGCAGATTTTCTATTTCTTCAGTACGTTTGGCTTCCATTAAAACAAAATTACAATAAAAAAGTCGGTTTCTTGACTCTTTACATGTTTTTAAGTCCAGCTTTTTTAAAATATCTCACAGGCGGGATCTGGTTGGAAAAATCCCCAAATGAATCAATGTCATTCAAAAAGCAAAATGGTTTCCGATTTTGCGTGGAATGTATCATATGCACAGCTATAGAGATTTAAAAAATAATAATATAAATGGGTGTATCTATAATCCTTAATAATATGCACCTTAAGTGCTCAAAAACGACAGACTTCGAAGAAGCAGCGCTGGAATCGTCTGCCATTACTATATTAATGTTTTTTAGAGGTAAAGGAACCAAAAAGCAGTCGCGATAAAATTATTCAGTACATTTTTTACAACTTCGTAATATTTCAATTTTTAAATGTGACCATAACTAAATAGCAGAGGTTGTTTTTCTCGTTTCTTATGACATAATCCATATAATAATCGCAATCTGCCTGACAATAAAATCACTTAAGTTTGTATTTATGTATTATGAAGTTTTGATAAAAAATGTAATTACTCCTAAACGCAACAACAAAAACGTCTGCCTTTTGCATTTATCTGTTTTTGCATTTATCTGTTGATGGCTGCACCATCACTTTTTTTGAATTAGAAATTCTCTGAACCTACATCATCCAATTTAAGCCTAAACCAAAATAGACGAGACGAGACATAACGAGTAAGCTCGAGTGTATGTAAACCAATGTTGATAGCCAAGATGAACCTACGTAATTGATCGAAAGTAAACGAAACATTTTGACGAGACGTAAGAGTTCCGTAAGAACCGAACTTCAAAACGTTGCTACTCGTCATAACAGCTTTTTCGGTTCGTTGGCTAGCGTAACATTTTGGGTTTAACGTCAAAACAGACGAAACGAGCGGAAACGTTCGTTCAATTGCTACCGTTTCGTCACGTCTATTTTGGTTAAGGCTTAAGGCATCAAAAAACCACGTAATTTCACTCTATACATTCGCCGGTGCAGTTATCGTGGTCCGTTGTCTCGCTTATATTTTTAAGGATCTTCCGAGATTCTCGCGCATTGCATCAACATTCTCGCGTCGTGCAGTTAGGCGTTGAATTATATGACGGTGTTATTATCGATGATAAATTATTCCGCAAATAAAACGACGCAATAATTCCGTGGTCATTTTTTCTCACATTTGGGGGCCAATTACGCACAACACGACGATGAACAATTTAACATTAAAACATAATTTTTAATTTGTAATTCATCGGATAATTATGTAAGTAGTTGGTCATATCAAAGATGCACAACTTCTTTATAGCATTACGGATAAGAAATGTTGCTTTTTACGTTTAAACTCCGTAGCACTATCGCACGTGTCATATAAATTGTGGTTCAAGACAATTAAATTTTTACGCTTCCAGCATCAGTAACTTACTTTTCTCAGAAAAAAAAAACACAACCGCGCCATCCACAGACAACACCCACATCTAAGTGAATCCCAGTAGATGATGATTATACGCAGAAGAAAACACTGTGGCAGAGTCAGCAGGGACTGCGGTAGGTTGCAGTATAATTAACAAAATATATTAAACATTTAATTTGTGTAAATCCGACTGGCTTCAAGTTTCAAGTCCACATTAAATTGTTGCTCCAAATGTTTTTATTTAGCTAACGCGATTTTAATTTGAACACAAAATACCATCGTGCCCAAATTAATTAGGGGGGTTTTCGCAAAAACACTTTCTTGGAGAGAGTAATTGTGCTGTCTGACGTTGGAGCAGCAAAGAACTTTGAAATGTTTTTTCCTTTGGTTATCTTCTTCTTAAGGAAAAACTAATGATAAAAGCAAGACATTTTCAGGAAATTTTGTGGCAGCCACATTCTTTTGTAGTGGTTAGGAAAAACAAGTTGTAGTTTTCTTTGAAATTTGTGATTAGAATATGAAACTAAAGAGGGTTTTTCTGGTTTACAATTAAATACAGGTGTCTTTTACACATAACAAAAATATCCTTAAATTCTTGAATACGATTCAGAAATTTAATTTTTCATAATAAATTTATCAAATCATGTTGCTAGAACTTAAGAAATTACTTCATTTGTGTTTTTGGAACAAAATTTCATAATAATATTTTTGTACAGAGCTTATTGTTCAGTAGGTACTTATAGTGCAAAAAAACACAAAAATTTCAAGCGCAAAATTCATTAAAATGAGCAACGAGCTGCTTATACTAGTTTCAATTACCGCTACGTCATATCAACAGTAAGCTTTGTTAGCCGAAGTTTAGTAGTCGTCTGCAAGCCTACTATGTTCTATTTCTTGCGTTGATCAGTTAAGAATCACAACAAACAAATATGACCATGTGCGCCAAACTTCTACATTTTACATGAAATTGCTTTTGTAATCGCTTTGATATCACACATTTCTTCACTTGACATTTCTTTGATTCAAAAAATTCAGCAAAAGCTTTTGAAATTCTAGTCAGTAACCACATTAAAGCTCACCTCAATATCAATAAATATTAGCCCAATTCACGATCCGGTGCAAATGACATTGCAAAACTATGCAATTGCAAAACTTTGCAGCGAGTTGTGAGCAATTTTTCATGTTTACTTTGCAATGCTTGTGCAAAACAAACATGGTGAGAGAATTGTATAAGAAAAAGAGAGTGACAAAAACCAAAATTTGTAAACAATAAATTTTTGCTATTTTGGCGAGAGAACTGTATAGGAAAAAGAGAGTGACAAAAACATTTGCTATTTGCAATTGCATTTTCTACAAATGCTATAGGGTTTGACTGTAGCATTTTTGCAACACCGTAGCATATGCAAATGTGTATATTTTGTTGTTGCCATTGCAAACTTTGCAATAATATTTTGCATATGCTCTTTTGCAAGACCATATGCACCGCATCGTGAATTGGGCTATTGGCAAGACATCAGTCAGGATTTAGGAAAAATTGTAGCTGTACTACAGCACTATTGAAAGTAAGACGGTATTCACGATCTGTGGTATTTTTAGTATTTTTTGTAAATGCTTGCAATTTTTGCTACACATTCTGAGCGCTCTAAAATGTTTTTTTCTTTATTAATTATTATTTTGTTTATTTTTTTTGTTATGACAACTTTACTGAACAAATGTACAAATACTAAACAAAAGTTACAATAGGGTTTTGTCCATGAATCAATAAAATACAGATTGCGCCATCCGGCGCACGAAATTTGATTTGTTCTGCGCACGTTCAGCACTGACGTAATTTTAAACATGTTCCTATTGGCTAAAAACTGTGAGCAGGAGAAATCAAAAAAATATGAGGAGAGCGTAACAGTGGAACAAATTGACTCGTTAATGTACATTATTTGATAGTACGTAAGGTGATGTGATATCGGTTTATTTTTTGGTTTTTGTGTCAAACTTCGTAAGAAATTTAGTATGGTGCAAGCAACAATGTTTAATAAAACTTAGTCAATATTTTTTGAATTGAACTTAGAAGGTACTTACAATTACATATTACATATATTACATCAAATAAGGAAGTTTGAAGGTTCTTTGTTTATGTTGTAATTTTATTCTAGCTAATACAGTGTTATTGACTGGGTAATGTCGGCTTTCGTCCAGTTCTGCCTTTTATCGCCATTCTTCATTTTTTTCACCTGCCCTGCAGTAAATATTCGCCCCAACGTTTCTTCAAAATTTCGGTTATATAAACTTACGCTATCTAATTGTTGACGCAGCTCTTCTATTGTATGCAAAGATTGGCTATGAAAATTTTTCATTGTGTCATTTTCGAGCCGCAATGACACTCTATAGAAAATTTAAGTTAATTTATCTCAGGAATTTCGTTGTACCGTGACTATTTTCAACTTTTTCTTATAATTTACTTACATTTGCTGTTCCAAAGCACGTATTTGAAGGTTAAGAGCATTATTTTTAATGTCTCTACACTCATACCATGTTCTATAACAACACTATTTTCGTCGTTGCATTGTTGTGTGAAGTTTATCTCTTGTAAAGGCTGTTTAACACTTGGGACTACATTTGGCTTAAGCTTGGGCACATTATTTAAAGTTAGTCCTATTTAATATACATAAGATGACGTCACGTTAGAGGCTTAAGTATACACTCAGCTGACATGAGTTGCACCTTACCCAATTCAAATTTAAAATTTCTCTCAAAGTCTTCATTTTTGAAGTGCAACGAGCATATTCTGTCATGCTTAGTAAGTGGTCTGCTTCTTGCGCAAAAGTTAAACCAGCACTTCAATTGCTCCGGCTCACTTGGAAACCTGAAGTAATGTATTACTTCTCCAGAACCTATTATACCAATCATATATAGATTTCGTCTTAGCCACAAAATATATTCAAATTTATTCCCAAATATCTTACTTTTTTTGCGGCTGTCTTGCTTGCAACTGCCCACTGTACACTTCATGACTAGCAAAACGTCAATTTACGTTATTTATTTTTTTTTTTGTTTTAAGCTTATTGAACTTATTGAAAGTTGTTTTATTTGCTGGTTTTTCACTTAAAATAATTAATTAAACACTATAATTGCACTTGAAGACTTCAAAACAAAAGGTTTTAGCGATTTCAAATTTTCAAATTTTCAAATTTTTTGTAAACAATCTCTCTCACAATACTCAGAGCAGAGTTGCCAAAACTCAAAATACGATATAATAATAATAAATTTTTTTGTAAGATCTGTTCAAAGCGAAGAATGTTTTATCATTCTTAGGTCAAAGAGGCACGTAAAACATTTAATTTATAACTGAATTACAATATCTACGTAAAAAATATAATAACGATAGCATATATAGCGAATTCCAGTCATTGGTGACACAAAAGTCAACATAAAAACAAATAAATAAGATTTGATTTCACAGAGCATAAGGTTGGCAACCTTGGATGTTCAACGCTGACGTCATCAGACGTCAAAACATGCGCATGGCGCAATCTGTATCTTATTGATTCATGGGTTTTGTCATTGTATTTTTGATATTTAGAGTATTTGAAAAAAGCAATTGTTTTGTTTTTGTTAAGATATCAAATTTACTACAAATTTCAAATTTATCAAAAATACACAATACAAGACCAAATGCTATATATTGTGAATACCGCTTATATGATCGCTTATTGTGTTCTTAGATTTTTCCAAAGCATTTGATAGCATTAATCACCAGCAACTTTTATTCAAATTATTCACACAATTAAACTTTTGTCGTCATATCTCAGTGATCGCTTGCAATTTATTCTCTTTTGTAATAAAAATTCATCCTATCTGAATGTGCCATGTGGTGTCCCACAAGATTCAATTTTAGGACCACTATTGCTCATGGCCTACATAAATGATATTGCGGATTGATTTAATGCTTGTGAACATCAGATATACGCAAATGATATTCAAATGTACAAGCTTTTTCCAAAGGCTCTGTGTAATCAAGCATGTATTGATTTTAATGCCGAGTTAGACAAAATTGTTCAATGCTCACAAAAAACGGGTTTTGCTCAATCCATTTAAGACTAAAGCCATGTTCATCAACAAGTGCCAAAATAGAATTCAGCCACCCAGACTCCTTTTAAGCAATTCTTCAATAGAGTATGTTGACACATTTAAAAATCTGGGAGTTTGTTTCAACAGTAACTTTACATGGAACACCCACGTTGATATTTTCAAACCTTGATCATGAATCCCACCATAAGCTAACGGTGGCCTTCAATAGTTGCCCAAGGTTTATTTTTAGTATACCAAGACATTGCCACATCTCATTTTATACAAAAAAAAATCTGTGAACTATTCTTAAGCGATATGTTAAATTTGCGCACATTACTTCTGCTTCATAAAACCAGGGACGTGAACCTGGTGAAAAATTTGGTCGGTTCGGTTCATCGGTTCGAACCGTCTTTGCACTTTTGGATTGGTTCGTCAAAACGATTTTTGTTTTCTTTGAACCGGGGTTTCGGTTCGGTTCAGCGGTTCGGGAATGAAAAAAAAAACTGTAACTTTGTGTTATTTTTATTCAGTAACAATCCAAAAGAATATAGAAATATATATATGTATAAACATATAATTTATGTCATAAGCTACAAGTACGTAGTAAAAAATTAGTATTTGAGAAAAAATTTGGTTTACAATAATCTGTTGAGATTGATGAGAAAAATATCTTCTAACAAGTCCTGGTCAATATTTCTCCGCAGGTCTCCGAAAATTAGTTTTAGGGTGAAAAATGTAATCTCTACCGAAACCTGGGTTGCTGAAACATCTTAATTAACTTAAGCTAATTCAGATTATTCTTTGGCAGGGTAGTTATTCCAAAAGTTCAAAACATTAATATTATTTAAAAGCCGCTTTATATTATCAAACGATTTGGTTTTATCTTTTAATGATTTATTTTTGAACTCTGTCTCATTCTTCCCTATTTCTTTCAAAATTTCATCAATTTCCATATTTAACAAAAAAAAAATAAAACAAGTAGGGAAAATTTGTCCAATGAAAATTGGTCAGAATGAACCCTCGAACCGTTATAAAAAGTGGTTCGGTTTTCGGTTCGGATCAATCATTTGTCGAAAATTTTGGTTCGGTTAATGGTTCAGTTAATTATTGAAAAAAGCGGTTTTCCGGATCAAAACTGGTTCGGTTCAAAACCGGTTCACGTCCCTGCATAAAACTATTCGCAATAGGAAGCCAGATTATCTTTTTGATTTTTTACGATTTCCTAGAAATCAAAGGACGCAACAGCTCATATTGCCACGGTATAAGTTTCTCACAATCTCTCGCCATTTTTTCATTCATGCGATACATCTGTGGAACATGTGACCTATTCATTTGAAGCAAACAAGCAGCACAAACATCATCAAACGCAAGCTTTTCGATTACTTATCGGCTGTTCTCTGAAAATTTAATATTTTACTTTCTCCTCACCTCCTTATATTTATTCTTCTTCGCTTCTCTACCGTGTCTATAGCCTTCATATCCTATTTCTACAGTTACTAATTTTTTTTTTCCATTTTTAGATTTAAGTACTTAGCTTAACAATACATATACATAATTGTATTTTAAAAGTAAGTTTCTACTAGAAAAATTCTGTTATTTTTTTGAAATTATTTATAGCTAATTATTACTTAAGATGTAACCTAAAATTTATAGTTATTATTAGCTTTATTTGTACTACTTAAAAGAGCAATCTTATCTGTACAATGAACAAATAAAATAAATATTTATACTAAATCTATTTAAGCTTTATTATCTTATGGTACCACCTACGGCCGAATGTACTTAGTACGTTAACAAATGTCTCAAGGTTGTTTTTCCTGAAAATACAAATGCTGCCTTAAAAGCCAAATTAAAGACAAAAATATACTTGTCGAAAATGAAAAAAGTAATAAATAACAAATGCAATTTATCTTTATAATCAAATTACTAACAAATAATTTTCCACGAAAAATAGCTATCCGATTAAGAAGCACAGAGTGTAACTGAATTATGAAGTAGTAGACGATTTTATTATTAATTCAAATCCAATTCCATTCTTATAATGCTAAGTACAATACTGTTCCAAGAAAAGAAAAAAAAAATTATAAATCTAAGCGAAATATATATGTATAAGTACATATGTTATGTTTTGGTATCTACAGGGTGGCCGCCTGAAAGGTAAATCTAAAGTTGATAAATGGCTTACATAATGTTGGAATTTGATATCAGGTAAATGCCTGCATCTGCTAACCTCAAATGCGAGCTCTCCTGAGTTTATTTTTCTTTACATTTTGACACATTACAGCCAGTTTTTCATTACATTCACACTGAGTATTTGGTTTGAGTTGGTCTAGGGTTTCTGGATTGTTTGCATACGACTTGCTCTTCAGATATCCCCATAAAAAAAGACTAGAACCATAATTTTTTTAAATAACTTGTTCTGGAAAGAGTTATCGCAGTAATTCTGGCTGTATGCGATGTGACACCGTCTTGTTGGAACCACATGTTAATCAAGCCCAAAGTATGCAGTTCTGGCGTCAAAATGTTTTCAATCATGTCACGATATCATTCTATAGAGATAATTAATGTGAAGCCGTTTTCATTTCCAAAGAAGTAAGCTCCAATGATTCCTCCTGACCAAATTACACACCAGACTGTCACTTTTGATGTTGACAAAGGTGACTCATGAATAATTTTTGGAGTTCTGTTGCCCAGAAAGGACTATTTTGTTTACTCACATATCCATTCAAGTGAAAATGCGCCTAGTCACTCATTATGAGTTTTCAATCAAGATTGTAATGGGCGAGTAAATGGTATTGTGCTAATTGAATCTTAAATGAAAGCAACTGCAAAGCCTTGTGCATAATTGTATCCAAAGCTGTTCTTCGTAAGCCAAGTTCTTGAGCACGGTGCCGGGTTGAGGTTGATGGATTGCTTTTAAAACTTTCTTGAACAGCATCAATTTTATCTTTCGATCTTGCAGTTCGTTGTGGTTCAGGTTATCAGCTACATACCCTTTTTCTTCGAAATCATTCATTACACGATAAATAGTGCGTTCTGTTGGTATGATTTTTCTTTTCACGTAACTTTCTCACCGTCACAGCAATCGATGATTGATTTGCATAAAATTTTTAACAATTAAAACACGTTGGTTTATTCAATATTTGTCCGTATTAATTTGCCATGTCTTTACT
Source organism: Tricholauxania praeusta (assembly GCA_949775025.1). Classification (NCBI taxonomy): domain Eukaryota; kingdom Metazoa; phylum Arthropoda; class Insecta; order Diptera; family Lauxaniidae; genus Tricholauxania; species Tricholauxania praeusta. The sequence continues at coordinate 38,485,092 of OX459031.1, forward strand.
AAATGACTGCCAAATTTGAACCGTCAAAACTAACATTTATCAAAATGGCGGCGGTACACCCTGTATAGTTGGAAAGTAAAACTCTTCACTTACATCAAAGTTTTAGGAAAATAAATAATAATGTATTTCAATCTATAATTCACAAGGAATTAATATTAAAGACACTAAACAGAATTAATTTAGAATTTAATTGAAATTAACTAAATAATAATGCACTTATAATAGAGTGGGGCCTCAGGCCTAAGATACAATGCAAATAAAATAGTATTAAAATTTAAATAAATTATAATAGAATTTATTTAAATAAAAAAGAAATGAAAAACAAGTTAAAGTGTTATCTTCGGCCAGGCCGAAACTCACATACCCTACACTGCACTGAAAATACCTTTTCATCAAATCTTAAGAAGACGTTGAAGAGGTTGAAGAGGTTGAATAAGTAGAAAAAAATGTGAAATGTTAGAAAGGTTGACAGAGGTTGAAAAAGTCGTAAATATATGCAAAATGTTGAAAAAAGTTGAGAGAGCTTGAAAAACTCTAAAAAAAATTAAAGAGGTTGAAAAAATTTGAAACTATTCAAAATTGATGAAAAAGTCGAAAAAAATAAAGAAACTTTAGAAGAAAGTTGAAAGAGGTTGAAAAAATCGAACAAATACATATAGAATATATTGGAAAAAGTTAAAGGGTTGAAAAAGTTGAAAGAATATGAAAAATGTTGAAAAGATCGAATAAAAATGAAAAATTTTAAATATGCCACGCCCACTTCTCCAATTCCGCCCACTTTTGATTCGACAAATTATATTTGTGTTCGACATCCTCATATTAAATTTCAGCAAAATAGCTTGTATAGTTTGCGATATATGCTGCAGTTAAATTTAAAATTTAGGGCGGTGACACACCCACTGGTAATATCTAGCCCGGTTTTGATCCATAAATAGCATTTTGGGAGGTGCCACGCCCACTGGTGCTATTTCAGACACTTTTGATTCAGATATACTCTATGGCAACTGAACCACTTATATTAAATTTAATAGCATTTGCTGCAATAGTTCACTAAAAACAGCGCTTACAAATTTATGTTAATATGGGAGGTGCCACGCCCACTAATGCAATTCTGTCAAAATTCATTTATTTTTAAGGCTTATAGTAAGTGACATCTATACTCTAAATTTCATGAAGATTACTCTCATAGCACACTACCTATAACAATTAACGTTTTTTGCTTATATGGGAGGCGCCACGCCCACAGGTACTATTGGACTAAATTTTTGTAATAAGAGACCTTATAGCAAGTGTATCTACCTTATTAAATTTCATAACGATTACGTTGTTAGTTCTCTTAATATAACGTTTAAAAATATTGTGGGTGGTGCCATGCCCTTCAACGAGCTTTTTTAACGAAAGTTGCTGAGCTTGTATTGATGACTGCTTTCAGCGGCATCATCTCCAAAATGTTTATGGAAATCGTTTGTGCCAATTTTGAGATATACGGAATCAAAATTTTTAAATGTTGTAAAATGCCACGCCCACTTTTAAGACTCAGCCCACTTTTTTCTCAATTCAAGATATATTTCACATGTATCCGTTTACCAAATTTCATCGCAATATCTTGAACGGCTTACAAGATATGGTAGTATAAATGATAAAATTTAGTGCTGTGCCACGCCCCTGTACGACCTTTTGGAAACTTGAAACCCATCTTAATACTAATTTGGTTCACATGTGCACCAAATCACCAAGTTTCATCAAAATCGCTGCATTTTTTTTTCAAAATTGGGCTGGGTAAATATACATAGAGTATGGGCGGTAGGCGTGTCCGTAAGCCATTTTCAATAGCAAGATGCCTGCAAGAAGATGTGACCTGTGTGTGAAAGTTTCATTCAATTAGCTTTCTTGGTTTTCCCGTAAACCTGATTTCAACAGATGGACAAACAGACAGACAGACGGACATCGCTAAATCGACTCAGGTGGTGACGCTGATCAAGAATATATACACTTTTCCATACCTGCCACGCCTCCTTCGATGTGTTACAAACGGAGAGACAAAGTGAATATACCCTCGGTGTAGGGTATAAAAAACTATTTGCGTTCAAATATCACAACGAATGTCCTTCACCACTTTGTATGTATCATGGGTTTTACCAGCAGAAGAAAAAGTGTGAAATTACCTGGGGGTCAGTTAAAAAATTATAGAGCTAAAAATTTTTGAAATTTCACAAAAGGACATGTCGAAGAAACCAAACTAGAAAATGCTGTTATTTCTTTCTGTCCCCAGACAAGTCTTTGGATAAAATTAAATGGAAATCGCTCAGTGAGCCGGGTCGACTTTCCCTTCGGCATGAAATGGGCCGTGATGTCCTAAATACAAAGTTTTCGGCAAATTTCTGTATATTGTTTGTGCTTTTGAAAACAATTTGCGAATTATTCATTTATGAGTGACATTACACTTCAATATAATTACAGGTGGGTCATTCCATCTATAATTTGCCTATTTTTACCCTGAGGTGTTTTAAATTGGCTAAACATTTTTTGAGTGATTGGGCCATTACGTAGAAGATAGAAAAAAACTATATCAAATTTTTTCGACCAATAGTTTTGATAAAAAAATTTATTTCTTAACTCTGTTCAGGCAAATTATAGAATTATACATGGAATAACCCAGGTAATGCTTTTAGGTATCGCCAACCAATTTGCTAGAAACACTTTGCCAAACTTACTTACTAACGAAGTGAACCTTTCTCCTGATTTGCAGCAATTTCGCAAACTTAGTGCTTCGGCAAATGTGCAGCAAACTTGCTTGGTGGATGCCTTGTAGTTTTTTATTATATCTACAAGTTCTTACTCTTACTGTTTCGCTAAAACACACTCAGTACTCGTATGAGATGTTTCATGGTTGCCGCTCAGAAATTTTTTTTGTAAAAAAAACATTGTATATGTTATGCAAGATATACATATGCACATGCAAAATAAATGAAACAGTAAAGAATTGACCAACAGGCAGATATCTCATGACTGCATACATAATATATGTTCTATTTGTTGTACAATGTAACTTATTCACTCTAGCAATAAAGTGCATAAATCAACATTCATACATATGTACTTTGAACATACAAAACAAAAAGAAAATTCTAACATATCATTTGTATAAAATCTAAGCGTACTTTCAGGTGTCTTGCCCTTGACACTTTACAGCTGTTTTGAAATTTTAACAATATGCATTATGCATTTAACTCCAACAAGAGCACAACCAACAGAAAATCATGATTTTGTCTCTGAAGTCTCAAAACACTATCTAGTGCACATGTTAACGTGAGTACGAGGATGCGGACACCGCACTTCCTTTTCTTCCTTTTCTTGTGATAGAAATCGAAAGGTGGAATTTATAAATTCACTTATAAATATTCAATATGGTGCATTTACAAAAGCGGACAAACTGACTAGCAGTTACTTACAAAACCGGAAACTTTCACCGGTGATGCAACCCATTGCCAACCGAAAGCTATTTACCTTTATCGAATCTTCAATGCTGGCCGTGGAATTTATTAGCCGGTTAAAATTTTTAAATTTTCTTTCTTAAATTTTCTAGTTGGAAAAATGCAAAAATGTCGGTTTAGATGCATATAGGTTTGTTACTGTCAATCGAGATTTTTAACTTTACTTTTATTAATTACTTTAATTAATGTAATTAAGCAAATGCAAAAATAAAAAAGCAAAAAAACCGCTCACACGCACTTTGCAATAAAGGTTAACAATGCGAATGACAGTTTACGAATGTTGCCAGCTTGCTCAATCGGAATGGGGGTGGATTTGATTAATCAATTACACAATGAGATAAAATATCTACATGTAATGACTAATTACACGATTTATGTACATAATTTATTTTAATTAAACAGTGAAACAATTTTTCAATTAAATAGGAAACCACAAAAAAAAGTTACTTACGGGTTACGGTCGACCTCAAAAAAAATTAGATAATTAAAAAATATTTTTTTGAGGCGCACTCGATTCGCGGGTTAGCTGCGGTAACCGAACTCTCGCACAATCCCAAATAATAGGATACTTTTTTTCTAGTTTTTTTTTCTCCATTTAATTTGAGCGGACGGTTTGGCAGTGGAATGAAATAATATAATGAAGTAATAGTGTTAAGTGTAAGAGACAAGGAATCGGAAGACTTATTAAAAAAAAACAACTCCTTAAGTGGCATTTTCATGTCATCTTTCTTGATCCCATATCAAGGATATCACACCAAATTTTTGTCAGAATGAAAAAGAATGCATGCAGAACGGTTGAATAGGCATACATTTGCTATTTTTATAGCATGTGATATCCTCACTGATATGGGATAGTAGAAGATCAAGAAAGATAACATGAAAACTAGGCATTAGCTTAAAAAAATGACACAAAATAATCAAACTACAATTAAGAAAAGGACTTTATGAATACTCCCTATATGTATATAAAAACACGGAATTTGATACTGTTGCTACCAATTGTCCAGCTTTTCCAAGACACAGTCCAGGACTCAACGCTGATCCATCTGCTGCACTTTTGGCTCCTTTAGAATCATCAAAAATTAAATTTTTTTTTGATTATATGTATCATAATGTATGTACCTAAATATCACAAAATTCATCCCATTTCCGAATTTTATAGTCTTATAATTTCGATAAGCACCTAAGTGTAACAAATCTATTATATAAAACTCATTTTTTGTCTGTCCGTCTGTCTGTATGTTCTTTATGGACGCGAAAACTATCCAGCCGATCTTGATGAAATTTTTACAATATGTTAGTATCGATCAGGCGGGTGTCATAGGCTATAAAACTTTTACTTAGGGTGCATATTTAGGGTGGTCCTCATACAAAAATATTTTAAAAATAGCGATTTCTCAAAGACAGGCAAATCGATTCTCATGAAATTTACACAGTATGGCTTTTATGTTAAGGGGCACAGATTGGACGGTAAAAATTTTGTTTAGGGTGCATACTTAGGGTGGCCCTCATACAAATATATTTTTAAATATCATTTTCACAAAGACAGGTTAGTCAATTTACACTGAATTTACGCTACATATCTCTTATGTTAAGAAGCATAGCTTAGGCAAAACTATTATTCAGGGTGGCCCTCACACAAAAATATTTTTTAAATACTATCATTTTCTCGAAGTCCGCTAAATCGATTCTCATGTAATTTACACCACATGGCTTTTATGTGAAGAGACACAAATTAGATTATAAAAATTTTATTTAGGGTTCATGCTTAGAGTGGCCCTCATACAAAAATATTTTTACATATCATTTTCACAAAGACAGGTTAGTCGATGCACACCGAATTTACACCACATAGCTCTTATGTTAAGAGGAATAGTTAAGGATACAAAACTTTTATTAAGGGTGGACCTCACACAAAAATATATTTTAAATATAATTTTCTCAAAGACTGCTTAATCTTAATCTCTTGGAATTTACATCACGTTGTTTTATATTAAGAGGCACTGCTTAGGTTGTAAACATTTTATTTTGGGTTTATACTAAGGGTGGTCTTCATACAAAAATATTTTTAAATATCATTTTCATGAAGTCGATTCACTCCGAATTTACACCACGTGGTTTTTATATTAAGAGGCACTCGTTAAAATTTGATTTTGGGTGTATACTTAGATTGGTTCTCATACAAAAGTATTTTATTAAGGGCTGCATTGTTGAGTCCTGCCCAAACATGGGTTGCTACCGGTTTTTTGTGTCAATTATCATTAATGAAGATAACAGTTTGTTACGTATGCCAAACGATAGAGCTTGAAAAGCCTAAATGGAATATATAGGGTTGATTTGTCAAATCTGGTCTTAAACAAGGGTTGCTACCCGTTTTCAGGGCTAAATTTTTCTTAAGTGGGTCGCAGTACTTGTTTGGGACAGGATTCGACAAGGCAACCCTATATATTCTATGCAGGCACTCTGAGCTCTAACGTTTGGCATACATATAAGGCTGTTTTTTTTTTTTTCATTAATGAAAGATGAAATCTTGGATTCCGTAGTTGGTAGGTTATAAAGTCACAAATTAAAAAAAAATTTCAAGTGCAATGATTCTTGTGTCGTTAAAAAAATGTGTGATAAATTGTACATGTATTCATTTAATAAAAGCAGTAGATCAAGGTTATGAATTTCAATTTTTAAAGAAGCTCATCAAGTGTTCCGCGCTTTCCGTCGTAAAAGAAATTTATGAAAAATAGTTTTTGTTCAAAGAGTCAAATCTGCTGCATTCTAAGCCATACTTAGCATATTTTCCTTAAAACTACTGCATTACAGTTTTTTCATTTTTTTTATCAGAACATTATTATCAACGGTTTTGCCAGCAAAGCTAAAGAAAGTAAACGTATCACATGAACCAGCAACGTTTCTATGGTGAAAAAGTTTCCAAAAGTTCAAAAGAGTGACAGGAAAAAGAAAAATATCACACAATCATCATTTTATAGATCATTAACTAAATCGTTTGTCCCTCGCGGCTGAATGACCAAAAAAAAGGACGTTAATGAGGCGAAAGACATTTCTAATGGTACTTCAGTCAAGTTTGCTACAAAGAAAAATAACCCGCTTTATGTTGTCTCTTAAAGGCTAATTAAAACTTTTTTTTTAATCTTTTAAGCTGAAAAGCGGCTCAAATTCAAATTATTGCATTTTATTTCAATTTGTTGCTTTATTGTGCTTATGGAATTTACACGACAAGCGAAGTGTACTAATTTAATAACCATAAAGAAAATATAAAGGTACACAAACAACAAAATTCTGAATAGCAACTTTAAGGTAGGGGAGGAACGCCTACAAGAATGTTTGAATGCCACAGAAGAAAAACTTTTACGTTTCAATAAAAAAAAAAAAAGTTTTACTTGCAAAGTGGCCAAAGATTGTTGAAATGAAATTTCTACACGCAAAATAAAAGCGCAGGTTGGGTAAAAGTTATTACCTGTTAAGTTGTTGGGGAAAAGTATATCCCTCGTAAAACATTTTTTAAAGCGATTTTTCTAAAACGGAAAAATTTTATCATAATGGTGAGAGCTTTGAGGCATAACCTTTCATAAAACAATCGACATTCAAAAACTTGGAGAACATGAAAATTACCTCAACTTAAATTTTTAAGATATTTTTGGCCTTTTTGCTTAACTTTTTTCTTCAATGACAATAACCGGAAGCAAAACATTGTACATTGTGCTTTAAACTTGCACGTATACCAAAAACAAATAATTTCATTTTTACGGAAAACCTCAATTTTCACACAAACCATTTTTTTTTTTTTTTTTGCTGTGGGTTTTGAAGTTCAATGTTTGTAACTGTGTGCTCCCACTGATTTGTAGCACGAAGCGGTTGGGTTCAACTCCCCTAAATTGCAACGTTCCGGTGCGCTGTTTGTGCGGTTGAATCTCCAGACAGATAGTAAATGTGAATTATGACAAATGGTCTCAGCTAAGTTATCCGCTTGCAATAACTGCAAATTTGGCTTCTTGCATTTTTAAATTATGACTTGTTACACATTGCAACAATTTTCTAATGGCTTATGAAATATGCCAGATAGTCCAGCCAATTAAGGGTTTAACATCGGAATGAAAGATAATAAGCTGAAATTTGGTACACAGCTTTGTTTTGATATGTTATGCTCAAAATTCTCATAGAATATCGTGTAACGGGTCAAAATATTCAAGGTCAAAGGTCGCGAAGTTATTTTTTTTTAAATATGTCGTTTTTTTTGTTCTGAATGACATTTGGAGTTATATGAAAAGTTCTAGAACATAAAGTTCTCTACAAATTTCTTCTTAGGCAATATTATATACAACTAGTGGTGACCACGGCTTCGCAATTCTCGCATCTATCTTTTCTCTTCAAAAATACAAAAAAAAACTGCGGGTTGCACTCCGGGAGTGCCGACAGAAGTGAAAACAAATCGTTTAATGGCAAGGTAGTGTGTTAGTTGGTATGTGTGCGTTTTCTTTTTATATGGAAATGCAATGGAAGACAAAAACGGAATATGTATTCAAATTTTACTCTCGCTCTCATTCTCAATTTGTCAACGCAACAAAGCGGAATTTGACAGAAACAAACATGTAAGCATAACAATCGTTGAATGAGAATGGAATGTGTCAGTTAGTGTGTCTGCTTTGCTTTTTGTCTTCCACTTGGAATATTTATTTAAAAGAAACAATCGAACATTCAAGTTTTACTATCGCATTCATGACGGGGAATCCCGATGACGGTCGGTGTCGCGAGTTTATACTTTTGAAGTTTTCACTTCAAAAATTGCTGGAAAAAGTATATTCGGCTCAGTAGCCTTAACTGTGAATAATTAAATTTGAGCTAAAAATTTATTCTGATTGCAGTAAGAAACATCATTGCGAATTATGTAAGTATAAGAAAAAATCAGGTAAAGAAAGTAACTGGACCTGTGACTAAATAGCTTAAACATAATGTTTCTTAAACTTAACTTAAAAATCTGCTTCTTCCTACAGACACTATGACACCACATTTATCAAAATCGGCTTATTCGTTGCCGAGTTATGGCTGTTAGAATATTCAAACTGCTTAAAACGCCATCTAGTGACAGTTTATCAAAACACAAATGACTTCAAAAAAATCTTTTTGTTCTTAAAAAAACTATTACACCTCATTTGTCTAAATCGGTTTAGTAATAGCCGAGATATAACGTTTTAAAGTTTTTCAAAAAACCAAATTTGCTTGCTGCTGGTTCATGGTGGCCTGGTATTTCAGATTTTTCTCTGCTTTGGGCTGCTGGCTCTGCTTTCGGCTGCGCTTGCAGAGAAAAATTTTGCTGACTAAGCAACAGCTAACCGGAAGTCAACATATGTATGCTACAAATTTAAAAATTTTTTTCCAAAAAATTGCATACTTTCATGAGTCATTTTTTTTTTTTTTTTTTTTTTTTTCAAAAAACGTTGCCTACTTTTAGGCGCTTTTGATAATTTACCCCTAAAAGTATGTAACACTTTCCGACAAATTTCAAAAATATCGCCTAAAAGTAGGCAACATTATCTGAAATTTTTAAAATCGTTGCCTTCTTTTAGGCGCTATTTTGAAATTTTTCCAGAAAGTTTTGCATACTTTTAGAGGTTTTGCGAAAACTTTATCCTAAAAAAGCGCATATTTAGCTTTAAAAATATAAGTATGCAATAACCTTCTTTAACACAAATGTGTTATTTCAAAAAAGAAATTATTAAAATCGGTTCAGTATATTTTGCGCCAAAGCGTTACAAACCATTTCGATATTAGCAATCTTATGTAAATAGTATAGAGTGACCGTTCTTGATCTATGATAACACTAGTATGTGGAATAGTACAATTCTATTTCAAAAATGACTGCAGCGATTTTGAGGAAATTTAAGGACTTGGTGCCCATGTAAACAAGATTAAGTTTGCACTAGGTCTCATGTATTTGAAGACTCTTCGAGGGGCGTGGTACTAATTTTCATAATTTCTCGCAAACCATGCAAGATTGAAATGAAATTCGGGGAGCGGATGCAGGTCATGAATATCTCGAATTTCACCAAAAGTAGGCAGGATTAGTAAAATAGGCGTGACACTTTCAACTATCGAAAAATCGATTCAATATAACCCAAAAACGCTATATCTCAAGGATAGTCAAATCTACAATATATTGCCCAAGACTAAATTTTCAAAGAATTATGCTCTACAGTTTTTCTAATAACTCAAAAACTTATTCAGAGCAAAGGAAAGCAAATATTTACAAAAAAAAAAATGATTTTCGCAATCCTTTGACCTTGAATGCCTTGACTAGCGTAGATGATATTTTATCAAACTTTTGAACCAACTCGAAAAATGTTTAAGCAAGAACTTCCACAAATTTACACCTTATTATTCTTTATTCCGAGTTTTAATCGATTTTTCACCTTAAATTACTGGGATAAGAGTAAATTCCTGCGAATACCGAAGGCAACATATAACGCGTAAACATGTACCTTGCAATTTGACTAATGCTTTCTATTTTATTTACTTTTTTATTGAATATTGACAGAGTTTTAATAAGATGCAGAAGCTCAAATGTGCTTGATTGCTCCCAGATGAAGGTAGGTAGGTTAGATTGATACGTCTCAACAGAACTGACATATTTTTTATAACTAAATTGATGAAAATTGCAAATATCATGAACGCAGTCATTATTGCTTGAAATCAATCTAAACGAAGACTACAAGACCACATGGTTCAATTATAGCCTAACATACCCCCCTTCAATGATTTGTAATTTATTTTTTATTTTAATTTCAATGATAAATTTCACAAATTTCTGTACATATTGGTCATCACAATTTTTTGAAGCTTTTTGTGTTTTTTTTTTTTTTTGATTTAAAGTTTTAAACTTAATAGTTAAGAAGGCTAATAGCTGTAGTAGCTAAACTGTTTTATTATTTCATAGTTTAGTTATTGGTATGCCACGTTGCCTTTATCATATCAAATAATATCTAATAAAAAACATGAAAAACCCAATTAAAGTTCAAATTTCTCGAACAGTAAAGAAAATTACTGAATTCGCAAAAAAATTCAAAGAAAGATTAATAATTAAATGATTATTGAACTTTAGCCATTTTTCGCAGCGATCAACATTTTTATGTAAAATTTTACAAGTTGATACAATGCTTTATGTATTAAACAAACTTTGATAACAAAGGAAAAAAACAACATCAACTCTAGAATATAGGCATATGTTTCGATTCTTAAAATCTCATCAGGGGCCGTTCATAAATTACGTAAGACGTTTAGGGGGGGGGGGGGGGTCGGCGGATTCTTACTACATCTTACGAGAGGGGGAGGGGGGGTGAATGATCATCTTACGTAAGATTTAAAATGCGTATTCATACATTAAAGTTGTATTAACGCATCGTCATTTGTGAGAGTAATGAAATATATTTGAATTTTCGACAGTCACGAAAGATTCAGAAATATCGATTACAATCGATTTAAGTAATCGACTCTGAACGGGACAACTTCTCTTCTGTTTATGTAATGAAATAGTATATGTATGTTGTTTACACGCAGGGTCGACTTGAAACACCGTCTCACAAGTTTGCTATTATTCAGGCATTTACACGCAGATACGTCGACTTTGAAATTTTGTTGATTTTGTCCCGGTTCTTTACCACCCACTTGCACTTGTCCTCTTCAACAAGAAGATTCGCTTTCGATTCCTTCTTCAACAGGAGACCAAAACAGCAATCGGTTTTGTCCTCTATTTCTTCGCTTAGCGTTAAAATACGATTGGTCAAAAGTACATCCACAGTTCAAAATCATGCCTTACGATTTTTTTTGTCCTTCGCTTGCAAACGTCTTAGCTGATCGAGTTTGTAATATTTGTGACCAGTACTTTGCCTCGAAAAAAGCTACTGTAATGCACAAAAAACTACATGGAAAAGACTGTAGTCGCACTCACATGATTCAACCAGTATCAATTTTGAAACGTGGGCAGGGGAAAAGCCTTTGCATTTTAAAACAATCGGAGATTTGTCAAGTTGCAGAGTGGCATGACGACGAGGATATTGATGTTACAGGGTTTGAATGTGAATCAGAAAATTCAACAGACGAATCGGGTGTGCCAATTGTAGGTTCACTATCAGACTGGTTGAAAAGCGCATGGACTAACGATGACTTACGATGACTTTTTTTATTCATCTTGAAAAACAAATGTGTAGTTTGTAATTTCGTAATATTTATTTAATATTGTTACGAAATTTCTGTCCCTTTGACGATAATTTCGATCTCTCACACTTTTCTGAGTTCGATCACTGGATTGTGTAACAATTAAAAACACACAAACTTATTTAGTTATAAAATGGTTTATTTTATTAACGTTCAAATTCTAATATTAATTTAACACTGTATAGAAAACTGTTTTACTTTACTACGGATCACACTGTATTCACTTTATTACTTTTAATTCAAGTGTTCCACTTCACTGTTGAACTACAACTGTTCTGCTTCGCTGGTTTAATTCTACTGTGTCTTCAGCTCAGATGACAACCCTTTTTATACGGCAGTCATCACTCTCTCGAATAATCCAGTACCTTCTAAGTGGCGTATATTCTACCATTATCTACAACCCACCAGTGCTACTTTGTAGCGTGCATTCTACTACTATCCACAATTCACCACGTTGACGTTGAGTTAGCTATTATGCTAGATGTTAGATGGCGTTGTACGTTGTACGACGGCGATAATTTCTCTCGGTTGTTGACTTTTTATTGTTTACTGCAGCGTCTGTTCGGTTTATTATTTTTAGCATTTTGCGCTAGATGGTGCTAATATCGTTTAGTTTCTTTCGTTGGTATTTATTTCAAGATTCTTCTAGCATAAACCAAATTTCGCTACACTGCCCTCCGCTTAAACTTGTTCGTCCCGAACAAGAGTCTCTCCGTCCCTAGTATAAGGTGCCAGCCTTTCGATGTGGACTACCTTTAATTTACTTTTGTTTCCGGGGTATTTTTGAATTCGATACACAACATCATTAATTCTTGTGACGATCCGGTAAGGTCCATCCCAGTGAGTCCGAAACTTAGGAGACAAGCCTCGTTTCCGTTGTGGGTTGTGTAGCAGCACTAGTTGACCTTTCTTGAACCTTTCAGTATTTGCTCGCAGGTCACACCGAGCTTTCATCTTGTCGCGATCTTTATCACGCTCTTTCTCACGTTCCTGTTTACGCGATTTAGAACGACGTCTAGAAGGTTTCTCCCGACTTCTAGAACGTTCTCGGCGTGACTGCTCTCGTTCTCGCTCTTTCTCATGTTCGTGTTCCCTTTCTCTTCTTCTGCGCTCACGATCTTTATCAGGCCGTTCTGGATCCTTCTTTTCAATTTTATCTCTTTCAGCGCGCTCTCTAACCTCCTCTCGTTCACGTTCTCTTTCACGTTCCCGCTTTCGTTCTCTGTCGCGTTCTTCACGCCGTTCGCGATCACGCTCGCGATCTCTTTCACGTTCCCTTTCACACTCTCGTTCACGATCACCACGATCCCGATCACTGCGCTGGTCCCATCTTACCTCCTCTTCAGGCAAAACGTTCAAACGGCGCACATCAATTGTTCCAACTTTATTTTCCGTTCGTGAACATTCAATTTTACATAGGCGACGGAAAAATGCATCCGCATTTTCATGCTGGCTTTCTTTGCGATGTGGTAGTCGTTTCTCAGGCTCCCTCTCCGGAATCGAACCCTGATTCCACGTACGCGCCTGCTGCCCGCTACCATTTTCGCCATCGTCCACCCTATTTTCAATTCTTCTTTTTGGTGAATGTGATGCAGATCGTTTACGACGTGATTCGCAGTCACGTGCCATGTGTCCGTGCTTACCACAGTTGTAGCATTTTCCGCTGAAGCTACTGCTGGCGAACGATGAATTTTTCTTTTCAGCCTCCACCTCTATCCGACGAGTTTTCAGTGATGGGCGGCATGTCAACGCAATCATCTCTTCAGTGAGGGCAACCATTACTGTTTCATTAAATGTTGTCTTCGGGCTCCGTATTGTTTCGCGTTTTGTATCTAAGTCACGTATGCCGTCAATAAACGCCTCTATTTTGAATTTTTCAGCTACGACACTTGACTCGTCAGGATAGGAAAGATGTGCCAATCGCTCAATATCCGCAGCATACTCCTGCAAGGACTCATCAGATTTCTGGATACGACTTTTCAACTCCAATCTGTGAATCTGCTTCATGTGGTCACTGCCATATTTTCGCTGTAAGGCATCCATCACCGCCTTGTAGTTTTTCTGCTCCGCCACTGGAACCGTTTGCAATACTTCTGCAGCTGCGCCTTTTAATGCCACTATTAGCGCTGCAGCTGCGCTTTCGTTATCCCAACGATTGTGACCAGATGTTGTTTCGAACTGGAGCTTGAAAACACTAAATGGCGTTGTTCCATCGTACGAGGGTGCCTTAAGCCTCTCTGCGCTGATTTCTCTTATAACTTGAGTGGTTGGTTCGCTTATTTCCAACTGTTGAATCCTTTTGTTAACGTCCTCAAAATTATTTTGAACTTCTCCTTTGAATGATTCAACGTCATCTCGTAACTCAATCATTTTTGCATCGAGGCCATCTACCATTTTGGAAACCTCCGTTCGAACAGCTTCAATGTTTTGATTCATTGCGTGGATCTGCGTCGCGTTTTGACTTAACTTTTCGTCTATTTGCAGTGCATTTTGACTTAACTTTTCGTCTATTTGCAGTGCATTTTGACTTAACTTCTCGTCTATTTGCAATGCATTTTGACTTAAGCTCTGACCAATTTCTTCCCGAATGGCCTGGATATTACTATTCATCTGTAGTGTATTTTGACTCATTGCCTGCGTCATCGCCATTAACATTTTCTCGAACTTTGACATATCTACAACTTCACCACTTGCCGCTGATCCAGAAGCTTCTTCCACTTTCGCTGCTGATTCTGATACATCACTATAAAATTCATGCTCTTCCAGGTTTACACCTTGAGCCTCAAGAGCCTGCCGTAAGCGTTTCTGTAACTCCACCTTTCCGCCAGTAGATTGCAGACTCAGCTGCTGCAACTCCTTCTTCAGTTGATCCACTTTTAATTCGTCAAACTTAACCATTTTTATTTATTTTTTTTTTTTTTTTAATTGATTGTTAATTCTTTTTACACAATCCCACTTCTGACACCAATTGTTACGAAATTTCTGTCCCTTTGACGATAATTTCGATCTCTCACACTTTTCTGAGTTCGATCACTGGATTGTGTAACAATTAAAAACACACAAACTTATTTAGTTATAAAATGGTTTATTTTATTAACGTTCAAATTCTAATATTAATTTAACACTGTATAGAAAACTGTTTTACTTTACTACGGATCACACTGTATTCACTTTATTACTTTTAATTCAAGTGTTCCACTTCACTGTTGAACTACAACTGTTCTGCTTCGCTGGTTTAATTCTACTGTGTCTTCAGCTCAGATGACAACCCTTTTTATACGGCAGTCATCACTCTCTCGAATAATCCAGTACCTTCTAAGTGGCGTATATTCTACCATTATCTACAACCCACCAGTGCTACTTTGTAGCGTGCATTCTACTACTATCCACAATTCACCACGTTGACGTTGAGTTAGCTATTATGCTAGATGTTAGATGGCGTTGTACGTTGTACGACGGCGATAATTTCTCTCGGTTGTTGACTTTTTATTGTTTACTGCAGCGTCTGTTCGGTTTATTATTTTTAGCATTTTGCGCTAGATGGTGCTAATATCGTTTAGTTTCTTTCGTTGGTATTTATTTCAAGATTCTTCTAGCATAAACCAAATTTCGCTACAATATGTAACATATTGTAGCGAAATTTGGTTTATGCTAGAAAACTCTTGAAATAAATACCAACGAAAGAAAACTAAACGATACTAGCTAGCATAAACATACTAGCACCATCTAGCGGCAAAATAATAAACTGAACAGACGCTGC
Source organism: Tricholauxania praeusta (assembly GCA_949775025.1). Lineage (NCBI taxonomy): Eukaryota > Metazoa > Arthropoda > Insecta > Diptera > Lauxaniidae > Tricholauxania > Tricholauxania praeusta. The sequence goes on from OX459031.1 coordinate 38,500,566, forward strand.
AGTACACTATAAATAAAAAGTCAACAACCGAGAGAAATTATCGCCGTCGTACAACGTACAACGCCATCTAACATCTAGCATAATAGCTAGCTCAACGTCAGTGCGCCATGCGCACCATTCACCATTGTGGTGAATTGTGGATAGTAGTAGAATGCACGCTACAAAGTAGCACTGGTGGGTTGTAGAAAATGGTAGAATATACGCCACTTAGAAGGTACTGGATTATTCGAGAGAGTGATGACTGCAGTATAAAAATGGTTGTCATCTGAGCTGAGGACACAGTAGAATTAAACCAGCGAAGCAATAAGCAATAAAGTGAATACAGTGTGATCCGTAGTAGAACAAAACAGTTTTCTATACAGTGTTAAATTAATATTAGAATTTGAACGTTAATAAAATAAACCATTTTATAACTAAATAAGTTTGTGTGTTTTTAATTGTTACACAATCCAGTGATCGAACTCAGAAAAGTGTGAGAGATCGAAATTATCGTCAAAGAGACAGAAATTTCGTAACAATATGTATATTAAAATTAAATATAGTAATATAGTACATCACATGAAAAATACATTTTTTGACTAGTTTCACCTTAATTATGAATCTTACGTAAGATTTCGGAAGGGGGGGGGGAGGGGTAGTGAGAATCTTACTAAATCTTACTCGGGGGAGGGGGGGGGTCAAAAAGTCATGAAATTGTCTTACGTAATTTATGAACGGCCCCTCAGTATATTTTTGGTTGATGTCTACGTCAGCACTCAAATTGCTCAAATAGTTCATTCCAGGCGGCAGAATGACACCACTTTAAATTAGGAAAAGAAAAAGTCCCCAGCGGTCTTTGTCTTGAGCCGTTTTTCTGGAAAATTTTAAATAAAATTCAGTGCTACTAAAATTTATAGAAGACGTCAAAATACACATTCTGGTCGGTCTTAAGCTAAGCGCTTCAATTTAAAAATTCACAAAATATGTTTTTCAAAACCTGCAAAAGTTAGAGTACTGAATCCATTTGTTTAGTTTTTTTTGTCATTGTCTATTTTTAAGACGTATTTTGCGGATTTCGACAAAAGGGCGTGGCATCTCCCATATAAGCAAAAACTTGAAAACGTTGTACTGAAGAAATTATTTGATATAGCACAACCAAATTGGACAATTGTTTTAGAATGTGTTCGGACGAGTTCAGGACAAAAATTTGGAAAAAATTTCGACATAAGAGTATGGCATCTCCTATATAAACCTCCATTATAAGAAGATATGAAACCAAATTGTACACATATGTATATAATAAATGGTTTAGCCTAGCATCGGACGAAAGGTGGACGCATTTCAAAATGCAATACCGAGGGCTACGAGTATTCAAGTAAATGTTGCCAAATTCATCAATAGACTTTTGGAGATTTAATATTTCGTTTATTTTTATATTCAGCTCATATATTTCCGTTTCACTTTTCTCTTTTTCACTGTTTCCATTTCAATATGTCAGAAATTTCCTACATTTTGTACCTCAACAAGTTTCACTTCAAAGAATTTGTGAAATGAGAGTCCTTATGCAAAATGCTCACAGTTTGTTATGACCCTTGGCTATTTTTGCTCTTCTTTTGCTATATTTTTAAAAATATTTATAAAAAGCCATTGAGTGAGGAAAAAATACTTCATTTGCGCATTCCCTAAGGAAAATTTATTTATATCAAAAATTTGATGGAAATCTTGAAAATGTACAAGAACTTCAATTGTCACGTCTTTGGTAAATAGGGGTACACCTCAGGGCGGTGTACTATCCCCCCTGCTCTGGCTGGCTGTTATAAATACTGTCCTCATACAACTTTGGCCATTGCGTATGCGTATGATGTGGTCGTGCTAGTATCAGGGCTGTTCCCCGACGTGATATGCAATATCATGGAGGGAGCTTTAGTCCAGCTTTGCTACTGGGCAACCGGGTGTGGCCTGGGGGTAAATCCAGCAAAAACCGATCTGATGTTGTTCACCACAAATACCACCATTCAACCTACCCCGGCTTGAAGGACAAACACTTACACTTTCCAAAAAAGGTAAATACCTAGGAGTCATACTAGATCCAAAACTCAATTAGAAAGATAACATCGAACATAGAGCAAAAATAGCGTGTGTAGCTTTTTATGCCTGTAAAAAACCTTTAGTAAAAAATGGGGTCTGCAACCAAAATGGCACTTTGGATGTACACAGCCGTTGTGCGCCCGATCCTAAGCTACGGCTGCTTAGTATGGTGGCCAACCATTAGTAAGGGCTACAACCAAAAAAGCTAGCTAGAGTACAAAGGACTGCCTGTGTAGGTGTAACGGGAGCAATGAGATCTTGCCCCACAGAAGCCCTCAACATTCTTCTACAGCTAGTACCCTCTTATATCTTCATTAAAGCAACAGCGTCCTGCAGTGCGATACGACTTAGAGAAGCTGGATCTTGGGTAGCGAAGCAATACCGGCACTGCTCCATCATCGACACACTGTCAAGTGAATTGGCTAATCTCCCAACCGACTACATCTGCCCTACTCTCAACTTCGAGTAAAATTTTCAGGTGAGGATTCCGGAGAGATTTCAATGGGAGGAGGGCACTATCGACTCAAATTTTGAAACCACAATATACACCGATGGATCAAAGATGGACTGCGGTGTGGGTGCGGGGGTCTACTCAAAAGACCCAGAAATTTCTAAATCTTTCCGCTTACCGAACTCAGCTAGCGTTTTCCAAGCAGAAGTCTTTGCTACTTTAGCAGCCTGCAAGCTAGTGGGCAACACTAATATAGGAAAGCTAGCAATCTTCTCCGATAGCCAGGCTGCCATCCAGGCTCTAAACTCGGAGTTGATAAAATCTAAATTAGTAGCACTATGTAGGAACGAATTAGTTAGGCTAGGACGTCAGCTTGACATAACTCTCATATGGGTTCCAGGCCATAGGAACATTGAGGCCAATGAAAAAGCTGACGAATTAGCAAGGCACGGTTCCTCCCTTGATGAAACCGGAGCCCCAGAGCCCGTGAACACTTCAATTAGTATAGTTAAGAAAAAGGTTTTCTCGCTCTTTGCAAACCTGCAGGACATCCAGGGCAATTTGGCCATCATATAACAAGGAAAAAACCACTGACCTATTGTCCAAGAGCCGCAAAGACATCGCGAGAATCACCGCGACTTGCACTGGACACTGGACTATCGGCACCTTTGCTGAAAAATTCGGTAACCCATTCAACCCTTACTTGCCGTAGTTGTCTGAATGTAAACGAGAAAGAATCTGTTGAACACTTTCTCTGCACTACTACCTCTACAGGACTAACTGAATATAGCTTTTATTCTTACTATGTTCCTTAATTAAAATCTAATAACAATCTTCTTGCCAGTTTTGTAGGGTCACGGCACATCAGTGCTATTTTTTGGCTTTGCTTGTATACTAAGCCGCCACTCAAACCTAACCCCCAAACAGGCCCTTAGCCCTCCCCAGAAAAATTAGTTGACTGTACTTCACACGCATAATATGCAGGGTCGTTCAGATTGGAATAGCCACCCGGAGAAATTAGATTCCCTGGTTCATTTTGATCAAAAAATTGTATGAAGGGACGGGATCTATCTAGAACATACTATAATTTACAGGGTGTTTAATAAAGTTCCCTTAGATTAGTACTTACAAATTAAGATCTCCTCATAACTTTCTAAGTACTAGAGCTAGAGCATTAAAATGAATAAGTTTCATTAGGTAATTAATTCTTATATTTTTAGCTTTACCTACCATTATAGCCAGCGGCGCTTTCAGTTCCCAACATGGCCATTTCCTTTCTGTATTAGGCTATAATCACGAACATTTGTGTTTTTCTGTATTTTCCAGCTCAAAGGAAAGTTATAAATGAATAAACCCTCAGCGTAGGGTATAGAAAATTTAATTACTTTACCTAGGACATTCATTCTAGAGGTATGTTTACTTTATTGCCGTATTTAGGCGATAAAATTACTCTTCACTAGTGATAAATAAATAAAACGCATTTTAAAAAGGTAATCACGTGCGTATCCTTAACAGTTTCCTTACAATATTTGCAATGGTGTCGGTGTAATTGCAATCATATGATGGTGGGTTTAAAATTAACAGCCATTTCAAATGTCTTCACGTAAACTTTACTGTGGCATAAAATGAAATTTAAGCGATTGAGCATATTTCTGAGCAAAGGTTAATCAGTCTTGGACAAAAGTCGAAAAAGAACCGAGAAGCAGAAGAGAGATGCTTCTTATGCAGAACTTGAACAGAAAACAAGGTTGAAGAATGCTTTTTGTTGTTGCGCAAAAACCCTTCAGCATCTGTGAACGATTTTTTAAGACTATTAAGCCTTTAGAGTCTGAAATATAAGCGTTCCCAAAATTCTCATATTTAAGAACGCATGGAATCTTAAAATGCTCACATTTAGAAATATTTCAAGATGATTTATGCTACTAATTAGAGAGTTTTTAGACGCCATTATTTGGAATTCCATGAGAATTAATATTTGTTCATTTTAAAAAATTATTAAATTAATTAATTTGGGTACACAAAAACATCATCCGCTGATGGAAAAAGTAAGGTAGAAAGTAATCAGCTAAGAGTTTAACGCCAATGGTCGCCAGCATCTGAACCCATTTAATTTTGAACCTAAAAAATGACAGCTGATAACTTTGCTCCCATCAAATAAGCAGCTGACTATAAATTTCGTTAAGAATTATTAAAAACTTGTTGCATATAGTACTTACTAATGTCAATCACAACCAGCTGACGTTCATTCTCTCACGAACGAACTGGCGGAATATTATATTTTTACTTATAATCACATAAAGGGTATCACAAAATTTACGCAAAAAGTAACTGTAGCTGCCAAACCTTCATTATTTTTAAAATGCTGCTCAACAATGAAAATGCGATTTTCCTCCATTTTTAATAACCTTTAACTGTCAGCTGTCACGCTGTCTCTTTTTTTCAACAACAACTTTTTACCGCACAAATGGCGCAAAACTTAAATCTTGTGTGAATTTTGGACAGTAAATTTTCTCTCACGTTAACTCTCCCCCCATTTCAACCAAGTATTCAGTATTTAGGGATACATTGACTAACATTAAAGAATAATTTCGAGTAAAATGAAATACTCAAGTACATACTTTGTTCTGTCAACTCTCGGACTATGTGTGTGGGGTACAAAAAACAAATAATGGAAGAAATATGAAAACAAACAAAAAGGCGCACGGTTAGACTTATTTACTTTGACGTCACTATACTACATACATGCGTATGTATATAATCGAACTACATATATACAAAATCGATTATACATAGTTACTTAGTTTGTGTTTTCCTTAATAAATTGTGATTTGTAAAAATTTTATCAACTCTACATTGTTTAACTAAAACGTCAATTTAAATGTTTTCCGCATCATTAATCAAACTTTTTCTGATAGGCCTAGATTTATGGTTATAAAAGAAACACTGTGTCAAACATTACCATATTGTTATTGTCCTTGGTTATAAGGATCGTTTATTTAAAAGATTAAATCGATTTGTTAAATTTTACAGGAATATCTCATTCTCATCAAAACAAAAGTAATTAATCGACATTGCACTTGAGTTAAATTGACCCTCACTCTATTGCGTAAAACATTTCACACGTACTCTGGATCTCATTAAAAGTGTGCTAAATAAACACAATACCATGTGACTCCCTTTAACACTTTGAGCTTAACACTTTGAGTTTAACACTTTATATCTCAATGCGTTAATGTGAACTGTTGCTTAAATAACGACTGCTCTGTACTGTATTCTATGGTAAAGTTGTATGTCCTGTTCGGGTAAAAGTTTTTCTTCCAGGAGATATTAACGAAAATGTCTAAATAAGAATTCTTTCTCATATAAATCGTAAGGAAAACTAAAAAGCTCGATGAGCCACGTGCAAATATTAATATTATGACCTCTACTCATGTAAAAATTTCACTTATATTGCTAGTAAAATTTGACATATTACGCCTACTTTTTGCTAGTAAATTATGTTAAATATTACAAAATTTTATAATGAATGCCTTACTGGCAAGTCTATCTAACAAATGATACAAGGACTTTTGTACACTATAACATATTAAAATTTCACTTATGGGGCATTTCAGGCGAAGCGGGCAATGAAAATAAAGCGAGGTCATGAAATTTGTTTATATTGCGGTAAGTTATACATCTAGTAGACATTTGTACGACATTTTTTTCGTATGAGGCTTAATTGCCGAGTTATGGGCTTCTGAAGAATTGGCGAAGTTTAAGTACCGTCATTTTTGAACGCTGTTATTGGAATCTAGGAATTTATAATAAAATATAAACAATATTGATTTAACTAGTAAAAAGGATGCCCTTTTTAATTCTTTAGTTAAATTCGAATTCTAAATTTTTTTATGTATGGAACCGAAAGTAAAAATTTTAAATCAAATTTTAAGTAACTTCGACATAATATTTTTATTTTTAAAAAAAGCCTTAAGTATAGTATATACAGTGACTTACAAAAGTGTTCACAAAAAAACATATTTCTGGTTTTAAAGCTTATTTTTTTTTCTTTGTAAAAAAGGTTTTAAAAAAAAAAGTATGAAGAAAACTTGCAAATTCTTTATTCTAGCTAAAAAAAATCAAAACTAAAATATTCCACGTTTTGTTTAACTTGGGTAGTTATTTTTATACTACTGGAATAATAAAAGCAAGAGATTATTTTAATATTCGAGTGGCCTTACACTCACCTAGTCTGGAATAATTCGGCATCCCTTTGCAGGATAATGACCTAAAGTATATGGCTAAAATTACAATGAAATGGCTTCGAGACCAAAATATTACCTGCTTGGATTGGTCAGAACAGTCACCAGAAATTATACCCATTGAAAATTTGTGGAATATTTTTAAAAAAAAAATACCATGAGTCAAATAGCCCCACAAAATCTGGACGAGCTATGGAAGGTCGCCAATGGACAATGGTCCGTGATCAGTACTCAAATACTAGACAAATTGAAAGCGAGTATGCCTAAAAAAATACACTTCACCACTAAAGTCAAAAGCGGCCACATAAAATATTAAAAAATGATTTAAAATGTTTTTATTACTTTAAGTTACAAAACTGTTCACAAAAGACTAAGTATAAAAATAACTACCCAAGTTAAACAAAACGTGGAATATTTTAGTTTTAATTTTTTTTTAGCTAGAATAAAGAATTTGCAAGTTTTCTGCATACTTTTTTTTTAAAACCTTTTTTACAAAAAAAAAAAATACAGCTTTAAAACCAGAAATATGTTTTTTTGTGAACACTTTTGTAAGTCACTGTAGATGTTTCTCAAAAAAACTTCTAACGTGATCAATAGTAGCTAAGGAGATATATAAATTGAAGTACTTAAGAAAGTGCCACATCCCATACAAAGTGCGGCACGTATGCACTTCAATTCATATATCTCGTAAGCTAATTTAGATCACGTTAAAAAAACTTTAGCATATTACCGGTATATTTTATGCTTTATTTCAAAATTAAAATAAAAAAATAAAATATGTCGAAATTATTTCAATTCTGAGATGAAATGTTCACTTCCGGTTTCCCACAAGAAAAAAAATCAAATTTCCAATATGATTTCATAATTGAAAAGAGCAGTAAATTTCCTATTGAAACCACAATGTTTCATATTTTACTAAAATTTTGTTAAGTTCGAAAAACCGATTCCGAAAAATCCATTATTCATATTACGTCAATTTTTGGAAGTCCACAACTTGAAAACTTAGCATTATATAAAAAAAAAATTTGTGTTTACACCTTCTAGAAGTACAATTAAGCCGAATATGAACAAATTTCTAAATATCATTTTTTTGCATTGTCCGCTTTGCCTGAAATGCCCCTTATGCATGTATGTCGAACATTTTTTCTTTTTTGTTTCCTTCCTGTTGTCTGCATTAATTGTCCACCCTAAGAAAATGCACATTCCTGCCTCTCTTGCCGTAGACCAAGTGCCATTACAACTAACTAAAAATTTCTTACAAAACATGATTACTATGAAACACAATAGGTACTACATAAAAATGAGGTTAACAAACAATAACTTTCATTAGACTACTCGAAATCCTTTCAATTTCTTTTATCCTCTGTTGGAATCTACGAGTTTATTTTCGATTATCATTGAAATATCGATCGAAAAAATTATTACAGCCATACTTATTGGTGTTAACACTTGAATGAAACAGTTTTTTTTTTTTTTTTTTTTTTTGTATCAGTACCTCAAGTATTTATCCGTCGTAAATCATCACGAACAAACGGAAATTAATAGCGAAATTTAAGTGAAGTGCCACAACCTACCCGGCACAAATTCTTAAATTCATTTTTTCATATATTCTCTCCAAACGTTGAACATACGAGTTTTTGGAAAAACTACTTCATTACCAAATATTAGACTTTCTGGGCTATTTCACAATGGAGTAAGATTGAAAATTTATGGTCAAAAATCAATTCGGGAAGTTAATAAATGTAAGATGTTGAAATGTGGCAAACAAAGATACCACATTCCAGTTATTGATAGAAACGAAAAAAAATTGTGACTGAAAAAATCAAAAAATATACACATACTCATATGGGGGGTATATTCATTCAATAAAAAAGAACTTTCGTCGTATAACTTCAAAAAAAAATATTTTGCTTAGGGATAAGTCCTATCAAGACATTTGGGGATGGTTCTAGACTACTGTTTTGGTGGAGGGGACGAGTATATTAAGCCTCTATAAAAGAAGTTGAAATTAAAATATCTGCTAATAGGATCAGCACAATTTGATCCCACGCGAGATAAAATAGGTTTCAAAATATTTATAATGCTTTCTTCACCTATACCATGAAAGGTATACCTTAAATCTAAAAATGCAGTAAACACAAAGTCTTGGAACAGCAAGGATTAAGCCGAATTAACTCCTCAAAGTTCTATGCATAATAATATTTGACTAGATAACATCATTTGTAAAAATTTTCATAACCACTGTTTTGTCAAAATGCTAATTTTTCAGTGATAATTGATTTTCTCGGAAGAAACCTTGTATCGAAAATTATGTTGTATCAAAGTTGTAGAAGAGAAAAAAACGCTTCAGTTTCCAGCCCAAGAATGAGTATATGCACGGTTCGAATTGACGATTGATACAGTTCACTGAAACGATCACCGAACTCATGTAATCGGTATTCACTGAACTGAAAAAGTGGGCCACAATGAACAATTTGGGTGTCCACCTAAACAAAACGGAGCTAATCTCCATTCCTTAATTAAATGCAACGACACTTAGATCTTCATAAGCTTTTATTGCTTGTGTCACTGAAGAGGCTTGACTGTAGGACTATTGTCTTCGTGGGTGATGGAGCACTATTTGCATGTGGAAAATTCCCCAATTTACTGTGTAAAATTGTTAAGGATGCCTCTAAAAAACTCGACATTTGGGCAGAAAATGGTGTTTTGGTTGCAAATCCCAACAAAACTGAACTACAGTGAAAACAGTATAACTGGGATCTCCAAGGGACCAAATTTTTTGTATCAATTAAAGAAGTTCCCATTTACACAGTTTCCCAAATTCTATGAAATTTTACTAAAACAACCATTTCACAGCCTACTCAAACCGATAAAACGTGCATATTCAAATTCAAAATAACAAATTATAAACACATAAATATTATTTCCAACTTATAGAGGTTATTACTAAACAGTCCCAGTTATAGAGGGAAAAGCTATAGAGTTATAGAGGCGAAAACGCACAAAAACTTCAAAAATCATATCCCAGGTATAGAGGTTTAAAAATCCCCGTAACAGATGTATTTTGATTCAAAAGTGCTGGGACCTTGAAGTGAGTCTCACTAATAGAGGTTTCCCACTTATCCAGGTACCGCTTAACCAGGTTTCACTGTAGTTCTTTTAACTAGGAGTCAGAAGGTTCCAATAATTGAACCACGGTTAAAGGCACTAAGCTTGTCTTATATGACAGTACATCTTGGTCTGGTATTGAATTCGAAACTTAGTTGCAATATTAATGTTGAATAAAGAGTTAGGAAAGCCCTCTGTAATTCTATACTCTTGTAAAAAATTTGATGGAGGAAGATGGTGACTAACACCTTGTATTATTCAGTGGTTTTACAAAGCTCAATCATTTTAAAATTTAAATTTTAAATCAATGTGGATTCGTTTTGAATTCAAATCAAAAATGTTCAATTTGAAAATGTTCGGCCTTGGCGCTATGTCATTAACGTTTATGGCTTAATTAAACACACATTTTCTCTGAGTGTACATAATAGACACTTTTCAATAACCACGCTCGCGGAAACATCAGCCTTATTTCAACTATATTATTGTCTCGAATTTTACTCAAAAAACGTATTTGATTTAATGAGACCAATCTAATCGACAATCTTTCAGCAAAAGGGATAATTGAAAAGGTTCTATATGTACGTATCTCTAATAATATCAAAATATCTATAAAATTTCAAATTCTTTTCAAACGCATTGTTTACAAATTGAATAACAGCTACCCGACGCAAAAATGTTCCTTCATGTTAAATTAAGTAAAATTTTCCACAGATAGCAAACGAATCGAAAATTAAAAACTTGAAAGCAAACTTGGGTTTGCGGTGAAATTTATTTTTCTTGCGGTTAACGCTGTCGCCTTAGATGCAGAGTTAACATGAGAAGGATGCGCTATTGCTTGTGGACAACAATGACAATATCATATGCTGCAGACACTTTTGACAGCATGCCAAAAAAGAACAAATAGTTTAGAAAGCCGAAACAAAGACAAAAATTTTAAAAAATTAAAACAAACAAAAGGAATAATGTTAGTAAAGTTAAAGCAAAAAAAAAATATATAGTAATAATTTGTGTTCTTTTAAGAAAAAAAAAATAGGTTCATTTTTCTTTTTAATTAATATGACATCTACGTCTCTTATTTGCTTTTATGGGTTTGTTTCCTTTGTTTAAAATTATGTGCGAAACGAAATAACACTGAGTGGCAAATTTTTGTTTTTAGCAGAGTAACCGTGGTATACTCTTAAAAGAAGACGTTGTTCTGATCAGTTTTACCGTAATAAAAAAGCAAAAGCCCATCACGGCAGGCTTTCGAAAGATCCTAACTTAAAAATGCTATAAGCATTGTATCAAATGATACAAAATATTTACATGCAAAATTAATGTTAAGATGAGAAACAAGAATACCTCTTAATATTAAAATCATTTATAATCAAGATACTAGTGTTGATTTTTTTGCATCAGGACATTTTTTCTGTATTCTTTAACCAACAAAAGTAAATATTGCTTTTGCTCTTCATCGATTGTTATCAATTTATTATGTTCCTGCTTTAAGGCAACACCACGCTCAGCAATATCATTCACTACTCGCATTGAATGAACGATTTTCTTTGTAGCCATAAAATGAGAGTCATCTACCCAAGTTTCAACATCTTTATTCAAAAACTGTGATGAGATGCCCAGTATCTGGAAAAATCATAAAGAGTTGCTAGTCACAAAATCTTCTATACTTTTTTCTGTGATGTATTTGACATCAATGCATTTTCTTTTGGGCAATCCTCTACACCTTTAACTTTTAGTACATCTACCATATTTTTCTTACTTTGAACTGAAAGCTCATCGAAGAAAAATGTAAAAGACTTCAACTCTTCCGACAAGTATCATAGATGGCCCAGTATTTTTTTCATGACGACTTTGGCCATTTCTTGGTTTATACTTTCCCAGTTTTAATTTTGTTTACATAAGCAACAAGTCCACAAATTTCATCAAATTTACTGCAACCGTTTTGGAAATAAAGTTAAGCTATATATTTGGGCCATTCCACAACGAATCTGAAGAATATCCTCTAAAATCTTTTTTTATTAAGCTATTCAAGATAAATAAATTTTTGGGAAATTACTATACTCTTTTGAAATGTTCACTACTCTGCGAATATTTTTTTATTCCAAAATTTGGTTTTTTTGTATCAAAAAAAAATCGTAATTTTTAACAATGTACATATATACAGTGGCGACAATTTAAATAGCACAGGTAATCTAACTTTTAATGTTGTTGAAATTACTACTTCTACATTTCCAAAATCAAAATAACGAAGTCGCAAAAATTAAGCATAACTATTGTTTATTGCATTAAAGTAAAAAAAAGTTCAGTTCCATTGCTTATTGAAAAAATATGTTATAAAAATTAAAGTAATATTCAATTTTACAAGACAAATTAAATAGCACACTTCGCGTATTTTTAGTTATTTCCTTAGAAAAAGAAATAAATACATATTGTTACGAAATTTCTGTCCCTTTGACGATAATTTCGATCTCTCACACTTTTCTGAGTTCGATCACTGGATTGTGTAACAATTAAAAACACACAAACTTATTTAGTTATAAAATGGTTTATTTTATTAACGTTCAAATTCTAATATTAATTTAACACTGTATAGAAAACTGTTTTGTTCTACTACGGATCACACTGTATTCACTTTATTGCTTACTGCTTCGCTGGTTTAATTCTACTGTGTGCTCAGCTCAGATGACAACCCTTTTTATACTGCAGTCATCACTCTCTCGAATAATCCAGTACCTTCTAAGTGGCGTATATTCTACCATTATCTACAACCCACCAGTGCTACTTTGTAGCGTGCATTCTACTACTATCCACAATTCACCACGTTGACGTTGAGCTAGCTATTATGCTAGATGTTAGATGGCGTTGTACGACGGCGATAATTTCTCTCGGTTGTTGACTTTTTATTTATAGTGTACTGCAGCGTCTGTTCAGTTTATTATTTTGCCGCTAGATGGTGCTAGTATGTTTATGCTAGCTAGTATCGTTTAGTTTTCTTTCGTTGGTATTTATTTCAAGAGTTTTCTAGCATAAACCAAATTTCGCTACACTGCCCTCCGCTTAAACTTGTTCGTCCCGAACAAGAGTCTCTCCGTCCCTAGTATAAGGTGCCAGCCTTTCGATGTGGACTACCTTTAATTTATTTTTGTTCTCGGTGTATTTTCGGATTCGATACACAACATCATTAATCCTTGTGACGATCCGGTAAGGTCCATCCCAGTGAGTCCGAAACTTAGGAGACAAGCCTCGTTTCCGTTGTGGGTTGTGTAGCAGCACTAGTTGACCTTTCTTGAACCTTTCAGTATTTGCTCGCAGGTCACACCGAGCTTCCATCTTGTCGCGATCTTTATCACGCTCTTTCTCACGTTCCTTTTTACGCGATTTAGAACGACGTCTAGAAGATTTCTCCCGACTTCGAGAACGTTCTCGGCGTGACTGCTCTCGTTCTCGCTCTTTCTCATGTTCGCGTTCCCTTTCTCTTCTTCTGCGCTCACGATCTTTATCTGGCCGTTCTGGATCCTTCTTTTCAACTTTGTCTCTTTCAGCGCGCTCTCTAACCTCCTCTCGTTCACGTTCTCTTTCACGTTCCCGCTTTCGTTCTCTGTCACGTTCTTCACGCCGTTCGCGATCACGCTCGCGATCTCTTTCACGTTCTCTCTCCCGCTCTCGTTCGTGTTCCATTTCACGCTCTCGTTCACGATCACCATGATCCCGATCACTGCGCTGGTCCCATCTTACCTCCTCTTCAGGCAAAACGTTCCAACGGCGCACATCAATTGTTCCAGCTTTATTTTCCGTTCGTGAACATTCAATTTTACATAGACTACGGAAAAATGCATCCGCATTTTCATGCTGGCTTTCTTTGCGATGTGGTAGTCGTTTCTCAGGCTCCCTCTCCGGAATCGAACCCTGATTCCACGTACGCGCCTGCTGCCCGCTACCATTTTCGCCATCGTCCACCCTATTTTCAATTCTTCTTTTTGGTGAATGTGATGCAGATCGTTTACGACGTGATTCGCAGTCACGTGCCATGTGTCCGTGCTTACCACAGTTGTAGCATTTTCCGCTGAAGCTACTGCTGGCGAACGATGAATTTTTCTTTTCAGAATCCACCTCCATCCGATTTTCAATTTTTCTTCTTGGTGAACGTGATGCAGATCGTGATTTGCAATCACGTGCCATGTGTCCCTGCTTACCACAGTTGTAGCATTTTCTGCTGAAGCTACCGCTGGCGAACGATGAATTTTTCTTTTCAGCCTCCACCTCTATCCGACGAGTTTTCAGTGATGGGCGGCATGTCAACGCAATCATCTCTTCAGTGAGGGCAACCATTAATGTTTCGTTAAATGTTGTCTTCGGGCTCCGCATTGTTTCGCGTTTTGTATCTAAGTCACGTATGCCGTCAATAAACGCCTCTATTTTGAATTTTTCAGCTACGACACTTAACTCGTCAGGATAGGAAAGGTGTGCCAATCGCTCAATATCCGCAGCATACTCCTGCAAGGACTCACCAGATTTCTGGATACGACTTTTTAATTCCAACCTGTGAATCTGCTTCATGTGGTCACTGCCATATTTTCGCTGTAAGGCATCCATCACCGCCTTGTAGTTTTTCTGCTCCGCCACCGGAACCGTTTGCAATACTTCTGCAGCTGCGCCCTTTAATGCCACAATTAGCGCTGCAGCTGCGCTTTCGTTATCCCAACGATTGTGACCAGATGTTGTTTCAAACTGGAGCTTGAAAACACTAAATGGCGTTGTTCCATCGTACGATGGTGCCTTAAGCCTCTCTGCGCTGATTTCTCTTATCACTTGAGTGGTTGGTTCGCTTATTTCCAACTGTTGAATCCTTTTATTAACGTCTTTAAAATTATTTTGAACTTCTTCCATTTTGTGCACCTCCGTTCGAACAGCCTCAGTGTTTTGTTTCACTGCGTGGATCTGCGTCGCGTTCTGACTTAAGCTCTGATCAATTTCTTCCCAAACCGCCTGGATCTGCAGCGCTTGCTGACTTAAGCTCTGAACAATTTTTTTATGAAAGGCCTGGATATTACTATTCATCGCCATTAACATTTTCTCGAATTTTGACATATCTACAACTTCACCACTTGCCGCTGGTCCAGAAGTTTCTTCCACTTTCGCTGCTGATTCTGATACATCACTATAAAATTCGTGCTCTTCCAGGTTTACACCTTGAGCCTCAAGAGCCTGCCGTAAGCGTTTCTGTAACTCCACCTTTCCGCCAGTAGATTGCAGATTCAGCTGCTGCAACTCCTTCTTCAGTTGATCCACTTTCAGATCTTCAAACTTGACCATTTTTATTTATTTTTTTTCTAAAATTGATTGTTAATTCTTTTACACAATCCCACTTCTGACACCAATTGTTACGAAATTTCTGTCCCTTTGACGATAATTTCGATCTCTCACACTTTTCTGAGTTCGATCACTGGATTGTGTAACAATTAAAAACACACAAACTTATTTAGTTATAAAATGGTTTATTTTATTAACGTTCAAATTCTAATATTAATTTAACACTGTATAGAAAACTGTTTTGTTCTACTACGGATCACACTGTATTCACTTTATTGCTTACTGCTTCGCTGGTTTAATTCTACTGTGTGCTCAGCTCAGATGACAACCCTTTTTATACTGCAGTCATCACTCTCTCGAATAATCCAGTACCTTCTAAGTGGCGTATATTCTACCATTATCTACAACCCACCAGTGCTACTTTGTAGCGTGCATTCTACTACTATCCACAATTCACCACGTTGACGTTGAGCTAGCTATTATGCTAGATGTTAGATGGCGTTGTACGACGGCGATAATTTCTCTCGGTTGTTGACTTTTTATTTATAGTGTACTGCAGCGTCTGTTCAGTTTATTATTTTGCCGCTAGATGGTGCTAGTATGTTTATGCTAGCTAGTATCGTTTAGTTTTCTTTCGTTGGTATTTATTTCAAGAGTTTTCTAGCATAAACCAAATTTCGCTACAATATTAATACAAATTCAAATTAGTATTTTGTTAAAAATCCCTTGTTTCGTATGACAGCATTACAGCGGCGTTCCATTGATGATACCAAAGCCTGGCATCGCTCCTTCGGTATAGCTGACCAAGCACGCTGCACTTCGAGCCAAAGTTGATCCAAATTCTTGACCGTGAATCGATTAATGGTGCGACCAACGTCATTCCACAAGTTCTCAATGGGGTTGAGATCAGGGGCTGCGCTGGCCAGTCCACTTCTTCACGGACCTTGCGGTATGCTTTGGGTCATTGTCAAGCTGAAATTTTCATTTCAGTGGCATTTCCTCTTCCGCATAAGGCAGCATTACTCTGGAAAGTATTCCCTTGTACTTAGTTTGGTCCATAATGCCATCAGAAAGAAGAAAATTTTTCCAATTCTTTTTTTGATGGAGCAATATTTTTACCTATCTCTTCCCCAAAAAAGTTATAGGCAAAAATGTGAAAAAAAACTAAGTTTTGGGTTTTTTTCTTTTTTTGTTCCAACATTTTTGGCATAAAATGCAATTTTCAAAACTTTTTAAATAAGCCATTTCGATGGGAAATTTAATTCTCTACAAAAAATTTTAGATAAGGAATATCCAAATTTTGCTTCGTTTGCGAGATATATTGAAAAAACTAAAAAGGGTGCATTGCGACCTCTATCTCCGAGTTCCACCCTCAAATTTAATAGCACTCCGCGGTTTTATCTTCTTAAGTGACCCATTGACCGATTCCTGCAATAATATGCCGTGAACGTCTTAGTTCCTTTTTATATGACATAATCAATAGCCTAAAAGTATAACCAAAATAATGTTTAAAGAGATGTTAACTTCAAATTTGATAAAAATAGCCGTCAATAATTTTAATTTCTTTAATTTTTTCCAAAAACAAGAAAAAAACAGGAACATGTTTCTTTATTCTAGTAGCACATTTTACCGAATTGGTATCGTATCAGACAGCGACGCATTATTATTCTGCACGCATTATATCGTAGGAGTCTTTTACTATGAATTATGTTATTTTATAAGTACTATTCTGAAAAATAAATGTTTCACTAATAATTCTAATTTTATATTTATTGTTCATAGTCTAAAGAACCGCAAATATATTTGTTTTGGTTCACGTATTTTTGTTTTTAACACTTAATTCGAAAACAAGACGTATTGTTAAAATCTATTGAGAATAACATTTCACGCCACGATACGTCATGTTACGACTTAAGTAATCACTTATACATATTGTCATATCACGTATAAATAATTGAGAGCTGGTAATACTACGCCACCACACAATACGAGCGTGTAATCAGAGCTTTACTTCAAGTCAGTTTATTACAGCATCGACTTTCGAGATATCATTGATATCAGAATTTTTTGAAAATTATTGAAATTTACAGCAAAAATTTTGTGCAATCCTTATTTGCTGAGAAAACGAGGAACATTTTTGGAAAAACCACTTGATTTCATTTTTAGTGGAAAGATGTTCAATTTATTTGAACCGCCCACTGCAATGAGCATACAAGAAATACATACATATGGATTTTTACATGCAGTATTTAAATAATAGTTACTAATTTGATGACAGAAATAGGCCACATGTCTTAGAAATCTGAAAAACTAAACAAAAACACTTGACAATAATAATAAAAACAAACCTTTTAGCCAATATATGTAGGTAACGCCATTGGATTCAGTGAGCCAAACTGATAAGCTCAAGTTATCGCCAGTTTTCATTTCTTTAAGTTTAGGTTGTTCGTTCTTTTCTTTTATTGATTTCATTTCATGCGATTTAAAAAATCATTTCGACATTTTACATTTAATTTTACGCTCCAAGAAATGGCTATCGCACTTACCAGTTGAACATGAATTCGCATATTGTCCTAATACGAATATCACATAATGCTTTATATTTTTGGGATAAGAATATAAAAAATAAAAGTGTTCGCTGAATTCGGCTTTTCCTTTTGATTTTACGATATCTGTAAATACTTTCATATATATATGTATTTACTAAGCTAAACGGAAGCAACCATGTACCACCACGTCACTCGCAACTCCTGTCAACTGACGTTCGCTGTTGAAATGCGAATTGTGACAGTTCCATACTGATTTCTACCAACGGATACGGTATCCGGAATACCACCTACACGTATCGATTTTTGTTTACGAAAATCATAACCATTTCCAGTTGCTCATACGTCTCCGAACCCACTTGCCACAGCTAGCTACCTTTATGCGTGAAGTAACTCGTGTAAACACAGCAAATAAATTCTTACACAAATTCAGGTAAACTCACAAACATATGCATGGTGTGCATATACAGTGATGTGCCATATTATTAGGCCCATTGCGGAACATTCCACATACTTAACAACTATATTGCTATAAATTTTAATATGCCCATGTAAGTGGTATTCAATCATTATGAAATTTTGACGTATAAAATGAAACATATTCACTTGATCTAAAGCATTTAATTATATAAAAAAAAAAAAAAAAAAAAAAAATAGTCTATTGTTTACGAAAAATCGATATTTTGTGTTGCGTCCTTTTGCTGCAATGAGTGCTGCTATTCTCTATGGTATGCTATCTGTGCAACTTGTTACCACTTCCTGAAGATGTGCATTACGATACCCGACGTTAATCAGCTTCTTCATGGGATACTGTTTTGTTGTTATTGCCTTTTACTGATCTCGCGCTTCCATACTCTTTCTATAGGGCTCATTTCTGGCGAATCACCAAATCAGTCCAACACAGTGATGTTTTTATCAGCTAAGAACTTGGTGACTGTTTTGCTCTATGACACGGAGCTCCATCGTGCATAAAAATCTCCATCACCAAACCATCTAGAGAGCTGAAGAAAGGGTCGTTCTTATAAGATTTTTTGAACTGATCTTGGGAGAAAACTTATAGCAACCCCACGAACATAAAAATGAGTGATGAATGCCTAGAAAATTTAAAAATCCTTATGCACATGTTAACAAAACATATCTATGACGTAAGTATTCAAGTTTCACAGCTTGAAGCGACGACTTGAAGAGTTTGGTTTGCTAGCGAAAACCCCACATAGTACAAGTACAAGAACTATTCAGCAGATGATTAAATATGATGGGTAAATATGAATTGTGTTAATTATTATTCTCTATTAATGCCATGAAATTTTAAGTTATAAGGGATATTTTTCGTTTTCCGCAAGTTTGCCTTTTAGACGAGTCCGTTTTCCAAGTTATGACTGATAAGTCCCACTTTGTAGGAAGAAGGCCTGGAGAAAAAACTCATCCTGACTGTATTGTTTCGACGGTTAAGCATCCCACATCTATTATGGTATCGTCTGTGATACATTTAAGAGTTACTGGTCGTCTACAAATTGTGCAAGGTACTACGTAACAAGACCAGTACAAGAAAATCTTAGAAGAGCGACTCTTGCCTCAGCTCCAATTTTTATGCACGATAAAGTTCCTTAACATAGACCAAAACAGTCAGGAAGTTTTTAGGTGATAAAAACATCACTGTGTTGGACTTGTCTGGCGATACGCCAGACCTGAGCCCAATATGGGAGCTCATGAAATGCGAGATCGGTAAAACAGCAATATCAAGAAAACAATATCCTATAGAGAAGCTGATTGACGCCTGGATCGTAATACACAGCTTTAGGAAGTGGTAAAAATTTACGCAGATAGTATACCATAGAGAATAGCAGCTCTCATTGCAGCAAAAGAACGTAATACAAAATATCGATTTTTCGTAATCAATTGGCTATTTTTTAAAAATTTTTTTTTTTAATAAATTAAAATGATTTAGATCAAGTAAATGTGTTTCATTTTAAACGTCATGATTGCATAATTAATAATAAAATGAGCGAATATCACTTATGTAGCCATCATACAATTTATGGCAACATAAATGTTGTTATATGGAATTTTCCGCAATGGGCCTAATAATATGGCACACCACTGTATGTATGTATGAGTATTTGTATATATGTAGGTATGACATACAGTAAAACCATCCATTAATTTAATATCGTGATTCGCAGTTACAATAAAATACTGAAATTTGTTTTTGCTAACCTTTATTGTTTTTGTATTTCATATTGTTTTATATTTTTGATTTTGTTATTGTTTTGGTCTCATATTAAATTGGTAGGGAATTGGGAATATAAAAATGCCATTATGTAAATTTCCCTTCAATGTTGTGCTTTTGACAGATACCATCAAGTTTCGCTCTCGGTTGTATTTTACAATTCCAATTCATTGCTTTTTTTTTATAATTACAAGTTGCTCACTGTCACTCACTTTTAAGCTAAATAGCTGGCAAGTGGTCAAGTCTGTTATTGCGAGTTAATAACATTTAAGAAATTATTTTTCATTCTATTTTAAACTTAATGCCTGCATTAGAAATAGACTGACAAATAGAAGTTTTAAATTATTTGGGAACAATTCAGTGCCAAGGTTAATGTGTTGAGTTCGTATTTTCACACAAGTTATTTGTACAATGGGGCTGAGTGAAATAAGAAAAGATTTCCCTGACCCAACCAGGGAACTACGGATCAGTAGTTTTGATGTCAGTAGTTAGTGGATTAAATTGTTTCGGATTTAACTAATCTTTCAGGTTAACATTTTTGAGTTGGAGTTGACAATGTGGGAAAAAACACCTTTGGAATTTTGACCATTACTTTTCTTATATCAAAAATGTGGCACAAAATTCAAATCCAGCGCTCCGATTAAAGCACTCTTAAGTTTTAATGTTTTTCCTAGAACTTACATTTTAATCTGAAGAGACGTTGCAGTCCGAAATATGTTCCCTTGTCAGTAACTAAGTAACACTTTCTCAAGCGGCAAAGTTACGTCCAGCAAATTAATATGCCTTTGTGATTCTTGACTTATGATATGTATTGCTTTGGTGAATTTCCCAAGCAATTTGTCCAATGTTCATCTGTCTGGAAATCACGATTACGGAAAAAAAAAACGAGAAAAAGTTTGGTACACTTTCAACATATTCGATGACAAGCTTGCGGGAAATGGGCGTATACACCTCATGAATCAATTATCTACCTACCGCGGTCGAGCTTGCTTCACCCAACACAATCCAACCAAACCTCCAAAATATTTTATGAAAGGGTTGTGGCGCTGCGATTCGCAATCAGCATGGTGAGGAACGTCAAGTGAATCAAAGGTCGTAGATTTGGTGCAGCGGTATGAGGTAACGTTTTGACATCACAACGGCTGTAACTGAGAAGGTCCATGGGGACCTTGTCAGGCATTGCCGTTGTTAAAATTTGTCGGTTATTCGGAGGGTTAATGCAGTGAAAGATTATTAATTTTAGAAGTGCCAGAGATAACGCACTTACTATTTTTAATTAGGTTCAAATCAGCAACTTTCATTTCATTTCAGCATTTTGTGTCCATACACAAAAAACAGATAAATGCAAGAGGCAGACATTTTTGTTGCTGCGCTAAGTGATTAAATTTTTTTCAAAATTTTATGATAAATACAAATTTAAGTGATTTTATCGTCAGCCAGATTATGAATATAATAAAGATTATGTCATAAGAAATGAGACAAACAACCTCTGCCACTTAGTTATTTCTGCAAATGAAAACAAAAATCGAGCACTAAATCATTTTATCGCGTCTGCCTCTTGGCTGGCTGATTCCTTTACTTATAAAACAACATACAAATAGAAAAGCCAAACGATTCCAGCGATCACACCTGCTTGGCTTCCGAAGGACAATTTTTTATATTCTCCATCTGTCTTTGGAACTCTCTTCCCATAAACTTAAAGTCCATGAGTAATCCAGTGCAATTCAAGAAAAACCTTACATCTTTGTTGTTGTTTTTAAAATTTAACATCAATTACATGAAAGTAGTTTCATAACTTTTAATTTTTTTATATAAGTAATTAGTATAAACAATATTTTTTTAACAGCCAAATTTCTAATATATGTACTCGTAACTAATTACACTTCTTAATTTATTTTAATTTAAATTTTTAATTCTTTATATTTAAGGGCCTCTGGGAGTTTTTCGAAATATAAAAACACTTTTTTAAAAATTTTTGAAGCAGCATTTTATCTTAGACCAATTTTTTTTTTACACTATTAAAGTATAATTATTCAAGATCTATCCTTGAAATTTGGGTAGAAAATATTCGTCAATATGTTAGAAAAGTGCAATGCCGTGAACAACCTCAAAATTTGCGGTGAGTAAGAATTCTGGAGACTGGTTCATCCGAAAAAAAAAACAGTCTCTAGGCGTTTGATCGTGTATTTTTTAAAAATATTAATTTTTGACAAAATGGCGGGCGTACAAAGAAAATTTTCATTTTTTGTGCACAAAATTTAGGTCGTTTTAGGTTATAAATCAAAAAATATGTATCAAAATTTAAAAAAAAAAAATTATGAAAATCCATTATGTATTGAGGAAATAACGACAATTTAAAAAAAAAGTCCTTTCAGAATTTTGTAATTTCAACATACAAAATTCAAATGACAATGACTTTAAAAAGTATGGCTTTTCAGCAAAATAAAAAAATATGGGTCACTTAGAATTAAGCATAGAATGATACATGTAAGTTTTAAGCAAATTGATGACATTGATGTCGTTCGCCTTAGTCGATTTGAAAAATAATGTGCATTTATAAGAAAAAATTTTGTTTGCATTGATGTTAATAAAATACTGTAATTATGACTTTTCTATAAACATTTGCATATTTAAAATTTTTATAATAAAATTCTCTAAATTATCTCAATGTTATATAAAATCAATACAAATAAACCACTGCTTAATATAGTGTAAAATTCACATCATGGGTTGCATTATGTCTCTTAAAATAAAGTCAGCTAATAATTGCGAAAAATAAAAATTACTTTGTAACTCTCTTTGTGTAAATATAAAAATTCTTATAAATATTCGAAAGAAGTCTTACATCTTGCTTACATGTTACGAAACTTAAAGTTGAAGCTTACATACTTTAGACAAATCCCCTTAAAATGTTTTCATAAGCTAATGGGATATAAAAACTTTCAGCATGTCAACTAAATTTTACGGTTCTCATAAATTTTTCAGCTTCAGTTAATCCGACACCAAATATGCTGGTCACAATGCAATAAATGAAACTTGGATGGTTTTCTTAAGTTTAGTTTTAAACATATAAAGAGAAATGCTCCAAGCGATTCTAAGTATAAATCTATGAGTGCAAGTTCTTCATATTTTGCATACCTATACTGCCGTACCGAACGGTACGAGTTGTGATCCAACGACTTAAGAACAACAATGCGGCAAGTGCCGATGGCCTGCCTGCTGAATTGTTCAAGACCGGCGGCGATGAGCTGATAGGGTGTATGCATCAACTCATCTGCAAAATATGGCTAGTAGAAAGCATGCCCGACGATTGGAATCCCAGTGTCCTTTGTATTGTACTGAGGAAAGGTGACCCGACAATCTGCGGCAACTACCGGGGAATCAGTCTTCTTGGCATCTCTTACAAGGTCCTGTCGACTGTACTGTGTGAAAGACTTAAGCCGTTTGCCAACACACTGATTGGGCATTATCAGTGCGGCTTTAGACCTGGTAAGTCCACCATAGACCAGATCTTCACACTACGTCAAATCCTGGAAAAAACTCACGAAAAACAGATCGATACCCATCATCTCTTTATCGATTTTAAAGCTGCTTTCGATAGCCCGATACGGGATTGCCTGTATGCCATCATGTCTGAGTTCGGTATACCTGCGAAGCTGGTGCGGCTTTGCAGAATGACGTTGAGCAACACAGCCAGCTCTGTCAGAGTAGGAAGGGACCTCTCCGAACCATTTGATACCGAACGAGGTTTCAGACAGGGCGATTCACTATCCTGCAACCTCTTCAACTTTGTGATGGAAAGGGTGTTGCGAAGAGCCAGTGAACATCGTAATGGCACTATTTTCTACAAAAGTGTTCAGCTCCTTGGACGTTGTAAGCGAGATGTTACTGCTGCGTTCTCTGCTATCGAAAAAGAGTCAGCGAAAGTGGGTTTGACGGTGAACGAGGGCAAAAAAAAGTATATATGCCGTCCACAAACAGGGAGACGCGGCGTATTGGATCCTATGTTACTGCGAACAGCTATACCTTCGAAGTTTTCAAGGAATTCACCTATCTTGGCACCACCGTGAACACTCAAAACGATGTCAGCCTGGAGATAAAGCGAAGACTAACTCTTGCTAATAGGTGTTACTATGGTTTCAGTATGCAATTGAGTAGTAGAGACCTGTCTCGCCCGACAAAACTGACACTCTACAAGACGCTCACGTCTGCGCTGGCTGGGACATATTGTGCGTATGGACGAAGAAACTCCGGCGAAAAAGGTATTTGATGCAGAAGCCGCTAGGCGACGACGAAGAGGAAGACCATGCCTCCGATGGAAAGACCAAGCCGAGGAAACCCTATCCACACTTGGTGTGACTGATTGGAGAAGGCGCGCGCGAAGCAGAGGCGCCTGGAGAGAGCTTTTGAGGTCGGCCGTAACCCGGTAACGGGTTGTTACGGTCACCCAAGAAGAAGAAGAATACTGCCGTACTAAGCGAAAAGGGTGCATTTCAAAAAAATCCGTTTCGAGATTATTCATGACAGAGGAAATTTTCTTAGAAGATTTTTTATATGATTGAACTAAGATACCTGCATTTGTAGTATTTCATTATACACGTAATTTTTTAAGCTATCCGTTGCCATAAGAATCTCGGATATTATTTTTTTTTTTTTTTTTTTGAGATACGCTATATACTCCATATAATCGAAATTCACTTACCTTTCACCATCGTCGTTAAAAGCAAAGTCTCCTAGAAGTAGATCACGAAATCGATATCTTGCTGCAATCATTCTGGTATTTGGTGTAATCGTTGTTGTTGTTGTTGCTGTTGCTGCTGAACTCGTTGTCGCTGTAATATTGGTGGGCGTCACATTTAATTGCTCTGGAGCAGCTACAAATGGATTCCTCTCGGCAACATTTACTACAAAATCATCTGAGACACATGAGGCACCACCTGATGTATCGACAGCATCCCAATGCGAGGTACCAGTAAGAAAATAGCCGCCACTAGCCCGATTGGGCCGTGGCGAACGTATATGATCCCACAGATTGGAAAGAATTTTGCTGGAGGATAATTCGTCGGGTGTATAAATAAAATCAAGCCTAACGATGTTTTGACCAAAGCTCGCGGTGCACTGACTTAATTTATTTTAAAATGCTGTAGTCGAAGATAATCACTTAGTATTTCGAAGAAGGGATATTTTCATTGTACATAAAAAACAATATGATTTTGGGCGATATTTTAGATAACACTTTGCCGGCGTTTCTTATGAACCGTTTTTCACTGAAATGAAAAAGAAGAAATATGATTGCATTTTATGAAAAGAATAATTTATTGAGTATAATTACATCAACAAATAAATGGTGAAACAATGATTAAGTCTTTCATTGCGAAATTGGGCAAAATTAATGTAAATTGAACACAAAATAGTTTGGTTTCACTATGGTTATTTTCTTATCTAAGATTCTCAGCGATACATGTGGGGCATTCTAATAAATTGTTAGATTTTCAATGTAGACAAGTTTTCAAAAAATCTGAAAAAATAGATGATAATGCAATACTAAAACGAAGGAGCAACGATCTGACCTTCTGAAGGTCAAGAAACGACTTCTTCAGCTGTTTTCAAAATATTTTTGTTTTTAAGCGCATAAATATTTGAAATATGATCATTTGATTGAACTTTTCTTGCCTTTGCAAAATTTGTACGCTAGTGAAGAACAGATGTCACACATCGCAAGAAGATGTAGACCAGTGATGGTGAACCTATGGCACAAGAGTTTCGACGACACCTGAAATTTTTACGATTTTAAAGTAAAAAATTTTAAATATTTGTTTTAAAAATCTACTTTTTTTACAAAAAATTTTTTACAAATTGTAAATCCAATATTCCTTTCGTTCCTGACTTTTCATATATGTTCATATAACGACAGAAGTGAAGTTTAAATTACATATTAATTGGTGCGTATTTTAATTGTGATGAATTGCTATTCTTTTCTCATTTTGTTAAAATTGTGTAATTTTATTTAAATTTCAGTAAAAATTACTAAAATGGCAAGTTAAAAAACAACAAGTTAAGGTGTTATCTTCGGCCAGGCCGAAACTCACATACCCTACACTGCACTGAAAGTACCTTTTCAACAAATGTTAAAAAGACGTTGAAGAGGTTGAATAAGTCGAAAAAAATGTGAAATGTTAGAAAGGTTGACAGAGGTTGAAAAATTTTAAAAAAAGTCGTAAATATATGCAAAATGTTGAAAAAATTTGAGAGAGGTTGAAAAACTCTAAAAAAAATGAAAGAGGTTGAAAAAATTTGAAACTATGATGAAAAGGTCGAAAAAATAAAGAAGCTTATGAAGAAAGTTGAAAGAGGTTGAAAAAGTCGAACAAATACATATAGGATATATTGGAAGAAATTAAAGGGTTGAAAAAGTCGAAAGAATATGGAAAATGTTGAAAAAATCGAATAGAAATGAAAAAAGTGAAATATGCCACGCCCACTTCTCCGATTCCGCCCAATTTTGGTACAATAAATTATATTCGTGATCGACATCCTCATATTAAATTTTAGCACAATAGCTTGTATATTTTGCAATATATGCTGCGATTAAATTTAAAATTTAGTGCGGTGACACACCCACTGGTACAATCCAGCCCAATTTTGATCCAGAAATAGCTTTTCATAAGCAAACCCCCAACACCAAATTTTAGTAAGATTGCTCACATATTTCGATAAACATGCCACTTACCGTATTTTATTTGTATGGAAGGTGCCACGCCCACTGGTGCGATTTCAGCCTCTTTTGGTTCAGATATACTCTATAGAAACTGAACCACTTACATTCAATTTCATAGCAATTGCTGCAATAGTTCACTTAAAACAGCGCTTACAAATTTATATTAACATGGGAGGTGCTACGCCCACTAATGCAATTCTGTCAAAACTCATTTATTTTTAAAGCCTACAGTAACTGACATCTATACACCAAATTTAATGAAGATTACTCTCATAGAACACTAACTATAACAATAAACGTTTTTTGCTTATATGGGAGGTGCCACGCCCACAGGTACTATTGCACTATTTTTGTAATAAGAGACCTTATAGCAAGTATATCCACCTCATTCAATTTCATAACGATTACGTTGTTAGTTCTCTTAATAGAACGTTTATAAATACTGTGGGCGGTGCCACGCTCTTCAACGAGTTTTTTCAGTGAAATGGCTGTGCTTGTATTGATGACTGCTTTCAGCGGCATCATCTCCAAAATTTTTATGAAAATCGTTTGTGCCAATTTTGAGATATATGGAATCAAAAATTTAAACAGTTGAAAAGTGTCACGCCCACTTTTTCGATTCCGCCCACTTTTATCTCAATTCAAGATATATTGGTTATGTATCCGTTTACCAAATTTTATCGCAATATCTTGAACGGCTTCCAAGATATGGTGGTATAAATGGTAAATGATGATGTACGACCCTTTGGAAAC
This sequence comes from Tricholauxania praeusta, assembly GCA_949775025.1. Taxonomy (NCBI): domain Eukaryota; kingdom Metazoa; phylum Arthropoda; class Insecta; order Diptera; family Lauxaniidae; genus Tricholauxania; species Tricholauxania praeusta. The sequence goes on from OX459031.1 coordinate 38,527,987, forward strand.
TTGAAACCCAGTCTAATCCTAATTTGGTTCACATGTGCACCAAATCACCAAGTTTCATCAAAATCGCTGCAACTTTTTTCAAAATTGGCCTGGGTAAATTTACATAGAGCATGGGTGGTAGGCGTGTCCGTAAACCGAATTCGCCCATTTTCAATAGCAAGATGCCTGCAAGAAGATGTGACCTGTGTGTGAAAGTTTCATTCTTGGTTTTCCCATTAACCTGATTTCAACAGATGGACAGACAGACAGACATCGCTAAGTCGACTCAGGTGGTGACGCTGATCAAGAATATATACACTTTTCCATACCTGCCACGCCCCCTCCGATGTATTACAAACGGTGTAGGGTACAAAAACTTGTCGAAGCTGGTAGCAGTAGTTCCAGCAGACAGTTTCAGATTTGGTGGACTGAAATTAACGGCGTTATTAAAAGCTATGCTCTGTGTCAGTGGTATGTAGAACATCATCTGTAAAAAGAAACTATGAAACAATTCATAAGTGGCTTCTTGACAAAAGCAAAGACGAACAAAAGAATATATTCTACGAGTAATGAAAATCAAAAATCTGCAGTCAAATGCTTTAATAAAGTGCATAAAAAAATAATGTTGGAAATGAGATAATGGAAGAATTAATAAATTTGTAAACTTTACCAGGAACTACCGAAGGTGCAGATATTTGCAAGGCAGTAGTAGAGACTCTTTCTGAAGCAGAAATAGATTTTTACGAAAGTCGTGTCTGTAACTAAAGATGGTGCACCCAGTATGATTGGCAAAGAAGCAGGATTTTTCAATTTATTTACAAAGTGTGTTGGACATACACTTTTGAGCTTTTATTGCATAATTCACCAGGAAGCTTTGTGTGCAAAGGACGGCCTTAAATTAGTTAAATATGTGATGAAACTTGTGACTAAAATAGTTGACTATATCGTCGCCCATGCTTTAAACAAAAGAAAGTTCGAATCTTTGCTAAATGAAGTCAACTCCGTGTACAATGGTTTAACTATGTATAATAATGTTCGTTGGCTTAGTCGAGGCAAAGTACTTCAACGTTTCGTTGAATGTTTGGATAAAGTTCGGATGTTTTTAAATGATCAGTAACCAGTTCAGTACAAAGAGATATCAGATGTTGAGTGGATATCATGATTAATGTTGCTCTCATTTAATGAGCTAAATATAAAGTTACAAGGATTTGGCAAAACCATTGATATTATGTTTGATCTCATCAAAGCATTTGAAGCTAAGCTAAAAATATTTAAATGTGACATAATGAGCAGAAATTTCAAGCATTTCCCTAATTTAAAAAAATACTTGAGAGACTTAAAAATTCACGAAAAACCCGATGTAACAAAAATAATAAAAGAATTAGACAATATTTTCGAAGCTACAATTGAACAATTTTCAACGAGACTTATACTGGGTGTTTTTTTTAGAGGTTTGTTTTTCGAATAGAGATAAAACTGGCATTTTATGGTCAAATCTGGCAACTCTAATGTCATTTATGTTCAGTTTGGTTTGCCATTTCATCATGAATAGGTTGACAAAAGAACAACGCTTGCAAATCGTGCAAATTTATTTCGAAAATAATGGTTCAGTTCGCGAAGTTTACCGCAAGCTCCGTCCATTTTATGGTCGACATAATCGCCCATCAGAGCAATTAATTCGGTTAACCATGGGTTGTTTTCGCACTACGCTTACTCTATGTGACAATACGCATCCGCAGAGACGTCGAACAGTGCGCACCGAAGAAACAATTGCCGCTGTAGAGCAAAATGTTGAAGAGGACCCGAATGAATCGATTCGCCACCTTGCACAGCAATTGGAGCTTTGTCCATCAACTTTATGGAAGATTTTGCGCAAAGATCTTGGCTTGCGACCTTACAAGATCCAGCTTGTGCAAGAATTAAAGGCGCGAGACCATGCAATGCGTCGTGATTTTGGTGTATGGGCCGAAAATGAGATTGATCTCGATGCTGATTTTCATCGCAAAATTTTGTTCAGTGATGAGGCTCATTTTTGGTTGAATGGCTACGTCAACAAGCAAAATTGCCGCATTTGGAGTGAAGAGAATCCACATGAGACCCTTGAGACGCCATTACATCCACAAAAACTGACTGTTTGGTGTGCTCTATGGGCTGGTGGAGTCATTGGGCCATACTTCTTCCGAAATAATGCTGGAGAGTCAGTTACCGTTAATGGAGACCGGTATAGAGCCATGATAACCGACTATTTTGTTCCCGAATTGGATGGCATGAATGTGGATGAGTTGTGGTTCCAACAAGATGGCGCTACATGCCACACAGCGCACGTCACAATCAATTTATTGAAGGAAACATTCGATGAGCGCATAATTTCGCGGAATGGACCTGTCAATTGGCCACCAAGATCGTGTGATTTGACACCATTGGATTATTTTCTTTGAGGATATGTGAAGTCGCTCGTCTACGCCAACAAACCAGAAACGTTAGGGGACTTGGAAGCCAACATTCGTGGCGTTATTGCCGACATTCGGCCCCATATGCTCGAAAAAGTGGTTCAAAATTGGACCTGTAGAATTGGCTTTATTCGAGCCAGCCGCGGCGGCCACACGCCCGAAATCATATTTAAACATTAATGGCATAAAATTATCCTTCCAATAAAGCCAAATTGATGGACATTAAAACGATTTTCTTGTGTTTTATTTCAATTCGAAGCTCTATACCTCTAAATAAAACACCCTGTACAATTTCGACACTTTGTATAAACTACAAAATTTATCACTGGTCCAGATACATGTACTAACGAACAGCTAAATTTAACTTAATTACAGATCATGAATTTAGAAGATTTCGAGATGCAATTGGTGGATTTTCAATCTAGTTCAATAAGGAAACAAAAATTCATAGATTTACCATAAGAATCTTTTTGGAAGGAATCGAAAGAGATAGTTTAATATCAATGGCTACTTTAACAATATTTTCATCGACTTATTCTTGTGAAACATTGTTTTCTTCAATGAAGTTGATTAAATCAGACATGGGAAATAGACTAACAGACAGTACCTCTTGTATTTTATTAAAAGCTACGAGTTATGAGCCAGATATAAAATATTTATCATCCAGCGTACAACAACAGAAATCTCATTAATAATGAGATTTTAAGGTTTTTTTTTTGCAAATAATACAAAAAAAATTTCGTTCTTTAATTAAACTAAACTAACTTTAAAATAAACTAAATAAAAATTTGAATTTTTTATTTGATTTCAACTATATTTTATTTAAACTTTTTTTTTTTTTTTTTGAATAAAAACATTAATTTCTTAACACAAAAACATTTGTTTTTGTTTATTATTATAGTTCTTAAATTTATTTACATAAACATATTATGCCTTGTTTTTATTTTATGTTCACGGCACTCGTCATATTATTATAAATAAAAAAATTTATGACACGCAAGCTCAAAAGGTTCGCCATCACTGATATAGACACTAGCCTAAAATAATCAAATATATCCGGCAACTTTGCTTTAAAAAGTCAAAAATTAAAAAAAAAAAATCAATCTATCAAAATAAATATTGTCTTTTTTTATTCAAAATTGAAAATGGATGTGAAGGAATTTTAAGTTCTTTCTTGTTTCTATATTTATTTAACTTAAATATTGGCGCAGAAAGATAATTGCATTAGAAATCATCCTGTATCATCTTGGCGATTGCTAGCATTAATAATGAGTAAAAAACTCGTAAGTTATTTCGAAAAAAGTTCTATCTTTAGACATCAAATAGGAAAATACAGAAAGTATACTATGTATATGTAAACAACGCAAAAGGTAAATTTTCTAAGCATATGTGTTTTTATTTTAATTTTTATATAGTTTTTTATTCCATTTTAATCAGTAAAATAACTCATATATGACAGTTTTACGGGAGTGCTGCTAAATTTGGTTTATTTGGTAAGCAAAAATGGCTCATTTTGCTACAACTTGTGACAAAAATCAATTTTGGGGTGGGTAGGCTTAGCAAATCTGATACATGTATTGGACAGAAAAATCGCTGGAGCTAAGGACAGTGAAAGTCTTAACTCATTTGAATAAATAATTTGACATGCAGAGCTAATCGAAGTTGAGTGGCTTTTGAAGTCAGCAAAATATTGAGCTTCAGGATAAAAAAGGGAAGGTTTTGAGTTGAAAAACTTGTAAGATGGTTGAAAAAAAAATTGTTTTTTCATCGAAAGAAATATCAGTGCTAACCAAAAAATTTAAATCAAAAAAAAATATTATTTTTATTGACATTTTCTAAAGCATACATACATCCAAAACCTGTGCTGCAATTATGTGTTAACCTATGTGCTGGAGTGATTTTACTCAACAGACTATGAATTTATATATTTCTGCAAGCCTTTAAGTTACAAATATTGAACCTATAATTTTGAGCTTGAAAGTTGAGATCTGTTTTACAAGGCCGTTTCGGTCCGATTAATTGACATTTAAAAAGTTTTTAAATAAGCTCAATGCTACGCCCATTTTTTTTAAAAAACCATTTTGTCGATATTTTTATAAGAAACCGAATAAAATATATTAATAAAATATGAACTTAGTGCAATTTGCTACAATTATTTTATACCTAGTTTCACGTCACACCTACTCTTCTAAAAAATAGGTAATTTGATCAAATTGTGTATTTGAGTCTTCTACATATAGTATGCGCAAATCCGCCAGAATTAGCGTTTTAGCTGGCCTCGTTTTTTTTTTTTTTTTTTTTTTTTTTTGGAGTACATCTTTTAGCCATAGTTTTTCCTGAAGCTAAGGCTGTCTTGAAAAGATAGTCTTAACTTCAAGAAAAACCATAACTGAAGAGTACTTACTTACTTGGGTGGCCATAACAACCCGTTACCGGGTTACGGCCGACCTCAAAAGCTCTCTCCAGGCGCCTCTGCTTTGCGCGCGCCTTCTCCAATCATTCACACCAAGCGTAGATAGGGTTTCCTCGGCTTGGTCTTTCCATCGGAGGCATGGTCTTCCTCTTCGTCGTCACCCAGCGGCTTCCGCATCAAACACCTTTTTCGCCGGAGCTTCTTCGTCCATACGCACAACATGTCCCAGCCAGCGCAGACGTTGAATAGTGATGCGCTTGACTATGTCAATGTCAGCGTAGAGCTCGTACAGTTCGTGGTTCATTCGAATACGGTAGTCGTCGCCGACGTGAACAGGACTGAAGATTTTGCGAAGAATTTTTCTCTCAAACACCCCAAGCGTGGCTGCATCAGTCTACGACACAACCCATGCTTCTGCGCCGTAAAGTAGCACGGGTAAGATGAGCGTCTTGTAGAGTGTCAGTTTTGTCGGGCGAGAGAGGTCTCTACTACTCAATTGCTTGCTGAGACCATAGTAACACCTATTAGCAAGAGTTAGTCTTCGCTTTATCTCCAGGCTGACATCGTTTTGAGTGTTCACGGCGGTGCCAAGATAGGTGAATTCCTTGACAACTTCGAAAGTATAGTTGTTCGCATTAACAAAGGATCCAATACGCCGCGTTTCCCTGTTTGTGGACAGCATATACTTTGTTTTGCCCTCGTTGTTTTTCCCTCGTTCACCGTCAAACCCACTTTCGCTGACTCTTTTTCGATAGCAGAGAACGCAGCAGTAACATCTCGCTTACAACGTCCAATGATATCAATATCATCGGCATATGCAAGGAGCTGGACACTTTTGTAGAAAATAGTGCCATTACGATGTACACTGGCTATTCGCAACACCCCTTCCATCACAAAGTTGAAGAGGTTGCAGGATAGTGGATCGCCCTGTCTGAAACCTCGTTCGGTATCAAATGATTCGGAGAGGTCCCTTCCTACTCTGACGGAGCTGGCTGTGTTGCTCAACGTCATTCTGCAAAGCCGCACCAGCTTCGCAGGTATACCGAACTCAGACATGGTGGCATACAGGCAGTCCCGTATCGGGCTATCGAAAGCTGCTTTAAAATCGATAAAGAGATGATGGGTATCGATCTGTTTTTCGTGAGTTTTTTCCAGGATTTGACGTAGTGTGAAGATCTGGTCTATGGTGGACTTACCAGGTCTAAAGCCGCACTGATAAGGCCCAATCAGAGTGTTGGCAAACGGCTTAAGTACAGTCGACAGGACCTTGTAAGAGATGGCAAGAAGACTGATTCCCCGGTAGTTCGCGCAGATTGTCGAGTCACCTTTCTTCAGTACAGGACAAAGGACACTGAGATTCCAATCGTCGGGCATGCTTTCAACTAGCCATATTTTGCAGATGAGTTGATGCATACACCCTATCAGCTCATCGCCGCCGGTCTTGAACAATTCAGCAGGCAGGCCATCGGCACCAGCCGCTTTGTTGTTCTTAAGTCGTTGGATCACAACTCGTACCGCGTCATGGCTAGGTGGTGGTACGTCCACACCATCGTCGTTGATTGGTGGCATCAGGTTAATTTCTCCAAAGGCGGGATTGGTGGAGTCATCGCCAGCAAGCAGCTTGGAAAAGTGTGCTCCAAAAAAAAAAAAATCGAGCTAAGATGACAATTTCGATTCTTTTTTGGTGCAGACTCTTTAAACATGGTATTTCTTGAAGTAAAGACTATTTTCAAGCAATCTGAATTTTAATTGAACAACTTTGAATATTAATTCAAGACAGCCTTAGCTTCAGGAAAAACTATGGCTGAAAGATGTACTCCAAAAGAAAAAAAAAACGAGGCCAGCTAAAACGCTAATTCTACGGACTTGCACATATACGAGACATTCTTTTACAAAGCGAACACTTTCTGACCGACTCATTCTTAAATCGCTCCAAATTTTTTTACATATTATAAGCATTATATGAGTGAACACATTAAAAGGGAATTTATTTGATATCGAGATATACCGAGTTATGAAGTTTGAACGTTTTACGGTGTTTTGTTCAAATTGTCATATCTCTGGTAAATTTTAGCGGAAAAATACTTTTTTACATACATATATTTTTAAAGCTAAAAAGATCAGTTTTCTTGTTAAATTTTTGTCCATGGCTTTATATGAAAAATTAATACTTTTATGACATATCAACTGCTTAAAGTCTACAGACAAAATTTTCGGTCTCTAGAAGTTTTTGAACTTTTGTCAAAAGACGATATTTTCTTTTCAAAATTCGGACCCCAAGAGGTTGTTGTAATTTTGGACTTTAGAACGTTCAAACCACCGGGATTTTGGTAAATTGGTTATAAAGCGGATAGAAAGCGTTTAGGTTAAATCGACAAAATCGAACTGCGCCATTTCTTCTCATCAAGTTATGTCATTTCACTTTACGATTTGAAAAATATTTTAGCATTTCTATAAAACACATCCTCAATTTCAGAATATTTTTGATAGAATTATTTGAACGTGACAAACGTCAAACGTAATCAAGTTTACATCGTTAATCGGAGAAATTTCTCTCTTTCTCACATAACCTTTAATCAGCAAATTTCACGTTAATAGCCCACTACACAAATTAAGTTATCGATGTTTGTGACTACTTGGCGATTAAGAATAAATCTCAGTTTAATCTATGATTTAATTGAGATAAACTAGCAGGCCTTAGAAATTTTATGAATTTCATTTGATTTCCTTTTCCTTTTTCATTTATTGTTGAAGATAATATTAGTACATAAGAAGTTTTTCTTTTAAGTACAACAATCAATTGAATATTTGGATAATTATTTAACTTAAGAATAAATATATCTTTGAAACATATATAGAATAACATAACACTAATTATAGTATAGAAGAAATAAAAGAAAATTAAGAAGATAAGTGATGAAGAGATATTAAGAATAATAACGAAATATTGAATGTTTAGAGTTTTTCTTGTTGGATACACATTTTATTTCTCTTGGTAGAGAGTTCCACAACGAATAGCGTTAAAGAAAAATAATTTGGATGAGTTTAGGTATTTAAACGTTGGAACAATTATGCTCATATTGCGAGCTGACTGACAAAAATTTAGTTTTTCATACAAATGATATGGTGTTTTTCTATATATGATATTGTGCATGAAGACACAGTTTCTTATATCAAGATAATTCTTAATACTGCAGTTAAGTATTCGGTAACTAAAGGACGAAGTGTGGTCAAACCTTTTAACACCATACACATAACGTGCATCATTATTATAAGCCACTTGCAGCTTATGAAATAAACGCGAGTCTAGCCTGCTATAGACTACTTCCAAATATGTTATTATTGGAACTATAAGTTGGATAACTAGCCGCCTTCTAGTTTCAATAGGTACAAATGAAGACGTCATTCGTAAGTTTCGCAAAGTGTAATAAATTTGACTGACAACAGAGTTGATGTGATCTTCACAGCCTAAAGAAGAATTAATACGGAATCCGAGGTTCGTAGCTCTATTAACAAATTTAAACTCTGTATTATCAAGATAAATGAATGGCAGAAGAAGAACGTAAGACTTTAACGGATTTAAACTGAGTCTGTTTTTGATGGCCCATTTACCAACATTTATCAGATCTTCATTTACCCTAGAGCACAAGTCTTCAACAAGACCAATGGGTCGTTCGTGGCCGATCTTAATGATTATGTTTATAAAACAAATGATAATTTAATAAGCTGTATATCAGTATGAGTATAAAAATTTTTAAATCATTTCTAATGCCTAGGGACAAATCTTATTGCCCGTGTCTCCACCAACTCAAAAATCGGAGCTAATAGGAGTATTGTCAGGAGGCTCTTTTAAAGCTTTATGTAGTGGGCTTTTTATGCATAAAATAGCGCCTAGAAAAAATATTGCAGTACTGACATGGTGGCCTTAATTGAACCAACTCAATTACAACTTTGTCATAAGCGAATAAGTGTTTTACTTCACAACCAAGTAAAATGATTCAATTCCTATTTTTGAGACGTTATAGTATTATTAAAAATCTGGCATCAAAAAAATTTGAAAAAAATATATGTACATACATATGTACAGAGTGAACTTAAAACTTTATCTAACAAAACTAGGCTAACAGATAAAGTGGTGATACACTAAAAACAATTACTAGCGTACTCTTTTATTGTTTTAAAACCACTTATTTTTTTAAAAAAAGCTAGTTTAAACGGTGTTATGAAGAAGTCCTCTGATATTAGAGACTATAAAATAACTTAAAGTTCTAGGACAAATACCAATGGAAAGCAGGTGTTTCGAGTTACAGCGAATAGTCTCTATGACTTTTCACCTTTATTTCCTGCTTATTTTACAAATATTGTATTCATAAAAGAAAATTAAATGTCCACAACTTCTTTATATCCTACAGGTGCCTTTGATGCATTTTCTCATTTTATGATTAAAACTTTACTACAGCTAATTTGTTTCTCACTTTACATGCAACCAAAATTATGACTCAAACTCAGGGTATGAATACGAGTTTTTGTGACATCTAATAAAGGGAGGAGATATGGAACTTAATCATACTTTAGTTCTTTCGGAAGAGCATTTGTAATTGTTCTAATCGTTATTCAACATTTTAAGTAGTTCGATATGTTCCACAGTTTTGAAATCGAATTGTTTATAAATACGTACATATATCACATACTCGAAGCAATTATAATTGTCTACAACCATATTTGAGGTCTGGAGCTAAAAGTTTATAACATATATGTGGCCTTAACATTATCCGTGGTTCATGCTTTATGATTAGTTTTGCACACATTTATGTCACTTTGACAGCAACAGTATGTACAAAAAAAAAGTTGACACTTGGAAATGTTCGTATGAAAAGTCAAACCTAATCAAGGACATACTTGTCGCAAATGTCAAAAAGTGTGATGTGTGATAACAAAAGGTTACCAAAGTTTGCGCTTGATTATGTGGTGCAAGCGCATACTTTAATTAAGGCTGAAATAAAGTTGGACTGCCACTTTTATGAAATATGTAGCCACTGTTTGGCAGAAAATTGATTAAATCGCGTTTGTTTTGTTTGGTTTCATACACAAACCGTTGGTGTTTCATAAAACCCAAATACGATTTTGTCATAACACCCAATATGAGTACGGTGACCGCATTTATGAAAGCAAAATAAAGTACAAACTAATATTTTTCTCACACTTTTTGCATTAAATAGAAACAAAAAAATCGATGCTAGAGCAGGAACAACAATAATAATGACGATTAAAAGTTCCGAGTTTATTTTTTGGCATAAAGTTTTTTTTAAATTAGAAGTGACGGGACAAAAAAGTTAACAAAACCAAAGACTGACCTTTTATTTTATCGACGCGTGCGACTATAAAAGCAGGACGATGAAAACAGAAATCAAACAGTTAGAGTTCAGCGGTCGGGGTGAACACATTAACTTTGTGTTAATCATATGGTTATTAGCAATATCGAAAGATAAAGAATTGTGAATGGTTTTTTTAGTAGCCAGTAGTAAGAATTGTTTGGGAAGCCAAAAATCCGCCATATAATAGTATATTACGCAGGGCTTTGCTGTTGGTGGTAGTTAGTAGTTTTCACCAGATAATATTCACCTGGTCTTGCCGATTCCACCGATTATGTTATACAGCATTGGGGTGTAAACAATCAGTGGTGCACCGACTGACGCTTTGGAAGTCCTCATGCTCCTTGACCTGTTAGGTAATTAGATGATAGTTTATTTTGCCATTTGACTTAAGAAAAACTTTCACTGATCCGAGGGAGAACATGACACTCTACTATATTTCATAGCCTAAGTTCTGTACCCCCCAACATGAACTTTACTGTTTCTCATTTATAACGATTGCGTAGCTTACATTCAATATAGAGAGCACCAGTGTTGGCATTTTCGGTACATTTGTACTTTTTACGGTACATTTGCGTCCTGAAAAATCGTCTTCGGTACATTAGACAAGTTTTCAGTACATTCGGTACATTTGGGTCATTTTCAATACATTTGGAGAATATTCAGTACCCTTTCGGTACATTTGGACAATATACGACCATTTTCTTTTTTAGTCAATTGAATGAAACCTCAACATTGCAGTAGCTGGCAAAGCTTCGAAATAATTTAAATTAAATAATAGAATACTTCCGAATTAAAGTGAGATTTCATTGTGATACTGAAGAATAATTTTTCGATTTAATCAGAACATATTTATGTTACATATACAGCAAATAAGCAAAGAATGACTAGAAGGTCTGTTTTTTTTGTAATAATTAAGTTAAGGAATGATGTACTGCTCATGTTTGCATACCCAAAAGTAATGACCTTTAGTTTTTCTTTTACTAGTAAAATACAAAAATTACACAGTTCAGTATTCACCCAGATGTGATGACCTTTTTTTTTTTTTCATTGAAATATCAAAATTTTTTTTTACACATTCTACTAAAATTTGGCAAAAAAAGACAAAAATTCCAAAAAAAGTACATGCGGCCTCTAAAAAGTACATTTAAAGTCTCGCTTCAGTACATTTCCATAAAACCCAAAAGCCGTCACTGGGTAGCACTCCGAGGAAAAGGGATTTCTAGAATTAGTCTTCCTAAACTCACTAATGACCCAGAAATGTTGCTTAGCCTTTTAACATTCAACTCATCAGGGTACCTGGGAATAGACAAATGATGACAATTATAAAGCTCATGAATTTGCTAGACAGGAGACTACTTCATAAATTCCTCAAGACATGGAAGTACACGCCACTTTCTACGTGCAAGTTGCTGTTAGAGGATGACACAAGATTCAATAGTCAAATTTAATTTTTGATTTAAATCTCTTTTTCGCGAGAAAATTAACTGTAGCACGTTTGTACATTGTACAAACATATCGGGCATTTCACGCGAAGCGAACAGGGGAAATGTGGTTTATGTTTCCAGTTTCCGATATATTTGAATATTTTGCACCTGTATATGTCCTCGACACAGAAACAAAATATTTTTAGAATGGCAACACTGGTTAACAAAATATGGGTCTTTGAAAATTTGAGAAATCGTAAGGTACATATGTACTACTTCAAATGCCATTATTCAGATTAAAAAAAGTCTGGTAAAATGAATTAACTACTGGATTTTATACTTCATTCATTGGCTTTTTTAACCTCATAATTGAATTTTAAAAATAAAATAAAAATACACTAAAAAAATGAGAAATATTTTTCTTAATCGGTTTTTACAATGTTCGCCTAACAAAAAGTTTTTTTTTAAGTGCATTAAAAAAAAGCTTATATTAAGCTTATACTTCGCGCCAAGTTTGATAATGGTCCGCCCAGCCATTTTGGAGCTATAAGTATTGCAATGCCGAAACCCCAGTCGAGTCAGTTGATATTCATAAAAATACCTTCACGGTTAGAAATCTTGGAATAAATTTTAATACAAGCGAAGTATTACAAAGATTTTGAATACAATTTTGATAAAATTTAATACTTTTGAATATATTACAAAATTTTGTAATACATTTTGTATTAAATTCTAATACAGTTCAAACATTAAAACGATATTTTATAACATTTGGAATCAATTTGATGTTATCGCAAGTACAGTGGAACCTCGATTATCCGTCAGGCACGGGACCAGCAGCCTGACGGGAAACCGAATAGACGGATAATCGAATATATAGCAGAATTTTGTTTTGATTCTGTATGGTGACGCTAGAATTGAATATACATACATATTCGTATTTTATTATCGAATAAAACAATAATGTGATAGTTTACAATCGAATCAAGATGTTTTGGTGAAAAAATTCGGCACTTTTGTTTGCTTTACAACAGCTTGAGACATTGCAACTGACCAAAATCAGATCGAGAGCGCAAATGAACAAAATCAATCATGTTATGAAATTGAATCACACATAAAGTGAACTAGATTAATGAATTTCTGCAAAATTTTCATCTCCGCATTTCGTAAGAAAAATTTCAGACAGAATCGCTTCGCGAATTGTGTGCATACATAAACAGAATCGAAAAACGAAAAAAAAAGTTTGCTGACAAAATGTGACGGTTAATCGGAGTGACGGTTGATCGGGAGACGGATAATCGAGGTTCCACTGTATTACATTTGGCCAACGTAAAAATGATACTACGTTGGCTGATGTCGTTAAAATGTTCATGCAACCCTTGTATTGAAAGAGAACCATGTTCGAATCCCAGTGAATACGACATATTTTTTTTTTTTAAATTTTAATAAAAACGAGTATTATTAAATTTAATATCTAGACAGTATTGAATTTAAATACAATTCTGGTGTAGTCATATATGTAAGCCCAAAAGTATTAAAATTAATTCCAAAATTTCTAACCGTGTTGTTATTTTTATAAATATCTTATCATTTTTATAAATATCTTGATATATTTATGAATAACTTGATATTTTTATGAATATCAACTGACTCGACTCGGGTTTCGGCATTGCAATGCATATAGCTCCAAAACGGCTGGGCGGACCATTATCAAACTTGGCACGAAATATAAGCTTAATATAAGCTTTTTTTAATGCACTTAAAAAAAACTACATTCGTCAATAACTAAGAGTGGCGGCTTAGACCAAATTTCACATTGAAATAGGGTCAGTATCGGTTAGAGATAAAAATTTGAACAAAATCCTAAAATATTTTTATCCTATTTCGAACCAATTTAGTGGGTGTCGTACTTGATTTTCGCAAAAACTTGAAATAAAAACCACCTTAATATACATACATACGTGTAGCTATAATAATTGGATTTTTGAGAAAGAGTTAACGCTTTCATTTTCTGTGTAATCAAAATAGCTCTAAAGCAATTAGTGTCCTTGGCATACAATCGATGATTTTGACATATTTGAAGCCATTTATCGCAATACTTATATAAGTATGATGGAAAACAAAATGTATAACTGATTCGAAATCAACGTACAAAATAATTATAAATTTTGAAAATTGGTGTTTTAAGGAAGTTCATAGTTTTAAGAAAAATTATTTTTTAAGTTTTTTTTATTTAAATGATAACGGTAGGATTTCGAATTTTAATAGTCATGGGTTTGGACGTCTTTGCTAACATTTTTCAACAAAAGAGAATTATGCTCCGGTTTTCATCATTTAATTTCTCCTTAGTGACTGAAACTGATTTGATTGTTTTGCTTCTACAACTGTTTTAAACTTTACAAAATACTTAAAGCATAAATGCTACATATTTCCTATGGCACAAGATAGAAGATATTACAAGTGTCAAATTTACCTTTTCATTTGGTGTTATCAAAAATAATTTCATTTTTTTACAATTTTTTCATTTCTACACACGAAAGGGTCACAAACGGCCAAAAGATTAAAGTTCTAAAGTTTTCTTCTGCACATGAGGACAAGATTCAAATTGTTAATTCGTCCCTCGTGGCCTCTTCTTCCACTTAACCTTTTCATCATAAACATACCTTTGGCAAACTTTTGGTTTACATTTTGCTTTGAAAAGTCCTTAAGTGAATGTACAAGTATAAATAAATGTAAAACTCAATTATTTATTTATTTTTATTATTTAAATGAAAATTCAAATGAAACAAGCACAAATTCAACATGCGCGCACTTCATGACGAGTGCACGATTTCATGAGTATGGCAGCATATCATACGCAATTTTGGTTACAAGCTGTCGGTTACTTACATATCCTCTCACTATCTTCCACTTTTCACTCTTGACACTTTCTTTCTTTTCCTCTTTTTTCATCACAACTACAAAAACTTGACCCCGTTTCTTGGTTATTCACACTCGTTTACATCTTTACTTGACTAATTTGTATACCCATGCATAGGCAACTTTTTAATATACTTGAGAGTTGTTGCTGCTCTTAATTAGAATTAACATTTCATGAGCTAAGTCCTCAAATTTCTGCTTCTGTGTGAATATTATAAAATAAATATTTTAGAAGCAATTTTGTGCAAATGATTGCAAAGCTCTTTAAGACGATATTTAAGATATCTACACTGAGAAAACAATTTATATTAAACGAAAACAAATTATTTATTCGCTATAGGCCATATAAATATTTGACATAAGTTAAAATGCCACAGATAACACATTAATTACCTAATTATATCAAGATAATTATCCCTTTCAGACCTGACACTAAACTATTGGGAATTTTTTTATGATTTTTGGGCAAAATAGTATTTATATGATATGAAAACATATTCAATGTCTAGATTTTTTTATGCTCATGTTCTTCAAGGATTTTCGGGACTCGCACAATTGATGCATCTCGGTCTAGTTTCATTTGAAAAAAGCAAAGCTCCATGTATTTTTTTTCTTTTAATATTTTAATATGATACAGTTTGAAAAAGTTTTTGTTTTGGCTGAAACATAAAAATACATTGCATTTGGTACTTCGTGTGCGCGTAAGTGACTTACACTCAAAGCGATGGCACATATGGGCTGATTTCAATTCGAGTTCTTCTGGATAGTGATTGAAACCATTCAGTCGTTTTTAGGGACATAGCTGGTCTGCTGGACGGTATCGTTTGGAAAGTGAAAGTTTCAATCTCCTCCGTTTCCGATCCAGAGCTCTACTTCACGTTCGTAGTTTTCTGAGCTGCCACCAACGCTTCAGCTAACGCAAGTCGCCAAGCCTTTGGTGGCTTTCCCTTTTTGCCGACAATAATTTCGGTACTCCAAGCATTGCAAAGTCTATGAAATGGACGATTGCTTTCAATTGCCACCTTAGGGTCTTAAAAAATGTCCGATGTTTTTTCAATAGTTGGTCACAAATGTCTACACATCCCATTGACGCATTGTGTTGCCGGACTATATTTGGACGTGCAACTTTGAGGAATTTCTTCATTTTTTTACTCCAACGACGAATGCTATTCACGGTACTACATCCAGATACAGACGATGCCAATAAGATTGACTTTGAGTCTATCTATTGAACAATGGCAACTTTATCCTATAGACTATAGATCCCTCCCATGTCTTCTTTTTTATCATCAGTCGAATCAACATATTTTAAACGATTTTTTATTATCGTTCACGTCCCTTAAATTCTTTTTCCCAGAAGCTTATCCAATAGAGGCAATGTTGTAAAATATATTTAAAAAAATGTGGTTGATCCTTTATGCAATGTTTTAATAAGGTCTTTCAATTGGTGTGATATATTTTTCAATAGGAATTGAGTACAATAAGGATATTTGACAAGACGGAGAACGAATGCAGAACCAAGTCCAATATTTTTCTCTGGAGAGAATGTCTTGCCTGAATAAATTTTAAGATCGAGAGCCTGTCCTTCTGACGTTGTCAATACCTCATTTTTTAAGCGAACATCTCTTAGCTTGTTGGGCAAACTTTGGCGTATTTACTTCTTTCTCGCTTTCACTATCAGTGCTTTCCTAGGACACATAATTTTTGTCCCGTTCATCATCATCGCTGCTAAAATCAAGCGCACCCCAATCTTGCAGGACTGCCAAAATATATATTCATCCGATAACTTTTCTTATGAACGAAATTCAAGAAAAAAACACACACTTTTAGTGACTTGAGACCTAATACGCACAATTGATGCACTTGTTAAAAATTATAGCTAAAAAAATTTCTGTTACAACAAATGACTTTAATCCATTTGAAATATTAAAGTTTGGTATTTTCTTAGTTAAAATATCTCCATTTCACTAATTTATCAATGTTAGTATTTTAGTAATTGAAAATATAACTTTCTTCTGCGGCTCATTTTTACAAAACTGAAATGTAGCTCGAGAATTTCCCGAAAATTTTAGAATCGGTAAAACGAACAGTGGAATCATGTGAGAAGCGAACATAAATAATAATCAGCACAATCGATCTGAAGATATTGGGCCTGAAACTTACCCGCACAATCGATGCATCACGGTCTGAAAGGGTTATACTAAGTCAATCATATATTTGGTAATAGTTTCATATGGCTGAAACATACAATTATTTGTTACAAACATTCACATGTTATTAATCAACAAATCATGTATTAGGCTGAAGAAACATTTTATTGTGGCTAACGTCTGCGTTTATTATTTAAGTAAAAATCGATGGCCAAAAAACCAATATTTTCAAATATCGATTCATAACTAAAGCGATATTTTTAGCGATGCCAGTACGCTTTTGGCCGATACGATACCGATTTTCATAAAATATTATCGGCGATTCCGATACCGATATTTATAAAAAGGTATCGCAGTTAAAGCTAAAATTCGGACAACACGCGGGTCATATATCCAACTGAATATATGTAATATTTATAGTAAGTAACATACATATAATGTAAAACTTATTTCATGAATTTTATATACGATACCTACGATAAATAAGAATAAAATAGAATGGAATAAAATGATTAGAATATAAAATGCTTTGTTGCATTTTTATTCGTATGATTGTTTACAATTTATGGAATGCCAATCTGTAGATAAACAGAAGGCTCAGTTTACTTCTGCATAAAAATCAAAAAAAAACAACTTAACTATAAAAACATATTTGGTTGATTCGGTTGTATACAATAAGTTTGTCATGAAATAAAGAATCTTTTTAATTCAGTCTTAAAAAAGTGTTTTACTCGCGCTTGTAGTTATAAGTGTGTAATTCGGATATGTCGGTTCATTATCTTAGCTGATTTTGACAGGTAAGGTAGAACTTAAATTAAAGAAGAAGAAAAGTCACTTATAATCGCTGCTACCATGATAATTGCACCATGACTTGGAGGTTTGTTTCTGAGCAGTTCCTTTATCCACTTGGAATGGTAGCTATTATGATAATGGTAGTCTTGATAAATGTTTTTATTTGATTTTGACTCTTTGGGACACAAAATAAAGGAAATTTTTTTTTTCGTACCGAGCAGAAGGTAATTGAATAGTGTTTTATTTAAATATGTTGATAATTGTACATATACTATTCATATATTCATATTAGTGTTAAGTAAAATCTAATAAAAATACGATTACCCAATGCATTTATGTTCGATCCAAATAAATATATTCAATAGACTCAAATGGGCTATATCTGGCCCAATAAGTTACACCTTAATTTCCAATTAAAAGAATGGTAATATCTACTAAAATATGTTAACAGTTAAGAAATATTTTAAAAATCAATAAACCAAATACATTTATTTGAAGGTAATATTCTCTTTTCTCAGTGTGCTTGTTTTCTTCAGTACATAAAAAGAACAACCACGATATAAAATTTTCAAAGATGTCCGCTTCTGTTCTCGGAGGAAATTCAAATTACCAGTATATTTGTGCAGTTAAATAAAATAAAAAATTTTTGTCAACCGAGTTAAGTGCAGAAACGAGTAGCTCAAGCATGTCAAATTGTTTTGGAGAATCGATACAAGTGTATAACTGATGAGTGCAAGTAAGCGAAATTAATTTCCACAGAGTTTCAGCTTCAAATTCGATTTTCTCAGAAACACAAATATATAATTTAGGTTGCCACCACAACTCACATGTGGTACATATATGTAGTTAGAGTCTAAAATAATTTATAACAAACGCAATTTTTCATACATATTGGTATTATTGGCTTCTAAATATTGTTCAGGAGTTTCTCAACGTTCCAACAGCGCTAGATCAATTAGGCAATGCAAAGGTTGCGAAATAATGTTTTTTGTTCTATAACTCGCAATAAATATAAAAAACATCTGATTATTTGCCATTAAGATCTAAAAATGTGCTCTGTAAATCTCACAGTTCTGAGTTAAAATATTTTTGCTTTGTAAATGAAGCTTTATTTATTGAAATACCTTTGTAACTCTGTTCAGATTCTATGACATAATCAAATGTAAATAATATTTTCATTATGTACCATAATTTTTGACTAACTACTGTATGCTTTTTTAAAAGCATAGTCCTTTTTTCGATCATGATCCTCTTAAGATTCGCTGTGAACTTTGATATGTTCTGATAGAAAGTTGGTTGTAAAAATCAGTATCACAAAATATTTTAATGAAATTTAACTACGCTGGGATTTGCCTATTTTGTGTATTTGGTCTCCGACGATGATGAGTTATATCAATTAATAATAATTATTATAATTCCTGAACGATTTATTTATTCTTTTTTTTTATTACAATGTATTAAAATTTGTGTGGGAGAGAAATTTGTATATTTTAAGATCACGGTTTCTTGCTTTGAACGTAGAAAATATATCATAACCGAAAAATTATTCTAAGCACTTCAACTTTAAGCATTTAAATGTTATCTCACGATTTTTCGTTATGATTTTAGCTTAGGGACAACTCTGTTTTTGCATGACCAACAATAGTGGATCGCATATAAAAGTTAAAGTGTTAAAAATAATCTTAATTGGCTTTTGATTTTTATTGTGTTTGTTTAACTATGAAATTGTATTTTGCCCACATTGGAACACGCTTCATTTTGTGATGTTATGGATATTTTAATTACGTTGTTTATTAATTTTAATATAATTATAATTATCATTTTTCTTAGATTTTTCAATGCTAATTGCTAATTTGGACGCAATAATTTTTTCTACCCAAACATGAGTTGCCACCCATATACACTTTTGCTTAAGATAATTGGCCCAAAAAACGGCTTTAGGACAGGATTTAACAATGCAACTTAATATATTCTACTTAGACTCTTCCAGTTCTATCATTTGAGACACATTTTAAGCTGTAATTTCTTACACTTTTTATTTAAAAAACCTCGCCAAAATTTTGGCATTTTCATGCATCGGAACGGGCTTTAGTAAGGCAACCCTTGTTGGTTAGTGTCACAAAGATACATAACTTTTTTTCATATACTTCCCATCCTGTTATCTTATACAATCGACTTTTCTACAGCGGGCTTTTGTATGAGACCTTAAAAGATATGGCAACAGAAGAGAAATGAATGAAATAGATGGCGGGCGCACAGTGCGTAATTTTGTGACCGATTAGTAAAATGTACATGGATATCGGTTTTTACTAATGACTATAAGTTCAATTACATACCCGAATTTAAAAAAAAAGATTTACTTTTTTATAAATGTTATTTTACTGAGCTTACTGTTCGATATGTGTGGGTGTGTCAACACCAAAGGAATCACTTTTAATAAAGATAATTAACGAGGAAGTATGGACTATAGCTAGTTGTACTAGTTTCATCCTCTGCTAGGAGTAACTTTTAAGCCCTTTACTTTACTTTTTTATTATTTAAAGTTAAAAATGTTTTCATCATTTTTTTTTTTTTTTTTTTTTTTCAAAAATGGCTAGAGAGCGCAGATATCGTCATAAATTAACAACTTTTTCTTTTAATTAAGCTTACCAAAACTCCAACAAAACCATGGTGCCCGAATTTTGAAAAAAAATATATATCGTTTTTTGGGAAAAAGTCAAAAAAAAAAATTTTATTATAATTTTTGGGTCAAAAATTGCGAGAGACCTGAAATTTTGTCGAAACGAACAAATTTTTTTTTAAATAACAGTTTACCGCATTTAAAAAAAAAGGTTCGATTTTTATTATTCCAAGTTATTAATTCGAGATTTATTAATTTGGTTCAGTAACAATATATTGCATCATTAACACAGACCGACAAAATTTAACCATCATTCAGACCCAAAAACCAGACTATATATTTCCGAAGGTTTTTAATGCGCTGAATCCAAATCTGGCCTCGGAAATGCTCTATCAGCTCTGGTTTCGAGATATCCCTTATTGGATCGTTATATCTTCTTAATAACTAAAAATTCAGTAAGCAATTACGTTTCTACGTGCCACAAAAATAGCAAATTTTGGTACTGGCATTAAATATCGGAAAATAATGTACAAAAAAAATTTCTTTTTACCCTTTTATTATATCACAAGAAATACATATTAAATCTCTACTTGGATAACATTTGATGTTGGAAAATTTATTTCGATATTTATGTATCCTTTTTTTCTATGGAAACATTGAACTTGTCGAGTAGTTGCCGTACTTTTCATGGAATAACATTATGTTATATTCTTTTTGTAAATGATTTTGTTGTTATTTTTAATAAACGTAGCAGAAGAAAAATCAATGCAAAACAAAAAGAGAAAAGGAGCATGAAATGTTTTTCATACAACTCAGCGCGCAGATTATTCCATGCCGACAAAAAAAAAATGCGGAGGACCGAAAAGCTCAGGCAAAATACATACAGGTTTTAATGAAGTCCGGCCTTAGCATCAGAAAGCCGATTTAAAAATTGTCTGCTCAGATTGTAACCATGAAATGATTGATGGTTACGGTGGCCATATTCTTCAAAGCAAAATAAAATGCAAATTATTTATTTTTACAAACTTTTTACATTGAAAATCTTTGTAATGACAAAATAATGACATTGTGAGTCAAGTTTTTGGTAAGTTTATACACAGTTGAACGAACCAACCAGTATCAATGAAAACTTGGCCTAATAAAAAGGAAAAAAATGGGATTTTGTCAATCGTTTGAAAATTTTCAAAATTAATAATCTTAATTATCTAACTAATTGTTTACACACAATTTTTTTCTTAAAAAATCTGATAAAAATATTTGGCGCTGATCGAAGCCCTTAGGAGTTCAAATCCGTTGAGAATAGTTACGAATCGCAATTATTTTAAATATATTAATGAAAACAATCGACAAATTTTGCTGAAGCAAATGGATATTTTCCATCGGAAAAAGCATAAAAATACAAAAAAAAAAAAAAGTTATTTTTTCATCGATCCTCGAAATATTCCTAAATTCTGAGAGCTAATAAACTGACAAAATATTATCTTCAGAAAAAATATGATTACATTTTTATGGGAGTTTTATGATGTTTTCAATGAGTTTGGTCGCGTTTGCTTAATATTTTTCTTTAAGGAGATATGGGCGAAACTGTCTAATAAAGCTTTCTTTCCTATATAAATTGTATGAAAAACTTAAAAGTTCGATGATCCACCAATGAATATTAACATAGTGTGCTCTCCTTCCACCATTATTTTTTTTTGATGTAAGTACTTGAAACTATTAAACGTATTTGAAACAAAAGAAATTGAACTACAACGAGCTCGCGATAATATTAACTAATTAAAACCAAGCCTGTTCATTTTTGCGAGATTGTTCACTTTTGGCACTTTTGGGCGCTCGATAGCGCAGCCGGAGAGGCTTTCCCAAACTCCATACATCTGGATCCACTTTGGGGTTATGAAACACAAATTTTAAGCAAGCTCGATAGCGCAGCCGGAGAGTCTTTCCCAAACTCCATACTTCTGGATCCACTTTGAGGTTATAAAACACAAATTTTAAGCTGGGTTGCATCAAAAAAAATTCAGGTAGAATGGAGATATAACCAGTTTAAAATGTAAAAAAACGCGAATTTCGTAAATAATGGCCTTGACGAATTTTTTAACTTTATAGGTCGGATTTTGAAGGGCTGAAAAAGACATAAAAAATGAGGTCAAGTAAAAGCAATTTTATCAAGATTTGACTAATTGGCGTCA
Organism: Tricholauxania praeusta; assembly: GCA_949775025.1. NCBI lineage: Eukaryota > Metazoa > Arthropoda > Insecta > Diptera > Lauxaniidae > Tricholauxania > Tricholauxania praeusta. The sequence goes on from OX459031.1 coordinate 38,550,298, forward strand.
CTTTCAAAAAGTGATGTTTTTCTGTTTCGATGATTCTGAGAAATGAGATGGCAAATAATTTTCCAAACGTGGGAGCATTCTGAACTTTTCTTATCAAAAAGTTGAATAAATACCAAAAAAAATGAGTCCTATAAAGTTGAATTTTGAGCTAAAGTTCCCAAGATACAGATATTCGAATATAGGGCAAAAAATGTCAATTTTTGAGATTTAAAAATTCATATCTTTGCACCAGGAGCATTTAAAGAGCCAATAATTTAGGGATCGTAGTTTTATATAATGTACTTCAATATCCCAAAATTTGAACAAAATCGGAGAACCCACTGCGGACGGTTTTGCCGAAAAGTAATAGAACTGCTGATATATACCTATGTTAAAAAATCGAGTTTCTCTAGTTTCAAAATAAATATTTATCGATATATTATTTTTTTCATATTTAGACGTATTGTTTTCTTTTTTCCCGGACTAATAAATGTATTGTTGACATATTTATAGATAGCATTTTTGTTTTTTCTTTTTTCAAATACTGTAGACTTTGTCGCTCCATATTTGTTCGCTAAATTAGTAGCACCTGCATCTTTTCGTAAGAAAAAATATCTAATTTTTCTCCTGAAGTCAAAAACTTATGCATTATGCGTGTTTAAAATTTATTAACGTTTAATTAAAAAAGATAAAGATGCAATTATGCTTGCTAACTAATGGCATTAGAAATTCGAAGCTACATGTAAGCGCGTGAAATTCTTAATAAATTTTTCAAAACAGTGATGTTCATATTTAAGAGCTTTTGAACAAAGTCCATATTTTGGAGTAGTCAATGGTAGGAAAAAAGTGTTCATATTTTGGGATGTTTATACTATCGCGGGCTCACTGTAATTGAAGACAGAAATGAATGATGGGCGATATGATACAATATTAAAATCTTTCCGACTTTTATTTCTTTAATTTTTAGTATAAAATTGCACAGCTTGGACATTTCCTGAGATGCTCAGAGACATGACGTCTACATTTGTGGCACAAATCGCTAATTGAAAAAAATGTAACATGGTAACTTCATCAGAGCCGCAAAACATATAAAACTCGATGTCGAGTGACGATGGTAGTCTAGGAAGGGGGGAGGGCGAGGCTATTTTGATAGACATATAATTCAACATTAAAAATTAATAGCGGTTTCGAGTGAAACGCTCTGGAGCACTCTCAGAACGTATATACTTAGTCGTGTCATAAGTTCTGTTACAAGACTTTCAAAGCAGTAGGTGTTGAAATTTCAAATTAAAAAGTCCCGTTATTATTTTTTGTTTTTAAAATATTTCTTGCAAGTGAAATCTATGTCAGTTCGGCTTAGAATTTCACCGCGTTAATATAGAGTGGGGCGAAAAAAGAAAATCGTATCGCTGTGATTGCGTTACACAAGTGTGGAAATAGTGCGAGCCAGATATTCAAGTTGTTAAAAAAAACTTGACATGTCCAGAATGTTTGTGTATCGTACCATAAATCGGTTTTTAGAATCATCTCAAGTAGAGGACACGGCCAGAAGTGGACGTCCGCCTATTATTCGTACTACTGGAGCCATAAAAGCAGTACGTGAGCGAATTCGCCGAAATCCATTAAGGAAACAGAAAATTATGGCCAGAGAGATGAACTTGTCTTCCAGATCCATGTCCCGACTAATCCGTGATAACCTCCATATGAAAGCTTTTCGAAGGAGCACTGGTTATCTTTCAACTCCACGGTAAAAGCAAATAAGATTGGAAAGATGCAAGAAGCTGTTGCAGTGGCACGCAAGCAATGGCCATCAAAATATCCTTTATACTGATGAAAAAATTTTTACGGTGGAGGAAGTTTTTAATAAACAAAATGACAAAGTCTATTTTAAAACATCCCAGGAAGCAAAAAATACAGTACCTAGGGTTCAAAGAGGCCATCATCCAGCATACGTCATGGTTTGGTGGGGAGTATCGTGCAAAGTCGTCACAGTTCTGCATTTTTGTGAAAAAGATGTAAAAACTGGAGCAAAAGTGTACCAACGAGATGTCTTGGAAGGCATTGTGAAAAATTTATCAAGTGAACTCTTCAATGGAGAACACTGAGTGTTTCAACAAGACTCTGCACCAGCTCATAAAGCTAAAACAGCGCAACAGTGGTTGCGCCAGAATATTCCAGCTTTTATTTTTGCTGAAGATTGGCTCTCAGGAAGCCCAGACTTAAATCCTCTTGATTATAAATTATGGTCGGAGTTAGAGGGTATGGCTTGCAAAGTTCGACACCGAAATTTGGGAAGCGTCAAGCGCTTATTGCAGCTGCGTCATCAATACCAATAGAAACCATACGTGCCGCTATAGCCCAATGGCCAGACCGTTTAAGAGCTTGCATCAAAGCAAAAGGCAATCATTTTGAATAATTTTTTGTATTCTTAGAAAGATTATCTTTAAATTAAAAAATAAAAATTGCAAAATAGTTTAAAAAGTTGGTTTTTAAGTTTTTACATTATATTTAATTTATTGAATATAATGATATAAATGTTAAGACAGAAAGACTTCAAGAGTGCCCTAGAGCGTGCTCAAAAGGCGTGTGTTGCTGATATCCTAGCTCAACGTAATCTGGCCGCATGGGCTCCAAAGCACGGGGATGGCCCCCATGGCAAAAATATATGACATATCGATGCTGCACCGCCTGACGTTTTTGCGCTGCTTGACATTCAAATTCAATTTATATTCATTTTTGATCGATACGATATTATACAAATTGAAATATGAAAGAAATATTTTTAAATAGACTAAATGGTATACAGAAATATTGGTAAAGCTTTTTATAAAATTCGGGTGGAAAATTTGACACCCGCAAAGTTTTCGGGTGTACTCTACACCGAGGACACTGATCTTCATCTACTTATGTATTTCTTCAATTATTTCTTTGATCTAGCAATTTTTACTGAAATAGTGAACTTTTTCGGATATTTGACAGACTAAATAAAAAAAATAATTAGAAAGTTCTTTTTTGGTTTGTTTTGAGACTAATAATTATTATATTAATAATTTTTGTATTGAACTTTTTAGTCATTTTTACAACCAACATGACAAAGATAACAAGTGGATCAATTTAACCTGGTAATTGGTGACATATGTTTCGGCTATTACCACGTATATACATATTTATATGCATACACATAGACTCATCAGACCAGTTTTGTTTAAGTTGTACTGAGAATCGAACACCCGACCGTATGCATTTTTGAATTGCGACGGCCGCTCTAACACTTGAGCTATTGGGTATGTGACCTTGATGTGTACAAAGTGCGTGTTTCTTTGGAGTTCGCACGTATTGTTCCATTTTTCTTGTTATCTTTCTGAGTTATGTTCAGTTGACATAGCTCTTTTTAAGCTTATTTGGCTTATACATGTGCTATGATTTTATAATTATATTTTCATATAAAAGTTCATTTGAGTAGAAACTGCACTCTCAAGCTACCAACGACGATATTCATAATAATTCATTCAATCAAATTGATGAATCATTCATGAGGAACAACGCAGCGACATGTCCTTGCACTTTCCGTTTTGAATTTTCATCGAGAACTCATTATAAACTTTTGTGACTTCGTGTCAAAAAATATAGGTAGTATGGTAGTTGATTAAATAATAACGTGTTTTGTAACAAATAAAGAAACAAAAAAAAAAAACACAAATTTGTGTTGATGAAAATCAATAAATGTGTCAATCATCAAAATAGATACGCACCTATCAATTTGCGTTCAAACGCGACAATCGTCACAAAACTTGCGTTAATTAAGTAAATTTGTTGTTGTTGTTGCAAATTTATTAAGTAGTTTTTATTTTTTGACGCAACATAAAACACTTTTTCAAAAAACTTTTGTTTTAGCGCCCACAAAACTTGAAACTTCTTTTTTTTACACACAGTGGTCAACAATGAAATTTCGTACTCTAATAATTCACAAGAAAGGCGCACTGTTTGAAAATTTTCGGAATTTTTTGGGTTTTTATTTTCTGATTTTTTGTTGATCATTAATGCTGACAATAAATGGCCCAGAAATATGAGCACACACTCTTGCAAAATAACTTTCAACAAGTTAAGAATATTTTCATGTTACAATTTCACTAACCCATTATAGCCCAGCAATTAATTTTGCCGTTATTTTTCATTAATTTCATGAATTAACTTAGCTTTCTTTAACCCATTGTTGCATAACACATATAAATTTCGAAGAAAACACTAAACAAAAAACACTTGTGACGCACTATGTAATGCAAACAGTATCAATGATTCCAAAATAGGAAAACTAAAAATTCACTGTCTACCACCTACGAAGATTTTTTGTCGACGCGTCCTTTCGTATTTGCACTTAGCGCGGTGTAACGATAACAAATGCAACGAATTCCAGACTAAACACACGAAACGAACGTTTAACACTGAAACCACAAACGAAATGTGCCACCAAAACAGTTAACCGCCAAAGCGTCTGAAAGTTACTGCTGTTCTGCCCGAGTTCTGCCGGCGCCCCAATACAGGGTTTTCACGTAAAAGCCTACTCTCATGCACCGAGCCACTACTTTGACTGCTTCGTATGATGTAAAGACCATAACACGACACAGCGCCACCGTCAACCGATGAACTTTGGACCGCAGCAGACTCTGTCAGAATTTCTTACCAAAATTGCGGAGTAGGTGATGAGAACATGGCTTCCACACATCAGTTGCCAAATTTATTGAAACAACCTGTGTGCCGACAATTTATAGTGTTGTTTTTGTAAACAGCTGCTTCAAGTTTGTGGATGTCATTCATGGTTGCTTTCGTCGCTGTTGTTATTGTAATTACTATCACTTACCGTTACTGTGTTTACATGCGAGCATTTCCAGTTGATAAATTTCCCCAGTGAGACTTTTTTCCCATATTGCTGTTGAAATGCTTTAAGCTTTATGTTAAGTAGAAGCTTTTTGGTTCATGTTATTTGGTACCCTACACTTGTCAAGTTATTTACTAAAAATTTTGCTTCAATTTGCTACAATCCATTGGGAGGCATGGCAATTGCTCTGTTTCAACTTTTCCATTTATTTACATAAGTATGTATGTATGTACAAATACTAGATGGACCGAAAACACCTTTTTTAATTTTAATTCAAAAGCGACAAAAATTTTCGCTTTTTTTTTATTTGGTTTCAAACAGGTTTAATAATTGCAGATACATTGAAGAAAACTTCTGGTGCGAAGAGAGCTCATAATATTAATATTTCGTGGTGTATTATTGGCCTTTTTAGTCTTGCATACGATTTATATGGGAAAGAATGCTTTATTAGACAGTTTCGCTAAATGTCTCGTGAAAGAAAAATTTTACACAAACAATACAAATTTATGAACTTATTTATTTTCCATCAAATAGAATTTACTAATTTTTTTCGTTCGTGAAGATAATATTTCTTCAGCTTATTACTTTCAGAGTTTAGGGATATTTTAAAGATTGTGAAAAAAATCAGTTTCTGTTTTTTATTAAATATGCATGTATGTAAGTCGATTTTTTGAAATTTCAACATAATCGAACACAAACTCTATCCGCGCCGTTTAAAGTTTTGAGCTAAGAAGCTCAAATTTTGTGACAATTATTTTTAAGACCTATGTATGCTAAAACAAAAGCAAAATAAAAGTAATCCACAAAATTTTTTTATAAATACCCTAATAAATACGTTGGGTACGAAAAAGCCTCCATCATTTTTTTTTTTTTTGCTTGAAAATCGCCTACAAAAACGGCCAAAACCAGCCAAGACATATCGATTTATTTTTGTTGTATGGAAGTTGCCACGCCTTGTTGTCCATTTAAGGATCCTTTCTGAGTGGATGTTTATGTCATTATGAGAATGCACCGTAAAAAATTTCGCTTTTAGTTGCAGCGGCTTGATTTACGCGTTGTTTATACCTCAGGGAACAGTATTAATATATCGGTCATTCTTTAAATAACTGCACACTTGTAGAACATTTTTTGAAATAAAACAAAACTATAGAGAATAGAATAAAAACAAAACATTGAATCATTTCTGCTAAGAAATGCTTTAATTTTATAAAAAAAAAATCAAAATTAAAACATATTTGTCTAAGCAATAATTTTTTTATTTATAACAATGTTTCTTAATATATTTTCGCCATATCATCTTTTTCTTTTGAAAATGTAATTAATTCTTCAATCAATCTTGAGAATATTTCTACTTTCAAATTGAATTTCTCGATACAATTTTGGTTCATTCTAACGCCACATATTACTTAACTTAATATGTACATCACTCGTCATACATAACATTTGAAATATTTTGCCGGAAAGTAGGTTTCACGTCCAATATCGAAATTTTAAACGAAATATGCTTATATTCTCCATTTCTTTTTTTTTTTTTTGTTTTTATTGTAGGTACTCTCCCAAATCTTCACTATTTTTACAGTGTTCACTCGTACGCTCATTCGTTCTTGCACCGAATTTAGTTAAACTAATTAAGTTAGTTCCCTTTATAAAGTAATCATGTGAAAACTCAGCCCACATTTTTTAATGCTCAGGGACACACCGTGAGTGTGGTGAATCGTATCAGGACCCGTTCTTATAGGAGCGTCTGTCAGTAAGATATGGAAATATGAGAACTTTTTGAACTTTTAGTGTTTGTAAGCTCATTATTGAACAGGTTGATAAGGAAGTTAGGGTCCATCAATTTAAGAACTTACCAACTGAAATCAATGTCTCACGAAAAATTCTTAACTCGCCCCAGGCACTCTACTCTCAAAGTGATTGTCAATATCAATGAACGTTTTCTATTTCGAATTTAGTTACATATGAGGCGCCCAGTTGCAAAACCGGCCAGGTCCGAAAAAATCAAATTTTGAGATATTCTCATTTATCAAAATCTAGACCATGCTTTATCTTTCTACTATGGTTTTAGATTAAAAAAAATTTTTTTTAAAGAAATATTACACTTTTTAATTTATTTTTGATTCTTGGATTTCAAAACTGGCCAAGTCTATGAACTTGCTTTCAAAACCAGTCCAACACCTTAGAATCAAAACCGGCCAAGTTCAATTCATTTGTATCAAAACCGGCCAAGTCCAAAATTGTTTTCTCAAAATCATACGCAAATAGAACTTGAAAAGTCTGATCTGACGTGCTTTGAGTAAGAAATTTTATAAGCTATTGTGTGGGAAATACTTTTTAATTTTTCAATGAACATAGATGAAGATAAACGTTTTTCGTTGTTTGTCCAAAAGTATGGAAAAGGGACTTGGTCGGTTTTCAACTGGGCGCCTCATATACTTAAATAGCTTAATTAGTATGTCTTAAAATGCAAATAAAATTTGATTTATCTATTGCGCCCCCTATGAATAAATATCAAAAGTTTCAATATGTCCACAAGGGTCTTCTTTACTTGTGTAAGGCATGTGCTTCTGTATGCACCTTATACTTAAGTTTCACAATTCCTGCGTCGCTATTTTCGCTTCAACGCGCCCGACAAATTTCAAGTGTCTCTAAAAATATGAAAAAAGGCTACAACGCTCGGTACAAAATGATTTTTCTACATCGCATTGTTAGAGAAGTTAACAGCTCATAAAGTAGAGGGCTTAGCTCGTAATCCATGAGTAAGGGTTTCACAGTGCTTAGTTAACTCGAGATTAGAAGTTAACTATCCAATTTCAGTTTCACAGTAATTAGTTAACCAACCAAAATTGGCAGGTTAACTAATAGTTAACTAACAGCTGATTGCTGTTTAGCTTACAAAAAAAGTTGGCAACGCAAAACAAACAACTTGTCAGAACGAAAAAAAAACATAAGTGATTGCTGTCAAAGCGAAAAAGAACGTAATAAATAAAAACAAAGTTTCAAAAATGCAAATAAGAAGCTGCATAAATATGGATTCAGATTGGGATTGCGAAGTTGATAGTGATTCAGATATTGAAGTAGTATGGAGTATTGTAATTGTTCGTCGAAAAAAAGTATTAAGATCCCGTCCATATTACTTTCGGTAGGTTCCTTTCAAGTCGTTAAAATCGTCCACAATGGTACCCCACATTTTTTTTCCTTCTCGTCTAGACTATCTTTATCGGTTTTTTTTTGCATTCGATGATGTTTTCAAAATTGCCGACCAGCTCCAATTAGCAATTTAAATAGTCTGCCAAAAATTTAGGAGTTCTTGTTGTTGATTCCATTTCGCAAACTATGAAATGTCAAAATAAAAAACATGTTTTGTGCAGTGATGCCATATTTTGTACAAAAAATTATCATTAGTTAACTAATGGACTGTGAAACTGAATCGGTAGTTAACTAACAGCCGTTGGATAAGTTAACTAATTGGTTAACTAAGCACTGTGAAACCGGCCCTTATGGGATCAAACCTTTGACAGAACTGACGAACGCTTTATAATTTGTAGATATTTAGGTAAATAATAAATGCTGATGGTATCGGATAATATCGGAAGACGCACTCAAACATCCAATGTTGTCAGATAATATCGCGAGATATTGAAAGACCTGAGATCTATCGAAAAATAACGAAAAGCTTTGAAAATTTTAAAATAACATCCGAAAGCACAAGATGATGATGACGATCGGAGGGTACCGGAGAGATCGAATACTATCTTGTATTAAAGTTAACAAGTGGTATTAAAAAAATATCAAAAGACATCGGAAGACATAAAATTCTAATAAATAATATTGACTTTTTACCTATATGCAGATAGCCACTTTCCGAAAGACAAAAGTTTTAAAAAAAATTAATGCCAGGAACTATGTACCTCTGGAAAGAGATAAACATTATTAAAACACACTTATTTTCACTTATATAAAAAAATAACGCATTTTAAGCTAAAATAAAAAAAGAAATGTTAAAATACATTCATTAAAATGATAATATATGTAGTTACTTCCGGAAATTGTTAAAACAATGTAATTTTATATGAGAAACTTTTAGTCCTCTTTCTTGAAGAAATCGATGGGGTCGAATTTTGCTCCCAACGTTTCATAGCCCATTGTTTCCAATTAAAATAACATTTGAGCGAAAATTGCTCTGGCCTGATGAAAAATCGAGAACGAGAAAGAACTATAAATAATTATTATTTTGGCATTTCGTAAATTGAAAAGTCAAAAGAGAGTGAAAATTTTATTTCCTGCGGTGCTGAATACTCCAAGAATAATTTCTGAATTTTATGTTAAAGGTGATTATTAAATACATATAAAAAGAAAGTTTCTTTTTGAAATCGCGTAATGTTTATAGAAAAATTCTCACCAGTTGTATTTACCGAAATTGTACAGAAAACGTTGTCCAAATTATTGAATGTGAAAGGTTGATCATCTGAAATATCTAAGTCCTCCAAAAGAGGACAACATGGGTGAGATAAATGTCATTTAATGACTTATATTTCGATTTAAGCTTAATTTTTCATTAAAATGTTTTATGAAAAAAATATTATATTTTAGATTTAATACCATATTTAAGTATTTGATTGATAAAAAATGTATTTTTATTTTTTTGACTATAAGCTAACTAAAACTAAATTGACTCGATGGTTTATAATGCCAGGTCTATATCAAATTGAATTACTGATTACGATTCACCGCTTTTTAAAAAGCATGTGAAAAGGCTCTAACGCTAAGACACACGCGAAAACACGTCTGTTTTCGTCAACGTACAAAAATAAAGAGGGTATTTTTATTTAAAAAAAGAAATTATTTCTGACATGAATTTTAAATTAAAGCTTTATTTGCCTTTTCGAAAGTGTCGGAACTCTGTCAAAATCAAAAGCACTGATTTTTTGGGATGCCATGGCGTAAAACTCTAATTTTCTCAAGACGTACCAATTCTACTTTATGCATGGGAAACTCTTGCCAAAAGTGCAACAAGTATCTTTTGAACTACACCTCAAGAATGTTATAAGTCCAGTTCTGTGTTTGACATTAGCTATCAACAACACCGAGAATTCGCAGATGCTGTTTTTTTTTTGGAAATTATTCTACTGCACATAGTAGACAGGCCTTAAGCTTCCTTACACCGGTAATACTGCTTTTATAATAGCACTAACCCATATTGGTGCCATATGTAGTTGGTATCATTTGATGTTGACTGTCAAGTGAACAAATAAATAAATCGTTTTACAGCATTTTTATTTGATAAAGGTTGTTAGCTAGAAAACTATTTGTTTATTTAAGGGGAACTAAATAAAACAAAAATGCAATGTGCACTAGCTATTCACTATAATTGCAATAATTGTAGAATTACATGCATATGGGCATACAGTGACTTAGCACAATAATAAGTTACTTGTTTTTTTGAAAAGTGTGACATACAAGTCAGCAAAAGAATATTTTTTAAGATGCAAAAGATAAGAACTTTCTATTTAACACCGCTGGTATAAGGGGAGGTTTGTAGAAAGCTAAATTATTATTGAGTGCAGTAAAAATAATATATCATTTTGTGGCATTTTATTATGGTTTAGCCGCTCCGAACTTTGCCCAGCCTTGCTACGCCACTGTATACATATGTACATATGCACGTACTACATATACTCGTAGTATTTTCAACTGATATATTTTAACAAGTAGTAGAATTGTTTCATGGGGGTACGTTACTATCTAAAGAATTAGTGAAAAGTGTAAACAATGACACTCCCTCATCTACTCCGCTAATGTAGCCTTCTAATCTATTCAAACACTCTTCAAAATTATTATCGTTTAGGAACATTTAATGTTAATTTTTCATCTTCTAAGGCTCAAATCACATACCGGATATGGAAGCATACTTCATTACATGTGCCAGTACACATAGTGAAGTCGTTATTGCGTTGACACCCGCGGCAGGCATTTTTTTTATTTTTTAAATTGATTGAAAAACACATACGTTCTACCCGCCTTGTTGAAACGATGAACAAAAACACAGTCGCACTTTTTGGGTGTTACCTCATAGTCAGCATGGGTGTCATTTGACTGAATAAATCGACGCCTCTCATACGTATTATACCAAATCATATTCAATGTATATTTTCAAAAAATAAAGCCTTTCTGCATAACAATCGACTACAAACCAACTACTTGTGCTTAGGAAAATCTTCAAAAATAAGTTCTCATTCACCTTACAGCCAACATATGTATCTCTACCTCCAAATAAGAAGGTACCTTTAAAAACACTGGTTATAAGTCTAAGTAAAAACTGATTTTTGGAAAATAAAAAAGCATTGTAAACGATGTCAGATATCTGTTCTACTTTTCATTACCATTGGCCTACATCCATACATATATTTATTAAATACAATTTTTCTAAATTTGTTGATTGTTTTTTGTTTTTATTGTGTTTTCTAAAGTGAAATGCATATAATTAAGTAAGTACTTTCAACGAAACTGTGAACCAAAAACTTTCAAAACTCGATTTCGATCAAACGAACTGTAGAATTTTATAATTACAAGGGAATTTGGAGTATTTATATTTGGTTTTGCCCTAAAAACTCCTCTATTCGGCAGTTCATAAAATCAATTGAGCAACAACTAAGATTGGAGATCATGGTTGCCAAGTGGCTGATTGTTACCCGGTCAACCACGGAATTGGATGTCAAAGCCGTGAGCCCGGTGGGAACTGGGAAATTTCTGACAAAGCCAGGAATTGCATGATTTTTGTTGCATACTCGTATGTATATGTATGTTAGAGCGGTTCAAAATAAACACTTTTGAAATTTTTTCACGATGTGTCAGCGGATTACAATAGCCTTATATGTCTGGACAAAGCCCATTACTAGGGTTAAATGAAATATTGAAAACTGGATTAGCGCCCTCTGTTTCAAGTAGACAACCCATTTTCCAAAAATATTGATTTAAAAAATGGTGCAAGCTACAGAGGTTGTCAAATTTTCCAACAAAATGGGTATGGTTTTCAGGCAATTATCGATTGAGGAACTCGAATCTGTGATGACTTTTTCTTCTTCTTCTTTTTTTCTTACAAAGAAATTTAAAATTGACCGGGAAAAAATTAAAAAAGTCCGATTTTGTACTTTAAAAATACAAAATCTCCCCATATAGTCCGTAGAAATGTTACATTGACCTTGCATTTTGGATAGGACAAGATTTTTTTTTTTGTGTTGTGTAGAGGGGATCAGTGTGAGTATAAGTCTCGGTTTTCGGGATTGAAAGCCCCCCCCCAACAGCCAGAGACTAATTTTATTATCTCTATATATGTATTCTTTGGGCCGCTGATTACGAAAATCATGGTCACAAAATCCTAAAATACTTGCAACACCTACAAAAAAAAATCCTCTTAAAGGTATTTTTCACGACAATTTCAAAAATAATAAAATCATATCCAATGAAAATCGCTTTTTTCATTAGTAATTTGTACATGTGGTTCGTATATGTAAAATCTTATACTTACTTACTTACTTGGGTGGCCATAACAACCCGTTACCGGGTTACGGCCGACCTCAAAAGCTCTCTCCAGGAGCCTCTGCTTCGCGCGCGCCTTCTCCAATCAGTCACACCAAGCGTGGATAGGGTTTCCTCGGCTTGGTCTTTCCATCGGAGGCATGGTCTTCTTCTTCAAAAGAGTATTTTGACAAAACTGTGGCGAATACCATTCAAAAGAAGATTTAACTAAAGCCAAAAATAAGCCTATTGGTGAGTATATTGTAACTATTAGAAATATAATGAATTATTACACAGGTCCACAAAAAAAAGTCTTGTAAGTAGTTGAAAGCTGAGGTATCATACGGTATGTATTTTGGTGTGCCAAAAACGAATCCGGGGTCAGAATTTACCCATCAACCTCAGATTTTGACATCAAAATTCCATTTTAAAATACGTTAAAAAGAAAGTCCCTCAAAAAAAAAAGAATCAAAATCCAGAAGGTAGACCTTACATATATTACGTATTTAGGTGTGCCAAAATAATATCTTACAATATCTTTCAGTTGCCCACTTTTCCCCAGCACCCCTATTTACCCCCAAAGGGTCAAAAGTTCATTTCTTATAAGAACTCAAAATTAATGCATATCCGCAGGTATTTTTTAAAAAGTATAATATGACATGATACGTGACAATGCGAACGTGACATATTTTTCCACTATAGTTCACTTGGGCAATTTTTCATATATGTATGTATATTTTGTATTTTAGATTTATTCAACAATTGAAAAAGGAAATTAATATTAATCATTGTCGAATTGAATTGGTGAAATCAAATTTAAGAAAGACAATAGAAAACATTAGTAAACGAAATTAAATATCTTTTTCCTAAAAGAATGTGAAACTTATAACGTTTTTTCCTGTAAAGGTCGTGACACCACTCCACTAAAACAAATTTCGTTTCTCAAGAATCAATTTATCCTCATACCAAAAATGATCAGAGTCGGTGTAGCGACTCAGCCAAGGCTGCGTTTTATCCCATTATAGGCGCTGCAACGCCCACTTAAGGAACTAAGTTTTTGACAACCTTTTTTAGGGCTCAATCTATCTCCAAATCAAATTTCATTAAAATCAGTTTTTTAGGTTCGCCGCGGAAACGTATTTTCCTGTAAGTGACGTTGCACCGTCTACTATTGACAATAAATTTATATCGTGCACTGCCCCGCTTTTAAACTTTTCTGACAGAAAAAAATCAGGCGACTATGTTGCAGTTAAAAATGGGTCTGTCTAACCGTTTTGCAACTGCCTATTTATGTAAAGATTACAAATGTTTTACAATTACGAAAACGCACGTGACCGACTTCAAACAGCTCTAAAAATTTTTAATTTAATTTTTTTCACTCATTATTTCTTGTTTTAATTATATGCATGAACAAATTATATTTAAAATTAACGGTTAATAGAGATTGGTTTGACGCCACTGTGTTTTTTTTAGCGTATTGTTGTTTTATTTTTGTTGGAAAAGAGATTTTGCGGAATGACTGTCATCATGTATCATCTCTCTTAAAGAAATAAATATTTAAGGCAAAATACTATTCAAAATTACAAAAAAGAGAGCCTGCACTAATGTAATTTTGAAGTCGGTTTGCTCAGCGTGGTAAATGAATTCAATTGTAAATTGTTTAAATTAATAAAATTGTAATGCTTTTCTTAGAAAATATCAGATTATAACTTTTAATTTTTTGGTCACGGTGGACCTTTCTGTGGAAATACAAATATATAACAATTAAAAAAATAAATATAGCAGTAGATCCAAAAGGTACGGATAATAGCATTGGATATCCTGATTTTGTGATGTCAAATATGGGTAAAACACTGCTCGTTGAGAATCTGAGAAGCATACCAACATTTTGTGAGCCATCAGAAAATGTAATACCTTACCAAAAATGTCGAAATCGTATAATTAACCCTTAGCGGCACCACTTCAATTTTGTAACAATCCGGCACATTGAGATCTTTCACGGCTCCACATTGAAAAAAATGTATAAAAAGTGAATATTCAAATCCAGCCTTCAGAGCTGTGATCGAGTGTTGAGATGACTCTACTCTATGAAATTCAATGATTATCAAGGATATTTTTCAAAAAAATTTTGTGCAACATGAGGCTAAACTTGAGTATTTATTAGTTCGAAAAATGATTTCAACATTTTCGCTAAGGGTTAATTCGTATCCCATATGTAAGTATGTACATGTTTCAATTTGTTTAACGAATGATGTTAGTTTTGCTGATTTTTCCTCAAGAAAGGGACAGAAGAAACCCAAAATTTGGAAACAAAACATTTGAAAGAATATGTACCAATATGGAAAAGAACATACAGGATATATCCAGCTATGAAACCAATCTATTTTGCTAGCGGTTTTTTACTATTAACTTAGATTATGAGGATGAGGTGTATCCATGAGGACTTCTGATCTATTTTTTTTTTTTTTCTACACCTTACAATTATCCATATGAAACATGAGCTGTATTGTACTTAATAGACATAGTGATATTTTTAAATAAAAATTTGTTTTAATCGCAAACTTTTTTTTCCAATAAAATTGTTGGTATGGTGTTTGCAACAATTTTGTGCAGTACGTGTGTGGATAAAACGAAACTGTGTTTTTTGTGGCGTACAGGCAAACTCATTCTGAGAAAAAATTAATACAAAACTATAAAGTATTTAAAAATAAAAATTTTTCGATTAGTTCGCTTTTAATTTCATCACAAACTTTAAAATGCGATTTCCCAAAAATATGAAATTTGCATATACGGCAAAACAATATTCAGTCGACGAAATTTTCTATGTTATATGTAAAATCACCACCCACCCACCATCGATACATTCGATGTCCTTGACACATCATATTAGTAAACACTCCACAAGAAATTACGATACTTTTAATTTTATTAATAATTTTTTTAAAAACTAAACATTGTTTACATCTACCTTACAAACTCTTTCACATTCTAAAACCGATGTAAAGAAGTTACTGGTATCCTCTGTCATGTCGGCACATCCGGTAGGTATCGTAGTTGGCTCACATTGTTTGCTCTCAGGATAAAAGAAATAGCCCGACATTACACCTATACAGTTCGGATCACCTTTTGGACGACTTAAGCAAATGCCTGAAACAAATAACCGTTTTGAATAATAAATTACAAAGTTTTTTTTTTTTAATTTCCCATACTTGGTCTTACTGCACGCACACATTCAAAAGAAAATATTGAAATGATCAAAATTAAAAACACTTGAATTCTCATTTTGCGCAAATGTTTGAAGTTCTACCTTGTTGTGTGAAATGAAAAGTAATTTATATCGTGCTGAATCTTTTTATATAATGCTACTCTTTGGCGTGACTGATCAGTGAGTCAGTGAGAAGTTGATTTTAATAAAGTTGACTGGCGTCAATTGCGAATTTCAACCAATTATCTGTATATAATTTATGTTTCGTGATAAGAACAAATCAATTGATTACGGTAATATTGTGTATGAAAAATACTTAATTTTAAGAAATAGTTTATTTGTAGCTCGTTAAGATTCGCTTTAATTATACTCTTCAAAGTAGGTCGAAATCATCCTATCATTTATATGAAGCGGGTAACAAGCTTCAATTAGTTCATAATGTAACTAGCCTGGGTAGTTGCATTAATTCTTCTCTGTATTGCATTGACCACGTCAACAGTGTAATTAAAAAATTTATTACACACTAGGCAATCTAAGTTTGTCCGCTGAACTTACTCCTGTTGATACTAAACGTAAATTTGTGCTCCAGTTGATAGTACCTATAATTACTTATTCTGAAATGGTCTATAGCAAACTTGATTCCAGTTCTAGACTCAAATTACAAATAGCGTTTAATCATGCTACTCGATACGTATACGGACTTAGAAGTAACGAACATGTATCTGGCTTCAATAAAAAAAAACTCTAGGATGTGATATAATCTCTTATCCTAACATTAGAAATTGTATCTTCCTTCACAAGCTTATTCACTCAAAAATGCCAATCTATTTGTTCGGAAAGCTCACTTTTAGTCAGTCACTTAGATATGTTAATTGTACCTAGATTTAACTATTTTAATTCATCTCGTTTGTTTTTCGTTAACGCCATTAGACTCTGGAATTCCTTTCCATGTTGCTGTAAGACGGTTGAGTCATGTGGAGGGTTTAAGCAGTACATATTTATTCATTTTTCCCAGTAACCAATTTTCTGTTGTATTGAATTTATATTCCACAGAAAAAAAAAAATGTTCACTTAACGGAGTTGTCTACACTGAGAAAATGATTTGTTCGAATATAACAAATGTATGTATATTTCACATAGAGTAATTAAATATTTGATTGAGTCAAACATAAAATGCTTTAACCAACTTTTACCACTATTTGAACCAAATACAATAAGTTTGACTCAAATAAATATTTGATTGCTCTATATTAGTGATGCCCATTACAGCACATATGGGAAAAGAGCACGCATAATTTCAGATGAGCACGGCGGGGTTTGACCAGGGGAATTTTTGTGTGCAGAGGAAAACAGTATGAAGTCTTTAGTGAGTCTTATTTGTATGTGTTCGATTTTAAAACGAAAACAAATGCCAAACCGGAAAAAAGTACAAGTGTACATATTCTTGTTTTAGATTTTATCAATAAAACAGCTTTTCCGAACGGGTACTAAGGGCAAGAGCAAACATCGAAATACTGAAGAGCGTAACTCACAAAGTGAACAGTGCTGTCGTTTTGAAAAAAATTTAAGTGCTCAATTTAATATTTTTGGGTAGTACTTTGTGTAAATGGGTAGTACTACACTAATATATTTGTACTTACACCTACTCATACTATGATAGTAAGAAAGTACCCAGCGGCAAATGAGCAAGGTCTGCCTCGGAGAAGGCCTGCTAGCACTGCTACGATTATATATGGACTTCTCAAAACTAAATTTTCATGCAAATGAAAATACAATCTTTGAAGGCATAATACGCCTTCCCACAACAGACGTGCTATCAGGTCTGATATTAGAAGGCAAAGACGAAGGACTCCATTTGCTTTAAAGCTTTTCTGGTTCTTTTTTCATTTCATGTATTGTAATGTTTTATGATTTGGCATTACTTTTTTGTCATATGCATTGTACATATACGACATGAAAAGTACTTAGACACATGTTTAGAAATTAAGAGAAGTGTGCATATTGCCAGGCTAGTCTGCTGTTGTTTCATGTTATGTTAAGGAGGTAGAGTTTTGTGTATTCTTTGTCAAATTGTAAATTAAGAAACATCACAAAACAAAAGAAAATCATTAAAAAAATATCAACACAAGTGAGATAGCGCGGATAAAAAAAAATAATTAATATTCAGAGTCTTTACAATGTATTAAAATATAATTTTTGCCAAGTACTTCTGAGAGTCCTACTACAGTAAGCGGTCTTAGAAAGCCTGCTTGGGAAGGCCTGTTTTATTGGGACATTTCATATAAAAAAGAAAGTACGTTTGAAAGGATGGTGGAAGGCCTTATACTTACCAAGGAAGGCCTTCTAGGAGCACTGTTAGCTCCTGCCCTTGCCTACTGGGTATTAACAAAAGTTATAAATAAAGTTAAGTGTTGGTACCAGCTTTGGGTAAATTTGGTGGCTTCTGTTTTCGACTTTATTAGAAACCTATAATAAAAAATAAATCATTTTCCTATCAAGTTATACCTTGGTAAATTTGTGACACACAAATTGACGCGCACAAGAAAAATTAATACAAGGGAAATTAGTCGCGTTCTAAAGGTATGAATCTTTTATGGATCATAAATTATGATCGTTCATAGTTAAATTGTAAGGGTTGATGCGATGCTAAAATTTTTCTTCTTTCTCATAAATTTTTGAGCGACTAATGTCAAAATTAGTAAACCAAAATAATGAGCGATGATTTTGACACTTCAAGAATTAAATATTTCAGTTTCAGGGATGAGTTTAATAACTTGCATGCCATTATAATTGAAGCATGAGAGATCAAAGAATGGTGGGGTAGTGCAAATTGCGGATTGGTTGGAACTAATTTTGGGTAGTACAAATTGAGGGTTGGGTACTAGAGTAGTACGCGTGGCTGAAGGGTAGTACAAAAGCACTATTGTAGTACAAACGACAGCACTTTAAGTGAAGATAACTTTATCAAAAATTACGGGGTGTAGTGGCTGCTTGCGGGAAAGTAATCGTTCCGATTCACAGCATTTGTGCGGTTGACTTGTTTATTTTTGAGAGATTTTTTATTATTAATTTGAAAATAAACTCATTGTTTCATACATAAATTTGCTACACAGATAAGGTTTTCTTCTCTCATATTAAGCTCATTTTCTCAATTCTTTGCTTGTGTTGTGTTAGTGTACTATGATAGCAGCCTCTCTCACGTTTTATTTGAAAATACCCCTCGCCTTACACCGTTTGGCTCCCGAGTATCATTTTGTGCCGCTGAGCTGGACATCACTACTCTATATGAAATATGCATTTGTTATATTCAAACAAATCGTTTCCTCAGAGTAGGTGCTTATTGACTTCTTTTCGTAGGTTTTAGATACACATACATACATACTTTTCATTTAATGTAAACTTCAACTTTGTACTACTTGAATTTGAAAATAAGACCTTGAACTTGGTGACCTTGAGGTGAGGACGTTTTGGAATTACAGGGCTATACGACAATTTGTCCTGATTATTTTGCTTGCTTTTACAAAACATTTTTTTTTTTCGTGTGCGTTTATGAATAACACAATTTTTTTTCTGTTAATTTTTTAATGTATACAAGCTTAACCCTTAAATGCATGGTGTTGTAGAACTGCAACATACCATTCAAACCACTCCAAAGTCTTCGGTATGTAATCAATTCGTGTTGTTGTAAAGTTTTCACGTTTAGGGACATGTATTCTATCGAGTGACGACACTTTTTTTTTGGCACGAAGTTAAAATATGAGTTATGCTTTGACAAAGAGAAAATTCGCGGAAGCTTGTTGAATGTCAGAATTACAGCTTTTTTTGGTGATGTGTAAAAAGTGATTTCTAAGCTAAGTAAGTTTAAGTAATATTCGTGCCCAGGTAGCTGCTTAAAATCTGCTTTAACGTAAGTTTCGTCGTCCATAACACAGCAGTCAAATTTAGTCAGGTACCTTTCATACAATTTTCGGGATCGCATCTGAGCCATCAACTGCTTTTCATCAGAACGGTCTGGTACTTTTTGAACTCTATATGTCTTTAGCTTACTTTTCTCCTTTATCATTTGCACAGTAGATTTTGATGTACCTGCTCTAGCCGCCATATCTCGCACTGACGTGTTGGGATTCTGCCTAAAAAGGCGCTTCACCTTCGCCGCTACCTTTGGGTTAGAAAATTCTGGTTTTCTGCCTGAACCCTTTTTTCGTGAAACAGGTAGACCCTTCTTATAATTAGAAATAACCGTTTTGACAGTTCTTTCTGATGCACCAACTATTTTTGCTATAGCTGAATATTTTAACCCTGGATTTTGCAGGTATGTGGACAAAATCAGTTCGCGGACTTTTTCTTGCTTGCTAGACATCTTTGTCGTTAGAAGTGCTATCTTCAAGTGTTATACATCATATCAAACGTCACTTTATATGGAATAAATATTTTGTCTTTTTAGACCTATAAGATTATCAGGTAGAGTATAATCTTAAAAAATAAAAGTGCAAGTTTTTTCTGGGACAGTCCTTACATATTTAATATAATTTTTCAATGCAAAAGCTCTTCCTTTATTCAATACAGTTATTAGTTTTTAGTAATTGCCTTAGGTTCTTTATATTAATATCTACTAAAACGCAAGGTGTAGCATATCTGAAACTGGTTGTTTTTAAAAAAAAAAAGGTATTAAATATTAAAAAATTTTTTTTTACTATTTCCTGCATTAACATGATCATGTCTACCAAATATATTTTTTTCACCAAAAAAAAAAAAATCATGCATCAATCATGTCTGGAAAACCAAGAAAGCTAATTGCATGAAACTTTTACACACAGGTCACACCTTCTTGCAGGCATCTTGCTATTGGAAATGGGCGAAACCGGTTCACGGACACGCCTACCGCCCAAACTATATGTATATTTACCCAGGCCAATTTTAAAAAAAGTTGCAGCGATTTTGATGAAACTTGGTGATTTGATGCACATGTGAACAAGATTAGGATTAGGCTAGGTTTCAAGTTTTCAAAGCTTCCTACAAAGGCGTGGCACAGCCCTATATTTTAACTTTTATACCACCATATCTCTTAAGCCGTGCAAGATATTACTATGAAATTTGGTAAGCAGACACATATCAAATATATCTTGAATTGTGAAATTGGGCGTGGCATATTTCAACTTTTTAATTTTTATTCGATTTTTTTCAACCTTTTCCATATTCTTTGGACTTTTTCAACCTTTTAACTTTTTCTAATATATCCTATATGTATTTGCTCTACTTTTTCAACCTCTTTCAACTTTCTTCATAAGTTTCTTTATTTTTTCGAATTTTCATTGAGTTTGAATTGTTGCAACATTTTTCAACCTCTTACTACTTTTTTAGAGTTTTTCAACCTCTCTCAGTTTTTTTCAACATTTTCATATTATTTCGACATTTTTAACTCTGAGAAAAAATTATACAATTATTTAATGGAGTTTTTTTACAGTGGAGTGTGGACTTCTGCCTTTTATATTTCACTAGCTATGCTATGCCTTTAGCACAATATATCAGAGGCAGACGCGACGATGTAATTAAATAGTTCTTTTAGCAATTAAAAACTTAAATAATTCATAAATATGGCTTCATCTTCACTTTACTCTTAGTTTTTCATGTTCGCATAAATGTGAACTACCTTGTACACATATCAATACAACGACGACAAAATCATATATCTAAGATGTGGCATATCTGACCCACTAGTGAATTAAGGAAAACAGATTTTAGAGATTAAATAACATCTTGCCTATCAAAATAAATATTAATGCACCTTTTGTAAGCAACGTTTCTCCTCTGCCGGGATCAATTTTAATTATAACTGAAGTTTATCTGTGCTCTGACATCATATTTGTTATACTATACATTGATTACTTGATTTAATGACTGTAAGTTCGGGACGCAGTTTAAAATCAGTGCAGAGGAGGGGGATTTTTAAGTTATCGAAGTACGAATAATTTTCAGATCAAATCTAAGCCCCAATGGATTGACGGTTCGGTGAGAGCACTGAGTCTTTCATTGCCATGATTTTTTTACAATCCCATGTAGATGATCTTGAATAGTTCGGCAAAGGGTAGAGTGTTGGCATATGAATCTTGTTTCACAAAAACGAATGATCCTCTACTTCGTGCTCTGTGGACCATGTTCTTATATAAAATCTGGAATAATTTCGCCACTTTCGCATGGTACCTGAGATGAGATGCGACTGACTTGGCGTTATTTGGACAATAAAAGGCGTAAAAACTTGTAGGTGAATACACCGGAGAAAAAAAAAAAACACTTTGCTTTAAAAATCACATTTGCTTTGTATTCATTTATATCTAAAAAAATAATAATAATTTCAGTTGTGACTTAAATTTCAAATAAATTAAATTAAATTTTATAAAAATTGTTTGAATTAAGAAATAAATGAAACACTAAAAGGTGATAACAGTGAACGTACATCATCAATGGATAACAATTCTTTATCCTCGACTGGACGGCACTTATATGATCAGACATGTTACGTGCTCCATCATAACCATAACAATAGGATTTTATTTTTATTTGAAGTCTCAACTTTGTGCAACGTTTTGGAGAGCTTCTGAAATTTTTCCAGGAGACTAGTTGTAAATCGGCAAAAATCCTACGAGATCTTCGCGAACAATAAGTTTGCTCAAGTCTTAGTGAAATTTGACGTACATGTCTAAGACAAAATAGCATTTGTTCAGTGCCTGATATTTTTCTCTAACGGGAAAGTTTTTTCTTTCAAGTTTTGTCGTTGATATAGAAATAGTATGTAACAAAGAATATCATGTCAGCGAAGAAATAAATTTTTTTAACTTTTAAAGTACATTTTTTGTTAGTTATTAGAAATAAATCTTGCTGTTTCTAAACTTGTTTGACTCACTGTACGTATTTTTGATCGCTGAAAAATATTTCATTGTCCGTTTCCCTCTATCACGTCTAGATTTTGTGTAAATCAAGGAAATATAACTCCAAAAGCATGTAAAAGAGTAGCAACATAAAAAATTATGATATTGAAATCTGAAATTATGTATATACGTGACATTTTTCGAATTGTCGCAGCAAGGCTCTTTAAGTTCACTTTTCCGGAATTTATTCCAAAACGCAAAAGTACTACAAGTTTTTCATCGTTCAATTGTAATTGTGTCAAACTTATATATGTTTATGAACTGTAAAAAAATTGTCAAAAATAATAATTCTTTAATATTTAATATTTAGTGTGGTAGCCTATTTGGTCAACTACGGCTTAAATGTGGTTTGGCATCGAAGCATCAAGTTTTTCAGTGTGAGCCACTGTATAGGAACAAAGCAAAAAAAGATTCACAAAATAAATTCAAAGTAAATAAAAAAGTACTTATGTTTATATTTAAAAAATACCATGTATGTGTAGTACAATACAATGCAAAAGCAAATTAGAATTCTGCGTACACAATTGTTATAAAGCGAGACTTTATTAACCACAAATTAAGTACTTTAAAAAAAAAATTATTGTTATTGAACAGAAACAAACATAAAAACCTCAATAAGATAAAAGAACACAACCGACACTGACAAAGAATCGAATCCAACTTTAGCGATGCTTTTTTACTCCAATTCGATGCCATTTGATTTATTGACCTTTCTATACTATTTAACGATTTTCGACTGCTATCAAGTTTTTTTCAATTATTTTTGACTATTATTCGATACTCTTTGACTCTCTTCGACCTTTTCAGTGTTTTTGGATTATATTCTTGTTCGATAATTTTCAACTATAATCCACTTAATAAATGTTTTTAAACACTGTTCTATATAATATGTACAGTAGGGTCATTCAGTTTTTTGTTTTTTAACAAAAAACAGGTACATCAGAGAAAAATTCTTATGCAAATAGAGCTCATAATATCAATATTTATTCATCAAGCTTTTTCGTTTTCCATACGATTTATATGGGAAAGAATGCTTTACTAGGCAGTTTCGTCGATATCTCTTGAAAGAAAAGTCTTATACGAAGTCTTATATTAAGCCCATCGGAAAGAGCAAACAATTTATTACAACAAAAAAAATGGATTTTTTTTTCAATCTTCGAAATCAGAAAAGTTTTTAATAAAAATTAAAAAACTGATTTGTTGTAAATCTTTAAAATTGGCTTAGTTAGTAGCATTTGAAATTTAATTGAAACTAAAAATTTAGCGGTTTTTGGAAAAAAAAGTCGGATAATTTGTTATTATAAAATAATAAATATTGACAAATTTGAAAAAAACTTTCCAGCGATACTTCGTAAATTTTGTACAGAATTAGTGTTCAAAATTTCAAAAGAATCAATTCAGTAGTTTTGAAGATACGGTGGACACCGACTTTGAAAACTTGAGTTGTTGGAAAAACGCTTTAAAGTTTTAAACGTGTACTGAGTCATGTATGAGGCACGATTGCTTAAACTGCTGTATCTTCGTTGTTTTTGCTCCGATCCGTCTCAAATTTTCACACAATATTCTTGAAAGGTTTTTCATTTAGATAAAAGAAATAAAATAAAAAATACGTTAAATACGTTACCCTGCTCTTAAAGTAAAATATCAGGCAGAAATTGAGGCAAAATTTAAATGAGTCGCGCTAAAAATTTATTGTCTTAGATTCCAAATGCAGTGTTTGCTCGTTTAAGAAGAGAAGATAACGTATGCGGAATGAAATCCGAACACATTTTGTACGTGCTGGATCGTGAAACTTAAAGTAACAACTTTCTTCGTAAAAAATTAAATGTATATTTTACTGATAAATTGGCATAAAAACTATAGTGGTGTGCTCAAATTCAGTTGTCAAAATGTTGTTAAAAGAGTTACAACTTCGGAAATTGATTTGCAAATTTCGCACAGAAAATCTAAATAAAAACAAAAGTGCGATATTCCAACATTTTAAAAACATCGGATTTGTAAAATCGGCTTGGACTATTAAAAAATAAGAAAAGCATAAAAAGAAAAAGAGGTTCCGGTAAAGAATGCGTTTTACAAGACCGCAAAGTTCGTGCTCAGCTGAAAGCAGATATTGTAGGTCACAAGGCAAAATCTTACCGCCAATGGATATTCAACTAAAAGAAAGAAAATCAAAACCAGCTACTTCGGACAAGCAGTCAAAACTAACCAAAACTAGGCTGCGCGCGCTTTCTGAAAAATACTTTGCCACGTCTTCTAATTATATTTGTATGATGAACGACGACAGTTACTTCACAGTGGAAAGAACCGAATAGATGTCAAAACATTATTTCGAGTCTGAAAACTATAAAGCACTCGACGAAGTGAAATATATTGCGAAAATCAAGTCTCCAGGCAAAGTATAGCTGTGGTGAGTATTTTTCAAAGGTGGCTTAACGGTTTCAGCGCAGACTTATGCAGAAAAACGTATCCCTGTATTTCAAAAATTTACTCAAAATTATCATCGACTTGATAAAATCATTTTCTGGCCATATTTACCATCATCTCATTATGAAAAGTCTACTTTAACTGCGTTTAAGACACGAGGTATTGAATTTGTGCCAAAGGCTTTAATCCCCAAAACGTGTCGCAACTGCGGGCGATCGAAACATTTTGGGCCAAATTGAAAAGGAATGCTTACAGCAATGGATATACAGCTAAATATATTAACTGCCTTATTCAAAAAATCAAAAAGCAGCTCAAGGAAATCGATACAAAAGGAATTCGGGAGTCAATGAACAAGTTGCCCCAAAAAATACGGAAAACTGATCGCAATGGGTTAAATTGTTTTTTTTTTTGTTAATTTACTATACGTTTTGAAGTATAAAAATATATGTTCACTGTATAAAAAAAATATCGTTGAACATTTTATTTTTTCCAATATACATTAGTTCGGATTTCATTCCGCATACGTTAATGCACGTGGTACAGATAAGAGTAGATATCACCAATCCCACATCGAGCCACTAGATTAAATCAACTTATTACAAAATTATGTACTTATGTACAAAATACTTAACTTCTATGAATGACAATTAAAGATTAAAATATTTATTTGTTGTTTTATAATCTGCTTATACACTCTCATTTATCGCAAGCCGGCTTTATTGACTACATTCTCCAATTGAAATTTTTATTTAATGTAGTTTTGTATTTGTTGCAGTCTATTATCATCCAATTGTTTTTGGTTTATTTTTGTCGCTTGCGATTACCAGTTAGTCCGCTTAGCTACAACATTGGCTTTCATATCAAGAGATATTGCAACCTCCATATCGTCTGTCGTTTGGTATTTTTATACCCTACAGACTGGGTATGTACATTTATTTTATCATTCCGTTTGTAACACGTATCAAGTCGGCGCGAAGGGTATAGAAAAGTGTATAGAATCTTGATCAGCATCATCTCATGTGTCGACATAGCCATGTCTGTTAATCTGCAAGTCCGTGGAGATCATGATTATGAGTTAATAAAGCCTAATAATTGCACCAAATTTGGTACACTCGCTTCATCTTCAATTATACGTTAAGAAGATTAAAACAGGGATCAATCGGTTGACGTACACGTCTACCGCAATCAGTGCTCATCAAGCTATCATAATTTTTTAAAAATAGAAATTCAGAATCGCTCCAATTCAACTTCGAATGTATTTATCTGAGCAATCAGTCGATGATGGCAACATAAAACGCTAGCCTACTTAAAACGCTATACTGACGGAATAATACTTATAAGGTGATACAACCACACTTCACACAAATACTAGAAATTGTTTGGATTTGCCAAAATGTGATCCATTTTGAGGAGAGTGATAAAGTTTTAAATTGTGAAAAAGTTTTTAAGGCCTATCAAACATTTTTAATAACGACAGAATTATACATATTTCAGTCATATTCTGAAGCAGTAGCGTCATTTCACCAAAAGCTTGGGGCGAAAGCTTAAATAACATATCGAAGCGATGACATTTTGAATTGAATCGATGTAATCAATAATAATATCAGATCCTAATTGACGCCTCTGTTCTGAAGTGATAGTTTGTGTGGAAGAAACTATCTGGAGTAGCAACTCCCCAAAGCGGTTCGTGTATGAATTATAAGAAAGAGTTTTAAGTGATTGCCGTTGAAGGCGGAAGAATTACTTATTACATCATCGGCCTCGGAGTAATTTTATTGTTTTATTTTATTAACATATTTCTCGCGGATAATAGTTGTTTGTTTTTTTTTGTGGCATTTTATAACTTACTAGCTGGTACTATGCAGCACCGCTCGCAACTGTTTGCAAGACTTCGTACAAATTGTTAACTTCATGAAATTTCAAAGCTGCATCTGCCATGATATAGCGTTTTAAGTATTGGGAGGTGCCTCACCTGTTTATCCTTTAGCTCCAGAGCTCCTACGCTGATATAGCTCTTCTGACTTCCTCTGAAGACCCACGGATATACGAATATCTACATATGTGTATAAGATCGAATAAAGATTCTGGAAAACGTTTAGGACAAACGAAAATACATACAAACATACATATCTACGTGCTACATTCAATTTTATATAGTAGTTAATTAAAAATGATTACACAAAGCTCAACTTAACATAACATCAAAACAGAGTACCAGCTTGGCAATATTGATACCGTTCGTTGCTTCTAATCATAAATTTACTGTTCAATGCAAATAACAAAAACGTAATGTCGAATCATAGTGCATTCAAGGAAAAAAAAGGAAATTTGAAAAATGCCAAAAATATCAATTTAACTCTTCTAGAAGTTACAAATTCATAGCCTGGCTGGGAATGCTATCCAATTCCATGCAAATGCACACAGGAAGGGTAGCTCTGGACGCAAAATAGGTTGATTTAGATAAGAGTAATGGCACCTGCCAAAATAGCATATATGTACATCAAAATTCTTTCCTTATAGAGTTATTATATGTATTGCAACTAAATTTCACATAAATACTATGAGTGGTTCGAACTCTCACTTAACAAAAAGAAAGTGCATTTGGAGAATATTACGTGGTACCTCCTATGCAAGTAAAAACTTAAAAATGCTATGCTGTGAGATTTATTTAAGATTATACATACATACAAACTTCACACAAACGCTATAGATGGTTCGGACAAGCTATGATTTTGAGCTGCAATTCAAATCCGGTTGGTAAAAACACATGCTCTTATATAGCCACGAACCTACCACAAATCCGTGAACAAAAAAAAAATCCCATTTTAAAAATGAAAATCTTTTCATCGTGCTTTTGCTGTTAATGCAATGTAGGGTGTTTAACTTTCAGCAATGCCAAAGACAACACCCGTAGCAAGTTGCCTTTTTTTTGTCAGACGAATCGAGCCCCTGCACAGCGCCTAATGTGTGAGCGTCTAATAACTTGCTCATAAAAACCAACTTCCAAATCACATTCCAAGTAGTTTGTGCAAAGTAGTACTCGCGACCGGTTCGTGGTGTGTTTGACATTTAAATAAATTTGTGCTTTTTTTCTCACGTTTTATCTGTGCTATTAATTAAAAAATATTAAAATGCGTCTGGGATCAAATGTACCAAATTTTCAAGCTGAGACCACAAAGGGTCCAATTGATTTCTATGATTTTCAAGGAGACTCGTAAGTCTGGGCCTTAGTGTATCAATATAATTTTGGAATGTGTTTTTTTTAACTTTTTCAAATTAGCATAAATTTAATTTCATATCTTGACAGAAAAAAAATATATTTAAAGTTCTTAATAAGAATAATATTTTTTTTAATTTGAAAATTTTTTTGAATGTAAGTTGTTTAATAAAACCAGACCAAAGAAAAGACTGTGGAACCAGGCCTACTGATGCCAAATTATTGTGCTTAAATATTTTTCTTTTCGTGTTTTCCATTAAATGCTTAAGTTAAATTTGGTGTAAATTTTTTTAATGGAAATTTTTGAAAAATGGTGTGAAAACCTGATTTTAGACTACCTTTGAAATTTTAGTTCTCGAAGCCTTATCCAAATTGATCGCAATTGATCCCCTTTTTATGCTATGCCCTCTGGTATCGAAGAAAGACTGTGTAATCAAAAAGTGTCGCTCAGATCTAGTTTCGGAAATATAGCCATCGAAAATTGAGTATATGGCTTTTATAAAAATCAATATAATTTGGAAATATATGACTCATAAGAAATATAATTTAATAAACTATCATAATGGTTGAAATTATTTTGAGATCTTAACCTACAGTTTTTTAAATATAAGGATTTCGCGGAAATATTTACCAATTTTTTTTTTCAAAAACTTTAATTTTTTTGCATAAAATGCTAAAAACCCATAGCTCACAAAACTGCTGGTCATCGCATTTCAAATCATTTCCTTTATGCACTTCAAACTAATTTTTGAAACTTTTATATACTTGCGAGCTCTTTAACCTCCTATGACCTCTTTAACCTTCAAATTCAAATAAAAACAACCATGACAACGTCCACTATTCAGTTTTATATTTCGATCTGCAGATGGGAAATGATATGTGTTTTCGATGGATTTTTGCACGCTGTGCACTAATATGGGCTTAAGATTTTTGAGAAAATATGGGATGGAGGAATGGGGGTGAATGCTTGACAGAATATTTGTTGCACATTATTTTAAATAAAATATTTCTAATATTTTCTGCCTCGCGAAACTTATCGTTCTAGGTGGCGGCCAATGCCTTGAGCAAAGTGACAAAGTTTTGCCGCCAAATTTAACATAGTCTACCACTGTGTAATGCGCAGAAATAAACAGAGGCTGATTGGATCAATTGATTTCTTCCAATCGGCGATGAGGCCCTTATTTTCATGGATTTAAATTTGAGGAATCTGAAAGATACTAATAATCGTTTTGATTTCTTTTTATCGTTCATGAGCTAGAGATCTTGAAGGAAACAATTTTGCAGACCCATACCAATAAGCTGGCTTGCAACCCCCCACAACCCTCAAATTCTCTCATAATATTGTATCCGGTGATTTGTTTGGATATATGTAATATATTCTTTGAATTGATATTGTTCAAAACTGCCATGCCTTTAAAAGTGAAAACATCGGTAATCACTCTCATCTGTACCTTTGAAGCCAACGAAGGAATCATACTCAAACCTTACAACCTTGCTGAACGAACTATGTTGACAATACCTACATATTATAGTACCATTGTCAATAGTAAAAAAATAACTTTTTTATAAAATTTCACAAGTGGTCATAAAACAAAAGTATTAATGTAAAATTATCTTAGTGACTAGGCAACAGAAATTTTATTGTATATTTTTTCCATAATTATCACAAGTATTTTCCTATATAGTTCAAATTTGATACTTGATTTAGATTAAGCGATTAGTATTTTATATATGTATTAATGTATGTGCTAAAACTGATAGTTTCTATTTCAATAAAAATCATTGTTTATTTGCAAACACCATTAGGATCTCTAGCTGCTTATTGATATTTACTCAGTTATTCGTAAATTCATCACAGCACTTTTGTAGGTTACTAGGCGTTGGCGAAAACATTTATTTTTATACTTTTTTTTAAGTAAATTTGAATTACTTTACGGGGTTAAAATGAGTATTAAATGAGAAAACAAAACTAAGAAATTAAGGTGATTTATACGAGAATTTTTTTCATGTCAGATTGAGAGGCACAGTATTATATAATAATTGTTATAAAGAAGTTCCAAATCATTGAGAATATTACACACGTGTATGTATTATGTGCTTCTCAAAGAGTGATTTATAACTTCTTATGAAACTACTTTTTTATGAAAATCATTGCTTCTCGTTGTTTAATCAAAACAAACAGAAATCGCATTAAAAAATTCATGATAAGAGAATCAACTAGTTAAGGTGTTATCTACACTGTATTGAGAGTACCTTTTAAATAAATGTTAAAAAGACGTTAAGAGGTTGAATAAATCGAAAAAGATGTTAAATAAGAAAAGGTTGAAAGAGGTTGAAACAGTTGAAAAAGACTCAAATAGTCAAAAAATATGGACCACATTGAAGAAAGTTGAAATAGATTGAAAAAGTCGAAAACATATGGAAAATGAAAAAAATTGAAATAGGTTGAAAAACTCAAAACAAGTTGAATGAGTCGTGAACAAGTCAAAAAAATATGGAAAATGTTGAAAAATTTTGGGAAATTTGAAAAAATATGGAAAAAAGTCGAAAGACGCTGAAAAGCTCAAAAAAATTTTAAGAAGTTGGAAAATGATAAAACAATTCAAAAAATCGAATAAATAAAGAAAATAACGAAGAAAGGTGAATGAGTTTCAAAAAAGGTTGAAAAGCCAAAAGAATATGAAAAATATTGAATTATCTGGAGAAGAATGAAAATATCTGGGTATGCCATGCCCACTTTTCAAATTCCTCCCACTTTTGGTTCGACAAATTATATTCGTGACCGACATCCGCATACCAAATTTTATCACAATGGCTTGTATAGTTTGTGATATATGTCGTTATTAGCTTTACAGCTTAGGGCGGTGACACACCCACTGGTATAATAGAATCTGATTTTGAGAAGCCCACTGTGGTTATTTTGCCAACTTCTGATTCAGATATACCTTATAGCATGTCTGATAAAAAACCTACATTAAATTTCATACGAATTATTGCAATAGTTCACATAAAATAGAGCTTACAACTTTATTTTAATATGGTAGGCACCACGCCCACTGCTGCAATCCAGTCAAATTCTATCTAATTTCAAAGCTTATAGTAACTGATATCTCTACACCAAATTCTATGAAGTTTACTCTCATAGCACACTATCTATGACATTTAACATTTTCCCCTTGCATGGGAGATGCCACGAATACAGGCACTATTGCGCCAAATTTTTGTAATAAGCTACCTTATATTTTCCAAGCTACGCTTGTGTTGATGACTGCTTTCAGTGGTATCATCTCTAAGTTTTTTATGAGATTCGTAGGTGTTAATTTCGAGTTATACGGAATCAAAATTTTTTTGGTTGCTGAAAAGTGCTACGCCCACTTTTCCACTTTCAGCCACATTTGGTACAATTCAGGATATACATGACCTGTATCCGTTTACCAAATTTCATCGCAATATCTTGGATGGCTTACGAGATATGGCGTTATAAAAGTTAAAGTTAAGGGCTGTATCACGCCTTTTTAACAGCCTTTGAAAGCTTAAAACCTAGCCCAGCCCTAATTTGGTTCATATGTATGTATATGTACGAAAGTTTCATTAAATTTGCTGCAACTTTTTCGAAATAGATTCGGGCTTATATAGAAATATACATAGAGTATACCGTAAACGTATTCCCGTAACGTGATTTCAACAGACAGACAGACCCACAGATAAACAGACAGACACAGCTAAGCCGACTCAGGTGGTGACGCTCAAGAATATATAACGCCCCCTTCTATGCGCTACAAACGGAATTACAAAATGAATATACCCTCTGTATAAGGTATAAAAATTCAATTAATGAGACTTATAAAATTATTCAAACAAATAATACAAAAAAGTGTTACGTATCATAGGTTAATTACATATCTTTAAGACATTTATGAGACTAACTTACAGATAATAACAATTTATGCATTCACACAATAAGATTCTGTTTTTCGTTGTAACTTCGCAACGGAAAAACGGATCGCTCCATGATGCATCCTAGATCCAGTGGCGTTGCTTGAAAATTGTTTGCCCGGGGAGATTTACATCTGCATATGTGCATATCCATCAGATTGGGCCTTTTAGCTGGCCTCGTTTTTTATTTTTTTTTTTTTTGGAGTACATCTTCCAGCTATAGTTTTTCTTGAAGCTAAGGCTATCTTGAACTCATAATAAAGGTTGTTCAATTGAAATTCAGATAGCTATTTTTTTAATTTGCATTTAAAGTAAGAAATATATGAAACTTTTCGTGTTTTTTAAAAATTGTCAATTTATTGGGTTTTTACGCTGTAGTCTAAAGTCTGTTGAGTACATCTTTCAGCCATAGTTTTTTTTGAAGCTAAGGCTGTCTTGAACTCATATTAAAGGTTGTTCAATTAAAATTTAGATACCTATTTTTTTAATTTGCATTTAAAGTAAGAAATATGTGAAACTTTTCGTGTTTTTTAAAAATTGTCAATTTATTGGGTTCTTACGCTGTAGTCTAAAGACTGTACATCTTTCAGATATAGTTTTTTTTGAAGCTAAGACTATCTTGAACTCATAATAAAGGTTGTTCAATTGAACTTCAGATAGATATTTTTTTTATTTAACTTTATATGTAACATTTCATGTTGTTTTTAACTAAAATCCAATTTTAACAATGTCTCCCTTAAAATTTTAATTGTTCCTCCTTGAATATTAATTAAAGATAATCTTAGCTTCAAGAAAAATCATGTTTGAAGAGTCTCCTCAAAAAAAAAAAAAAAATAAATAAATAAAATCGAAGCCATGGTCGAGGTAAGATGACAATTTCGATTTTATTTTTTATTTTTTTTTTTTGGAGCAGACTCTTCAAACATGGTTTTTCTCGAAGCTTAAACCATCTTTAATTAATATTCAAGGAGGAACAAATAAAATTCAAAGGTAGACATAGTTAAAATTGGATTTTAGTTAAAAACAACATGAAATGTTACATATAAAGTTAAATAAAAAAAATAGCTATCTGAATTTCAATTGATCAACCTTTATTATGAGTTCAAGATAGTCTTAGCTTCAAAAAAAAACTATATCTGAAAGATGTACTCAACAGTCTTTAGACTACAGCGTAAAAACCCAATAAATTGACAATTTTTAAAAAACACGAAAAGTTTCACATATTTCTTACTTTAAATGCAAATTAAAAAAATAGGTATCTAAATTTTAATTGAACAGCCTTTAATATGAGTTCAAGACAGCCTTAGCTTCAAAAAAAACTATGGCTGAAAGATGTACTCAACAGACTTTAGACTACAGCGTAAAAACCCAATAAATTGACAATTTTTAAAAAACACGAAAAGTTTCATATATTTCTTACTTTAAATGCAAATTAAAAAAATAGCTATCTGAATTTCAATTGAACAACCTTTATTATGAGTTCAAGATAGCCTTAGCTTCAAGAAAAACTATGGCTGGAAGATGTACTCCAAAAAAAAAAAAAAAAAAAAACGAGGCCAGCTAAAAGGCCCAATCTGATGGATTTGCTGATATATGATGGTATACAACAGTGATGGCAGTTGGATTTTTTTGGAACTTACTTTGTAGCCATATACCTGAAAATAAAGCTTACACATTTTTGTCTTGAAGCAGACTAGAAATTCTTCTCATACTCAGAGTTAAACTGTATAAAAATCTTTACAAGTTCTGATCAGAACAAATTTTTAATATTATTTTTAACTCTCAATGATATAATATAGGACCAATATGTCATTGCGCCTATTTACATTACTGCCTAGATCGATCCCTACATTTAGATCAAAGTATCGCTCTATTTACTGCGTAATAAATAATTTTTTTTTTCATCAGCAATCAATTGAAACTATTCTTTATAAGTCATACAACAAATTATCGCTTGTGCTCTGACGCTATCAAAATAATATTCTCGTGATTGAAATACATTTGTATGTCTCTTCCGGAAGTAAAAATGTTTGCTAGAGAAGATTAGATGTTTCAGACTTTGCTTACATTCACAGTGTAAAAACACTGAAATCAGTAGGTTTGTGTGCAGGATGTCAAAGTCATAGCGAAGGTGTGCTGGTTCGAAACTGACTGATGCTACAAATTGTATTTTCTTTAATGATATTTTTCTCACTAACTCAATAGGCGTAATAGTCCAGGCCAAACTAACTATATCAACAACATTTTCCATAATAATCTTACAAAATCAGCAATTTCAAATTATGGCGGAAAGATGTTTAATTCATCATCATCGAAATTCTACATTTTTTCGTTTTGACTTGTAATGTACCATATGTATATACTGTCTGTTAAGACCAATTTAAATGACTGGGTAGACTTTATTGCCCGCATTGTCAAATACAATATTATTGTAGTTTTTCGCATCCATGAAAAAAAAATAAGAAATTAATCAAAAAGCACATCAAGCCAATAGAACTTGTTGGCGAGTTGTTACCTTTTTTGAATAACCAATTCTTTTTATAAGCATATTAAGCAAATTTTTCCATTTCAAAGTGACAATTGTTGCTACAATACCACTACAATATTAAAGGTATTCAGCAACCATATTAGCAAACACAAGCTCGTACATTAATATAACAAATTCTATCTTGTGAGTGCATTACAAGCAAGTATTTCTAATTACATACGAGTACCCACATACAATATTATTATTGACATACATAAATGCACGAATAACTAATGGAATTTATTATGGTCTTCCCATATTTGAACGTACTTTTAACGCATTTTGTTTTTCTTTATTTATTTTATTTTAAGGTGGGTCGTTCTCTTCTCGCATCCAGCTGATTTTACACCCGTCTGCACCACAGAACTTGGACGCATTGCAGTGCATCAGCCTCATTTTGAAAAACGTAATACCAAATGTTTGGCACACTCTGTCGATGCACTAAAATCCCATGTCGATTGGGTCAATGACATTAAGTCGTACTGCTTGGATATTCCCGGTGATTTCCCTTACCCAATTATTGCGGATCCAACTCGTGACTTAGCTGTCAGCTTTGGCATGCTAGATGAAGATCAAAAAAATGATCCAGAAGTGGGAAAAACCATACGCGCTCTCTTCATTATCAGTCCAGACCATAAGGTTCGCTTAACGATGTTCTATCCAATGTCCACCGGCAGAAATGTTGAGTAAGTTAAGGTTCAAGATTATAAAATTTTTTATGCACTAACTCTTGAAATTATACTTTCTAGTGAGATTTTACGTTGTATTGATTCGCTACAGTTGACCGATAGATTGAAGGTTGTTGCCACTCCAGCCAACTGGACTGTATGTTTAATTTTTGCTTCAGATTTTTTTTTTTGTTTTACTAAAACTCTTTCTATCTATATAATTTCTTAGCCTGGAACGAAGGTAATGATCCTCCCAACAGTAACCGATGAGGAAGCTGATAAGCTCTTCCCAAAGGGATACGATAAAGTATCAATGCCATCTGGTGGAAATTATGTCAGAACCACCGAAAACTATTGAATTACTTATGGTT
This sequence comes from Tricholauxania praeusta, assembly GCA_949775025.1. NCBI lineage: Eukaryota > Metazoa > Arthropoda > Insecta > Diptera > Lauxaniidae > Tricholauxania > Tricholauxania praeusta. The sequence continues at coordinate 38,585,945 of OX459031.1, forward strand.
TTTGAATAAGAAATACATGAATGTTTGTATGTTATTTTTTAAATAAAATTAAAAACAAAATTGATTCTGTTAATGATTTTAAGGGCTTAAGTTTTAAAAAAATGTTTTATAAGCTACATATGTACATATGTCTTTGAAGTAAAAAAAAAGGCAAACAAGGTTGAACTGAATTCTTTTTTTACGTAAGGGGAGAGCAGGATTTATTGTTTACATACTTGTGTGGTTAGGATTGATAACAGTTAACTATATTGGCAAACGTGCTGTCGGTAACAGAAGTAGCAATCGAGGCTAATACCTGTGGCAACAAGAAATAACATCTACAATCGATCTTCGATGATAAGGTAAAACAGTATAAGTCACATGCTTATGCACAGAACTTATGTTGATTTGCATTGTGATCACAGATATGTTAGTACATATCTGCAATGCCAATTGTTTGATCATAGGAGGGACCATGTTTCAAAATTTTTATTTTTTGCATTTTAAACCACAGATGTATGTAATTATTGACGCAGCTCCCTCTGATCAGATTTTTTGCATTCTATCGAAGACCATCTAAGGTTAACTCAAATTTTGGAAAATTATATCTTAATTTTTGGGAAGTCAATGCTCCCCGAAATATATGTAAATCAAAAAAATTGTACATAATCGTTCGACATAAATCTATTTTTCAAATATTTTACTATATAATCGAATCGAATACCTTTACATTAATTATATTCGTTCTTAGGTCACGCGAGGCCTTGTGCACCCAGTCAGTGCTAGGCCCAAATCTATATAAATAAAATGATAGCCGTTTTCGATGAACGGGATTCACACAAAATCTACTAAATCAATTTTGATCAAATTTTTTTAGTCATCTTTCTTAGACGCTTAGTCCCAACATAGAATTAAAATTATCACGATATTCCTGTTAAATATCAAAATATTCAAGTTTTAAAATTGCAAAAAAATTAATTTCACACATAGAAAGAAGCATGTAAGCATAACAAATCGTTCAATGGCAAGTTAGTGTGTTAGTTAGTGTGTGTGCGTTTTGTTTTCATATGGCAATGCAATGGAAGAGAATATTCAAATTTTACTCTCGCTCTCATTCTCAATTTGCCAACGCAGCAACGCGGAATTTCTGATCAATGAAAAGAAATTACAGTACGTTCACACATAGAAAACACACATGCTGTCCTAAATGGCTTGACAACATGTGTGACTGTCAATATTGCTTTGCGTTCACATTTTCGTGCATGCCATCAAACATCAATTGCAGAACAATTTATGAGCGTCCACATCGAAGTGAACTGCATGAAATCCTATTTAAAATGAAAAATGTTCACTAGGCTTGACAGTCAGCTCACACAGGTTGTATAGTTAGACAACCCAGCAGGAAAGTCAACAATTTTTGAAATCCATCCAACATGTGTGTCAAGCGGTCGTGCCAAGAGTTCACATTATCGAACATTGATGTTGGACAACATATGTGATAATTTATACTAGGCTAATTTAATGTGTTAGTTTGTGTGTGTGCTTTGTTTTTGTCTTTCACATGGCAATGCAATGGAATATTTATGGAAAAGAAAACAACAAGAACTCTAGATCTGTGAAGAAGAATCAAAAATTGAACTGTAGTTCTATTTAAAAAAAGTAAATTGTTTGCCTTCGCCGAAAAACAGGCTACGCGTACAAAGCCGCGGGCATCTGCTAGTATTAAAATAAAAACACATAATAAAGTGATGAAACAACAGAAATCGAAAAAGAAAACTTTGGTATTAGCGTCTGCGACACTATAAACAGTTTGAAATCATTTGATGGCGAGAATTTAAAAAAAAAGGAATATGTACTGAAACGTGAGGCCCCCGTGCTAGGCCCCGTTCAACCACACGACCATAAAACCGGCTCTGATTTTAAAATTATATTATTATATTTAGCATAAAATACATAAAATAAAAATCTTAATACATTTTTTTTTAATTTAAGAAGTCTTCATTAGTGATTTTGTGTGAGAGAATCGTATATGGAAAAGAGTGTGACAAAAACAAAATTTGTAAATACGTTTTTGCTAAGAAAGTCGTATAGGAAAAAAGTGTGACACATTTTAATAGATGCTTCCTATGTGTGTTGAACAAGTCAGCTGTTTTCTAAATGCACAAAACTATCGTCTGTCAGGGTAAGATTTTAATTTGAATTAGTAAATTTTTAATGCACATTAACGCTGCTGTCTGTCTGCGCTATAAGCCGAAGCTTTTTGTCGTTCTCATACGTTTTAATTTTCACTGCATTTGTGATTTTTTTTATCAGTCACCCTGTAGCTTCGTTAAGTTCTAATCATATGTTTCTGGCATTGAAAATCGCCACAGTTGCCACACTGATTTTAATTGCTGCAAAAACAAACTTAAGCTGCCACCTTATGCTAAGAAGAATATAGCTAAAGAAATAGATAAAAACAGAAATCGAATGAAGATCCAACATTTTGCCATACACGGTCAAGCAGCAACATTCGACTGTATGTCAACAACACGCAATGGATGCGGATGTGATAAGCAGTTTTTGCAATAAGTGAAATAGAAGATGAAAATTATCAAATAGTCAGTAAAAAAATAACAACAAGAGTCAACGGCGCCTGCCACAAGTTCAATATATATTGAACGAGATCCAGTATCGCGATATTTATTGAACGTTTAGCATTTAGTATATTGATGAATCGTGATCCATATCGCAAAATATTTAAATATTTCAAAATCTGGATCATGGAACGCAAATCTGTCAATAAATATTGAAACTGCAGTATATTTTGTGCTATCAATTTGCGATACTGAAGTAGGTAGGTGGTGAAATCACTTAATTTTTTGTAGCTTGTGGCTATATAATGAAAAACGATATTGAAAGCAAGTGTGTGCTGCAGGTAAAATTGGAACTTACTGTAGAAAACCAAATTTTGAAAGAATTTATTTTCAATTGGAAAGCATTGCCGAAGTTGTGTTTCGTCGGCTCAAGCTTATAGCAAAAAATAAAAAAAGGTGGCTGGATACCAAAAATTAGTAAAAGTTTTTAAAAAAGTTAAGCCTATAGCTACCGTTTTCTTGCGACATCTTTTAAATGATGAACCACTCAGAATAACAATCAAATAAATACTTACACGATGATCCATCAATCCATCAATATGGATCGCGTTCTAAATATTGAACGTGTGACAGGCGCCTACTTTTGCATTTTTTTATTTCATTTTTATAATTTTTGTATTCCACAACTCTGGCATATATATTTCTGTGTACTTCAATTTATATTCCTTTATTCATACTCATTGGCGCGTTTTAGGTTTTCTTGAATATCCACTTATGTCCATCTCTTACAGCGACAACTACACAACTGTCAAAGCGAAATTTGTCAGGCAACCTAATGCACTCTACGATCTGCAACAAACATCAACATCGGCTGTACGACAGCGCTATACACTGTCAGGTCAGGTATGTAGTTCATAATTGTAAATGATGAGAGAAAGAATATTAAATTATTAAGTCTTGTAACTAACTATCTTTTTTTTATTAGAACATTGTTCATCAAAGCTCATGAGTGAATGTAATATAATGCTAATAATTCTTAAATATTGAACATCTCTCTATTATATAAAGTTGTACATTGTACTATATATATATTGGTTTCCTAAAGCATAATTAGTGTAATATAATAGCACTGATTACCCTTCATATGACAAATTCTTGTTTGTGCTACTTAGGAATGTATTGAATATTCTCAAAATATAAAAAATATATCAATTTTAGCTTAAGTTTGCTTTAGGTCGCTTTCGACAATTTTTGTGAGACCCTTGTTTTTCTTACGTGATTTTAATTTTTCAATATATCGTTCTGAAATAATTTTGGGGATAAGTAAGTAAGCCAGTCCTTATATGATTTTCAAAATATAACAGTCTTAAAAAAATGTTGCGAAAGTTTTAGAGAAATAATCCATCTCAAAAACTATTCGATAGAACTTTTATAAGCCAATATGTTAGCTTAATTTATTATCATTTAACTTTGGATAACAATTCCATCACTATATTACACTTTTAAGCTTTTTTTTGTCTTTAAAAAATAAGTTCTGTTAAAAAATAAGTTCGGAAATCAGAACCAAAATAAAGCTTTGAGCAATTTTTGATCATTTGAGTGTATATTAAGTGTAAGCCGCCATGAAATATATCAAAACTAGAGCATTTCGTTACCTATAAGTTGGAAGCTCATATAACACTCATAAAACATTGATATTGAAAAGCATACTCAGAAAACATCAAATAAAAACATATTGATACATTAAACCTCTTGCAGCTAAGCAAAATTTTTGTACGTTATAAAAATGGATGGCAGTCGCAAATATGATTTAAATATAATGGTTCACAAAATCTGTCAAACTTATCATTGATAGTGAAATTTTTTAATCTGGAAATGTCAACTATTGCCGTTTTTTGTCTTAGCTTATCAACAAATTTTAGCATGAGACGAACAAAAAGATTGAGAAATATTTTCGGCATCGCATTAGACGTTTTCTTCCAATGCCCCAGTGGACGAAATGTATGTCATACACATGGGACAATTATCAGGATAGCAGCGATGCTAAGTGAATTTTTGCCTTCATATTTTGATTTGTTAAAGGCCCCCAGACTATGTGAGAATTCATATGCTTTTTGGTATGTTTTTAGACATAATATGTCAAAGATTTATTTTATTGTGTTCATACTATATGACTCATATTAAGACTGCAGGTAAGTTTTTGTATTTATTTAATTCAAAATAATTGTTTTTCTTTAAAGAATAAATATCGTAAGGGTTTTAATGACCATCCAGTATTTTAATAACGAAGAAACTTGACCAGATCTCATTTTTTTAACACAAAACTCATATGACTTCTCTTTTCAAATAGACTTGAATCGAATGTCAAAATAGTCATATGCTTTCTCATATGAAAACTCATGTGTGTAATATAAACATATTCACACTATGAGAGTTGTCATATTTGACAACTCATATGACTTTTTATATGACTTCTCACATAGTCTGAAGGGGCCTTAACTATTAACAGCGATGATGCCACTCTCACAGCTGCATTTAATTTAAGTTTGACAAAATAAATCTACCTTTATAATTGTATCATGTTCGCACATACAAGCTTTTTTTGAATGCAGCAACTTCACTACAATGGTAGTAAAGTGGCAGCACTAATAGTATCTTTTCCAGTGCTGTTGTTTCAAAAAAATTATAAGTGCTCACAAAACTATATTGTAGAGTAGTAGTTTGTGATAATGGGAAGTACCATGGTACAATTAAAATAGTATAATTATCTTATCAGACTCAAATTAATGTAACCGTGAAAGTTGTAACATCGCTGTTAACAAAAAACACAGCAAAAGGAGACAAAAATTCTGACAAAACGGGCTTTTATTTATGGATGTGCTATCTGGAAATGTCGGTACAACCCATGGTATTTATTATCATGGAAGCAGCAATTCTAAGTGACAGCTCTTCTTCTTTATGTGTATGCCTACCTGTTCTGTCAAAATAATGCACTGACATTTCCAAATTACACACTCTTAGCTAAAAGCGCGCGTTGTCAGATTTATTGTCTTCTTTGTTTTATTTATTCTTGACATATATGAAAGGATGCATTATTTGAGTTTGACACGATAGTTCTACCATGTGTAATTGTACCACGGGTAGTACTTTGCTAAGATATATGTTAAACAGGACGTACTTTATAATATCGATCGTACGACAAGACAACAACTCGCAATAGATACGATGTGTTAGCTCTTTTTATAATATAAAAAATAGATGTGAGCAGAGCAAAAGAAACCGAACTAAGAATACGAGATATTCTATATTTGCGTCGCAGAATCTTATTTTTTATATTACATAATTCTAGTATATATCTTTGTTTTACAAAAAAAAATTGTTATTTTTTTATCTAATCTCATCTTAGCGTTTAATGATTTTTTAAGTTTGTCAAGCAACCTTATGTACTAAAAAATCTGAAAAAAAACACAAAATCAAATATACCTTCTTATGACGAAACATCAAAGTCTACGTTATAATAATTGATGATTTATTTAGAAGAACTTTTTTCTGTAGGGACTTTATGACAGATCACGCGTGAGTCATGTCATACAATAATGGTATTTTTATTCAATAGTGTTTGACCTTTCGTCATAGAAATACTTAGCCTAGCATAGCATCTACAAATTATTCAGCTTCCAAAAATGAGTGCTTTACTAGGAATGTGTTTCTTGTACTACGAGCAACTTCTGGCTTACTGAATCGGCCCAAAATTCACTAAACCATCCAAAAACTTGAAACCAAATTTCATTATTGGATAATACGCGACTAAACAGACCTCATTCAGAACGTAGTAAAGAAAATGTAGCGATAGTAAATGAGGGCATGCGCAATGACCGTGTTGAATCCATTCGGCGCCGTTCTCAACAGCTGGGCTCGTTATATGTAAGAGCTTGAGGTATTTTACGTAAGGTTCTTGGCTTAAAATTACACAAAATTCAACTTGTACAAGAATTGAAGGTGACCGACCTTTCGAACGTTACCTTTTCAGTCTTTGGGCTCTTGAAAAGCCTGAAGAAGATCCACTGTTTTCGACCAAAATATTGTTGAGCGGATAGGCCTATTTCTAATTTAATGACAACGTCAATAAGCAAAAATTGCCAAATTCGGTCCGAAGAACAACACAAAAAGGTTTCAGACCTGCAATTACATCCAGGCAAAACAATGGTGTTGTATGGCAAATGAGGTAGTAATATCATCCGTTCATATTTTTTCAAAAATAAGGTGGCCGGAACGTAACTATGGATGCTTCGCACTTATGAATCGACTGTCCATATCAAGTGAAATCACCTCTAGAATTTTTCCATTGGAGCTACGTAAAGTCCAAAGTCTACATGGATAAGCTAACTGCGATTCAAGAATTGGAAGACAGCAAGATGCTTGAATGCGTCATTGGAAATTGGATCTTTAGAATGGACCATGTTAGACACAGTTACGGTCAACATTTGATCTTTCAAATTATTTTTAAAAAATAAATGTATATAAAGGTTGTTTTGTATTATAAGAATTACCCAATCAAATTAATTTTCTTTTATCTGAATCACCCTATATTATGATATATTTATCTATCAATTCCGATTTGCATCATGGTGATTTTATAAGTTACTTTCCAATGTAAGCTACAGTATAAATGACATATATAAATATATAAGCTGATCGACCCAAAGCACCTTTTCTACAGTGATCAATTGTCAAAGTTCACTAATTGTTTTCCGTTGTTTTGTTTGACTACCTTATATTGACACTCGGTTGCTCGTGACGTTCCAAGCTTTCACAGATGAGTTTGAATGTGTTTGACAGAACCTACGTAATTATATTAACATGGTAGAATTATGTAGTCAAGCTCAAATTAATGCAACCACAACCATTCCATGATAATTGTTAATGCCGTGTTTTCATGTTATATTTCTTGATCTTCTACAATCAAATTTTTATTAGAAAGAAAAAGCATGCGAGCAGAAATTAATGCGCTGTTATATGCGATAGCTGAAGATTAAAGGCCCAACTAAACCATGCATCGCCTAGCGTAACCTACTGTCAAATTTGAACGAAAAGTCTGTCAGATGCTTAAGAAACTCAGAGAAGACTTTTTAGTGGCTATGTTGTACCTCGTTGAACTTAAGAAGCGATGTAGCCATAGTTGGCAAGCGTCTGAAATATTCCCACAATTGCATAAATTTTATTTCTTATATTTCCTAAATAAATTGAATTCATTCACAAAATGTTATTCAATGACATTAATTTGGATACTTAAGGCAATAAATATGTAATCCAGACATTGTTTTTACTAATTTTATGAAAAAAAATTAGAAAACAAAATTGATCATTTTGTACTATGCGTGTATATTGTGGGGAAAAGTATTGGCAAATGCAGCGCGTGGCATCACTGAATTGTCAATCAAATTGTTGTATGGATTGTGTGTGTACAATAAAATGCATATTTCTGCAACTGCACTCCAAGCCCTTTCCTTTACATTTCGATTACAATAAAATGCGTCTATTTTACTGTTTAATTATATTCTTTTTCACAATTTCTATTAATTTCAAAACAAAAGTATTTTCCACTTCAAGTTCCATTGCAAAAATTTTTTCTTTTGTATACAATGCATAAACAGCTGATTCCGTACAGAAAGTGCGTTCAGTTTCGCTCTTTCCTTAAGGAAATGACATTTGTGGAAACGTTGACTGCAGTCAAAGCGTGCATGGTTTAGTTGGCCCTTTAACTTTCTTAAGGGCCAACTAAGAATTATATATCATATAACACGTGACATGTTATCATGCTCATGACATAACTATCGCAAACCGTCAAACGAATCTGAACTCATCGCTGAAAGTATTAGACGTCATGAGCAACCGAATGTCAAAGTAGATGACCAAGGCAAAACAACGGAAAAAAATAATGCACTTTGACAATTGGTCGCTGTAGAAAAGGCTGTTTTGGTTGATCAGCTGATTCATTTTGACTTTACACATACTTTTGGATGAAGCGGCACTTTTTTTCGCATCAACCTATATTATTCAATTATGATTTTACCATGCATGATTGAATCATGCATTATTCAATCATGGTACCATGGTTTCAAAGAAGTAAAAATCAAAAAAAAAAACACACAATCAGAGTCTAGAAGGTACGATTGTTTTATTACTATGTCATATATTCATTTATTGTTTTGTGTAAAATGTATTTTAAAAAAGTACGGTAGTGTAGTACAAATTGTCGTTATGTAGTGCATTAGTACGCTTTGCTATAGGATAGTGCAAACGTACTATTGTAGTAAGAACAACAGCACTGGTCCTTCTCGACTTCGTCGTTTACCATCGCTCTTCTTCTCTTCTACTGCGTAATTTTGTTTTAAATTCGTTTTCTTCGTGGCCGTGGAAAAATTTATAAAATTTACTGAAAAACTTTATATCTGCAAAGAAAAAAGCAAGAAATCGAAGAAAACACCAGTTTAAAAATTAATGAACTTAAATAAAATCGACGGTGCTGCGGTGCACAAAATTTGGTAATAATTTTATATTTTCATGCGACGTTATTTAATTTTCATAATATTTTGCTTGAACTTTTGAACATTATGATGAGTGTTCTATAGAAAAGAAAAAAAAATATACGAAAAGGATAAAGCAAACACAAAAGGTGAACAGTGCGAAAAACGAAAAGTAAACGATGATGAACATAGTTGAAAGAAGTAAAGTATAGGAAGTTTTTTTAGTGGTGCTTAAAAACAAAGAAAACTTCCACCAACGACGACGTAAAAAGTGAAGAATTTGGAAAAAATAAAAAAAGGAATCAACTAAAATAAATCAAAAACTAATTATTGAAAAACTTCAAAAATCTATTTGCTGTTGCACGATTCTGCGTATTTTTATTGCTAAAAGTGAAAATTGTGTTTTGGGTATTGGATTTTATTTTCTTAATATGTAAATTTTTTTGTTTTTGCATTTACTCGTCTGTCTGCTGCTGCCATTGAACATAGTGGAGTGAAATGAGATATGAAGTCTCTTTGTTCAAATGTTGCGAAATTATATAGAATAAGTCTACTGATAAAGAGGAAATTAAATTTTTATTTGCCATGCAGAATATTTTCATTTACAACGGTAGGGTAATACTGCGCTTGTCTTTTAATGCATTGCAAATTGTAACGTTGCAGCCTTGACCAATTTTCTCCTACTACATACTGATTGCTTGCGTCAAAGGTTGCCTTCATTTCAAAGTATATCATCCGTTTGAGCAGAAGATCGTGAAAAATCAGTAAACTAATATGCGTCTAGCACAGATGGGAAACGAACGAAGAGATGTTTTAAATCATGTTCCCACTTTGATTTCTAGGCTTAAATTTACTTTAACTTCCTCCAACTCGCCAATTTTTATTAAACTACACTTTCCTTATGTGTTCTTTGATTCTATTCTGCAATCAAAAAACGTCGGTCGGATCTAGTTTCAGAGATATAGCCATCGCAAGTTGTGGATAATCGTTATAAGTTGGGAACTCATGTATTGATTCCCAAAATATATAAATTATACGAACTCAATTTTAATAAGCTACAATTGTCAAAAATTGAAATCTAACTGATAGTTTTCGAGATATCATTACTTTTCCGAAATTTCAATTTAAAAGCAATGTTTGCCCTAAAAAAAAAAATTTGGCTAAAGTAAATCTGTTCCATTTTTTATGGTTATTTTGGCCTTAATGTGGATTTTTGAGTTTAAAAAGAATATCTCATTAATAAATGTCACTTGAATCTGATTTAGTTTTTTAATTTTTTTTTTTCTAATAATGATATATCTTTTCAAATTTAAAATCGGGTATATGGGTTTTTTTAGATATGTATTACCAAATTTTTTTATATATTTATTTAAAAAAAAATTTTTCGAAAAATTGCACATATGTATTCAAATATTTTTTGTATGGACTTGTCTCTGAGGTTTGGCAAGTTTAGTAGCTATAGCGTTTTTAAGAGGTAACGAAACTTAAAAACTAACCAAATATTCACGTCGTAGTCGTATGAAAATTGTATTTTGGCTAAAATTTTAGTACGATGAAGCTGATATCATCCTGATCAAAAGTTATGGACAACTTAAAAGGTTTGTTGTTACATACCTATGGCGAATTTATGTGGGTTGTATTTATTTGTCAACCCTATAACTTTTAAATTGACCAAAACTTGGGTTCGTGTTAATTTAGATTTATGATCAGAATAAAATGAGCTACATACATGATACTAAAAAACTTTAACCAATTGATCGGAAACTAATATTCATGACAATACAGTAGTAGAAACAGTGGCGTAGAAAAGTTTGAACCGCCCGGAACCTTCCGATTTATGCGTTTACTGCCAAATTTTCAAGCTTACGAAAAACTTGTTGAAGAACTAAAAATTACATTAAAATGTTTAATTCCTAATGCCACGATCTGTTTGATAACGAAAAAAAAAAATAAATCCACAAATAACACATTTTTTTCGAAAAAAATAGTGCTCTAAAAAATAGGTTAAAACTTTAAAAAATTGTCTATTGCTCCAATATTCTAAAAGTTATATTTTCATAGCTTATTAAATATAGCGATTTTTAGATAGATATGTATGTACGTAGTTCCGATGGCTAAAGCTCCGAAACAAGATCCGTGAAACACTCTTTGGTTAAATAATTGAATATTTGTTTTGAACTTAATGATGCACTCCAAAATGATAAAGAAAAAAATCTCACTAAGATCTCAACTCAACTCAATCTCCTATCGAAGCAGTAAGAATAACGTTTTTATCCTTGATTCTGTGACTTCTAAACTTTTTGAGATCAGCTGATTCTGTACTCTCAAAGCATGGTGTATGTGTATCTGTTCTAAATCATCTTAGCTTAAGCGCTGTCTTCAATTCGTTTTGTGTTTCCGAGTCAATGCAGTAGACGACCTTTCACTTTTGGGATCGTATCATTGTACTGCTTGTAGATTTCAAGGCTTAAACTTTTTATCGTGCCCACGTGCGAAATCGATCCTGCATAAAGATATTCTTCTCAGAAGAACCCAAAAACTTTTTTATTTCAAATCAAAATCTTTAACATCTCAATATTATTGCTGCCAATTTCTGTCATAGGACAAATATTGGCTTCTTAGTAGGTACATATACTCGTACCTACATTTATTCTCGTTGACCTTATTGACAAAATACTCCTTAAATAAATCAAGGAATTTGAGTTTGAAATCATCTCTTCCAATTCCATGAAATAAGAGAATGATACATTTGTTGACTTCACTTTACGGAAAATGGAGGATTGAGAAATCTTAAAACCATTTAGCTTAGAATAAACTTTATCAATTCCATGGTAATAGAATTAACTATTTCGTCGATTACATTCAAGGAATTAATATTTTAATTCCATTTCAAAAAGTTGAAATCTAGAATAAAATTTTCAATTCCATGGCTAAAAAATTTATCTGTTAAAAAAATGTGCAATTTAATTTAATGTTCCAATTCTTTTGAACTTGATCAAAAATAGTTGAATTCTTATTGTGATTCCTTGGATAGAATTGGAAATGAATTCATTGACTTTGACAAAGAATTGAAAAAACTTAGAGTTAGAATTTCTAATACCAATTCATTGGATTGGGATTGAATCTTTTCAATTCCAAATTGATTCCTTCAATAGAATCGAACAATGAATCCATTTGAGTTGTGATGGAATAGAAAAAGTCTATTGCGATTCCATGGGATAGAAGCAAACATTTATAATTGCAAATTTTGCTTTCTTGAATAAAATCGTTAATTGAATCAATTCTTTTAACCATGGAATTGAAAAAGTCGACCTGAAAAAATAAGTTCCTGGAATTGAAATTGAAAAACTGTTGTTCCTATTCACCTCTGCCTTAGAGTGGCAATTTCTGTGCAAACCTGGCACAGTTTTAAGTTCTGTAAGAAGTTAAGAAGAAGTTCAGAACTTAAACCTTATTTTACTGTGAAGTACTTTGTTTGGTACTTTTACCCTTCTGATTCTAGATCCGTCAATTTTCAGTGATACTAACTCCACAGACAGCATTATTTTTTACTTTTATTATTTCGTACTTTATAATATAATTAATTAATACAAGCTTTTGCAAAGCATTTATTATCGACAATATGATTTTCATCTGTAAAATCAGATGTCTTCGATTTATAGGCTTAAGGTCGCCAAGACTAAAAAGGGTTGAAAAGCACTGGTCTTTTAACATAATTTTTTTTTTTTTAAACGTATGGAAAACGTATTTCAGAAATTAGAATCTAAAAAGAAAAAAATGCTGACGACGGCGATGATGATGAACCAGTGTTATTCAGTCTTTTAATGATGCTTCTGCTGCTGAGTTGTTGCTTGATTTTGTTTAATTTTTCATGTTTTACACTTTTCGAATAGGATTTAAAACTTACAAAAAAAAAAATTACAAAATCAACACTAAAAGGTAATAAAAAATGGACGCTGAAAATGAGAATGAACAACCAATTTCTTCGTCAGCAAGCAGCAGCAATAGCAGTAGCAGCAGTAATTTACTGGTTACTTTTCCAATGTTGCCTATGCTGCAATCTCATGATGATGAAGCTTTGGAGACGCAGGAGCACATGCCCCCACACCCTCCGTCACCACCTCCACCATTGTCATTAGTTAGCGATCAGCAACATCTGTCAGAGCAACAGGCTGCTGCACCGGCTGCTGAACAGCTACAGCAGCATCAGCCTACAGAATCTTCACCCCTCTTATTCAATAACAATACTACTCCACCTCTCTCGTCATCCTCATCGTCGTCGTCATCATCGTCACATAATCATCAACTTCATCAACATTTTCAGCATTCAGAACATCATTATCATCATCAGCACCATCACCAAAATCATCAACAACACGAACAACAACAGCAACAACACTTCTCCCCTCCATCTCCTACCCAACAGCAGCAGCAAGAACAGCCACAGCAACAAGAATTTTCTGTTGAGGACGACGAGGACATTGCTGACAGCATTGACGCCTCTGCAATAGATCCAAATGAACAGCAAGCTGCCATTGCCAACGTTGTGAATTTGAATGTTGACGTTGCTAGCACCAGTCAACAGCGTGAGCAACGCGACGCCCAACCTGAACGAAGTCAAACTGTTGACGTCGTTGTAGGTGTGTCCGCCACCAACGAACCACACCTTCTGCCCCCACCTCAACTGCCTCTGTCGCTGCCACGCGAGGAATTTAAGCGTCATCATCAGTTGCATTCATCGTCGCATTTTCCCCGCTTGCATCATCATTATCACAGCAGCACCGGTTGCTGCAACAACATATTAAGCGCTAGCAACACTAACAACAACAACAGCAACACAATGTTAACCAACAACGACAATAATGGTGAACCTCATACAAGCAACACAAGTCAACACCATCAGCATCAGGCGGTGGATCGTTTAAAAATGCTGTATCCAAATGTTAATGAAAATGAGACACCACTACCACGTTGCTGGAGTTCACATGACAAATGCTTAGCCATTGGATTGTCTCAAAATAACTTACGTGTTCACTACAAAGGTGAGTGCAATATTATTTTTAAATAAAATAAATCACAATTTCAAGACATGCATATACATACACATGTATGTATGTACTTCTAGGTCAGTCGACAAGTTGAAGAAATTAAAATAACTCAAACAAACATTTTGTATTCATAGTTCAACAAATTTTTAAATTTTTCTCATTACAAGAGTTCCTTACCATCTTTGTTTTACAACCTGAATTTTCTCTTTAAAAATGTGGATCATGCATCATTTTGTGCTTGTTTGAGGCAATATAGACTTTACATATGTTAACACAATCATTTTGTACAAGTGTGCATGAGCTACCTAGAACCACGACTTGGAAAAGTATACGGTGTCGGTTCAATAATATCCTTAGGTCAGCTATGTATTTTAGAATTCTAATAGTTGATGGTAAGAGGTTGTATAATAGTACCATGCGCCGAAGATCAAAACTCAATTTTTATCTTTTGTTCGCAAACGTGCACAATGAACGTTATCCGCAAGTATACTTATTATGCATATGTATATTAGGATGGTTTTTTTTTTTTGGTCAATGTGTAAGCATTGGACCTAAAAACAATTCTCTCAAAATTTCAACTTCCTAAATCAAGCCCATTCAATTGAAGTTAAACAAAAAAAACGTTGCTACTAACACGTAGAAAAACCTGCAATAGGTGCCAAGATATGGGGTTTTAGTTTTATGGGAGTGCCACATCCTGTTGTCAAACCATACCCATATTTTTATATAGTATATGTACATCCAAAGGGGGGTTTTTTTGGGTCCGTTGGCCATTGTTTTAGCATTGGATCTAATGAAAATATTCCCAAATTGTTTTTTAAATCAAACCTGTGAACCGCACAAACAGTTTGTTTCTCATTTAATAATCATGGAGAAAACGACGATCTTACTAAAACGTAAAAAAAGTCTGACATTCGTTTATTCCATATTTATTTAATTACCTCTACAATTATAAAACTACTCAAGTTTATGTGTATTTTTTTTTATTTTTTACTTTTGACACAATTTTGTGATGTTGGCAGACGGATCAACGAGTTGGAACAGTTGTTATCTGTACATTTAAAACCAAAATATCTGTTTCTGTAAACGTAGAACTTCAGGGTTTATAGGGACTAACAGAGTAATTTTTTTTACTTATTAAAAAATAATTCATGAGGATATCTTGTTTTGAAACTACAACCAAATTTGTTTCTATTCATCCACAGTTTTGCTATAAGGTGCGTAGCAGGTTGTTTAAGCGATTCATACGAGCAGTAATAATTAATAATATCCCTATATTTATCAAAAACTCTGAAGCTTAGTATCATTTCAAAGCTGAGTGTTTTTTTTTTTCAATACTTGAATGCAAACTCTCAATAATTTAGTGGTGTATTTATCGTCAACAAAATATTTTCGAAAATATGCTTTGTGCCTGTGTTTATATATAATATTGTGTAAAATATCCTAAAATTACAATATTTAAAACAATAATGTTAGAAATTCCATTAAAAATCAGCCCTTTCCTCCGAACTTTGAGTGCCAAAACTTCAGAATTACCGTTTTGTTGGACTATTATTATGTAGGCAATCACTCACCGAGACTTGAACTCTTTTTTACACAAAGTCTTAAACTTTTCCTAGGTGTCATTATAAAATAAATAACAATATGTTTTCTCCTTGTTATTGCCAACAAATTATCTTTAGATATGCTGCATAAAAAATTAAATATTTGCCAATAAAGTCGATTTTTTCGAATTTGTTGCCAGGTAAGGCGTAGTACTAGAGGCATAGTACAGACACACTCATTTAGCCCAATTTAAAATAATTATAATTAAGTAAATTTAAATGTTATATTGTTGTTATTAAATAGTACATACGATGAAGCAAAATATATAGTTCATATAATTATCTATTTATAAAATGTTTGTTGATTAATTTTATCGATCGATGAATCCAATCATCTCTATCTCTTAGTAGATTGACACCCCAGAAGACAAGCTTTTTCTCTTTTGGCCCTTTAATCGAGTTCTGCCTCAATCGTATCCGTAAAAATTAATAACATGTCCAATCTGGCGCAGTATCGACTCTAGAAAACTAATGGTTATTAAATGCTCTAAAACGTGTAGTTCTTATTCCGCACCTTTTACGCTTCTTGGAAATAGTTTTAACTGGAATTTCTAGTTTCCATTGCATATAAAATATTTTAATATTTTATAAGTTTTTAAAGTTTCCAAAGTTTTTGCTTATAAAGCAGATGCAATGCCTCCTATTCAAAATATATCCACTTTTTTCTGGTGCTATGCCAAAGCGTGTGTAGTATTGTGTCTGTAAATGATTCTTTAAGTACAGCATTTTAACGTTTTTGTTTCTTTGGGGGAAATTGTCCTAGTTCTTAAAGTTTTTCCGAATCATTCCTACTGTTTGGTGTAGCCTGTGTCCGTATTTCATTTAAGTATCTCGCTTATATTAACCTTAATCGTGATTTCCATAGACAGACGGACATGACTGAATCGACGCATGTAGTGAAGCTAATCAAGAATACTACCTTGATCAAAAAGTTTTAGGACTTTATTTTTAAAATGAAAAATACAAGTTTATTCATCAAAATCGATATTGTCTCCTTCAAAGTACTCCCCATCGACTGCAATGCACTTATGCCAACGCTTGACCCAGTCCTCAAAAGCCTTTTTATACTCGACCGTCGGTATGGCCATCAGGGCCATCTTCGATTTTTCGATGACCTCTTCTCGGCTGCTGTAACGCGATCCGCGGAGCGGTTTCTTCAGGTGGCCGAACAGGAAAAAGTCGCAGGGAGCCAAATCAGGCGAATTCGGTGGATGTTGGACGGTATTCATGGAGTTTTTGGCCAAAAACTCACGAATAATGATCGCATTGTGCGACGGCGCGTTGTCGTGATGCAAAATCCACGAGTTGTTTGCCCACAAATCCGGTCTTTTTTGGCGAACTGCTTCACGCAAACGTCTCAAAACGCCCAAATAATATTCTTTGTTGACGGTCTGACCTTCTGGGAGGAATTCATGATGCACAACACCTCTGTAGTCCATGAAAACCGTGAGCATCGCCTTCTTTTTCGATTGAAAACGACGTGGTTTTTTCGGTCGCGGCTCATTGGGTGAACGCCATTCACTCGCTTGATGTCTGGATTGCGTGTCGTACTCGTAAATCCACGTCTCGTCACCAACGTCTGCGCACCGTTAAATCCGTTTTTAACACAAAATTTAATGCAAACTCGTTGCTGCAAAGTTGATGACATTTTTTTTTTTGTAAAAAATCGAAACCACACACAAAAGTAGATGCACACAATACGGCGTCACTTCAAGAAATGTCAAGCTGTCAAGCTGAAAATTTGACATAACGTCCATGACACTTCTACCAACACAACAAAAAAAAGAGAATTGAAATCGGACGAACGAGAGCGCCACACGGTGACGAGTCCTAAAACTTTTTGATCAAGCTGGTATATATCTTCCTTCCTCTTTACTTTCCATACCTGCCGCCCCTTCTATGCGTTACAAACGGAACGATAAAGTGAATATACCCTGAGTGTAGGGTATTAAAAAGAATACGATATTCCTACCCAAACACAAGTTTTGTATTTCAATGAAATATTACAAAGTGAAACATTAAAATTCCATTTCAATTACAGAAGAATAAATCTTATTTCGAAAACTTGAAATATTGATAAAATATCACCTTTTATTTGAGAAAGGCTATTGTCCTAATTCCCAACTTAATTGTTTACGGATGATAACGAACAAAAATCGAATATGAAAAAGATCAATCACTACCCGCTTTTGCGGAGAATGTGCTCAAATTTTTTAAACTACGTCATCAGTCTATGTGTAAACACCATGCTATTTGCATGTACTACTAATTTCAGACTGTTTCATAATTTTCATTTCTCTACTTTTCCTAAAACCTCGTAAGCAATGCTAAATTAATTCGATTAAAAAACTCCGTGAAATAATAAAGCAACATGGACTCATACCTATTTGTTCATAAAACGAAACAAAAAAGTATTGTTACAAAATAATTAATTGTAGTTAGGGCATAACTGAAAATTTCTCCGTTCAATGTAGTATGCAACTTATAAAACAATGTTTAAGATTCTCAATTTTTGTTAATAGGCTTGATGTTTTGCATAAATTACCTACAGATGGTAACCCTAATATTTTTCTTTTTATTTTGGTCTTCATATTCTTTATTTTTTACTGTTTTTGTTCTTGCTTTCATTCCATTTAATTCGTCTGCCATTTTGTCTTTGCGTTTTAAACTTAACGAAAGTCTTATGCTTATCTTCCTCTAACACAAACATTTTATAAATACATAATTTTCTTTCTCACTTGCTCGCGTGAATTTTTGTTTAATTTTCCATGTAAATTTCGTTGATGTGAAGTCTTTCAACAGCTGATTTACCATATTGCTGTTTGTTGACTTTTTTCTTTATCAAAATACAAGTGGGTTGCCATCTTGTGTTTTTAATCAGCTCTGTTAGCTGGGCAATAATTGCTTCGGTATTTTCTAACAAGATTCAACTTGGCCTAAACATCTTGATTGTCAGCGTTTTCACGAGGAAACTTTTGCTGAAAAGTTTCCTTGTTTGTTGGCAAGAGGGGAAAAACGAAAGGGACGAGGTAAAAAATTTGTCATATGTTGCAAACGCAGAGAGAATGGACAAGAATTTGTCTCAGACTTTCCTTGTGTAAACGACATTATATTATAACTTAGGTTTTTTTATTTTTTTATCGGAAAATGAAACTGGAACGTGTGCTTCTTAATCCACAATTTTACAAATTATGGTTAAAAAATACATATGTATGTATGTATGTTAGTTTAACTTTAGCAAGTAAAAATGCAATATTTAGAACAAGAAACACTGCAAAGCGTTACCATCCTTATCGGTTGAAACTTTGATCACTATCAAGTCTTCTCGAAAGTAAACTTAGCGTATAGTCTCATGGCTATTATGATCAATTCGATAAAATATATTTTTGTGCTCACTATATTTTAATATACTTAGCACATTGAATTTCAAAAATTATTATTCCCTTAAATGACGTTTATTTATTTAGTGATTCTTAATTTCATAGCATTTTTTGAATCCATATGTATTACTAAAAATGTAATAAGAAGACCCCTACGTTCGGCAAAAAATATTAAAAACATTTTTTTTAAAATAGTTCTAATATAATCGAAATACCTAATTACCTTGGAAAAGTTTAATGATTTTTTGCAAGCTTTAATTTTCTGACATTAAAGAGGTACATTAGGATGGTAAAAACTGAGATCTCGTGGGTGAGTACTATAACCGGATACCCGATGTTGATGACCATTAGAGCAAAAAAAATTGGTCTACTCCAGACAAAAAGATTGATATATCATACTTTAAGATCGGACTGTAAATACTGAAAGCATGACGAAAAATTGAAACGTAAAAAAAAATCGCTTTGCAAAAATGCTTCTGGTACGGTCTAATATACAGTGGTGTTCGAAATAATAAGAACAATGGTAATACATGTGAGTGTGAGTTTCACACGTATTCGCATTCATGACCCAGCAGTTTTTGGGATCAAGCATTACCATTTTTACCATTTGTAATCATTGATTTCATATATTATACTTAGCTAGAGAAAACATGCACGATGAGGTAATTGAAGGTGTAATGCATAAACAAATTATCAAAATCTGAAATCGCATACAAAAATAATCTGAAAATAGTTCATGAAACAAGTTTCGCGTTTTATTCCTCAAACGCCGCACAGTGGCGAAATTTCTAAAAAGTGGTTGCAAAAATCAATTTTGGTGTGGTGGGAATTCGCAAATCTAATGATGCAGTTTGATAAAAAATTGCTTTAAACTCGCAAATGTAAAATTTTAACTTATTTGGAGAAATGGTTCGCTTTGTAGAGCTGGTGAAAGTTGATGGTTTTTTCGAGTTTTTTAATTTTTTTTTTTTGTAGTTCAAGGTGAGGTTCAAATTTTTCTGCAAGTTATGAAAGGAAGTTTTTTTTTGCATATATGACATAAGCAGTCTTTGTACTGTGGCGACCACCTTTTACAATTTTGTTTACAAAACAAATAAGTCGATAAAAAATGTACATCTCTAAAAAAATAGTTATAAAACCAAAAAATGTACATCTCTAAAATATAGACACTAAGCAAAAAAACCAAGCACTGAAGCTCAGCGTAAAAACGCCATTTTTAATTTGTAAAAATAATCTTTTTCATTCCATTAAAAAACATTAAAAAAGCGAATAAATTTTGTTTTTTATTACAATAAACGAAAGGAGTGTTCCCGTTTCGAAGATTCAGTGAGGCACGGATCATACCTTTTTTTAAGGAAATTCCAACGCGCCTCAATTGGTGACCCCGAGCGTCTTTTGCCATATTGCGCAATACATTTATACGTTGCATTATACGCAGTATCGTTTACCAACAAGGAAACAAGCAAACGTGACTTTCGCGGCCATTTTTTTCTATCTATACCAAATTAGAAACTTACAACGCACGGTGACTAAATTTAGCAAAAAATAGCATCAGAATTAAATTTAATGGAAAAATACAAACATTAAAATAAATTCCAACGAAATATTTCATTCAACCACAGTCATCAAGCTGAAATAAGTGTTGGTGTTCCGGCCAGCAATCGGATCAGCGCTCCAGCATTACCTTGTATGTTATTTGATCACACCAGAGGCAGTCAATCACCAGCAATTGGAAATCACGTAGAATTAATATCAAGTAAAATTTTTCCAACAATATTTGAATTGAAATATAAACAATTAAATTATTTTTAATAGAATTACAATTCTATTTAAAAACGCGTGTATGTACAAATATTTAAGTTGAAAAATCTAAGATAAAATCAGGGATAAACGTTTATAGCGATCTCGATTTTCTTTTCATTACATAATTTAAGTATTCCCAAACATGTCTCTGCTAGAATCTGATAAATCGAGTGGAAATCTCAATCGTAACGATGCGTCCGAAAATTTAGAAAAAAACGGTGAAGGCGTTTTTCCTGTGGGTGAAAGTGCTCACGGCTGGGCACAGTTGCAGTCGAATATGTCTGACCTCATGTCTGAAATGGAGCGTCTTAGGATTTCACAATCGAATTCGCAAAATTATACCGGTAATTCGAACGGAAACGATTTAGCGTTACACGAAATATTCAAAGTTTCAACAAAAATTCCACCTTTTTATCCCGGTAAACCAGATTTATGGTTTTTTCAAATTGAAGCTCAGTTTCGAAATAACAATGTTACGCGTGATCAAACAAAATTCGACATAGTAATTGGAAACCTTGACCCAAGATATTTGGACGTAATTGTTGACATTATTAGGTGCCCACCGACTAATGACAAATACGACACAATTAAGGCCGCGCTTTGTAAAGAATTTGATCAATCGCAAGAAAAACGATTAACACAATTATTGCAAGGTGTAGATTTAGGTGACAAAAAACCATCAGCCTTACTTCGTGAAATGCGCGAAATTTCTAAAGGAATGCTAAGCGAACAAATATTAGAATCGCTCTGGTCGTCAAAATTACCAGAAACCACTCGATCTATCATTTCCACATTAAATGTCTCTCTCCGCGAAAAAGCAGAAGCAACCGATAAAATTCATGACATTTCTAAATTTGAGACGTCAGCCGTCACCGGCAATTCGGGCAATAATTTAAACACAACCCACGAACTCATTGCTCAAGTGGAGGCATTAACTCGACAATTTAAGGACATGTCAGAGCAATTCGGTAGATTTAATTCACGTTCTAGAGCAAGATCACACTCGCGAAGTAATAACGGTTCTCGGGATAACTCGGCCGATAGAAAATTTGATCAATGCTGGTATCATTTTAAATTCGGTACTAGTGCACGCAAATGCACTGATTGGTGCAAACACCGCAAAGATTTTAAAGGTTCAAAAAACTAATTTCGCCGTCTATCATGGCGGCTAACACGACGTTGCATCACAATTGCCGTTTATTTATTTGCGATAGAACGTCAAAACTTAAATTCCTAATTGATTCCGGTTCCGATCTATCTATTATTCCTCCTGACCCTAAAGATAAACGCGATACCAACATTTCACTAAAATTATTTGCCGCTAATGGCTCAACAGTTAAAACTTATGGTAAAAAAATTGTCACGGTTTCACTTGGCCTCCGCAGGGAATTTAAGTGGTCTTTCATTATTGCCGACGTTACCAAACCAATCATTGGCGCTGACTTTATTAAAAATTTTAACCTACTCATTGATCTGAGAAATAAAAAATTAATAGATTCCGAGACCAATCTGAAAACTTCGTGCTCTATTACCAGCGTTTCAAATCTTGAAGTAAATATTACAACACTTCATTACGACAATTCAACTGAGATCGATATTTACCAAAAATTATTAGCGGAATTTCACGACTTAACTATTCCAAATTTTAGTAACTGCAGAAAAAATAGAACCAACATTTTTCACTACATTGATACCAAAGGTGCACCGGTTTTCGCTAAAGCTCGTCGTTTAACAACCGATAAATACGATATTGCTAAAACCGAATTTGAATTTATGATAGAGAAAGGTATATGTAGACCGTCGAAATCGCCATGGGCAAGCCCGCTACATATGGTGCCCAAAAAGAATGGTGAGTGGAGACCATGTGGCGATTACCGACGTTTAAATTCCATTACCATACCGGATAGATACCCAGTACCGAATATACAAGATTTCACAATTTACTTAGACGGTTGTAAAGTATTTTCTAAAATTGATCTGACACGCGCGTATCATCAAATACCTATACATGAATCCGACATTCCCAAAACCGCAATTATTACACCGTTTGGGTTATTTGAGTTTACTGTAATGACATTTGGTCTTAGAAATGCAGGCCAAACATTTCAAAGGTTCATTGACCAAGTTTTACAAGGTTTACCTTTCGTTTTCAAGTATATCGACGACATTCAAATCGCATCAAAAAGCCACGAAGAGCATGTGCAACACATTAAAATCGTACTTGAACGTTTCCGTGAATATGACATAAAAATTAATTTAACCAAATGTGAATTTGGTAAATCCGAAATTCAATTTCTCGGATTTTGCATCAATGAATTCGGAATCAAACCCAATTCTGAAAAAGTTGAAACAATTAAAAAAATACAATTACCCAAATTAGCAAAAGACTTACGTCGTTTTATCGCATCCATTAATTTTTATAGACGTTGCATACCCAACGCCGTCGAATCACAGGGCATTTTGCAAAAATTAATTAAAGGAAATATTAAAAACGACAAAACACAAATTATTTGGAATGACGAAGCAAAAAACGCTTTCGAAAACTGTAAAAGCGAATTACAAAATGCGATTTTATTGGCACACCCATGTGCTCGCTCAAAATTATGCCTATATGTAGACGTTTCCAACGACCGAGTCGGTGCCGCATTGCATCAATTAAAAAATGATAACCTAGAGCCTCTCGGGTTTTACTCCAAACGTTTAACAGATACACAAAAGCGCTACAGTACCTACGATCGCGAACTTTTAGCTATTTTTCAATCCGTCAAACATTTTAGAACCCAAGTGGAAGGTCGAGAGTTTACAATATATACAGACCATAAACCACTCATTTTCATGTTCAACAAAAAATTAGACCAAACTTCGCCACGTCAATTGAGGCATATTGATTTTATATCGCAATTTACTGCGGACATTCGTCACGTATCGGGCGAAAACAATATCGTCGCTGACATGCTATCGCGAATCGAAGATTCTGAAATTTTAGAGATACAGACCATCGACTACGATAAACTTCAAAGTGAACAAAAATCAGACATCGAACTTAAAAATTTACTGAAAGAAAATAAAACTAACTTAAAACTCGATCTTGTAAATATACCCGGTACCAAATATAGAATTTGTTGCGATACGTCTGCGAGTAAAACTCGTCCATACATCCCATTAAGCTTACGGAAACAATATTTCAAATTAATACATAATTTATCGCATCCAGGCATCAAGTCTACGACTAAATTAATGACCGATAGATTCATTTGGCCCAATATTAAGAGAGACTGCACCAATTTCGCACAACAATGTATTCAATGTCAAAAGTCTAAAATTAATCGACATAACATACGCCCATTGACAGAATTTCTCGTTCCCGGTGAAAGATTTAGTCATGTTAATATCGATCTAATTGGCCCATTACCATCGTCCCGAGGTTTCACATACTGTCTTACGTGTATCGACAGATTTACAAGATGGCCAGAAATCATTCCAATCACGGACATAACGGCCGAAACAGTAGCTCGCGCATTTTTATTCGGTTGGATTGCACGTTTCGGAATCCCTAAGAACGTTACAACAGACAGGGGTCGGCAATTCGAGTCAAATTTATTCGGACAGTTGACCCAAATGTTGGGTATTAAACATTACAGGACCACTTCTTATCATCCACAGGCTAACGGTATGATTGAACGCCTGCATCGTACGATTAAAGCATCTCTTAAATGTAATAGCGCAAGCGATTGGTTTGATAATCTTCCCACGGTACTTCTTGGTCATCGTTCCGTTTTTAAAGAAGACATTAAGGCTACTCCAGCTGAATTAGTTTATGGAACGTCCTTACGTTTACCTGGAGAATTTTTCGAATCGACAGTAAAAAACCAAATGCATTCAGATTTCATTTTAGAATTAAAAACCTTATTTGAAACAATAAAACCAGTGGATGCGTCCAACCACAATACAAGTAAAAAAACATTCGTTCAAAAAGAACTTAGAAATTGTACTCACGTTTTTTTACGCAATGATGCAGTGACACCACCGTTGACACCACCCTATGACGGTCCGTATAAAATTATTAAACGCAAGGAATTCACTTACATTATAGAAGTACGCGGAAGGGAACAGGAGGTTGCTATAGATCGATTGAAAGCTGCTTTTATTGAAAATGAAGATTTCAATTTGCCAAATATTAAAGTTAATTTTCCAAGTCATTTGTCAGATAATTCTCAAAGCAACTTAAGCCCAAATATTTTATTAAATAATTCAGATGTTAATCAAAATAGTATTAAGTCAAATGTAAAAACAAAATCGTCAAAAACAGTCACATTTCAATTACCCACTCCAGACCGCGTATCTAATCGAGGGCGTACAATCAAGCCCCCACAACGATTTCTTTCGTGACAAAGTCACTGGAGGGGGAGTAATGTGGCGACCACCTTTTACAATTTTGTTTACAAAACAAATAAGTCGATAAAAAATGTACATCTCTAAAAAAATAGTTATAAAACCAAAAAATGTACATCTCTAAAATATAGACACTAAGCAAAAAAACCAAGCACTGAAGCTCAGCGTAAAAACGCCATTTTTAATTTGTAAAAATAATCTTTTTCATTCCATTAAAAAACATTAAAAAAGCGAATAAATTTTGTTTTTTATTACAATAAACGAAAGGAGTGTTCCCGTTTCGAAGATTCAGTGAGGCACGGATCATACCTTTTTTTAAGGAAATTCCAACGCGCCTCAGTACTATCAACTAAAACTAAAAAGAAGTAATTTTTTTTATGTAGGAGGTGACTGTACTTTTCCGAAACACTATTTTTACCCATTTTTTAACTTCGAATGGACTTTCAAAAAAAAATCGCTAAAGTTTAAGGTTCGACTACAAAAAACTAAATTCTTTGAACAAATCTAAACACAATGCAATAATTTTTATTGTCGGGAAATGTCGGGAAAATGAGTTATAACGATTTGATCAGGAAACCTATTATTTTATTGTAAACACACAAATAATATAGCAATCAACATTGTAAACTTTTTTCTTTTTGTTATGCCAACGTCAATTTGTAGGGTGCCACGAATATATTCTTGAAGTTCACATTTTTTATTAGGCAATAAGTAAACATATTCTAATAATGGTTTACACAGCAGGAAAAAAATAAAGGTAAATGAGTTTTTTTTTCTAGGCTTGTTTTATTATACAGGCTATAATTCCACAGGTAAAAAAAATTTTCAAACTCAACACCTAATGAGTGCGTACATAGTTCGTATCCGGGGCAATAAGAATATTATATATACATATATTATAATATCCCAAAAAAAGGTTCACACCTACACTGCATAAAGTCCTGGCGCTCGGTAGAGACATTATAGAATATCAGTCAATACCAATTGGAGAATTGTCCGAAGAAGCACAAGAATCCAAAAATAAGGACTATAAAAAATACAGATACCTAAATACGAAAACGGCAAAACGAGAATCTCTTCAATATATTGGCCGCATCATCAGATCCGAAGATTTCATCAAACTCAAAAAGAGTTAAAAAAATATATTCCCTCGAAATGTTAGATATATTAGATAATTATATAAATATCGATGAATGTTTCCAAAAAATTTAGGTTATGCTTTTAAATTATAGGTACTCATATAAAACTGCATGCTATAATACCTTTTTTTTTTTGAAACTTTTTTTTCTAATAAATAAAGTTACACTGAAAATTTCGTTTTGATAGATTTTTACTCTTCAGAAAGCCAACCTTCAAAAACTAATTACTTAGCGTCCTGTACGTCTATTTATATGAAAATTTGAAATCTTAGAGCTGTTTTATTTTATAGTCTATAGAAAAAAAATATTGAGATACCTCAATTCATTTAGAAGATTTGCATTTCCGGTGTTTTTAAAGTTTTGGGACAATATTTTTTTTCAGTGTAGAAAAACGTTTTCAACTTTGAAAATTTTAATTAATTGTTTATTTATTCTCAGCAACCATAAATCAATCATAATTCATGGTTTTAATAATTTTTTTTTAAAAAAACACTCATATGGAGATCTTCATATTCATTATTTGTACATCTATTAGAAAGTCTAACTTTAACCATATAAGATTGGTCAATTCAAATAAAATTTTGTCCAGCAAAAGCTGTATTATTTTTCTGTCCCTAAGAAAAAAAAATTTAATTCGTTCAGAAGTTATGATTTTTGCAACGAAAAATGACAGATGTCGCCACTCAACTCTATCAGTTTGATCATAACGAAATATCTTCTTTATTTACAGTTTTCATTTGAGTTACATATATATTGATTTATGAATTCCATTCACGCATTTCTAACTTTTTGTTTTTATACTATTTACACAGTATAGTATATAACAAGAAGTTCTAGAAAATGACGAAGGGCTTTTGAAGCCACTTACAGATGTTACGAATCTTATCTAACTCAATCAACAAATAATTTTTACGCTTTTAAGTTCAGGTGAAGTTGAGAACCTTGAGACGCTTAGAGATTTCGTAAATCATACACCTTAGTCTCTGAAAATATTGTAGAACAGTAAACCATCTGTGCAATGAGAGATATTGTCAGACTTTTATAACTTCTAAATTTTCGTTACCGAGAGGGTTTTTCTAGATGTTTCAAAGAAAGAAAAAATTTATAATTCAGGCAAACTCTCTACCTCTTCTTAAAATTTGTAAATTTGACTTTTTAAGAAACTTTTCGTACAATTTTAAAATTTAACTTTTTTGATTGTTCAAATTCTGAGCATTGGTAGGCCATATAGGTTATACACTTATCTCCTTACATTCGACGTTCAATACGATAAATCACACTGATTTTTAACTTAAGGTTTCCCAACAATAAGCTTCTATAAGAAAATCCTTGAATTTAAAATATTTGGTTTTCGATAAGATTCAGTTGACAACTTATTTATTTATCATTTATAACAGGAGCTGGAAAACAACATAATGATGCCGCATCCGTGCGTACTGCCCACCCTATTCCGCCGGCCTGTGGCCTATATTATTTTGAAGTAAAAATTATATCTAAAGGGAAAAACGGCTACATGGGAATTGGTCTTACAGCTCAACAGTTTAGAATGAATAGATTACCAGGTAAATGTTGCAAATTTTTTAAAACTAACCACCTAATAAATTTAACTTTCTGTTTAATTTTAATTATATTAGGTTGGGATAAACAATCATACGGTTATCATGGTGATGATGGCAATTCATTTTCATCTTCTGGCAATGGACAGTCATATGGACCAACATTTACAACTGGCGATATAATTGGGTGCTGCGTTAATTTTGTAAACAACACATGTTTCTATACCAAAAACGGAATAGATCTAGGCATTGCATTTAGGGATTTACCAGTAAGAATTTGCGTGTGGTTTCTTCTTTAATGCTCGAAATTTAATTTAACTTTTGTAGTCAAAACTGTATCCTACGGTTGGATTACAAACACCAGGTGAAGAAGTCGATGCAAACTTTGGTCAAGAACCATTTAAATTTGATCAAATTGAGGACATGATTAAACAATTGCGTGCTGAAACAAAAGCTGCAATTTACGACTTTCCCATGCCTGTTGACCAGGGTGATCCAACAACACTTTTACATAAGTATATTACATTTTACAAATATATAATTAAATTAAATTTAAAATCGTGCAATCCTTATCAGAATGGTCTCATCATATTTGGTGCATAATGGTTACAGTCTCACTGCAGAGGCATTTGCAGGAACTACAGGACAAAGCTTTAGTGAAGAATTGTCATCTATTAAAAATCGACAAAGTACGTTTCTCTGATTTTATGAAAAATAGTAAATTTATTTTAAATTCTTTCGTTTCTATTAAAGAAATTTTAAAACTTGTTATGTCTGGTAAAATGGGCCAAGCAATTGAGAATACTTTGGGCTCTTATCCAGGACTCTTAGAAAATAATAAAAACCTTTTGTTTATGCTCAAATGTAGACAATTTATTGAAATGGTTAATGGATCCGATGTCGAGGTATTGAAATTCATTAAAACTGATGTAAAGTATCATCGTTTTTAAAAAAAAATGTATTCTCTTATATTTCATATTTGAATCGAACTGCGCTATAAAAATCAGTTCTGTCCTGCCAATAATTGCAATAAATTACCAATTAACTCAAAAAATGCTGCTAATAATATAACTGTTACCACACAAACACAAACAACGCCACCGAACCAGACGTCGGTTATTCAGTCAACAAAATCGTATCAAAATGGAAATAGCAATTCGAATGCAGCCATTAATGCACAGGATAATGCACCAAATACGACTGTGATATCTGCTGATAATCACCAAGATTTTAAAAATTCGTAAGCCCTAATAATTTTAGCTTTAGTTAATATAATCCATTTACTATTCCACTATGTGTTGTTGCAGGATATCTATAGAGAATAGTACTGCGGATAATGAAGCGATAAGTAATAAATCCAATGATGTGGTTGTTGCAAACAATTATTATTTACATGATATTGAAATGGAAAATGGACACCATGCGAATGGTAAGCAAAAATGTAATAACAGTGGGCAATCTAATTGAGGAATCACTGTTTAATTTAAAAAATTTCAGTGATTTTCAAACTACATATACTTAAGCGAATGCGTATAGTTTAATAAAGAAAATAGTCGCATTAAAAACTTCGAATTATCGAACTTAATATGGCGGTCACAGAAGTTCACTTTAAAAAAGAATAGTTGATTATCCAATAATTTTATAACTATACGATTATAAGAATTAAAGCAGTGTCCGTAAGAAATATTGGACCTTCGACTTGTAACGGCGAAGTAAAAAAAAAGAACTTTACACATATAAAGGCTATTTTTTTATGTAACACAGAATCCATTGAGTTTATATTTTTTCCATAATATTATAAATATCGTTTTCTGAGATAGTACACTCTATTTTACTTTTTGGTGATGTAAAATCGACTTTTCACAGTGGTGAAAAGAAACTGCGCGGTATATATACTAAACTAGGTATGCTATGCAAAAATCCCATATACATAAATAACATGGCGGTGAACTTTAACCTAAGTAACAAATGGAAAGCCTTATATCCATGGCATTACTATTTAAAACATCAATGCAAAAGCTTTCTGATTTATTAATAATTATTTTTATACGTGGCAGTGTCCATTGGAAGGGTCCACAGTTTCCGAGATAAATATATGAAATAGTTTCAGCTTAAAGATGATTTTGTAGGGCCAAAGTGTCGTTGATTTTGTAAAAGTACTGTATACTGTAAGAAACATGTTTTAAGTATTTTGTCCATTGCGATAGCCCATTTAAATTTTAAATCCTTTTATGTCTAGACTTTATTTTGTTTTTTTTTTAGAATAGTTTTTTGAAAAAATATTTAAAGGCCTAAACAGACATTTTTTAATGACATTATACGAAGGACCTAATAAAAAATCGCTACTTAGTTGGAAATACACACTAAACAATTTTAATTTCATTTCTTTAGTTTTTAGAACTTTTAATCTTTTCTACATCATTTCTGAAATTGGTAGATCCAGCTTGCAAACATTCCTCAAATCCTTTTTTTGAGCTTCTCAATTTCGACATAAACTCCATTAATTACATAGGGTCACAAAAAATTATAGTGCGGGGTAGGGCTACCAGATGACCTGCCTACAAAAGTAGCACATATCAAAAAATTTAAATTTAGTAATGAAAACCAAAAATATTATTGCAGTCTTGTAATGAAATCCAAATTTATTATTGTAGTCTTGTAATGAAATCCAAATTTTTTTTTAATTACATACAAATATTTTTGATAACCAAAAAAACAAAAAAAAGGTCCTCAGTTTCTACGACAAAAACCGTAGGAAATTAAACTGATTATGCAAATCACCGTTCCTTCCGATTGGCTCTGGACTATGAGATATTCTACTCTTAAATGTTAAAAACAACATTATGATCCGTTTCTAGTATATCTGATCTCCTTGGGCAATCTAAATGAAGTTTATAATTTATTATAGATCTTTTGAGGTTCAAGACTTTAAGATAGTCCATCCTAAACGTTATTATGTAATACGGCTCCACAAAAAAAAGTACAGTGTCAAAATAAATAACAACAGATTTGAAGATCTTTGAGTTGCTGATTTCAAATATTCAAACCGTTTCTTCGGATTGGTCCTATCTTTTGAAATATTTAGCACATTAAGTGTCAAAAACGCAATTTTTTGCTCGTGATAGGTTGAACACCTTGAAGTTCTGACGTGCTAAATAAAAGCGATGCAGCTCTCCTTTTTTCTGGTTTTCCAACAAGTATTTTTCTGTATACCACTGAGCAGCTACCGTGTTGTCACTAGTTTCCAGGGGAATAGCACATACAATACATCATTAATATAGCTGCTACAATACATCAGTAATGCAGCTGCTATTATATATATCAATATATTATAAAACCAAACTCCAGTTACGATTTTGAGGTGCTAAACTCTCCATTCTCATCTTATGTAAAGAAATATTAAACAAAACGAACCCGTGCCTCTTTTTGACTATCATTCAAAATTCATGGAACCCGTCGAGTAGGTTTCATCATTATCCCAAATGATTTTGTAATATTCATATCGTGACATTTAAACCCAGTTCATTAGCAATAATATCGTGGGTCAACCTAAAACCTTCGTTGATTTTAGCCTTCATCAGCGCCACATATGTACCAGTCCAAAATTTATGGCGGCCTTCATCACACAAAAAAATTATTATCCTTTGAAATTACATATTCGTAGAAAATTTGAATTCTTTGCTAAATTTTCCCCCATTTTCAGAGGCGTGCGTCAGCTGCAAAACTTGCGAACAGCTTAAATGTCAGTAGCTAACCAAACGTCTAAAATATTCGTTGTTTTATTAATCATTTAATACAATGATCACAATGATCGTTAGCAACAATCGATATTTATGTAAATTTATATTATTCAATTAATATTTAAACTGCAAAAAAAAAAAAACAAAACTAAAATTTCAATCATTAAATTTTTAACAAATTTTTCATTAATCTTGTCAAAGTGTAACTGAATGTTTTTTGAGATACAGACCGACAAATAGTGTCTCTCTCTCTCTATCTCTGTTCGCAAATTTTTGATGTTTTGGCAGTCCGCAAGATGGCCAGCTGGTGCTGTACTTCTGTAGATTAGGAAAATTTGGCAAATATGTAGTAAAAAATTTATTGAACACTATAAGATCTGCGTTGTATCTTTTGCGGCCATGAAATTACAATTTAACTGGACTATTTGTAATTGCATATTCAATTTAATTTTTTAATTACAGGGAATTCGTGTAAGAATGGGAACTCAAGTAATTTTAATAACACTTTAGACTTAGATGAAGATATGGGTTTGTATCATTTTTTAAATCAATGTTAATTATTTTCAATTACCTTTTACTAACTCACAGATGTAGACTTATCACCCTCTACTCGAAAATATTGCCATGGCTTCGAGAGAATATTAGAATTTGGTAAAGAACTCTCACAAATGGGTCAACAATTGGAAAAGGAAAACAAAATGAATGACGAAGATCGACAAATGTTAGAGGTATTTATTTAGATATTCTCTCGTTTAAAAAAAAAAATTTAAATTAATTTTTGTTCTTCTTTCAGGATGCATTTAGCTTAATAGCTTACTCAAATCCATGGTCAAGTCCTTTAGGTTGGCAGCTATGTCCATCAAAACGAGAAGCTGTTTGTTCAGCGCTGAACTCAGCCATTTTAGGTAAAAGTACAAGTGGCTTTTTGTGTATTTTGAATTTTCTTTTCATTCTCTGTGTTAATACAGAATCAATGAACTATCCTTGGCGTCCACCATTGGAAGTATGTGTCGCGCATGCATCTGAGCTTCTTAAGGTTATGGCACAAGCTTCACTGGGCGCTTGTGCTTTCGTAAATATTGAAGACGTTTTTCCACAAAATTGACCCTGCCCAACAGTATCAGCAGCGTCAAAATCATCGTCCTCGACAAACGTTCTCTTTGCTACAATAATTTAATATTATTTAATTCAAATATTTTTCATTGTGTCCGCCTTCTTCTGTTACCCTAATATGATTTTTTTTTTCTAATAATTAAAAAACACTCGTATGATGATTATATCTTTTTTAATATCTATTATAATTTAAAATTAAATCAAAGCAAAAATAAAATAAAATATAATCTTTGAAATTTTTATTATTGCTTACATAAACTGAAATACCTATTGCACTTCTTAACTAATGTAATTAATTAATAATTAAAATATTTTAGTAAAATTTTGTTCATTTTATTTTCATTAAAATGCAAGTAGTTTTTAAGTTAAAATATCGCGTTTTAATTCTTCCATAAAATTTGCATACTAATAAGAATTATTTTTTATGCATAAAAATTTTGCTTGTATTTTTTTGAAATTTTTAATTTAATAGTTAGTTTTAAATAACCACAGGCTTATTTCGAGAAAAGGAAAAAAATGGGAATGTTTCATTGTTTGACTTAACCAAATGCAATAGCTCTTTATTACTAAATAAATATGAAACAATTAAAATCTCGTTTTAATATAAAAAATTTAAATTTTTAAATTAAGGTGCGTTCTATATCTATATATAATGCTAATTAACAAAAGTTGGATGTAAGAGACACAATAATACAACAAATGTTTGCGACAACAACTTGAATTATTTTTAAGCCAATAATTAATGATAAAATTACACATTATAATTGTGTATTAACATATTGCGATAAAAAGTGCGTAAGCGTAATAAACTACGAAAAGCATAAAATTTATTGAAACAAATATCTATTAATTCTTTAACCGTACTAAGTGTAGCCATGCGCAAGTAGTTCGCAATAAGTTTAAATTCTAATTGTGTGTAGTTTTTAGTTTTCTTGAAAATCATGCTTAATCAATCATTTTCAATGAACACAACTAACACTTATGATGAAAAAATACATAATAATAATGAACTATTATTATTATTATTTTTGCATAAATAAAGCATACATACATATTTACTATTATGAATCGTTTTAATTTCAAATGGACTTAAAGTTACATATTGTAATACGTTATGGAAACATTAAAATGTTGTTTCAGTAAACATGAAAACTTAAGTGATAAGATTTTAAAATGTATATTAATATACAGCATAAACAATTAAATATAATTGCATATACCTTAACTAAACTAAATGGAAGACAATTTATTTGTGCATTATAGCACATTTTAATTTTTTTTGAAAGAATTTACAGACTGAAGTTGTAAAAGTATGCTCCAATTTGGAATTGTCCTTTGAGATATATATTTCCACAAACAAATCTTCATATACGGTAAGGGCAAGACTTATTAAAAATCTAACTAGAAATTTTCCTATTCGGAGTCTTCAGAGTACTGATAGTGAACCATGCGCGTAACCAGAACTCTAAGGACATTTATCTCGAAAACTAGATGTAAAAAAAAATGTCTATCGAATTCGGATTCAGTAACACAAATTATTTAGGAATTGATAAAAATAAATATTAAAAACTTGAGACATGCGACTAAATGGTTGTGCTGTTGAGTGTCACCTATTAACTTTTAATCGCTTTGAAATTTGTTTTTAATACAATTTTCTCTTTTTTAAAATTTTTAGCTTGTTAATCTTTAAATAACTTTATCTATACAACTAAAAAAAAATCCGCTTCTAGAAATTATCTTTTTAACATTTACTTTTCCTAATGTCTTAAGTCGAATAATTTAAGGAGCAAGTGGCTATTTTCGAGGTACAGATGAAGTATTCAAAATAAAAAATAATCCTCATTTGCTCTTTGCCAACATAATTCCAGAAATTGTATTCGTGTAGTCTATCCATTGCATAAATTCTGTTGAGATAGAATTATGGTTCGTAGACAGCAGAAGTTTGTGATAAGAAATACTTAATCAGGCATTTGAAAAATACTATTGTTTTGTCAAAGTACTCGCAGCGAACCATTCATTATTCGCAAACATAACGCAACAACTATTGAACGTTTGATGCAAATATTCGCAGTTTGATCTGTGTTGAGATTATTTTCGACTTTACTATGGAATTGTCTTCCGCGGCACCGCCTCTATTAGAAAAAAGCTGCCAAGGTAGCAGGACGTTGTATTGGTGCTTATGTTATCGCTGAGTTAACACTTAGTCCAATAGTGACTGTCTGGTCAATGAATTGTGTAAGGTTGGTTTGAATATCGGGGAATCTTGACGTCAACATCATCGGTAGTTATTTCTTACAGATAAACACAAAAGTTGTTTGCTCTTTCTGAGAGTATAATCAGGACATGAGCGGATTTTATGGAATCCGGTCTGGTGTTTACGCATTGATCTCTAAAGTTTGGTTTGAATGCGATTGTGGATGACTTTAGTCAGATGATGAACTCAGGATCGTGATTTATTTCTCTTTTTTAGGAATTTCAATGAGTATACCTCAAGCAGATTCTTAAGAACAATATATTTCCTTTCATCTATTAAAAGTTGTAACTTCTGAACTCAGTGCTAGATTTTTTAATATTTGAGAGCCGGCAATTCATAAAAAGGTACCGAATTGCTTAGTTTTTTCAACTTTATGTACTTTGTATGCAGGTAAAGAAAATCTAAAAGAAAGATGATATCTCATATTTCGATCTAGCCCGTTTGGAAGCCAGACCTATTTGCCTAAAATTAGTATGTACCAAGTATTTTTTATCCTAAATATGTAACTACTAACACCTACGATGGTTACAATCAGAAACGAGAGTAATCTTTTTCATCTCTCTTTTTGGTGAGAAGAAAATTTTTATTTAATAAAGTTAATCGCTTTTATTTTATCTTAAAATTTATTCACAGACGTGAGTTTTAATTTACCCCCGGAGTTCTTCTCCTATCAATACTTAAAATATTTGACTATCTTCAACCGATAAAAAGATATAGTTTTTGTAACGAACATTGTGATTAGGCGCCACTGTATGCGGTGCTACCAGATGGTCATCTATTCGCTTAGTGGTGGCTTACACTCGAAAATTCATTTCGAAATTTTTTCTTGTTTGTTGGCAAGACGACAAAAATTAAACGCTAAGCAAAGTCACAAAACAGAATAGTCAAGTATTTCTTGCACAGAATTTCCTAGTCCTAGCCAGCTCTTAGTAACACAGCAGTTCCGTGAATGTTGTGCAAATATTATTTGATAAGGAAAATTAAAAAACAACGGCTTCAAAATTAAATCCATAAAGCTAAAAATAAATTTTAAGTCTAGGATAGTAAAAGTAGATACAATTGTACTTTTTTCTTAGTTTTTTTTAGACTAAAAGGACACCGATTTTCATATGAAATGCCTGGCTTGGCAGGGCTAATCCTAGTTACTTGGTAGCCCTGACAAAAAGTCTTCCCGTTTTCCCGACTGCCTTATCGCAATAAGGAATTCAACTATATAATATATATAATATAATGAAAGCTATTAGGTTGTTTGTTTGAGCAGTCTCTTAGCGACAGAAAATACACAAGGGCTGCACATACTTGCGACTAAATAGTTGAGCCAAAGAGTGCCCTTTTAACCAATCCATGCGTAACACTCTTACTGTTGTCCCTAAATAGCAGCCATGAGCGTTTCTACATATGCAATCAATCAAAATCAACTTTAAATAAGAGCGTAGTGTCAAATGTCATGTGGAATTTATTTTAAAATATATAATAACAATATTAACAGCCAACAGTTTTCTCTGTAAGTGCTAAGAAAAAAAGTCAACACAGTTTAATAAATTATGAACTGTTAACGCTTCGTCAAAATTGGAAAATCGACAGAATGGTGTTAGTGCGTTGCTTATTTCGAGTTGCTCCAGATAAAATGTTTATGCATGATTGAGTATTGACAGATAAATGACGCTGACGCTCCAATTAAGGGGCTATAGTTAGACGTAATCGCACAATTAAATTGTACATGTGTGCATAGTCCCTAAACTTGGAATGAAAATGCATCACTGATCAAATGTCACCACTTGAGAAATTTTCGAATTCGAATTTTCGAACTGCCAATGACAGCTAGCATTGAAAAAGAGAAGAGAACGATTATCTGAAAGAAAAAAAAAACGTTTGCGGGCGGGTTAATAAAAAGTTTAAAAAATCTCTTCAAATAAAATATAATCACAAAAAGTTGAAAGAAATTGTGGAAAAAAGCATAAGTGCAACTGCTTGCCTTGTGGTAATTAAAAAGAAATTAATTGTTTGTTAAGAACAAAAAAGGAAAAGTTGCAAAGCTGCTGCGGAGCTTCTCCAGCCGCCGCACATTCACGGTCCGTGCAAAACGAAATTGTGTATTCGGTAAAGTGTCGCTGTGTGCTCCTTTGCTGTTGCTGCTGCTGCTCCTTTATATGGTTGTTGGTGGTGGGGGAATCGATGGTTTGTGGTGTCCAATATCTAACGACCACTGCAAACACCATCCGATTTGGTTCTCTTTAAACTAATTTGAATTCATATTTTGACAATTTTTCCTTGCGATCTTAAAATATATATGTAAAAGTTGGTAGCGAAAATAAGTTGCACCTCGGTTTGCAAAAACTTAAGACTACACCAAGTTTGTTATGCCGACACCCTTTTTCTAAGTGGAACTACTAAAATTTTCTACACTAACATAATAATGAGTTTGTTACATCTCTAAAGCATCATCTGTATTTCGGGAACTAAATCGAAATGTTTCCAAAGCCACTTTTTCGTACGGAGCAAACTCCATATTATATAGCAGTTGCTACTTTGCATATATTCGGCTACCGCGTTAGGCTTCCGCTTGGTTTTTATTTTCTGTTTTGTTTCGTTTTTATCTTTCAACTTCCGATAATGTTTCAAATATAAATCCAAACAAGATAAAAATAAATTATTTTGTCGTACCTCATCCATCGATTGATTAAATAGACTGATAAGATAGTGGTTGAGGATGGAAAAACTGCCACTCTGTTCAACATGACGATTTGTTTAATTTGTTTAGATATGTATCAAATATGTACACAACTCCAAGTAAAAATATTTTGTGATGTTTGTTGTTAAGCTGAGGAGTATTAAATATAGATAAATTTGCTAAATCTTATTCTGATCCTTCTTTACTCCTCCACTCCCGGTGTCATACTTTCATTTTGCTTTTAAGATAGAGCTATACATGTCATCTTCCTTTTTTTTCTCGAATCTAGCAGCTGTATGATGAAAGTTTTCTTCTTAGAATTGAAAATCTAAAATTGCATGAAAGCTAAATGAGGTATAAACACATTTCTGGAAACATTTACTTAAGTTGTTAGTCCGGACAGGCATAGAACGAATAACAAAAATGTAATCAAGACCATTATTTTTATTTAATTTAAACTCTGTAATGTAGCAATGGGTTCATGAAAAACTTGATATCTTATAATCTTTGCCTAAAATTTTGAAACATGCGCCAACTTTTATATTTTAAGAACAGTAAACAGAAAAGGGGATTTACACTTTGTTTAATTTTAGCATGAATATCTGTTGGTTCTTCCCAAATAAATGAAGTTGTTGATAGATTCTGTGCTGGATACATCCGTCATGAAATTACTGGTTGACATGCTTTTCCACTGTTTCTGAAAAAGATTTTGACAGACTTAAAAGTTTCTGAAAGTTTCCTCGTCATGCAAATTCCTATATTGGAAGGTTGTGCTTCAGTCGATAATTGTTAAATATAACGAGGCCTGCCATTCATTTACCAAAGTTCTTAGAAGCTAGAGTTATTTAATGCGATTTTATTCTCAAATTCGGATAAAGACCAGGGTTCATAACTTCAGCAGAGAGCTTTGGGAAGGTCTGCGCCTGTTGCTTTGTTTTTGAGGGATTTTATAGGCTTCGGCATAAATTCAGACGACGGAAACCCATTATATCTTATTGTACGAAGAGACATAAAATATTGTGTTTCTAATTTGAAGGTGTAACTGCAAATTTTCAATCTGGAACTAATTCAAACACTAAAACTATAAGGACTTTTTTTAAAAGATATACTTCAAGCACTATTGTAATATGTATTTTTAATTTCCTTGCTATGCAGGGTTAGATATTTGAAAATCGCAATATTATCTTTTATCCTTGTTTATTTTGCTTTTAAACTCATATCTGTCACTTGCAACACTTTGATTTGAATCTCATTCACTGTTACTAAAGGTAACAGATTAAAGATCTGGTCATGGACTCGGACTCGTAAGTGGTCATGTGCTTTGGTCATGTGCTTTCAAAGACATTACGGTGATTAGGGGCCGTCCATAAATTACGTGAGTCAAAATAAAGAGAGAGGGGGTCCGGCAAAATCTCACCAAGGGGGAGGGGGGTGAACGAAAATCTCACGTCGACTTTTTAATGCAGAGAGTATACATTATTATAGCAGATTACAACTAAAATTATAAGGAAAGTCTCACGGAAGGGTGGGGCCGCCAGAACTCACCAAATATCGCCAAGGGGAGGTGGAGGGGGTTCAAATTTTCATAAAAACGCCTCACGTAATTTATGAACGTCCCCTTAGGATATCAGTGAGTTATTTTTGTGCTACCACAAGCTGTGTTGAAAGACGATAAACGTCTGTACTATGTAATGACACACTACTTAGGTTTATTTTTAAGATTGGAAGATTTGAATTACTGAAAGGATCACAGACAAACAGTTCATAGGATTTGGTGCATTTTTCTCTTCTCTTTAAAGTTTTGACCTTAGTAAAGAATTTTGAAAGTCAAAAATTACCTTCGGTTATTATTTTTGAATTGTGCTTTTCAACAGTAACACTGTGTTTGAAACAATATAATAAGTCTATTTGTTATTCGACAGAGCCTAACTGTTAATTATTATTTGTTTTTGAAAAAGGCTTATTAGTGACAACATGTTTTGTAATACAAAATTTTAAAAAGAATAAAATTTTTTTGAGTTTCAATATTA
This sequence comes from Tricholauxania praeusta, assembly GCA_949775025.1. NCBI lineage: Eukaryota > Metazoa > Arthropoda > Insecta > Diptera > Lauxaniidae > Tricholauxania > Tricholauxania praeusta. The sequence continues at coordinate 38,625,757 of OX459031.1, forward strand.
TTTTCCCGACGTTTCGCAGTATTTTTTTTTCCTCTTTTAAACTTCAGTTCTTGTTTCCTGCTTACCTTCGTAAGGTCGATTTGTAAATGATAGCGCCTTGTTTGTTCCTTCAAGTCAAAGCCTTTTTTAAGAAAATCCGATAGCTTACATCAATCTCAACTGCGATGAACTCCAATTATTCACCATTGGCTAATATAAACGACTTTGGTCACTTTTGAACATTGTCACTGAAGAAAGGAAATAATCTTTGTAAAGTCGATTTTCTTCTTTTCAGCTGTAAAAAACAAGAGGAATCTCCAAAAACCGTTTTATTTGATTTATTTTTCTGGTAGCCAAAACGACTATATCTCAAAACACCCCAACCCTAAAAATCATAGTCAAGAAATGCAATATACTCTATTCAATAAACATATATTTAGATTTCAGTTATGATTTAATGCATGCCTCAAAGACCTCCAATAGAGACTATCTAACTTTCGTCTTAGTTAGGCTAATGTCTTTATAATAAGTGACGAAATTCACAAATTGACTAAAGTTTTAGCTTTCAGTTTTAAATTCAGTCCATCCGATTGTTGGAAACTTTTCTAAAATATATTATCGCATTATCTCCAAGTTTTTTGACACTGCTTTCTTTTCATAGAGCTGATGTGTGCTTGAAAAAATTAATAAAAAACCTTTATATCGTTATATAGGTGCATGTGTAGAACAAAACGTCACTATTTGTATACATTTTCATGTTTCCCAGTAACTAATAAAGCTTTTTGTACGCATCTTATATAACTAAAATTTTGATATGTCCAAATCAAATCTTTTGAATAATAAGAGTTGCTTATAATTTACTGACACATTTCGTAGACACATGTAGATACATAGTGACTTTTTGTTCTGTACAATCGATACTGGAAGAGGCAAGGGACGATACTGGATGTTTTTGTAATATATGAAAATGAATTTGCCTTGCTAACATATAATATTCGGACTCGGCATATCAAAGTACATGTTAGGTTGACCAGAAGTCCGATAACATACCTGCATAAACAAATGCTTTAAGCAACTTTACTTGTTTGAAATAAAAACTTTTTTACCAAATATTCTTTGTAGAATAAAAAAGCCACTGATAAGCTTTAAAGAAGAGGTATCAACAAGATCAATCATTACGTACATAAGCTATAGTTTCCTTTACTCGTAGGAATGATTTAACCTATATATGGTACGTGTCTAAAATCATAGCTAAGTCTACCCAAACAACCTGCATCGCATTAAGTTTTGCTCCAGCTTGTAGCAGGCATTACCAGCTTTCACATAAATGTCTCTTCAGCTCTTCAATGTCCACTTTCAGTTCCCAGTAAGCTGTCAAAGTCGTGGAACGTTGTGTTTACAAATAATTGTAAAAGTAACCCTCATCAGTGAATTAAATATTGGTACACTGCACAAATCACACTTTTTGAGCTTTTCCGAAAAAACGGTGCATTTCCCAGAAAAATGAATGCCCATTTCGTGGTCAGCGTCTGATTTTACATAAAAGGAGCTTGGTCTCTATATTGGAGGCTGACCCCATTCATTTGAGGGTTAAAACTCTATTGAGACAGTACCTATTATATATGTACTTTTGTGCATAACTTATCTAATAAAAGAATATTTGGAACATGTACTGGAATATATTTTTGTCTTATGTTTTTGTACAGAGCTTATTGTTCAGTACTTTTTAGTGCAAAAAATTACAAGCGCAAAATGCATTAAAGTGGGCAACGAGCTGCTTATACTAGTTTCAATATCATCAGTAAGCTTTGTTAGCCGAAGTATAGTACTTATGTTCCCTTTCTTGCGTTGATCAGTTTAGAATCAAAAACCAAAAAAAAACTTTCACATTTCAATGCAAGTGCCCTTGTAATCTCCTTGATATCACACATTTCTTGACGAACGAAGTTGCAAGTGCTACATGTAAATATCGGCGAGCTCACCGAAAATAATTTTTTTAATTTGTGTTTTTGGAACAAAATTTCATAATAATATTATGTTTTTGTACAGAGCTTATTGTTCAGTACTTTTTAGTGCAAAAAACCACAGAAAAATTACAAGCGCAAAGTGCATTAAAATAAGATAATTGATTTGCCCTAAATTAAACTGAAATTCCGTTTGTTGAACGAATTTAACATTAGCTATCACATGTGTTCAAGCGGTTGCTGATTTTTGTATACGGTGTACTTTAGTTATTTATATTATTTTTCTATACCAGCTGACATGATTTTCTTATAATTTTTTTTGTTATTAAAGAAGAAAAACATTACTCATTCGTTCTTAAGTTAAGCTCAACATAAAGTTATCTCGTACCAAGCAAAGGAATGATTCATTTGTTTCTGTTTTTAATACAATCACACTTAACTTTAAAAAATCAGAGCGAAAGAATATCTCCATCGAAAGGAATTTCTATTATTTAGGGCAGCTTTTAGCACTAAATATTTGTTATTGTTCACTTTCATCCTATTTTTAACTTTTTAACTAAAAGTGCTACGAATACAATATATTAATATTTCAAAAGAGACAATTGTTTACATAAAAAAAAACTGAACCCTAAGCTTTGGCAACACACTATTGCAGATTTGCAACTCTTCCTTCCAAACATTGTATTATTTGTTTGAAATTTTTAATACCCGATTTTCTTGAATTCAAAATGAAATAAACTTACAATTGTAGATAGAGCTCCAAATATCTTAACCCTCATCCGCCATAAAGTAAAAATAAAACAATTCCTGAACATGGGATGCACAACATCAGCCGAAGAACGTGCAGCCATTCAACGCTCTAAACTAATCGAAAAAAATCTTAAAGAAGACGGCATACAGGCTGCTAAGGATATAAAACTATTGCTTCTAGGTAAGTTATATTTTAATATAGATTTTTAATTATTTTTATTGAAGAACGTACACATGTATGTACATATCACAAAAGCCATGTCACTATAATTACGCTTATAAGTTAGAATAGCTTATTTTATTAATCTGGATCATGCGAGATATTTTTCTTAAACCATCTTTATCGCCTGTAAAAGGTGACATATAAATGAAGATCTGCCAACAACCACAAGTCAATTCAGTTAGTGCATATTGCGTTGTAGGTTTCACGGTCAAATTGCTTTTCTTTTTTTTAAATTCAAAACAATAAATAATTTTAAATCTGTTTTAGACCCTTATTTATTATTTTAACAATATATCAGCCCTTAGTGTTTTCGAAAATTCGAAGAATTAAAAGCCAACTTATCTTTTAATTACTTAATGTAAATTTAATTAACAGAAGTATTCACCGATTGTGTCTGCATCGATTAAATTGAGATATTTACACTTAGAAAGCTTCTTCAAATTTTAAGGGGTGATACCCATGGGTTGCAACCAAAAAATTTTATTTAATATTTTAAAATTATATATATCAATTAATTTAAAACATTTTAATTTGAACAAATTTTGGCCAAAAATCAGATTTCAACACTTTGGGCGGTTGAGAACGTCTCTAGTGAGCTCCAGAATCTGTGACCTCCATGCGATAAGATTTGAGCCCACCTAACATAGTCTTAAAATTTTCAATAAAAACTGATTTTTTTAAAAAAAAATGTTTTGTTGCGGAGAAGTCAGAAAAAAGTAAATGACAAGTAAATAACGACAGCGGCATCTAATTGATATATTCGAGTTTTGACAAAGGGACGAACGTTAGGAACGTGTCGACTATTAATGCATACATAAATTAGATGTTGCCATCTTTATAAGCTTCTCATATACGCATTTCTTGTTTTCCCACACTGGACGAGCTGTTTTTTGACTTTTTAGAACGATATAAGGTGGTTTAGATAAATCTTATCATTTTATTTCCTTCACAACTTTCAACTATTTGTTTCTTATTTGGGAATTACTTTTCGAGTTATTGAGAAAACCTTTGCAACCGTAATAAGATAGACTAAAATTCACATAATAAAGTTTGAATTTTTATCAAAAACCTCCCCAAAAACAGTTCACGATCTTTTCGACGATGAAAACTAGAATGATAGGGGTCTGAAGCAAGTGTTATGCAGCTTAACTTCATTGCACTTCATTTATTCAAGCTTTGCCTAAATATCGTACTTCTTTCCATAGCTGTAAAGCTCAAAGTGGTGTTAAAGAAAGAAAAAAGAAATAATTATTAATAAGCTCAGGGCATTACCATGCCTGAACCGGGAATAGAATTCCGGACGTTGAGGTTGTAAGCGCAATACAGTTCCAATGCATCAAAGGCCGTCTCGCCATTCCAACAATATCTGCAGATATTTCGACGCATAAATGATATATATTTGTATATGCATACTGTTCTATTACTATAAAAAGCTTTATAAAAATATGAAATTTAACAAAAGGGCAATTAATTTCAAAGTAAAATTAATATTGTCGATGTTATTGTTATTCTTGTGCTCTGCTCTGTTGCAATTGCATTGTTGCATTAACACTTGAATACTGAAAAAGTAGCATGAGTTGTAGAAACATCAACAACAACAATGCAGGTTAAGAGCGACCACAACTAAACGATGATTGTTCATAAAAGACGAGCTCAAGAGTCGTTCTAGTTGTTTGTTTTCTTGTTGTTGTTTTTGTTTGTGCTTGTATTTTCTACTTTGTGAAAATGCTAATAACAACAAAAGTAACAACTACAACAACATAACACACCACTATGAAAAGAGTGTTGCAATTAATACACTTGTTCATGTTGCATACGCCTCTTTTTGTAGTGAACTTATCTTTTACTGTTGTTGCAACAGCTTTTAATGTTGCTGATTTTTGTTATCGTTCACCTTTTAAGTGGTTCTTTAATTGTTGCTGCATTTTATTGCCTATTCTTTGGCATCATTATGTCGATAATAGCGAGTACAAAGCGACCTTCTTTTGTATAAAAATAAACAATATACACCATAGAAAAACGATATTGGTTGTATCAATGATTAATAACACAGGGCAACAATGATTTTGTTGCCTTAACTCTAGTATACTTTTTCGAAGGGTTTTGATGCGCTGAATTCGCATCCAAGCTTAGAATTTCTCAAATGGCTCCGGTTTTCGTGATATTCTAACCTTAAAGTGCGAAAATCACGATTTTTCGAGATATTTAAGGCAAATTTATATAGAAATATAATTTTTTTTTGTAAAACCATTACTGAGGTTCGAAACAACTAATCTTCTTATTTAAAACTAACTTGGAATTATATCGATTTGTTATTTGCTTTTCGACGTATCGTAAATTGAAAATTATTATTTAGGTTTGTATGAAATTTGTATGAAAAATTTGAAAAAAAAAGATATCGATATGATTCCAAATGTGTTTTGAAGGGGAAAAGTAGTTCTTCCGAACCTTATTTATGGATTCATAAGAAAAATCATATTTCAATGTAGATTTGCCTCAAATAACTCGGAAATCCGTGATTTTCGCACTTTTATGTGCTTTTGTTTGAGAGGCCAAAATGATTGAGATGAATTTTGATAAGTAAAATTTATAAGGTCATCAACTCTGCATGACCAATGTTATTAATTATTCCTTATAACTAATGTTAGTCGTGTTGACTAAAAAAGGGTCTTGCGACCGCGTTGAACCTCTTTGTTTTGTTGGCATGACTTTGCCTTACAGGTACAAGTTGGGTAGCAAAGTAATATAAATAGAAGTTATACGGTTAGTTCTTAAACATTCTTATGTTTTTGCCTTGGACATGATGTCAAATTATAAAAAAAATTAACGATGCGATATAGCGCGATATTTTAGCGTTGGGAAGGGAAAAATTAGCGGTACGAGAAATATTTACTAGAGTAGGCTTTAGTTAGTCCTCAGTAGCTGAGTTCTTGAAAAACTTTCTGAAACTGCGTCGAAAAGATGGATCAAGAGCGCGAAAAAAGACTTCAGCAGCTGATAATCGACTTTTAAAAAGGATTGGTCTTAAAAATCGCTTCGCAACGGCTGTGGAAATTTAAAAAGAGTTTGTTGAAGAACAGAAATTTCTCCAATGACGAAGGCTTCAAGAAGCTGGTTTGTCTGCACATCACTACTCTAAGGGGCCTTTTTTAGCTTTCATCTTTATTGTGTAGTCCCGATCTTAACCCAATTGAGAACCTTTGGTACATAATTAAGATGCAGGCACCGAGCCAGAAGCTCACTAATTTACGTGAATTAAACAGAATTATTCAAAATGTTTGGTACGAAGGCATTTCGCAAAATGTTTTGAATCACTTGATCTGTTCCATTCCACAGCGAGTTATTGCGGTCATAAAAGCGAAGGGATGAACACCAAAATATAGGAACCTTTTTTTATTCCTAAATATTATTTTACTTTTTTTATTATGTTACTTAAAAATAAAATTAAAACCACAGGAAACAAACTGTTTGCGACGTTGGCAGGTTTGATCTAGGAAGCTGAAATTTCAGGAGAATTTTCTTCAAAACTAATTCTATAATATAGGATTATAGAACCGCAAATAAAAAAAAATACCCATACAACTAGCTAAAATACCTAAAGCTCTATATCTTGGCACCTAAGACATACTTTTTCTACGTTTTAGTAAATCGGTTTTTTCATATAGTTTTAACGAAATCGGACAGTTTGGGACAATTATTTTAAAACCTCAAGCTAAAATATAGACAAAAAAATAAAATACGTCTACAAAATTTTCGAAAAAAAACACCCTAATACGTACATTAAAAGTTGAAAAACACCAAAAGCTAACACTGTTTTTTGTTTTATTTTATATTTTTTCACTGGCTGCTCTTAGACACTCAGATCAAATATATCAACATGACAAACTAAAATAGTTATAAGACCCTTCTACCATTAATTAACTGTTATATCACATAACTAAATATAAAACAAAACTTCAATGTGGTTACTAAGCACAAAAAATGTAAGCCTCAATCTTGTGTCCACCACAGACATGTGTCGCCAACTGTTTTCGTCATACGGTGTTTCTGATATGGCCAGAATGCGGAGCCCATTTTTTTATAACTTTTTTTATTTTCCTTCTTTGTCGCCATTCTTATCGCCGCTAACTGTCTCGTCTAAAAAACTTCCCTAGATCATGCATTGCTTTAAGTAGTACTTAAATCTGAGTCTTCTTCATTTTCACCGTGCATAGCCAATGACACAACGCTCGATAAAGCTGTGCAGTTTAGTTAACGTGGTTAAATCGTTACGATTTGTGGTTATGATTTATCGTTATGTAAGCCAAGCGTTTTCATATTCTAACTGCTCAGTCTGTATATTCGATTAAATGCAATCAATAAGACGATTTGCTCTATTATGCAAATAATTTTACTACAGAGCCAGCCAGTAACTCACCGTTGCAATTTCGGAGAATCAAATTTTACTTAAAATCCTTTGGATATTAAATTTAATAAACTTGGACAATGTTGTTCGAGAGAGTACAATGAAACCATAACTTTTGAAATATTTAAAGAGGACGATACTGAAAGGTGACTTAGCTATTGCAATAGGTTCCAAACCCAAATTCGTTGCTGGATTGTACTTCTAATAAATTTACCAAGTACTTGCTTCCACTATTTTGCTAAAAATAAAATATTTTCACTCCGAATAATTAATTTAATTAATTAAATAATCAACATGATTTCTTGGATATGTAATTAACCTTTTGCTGCTATTAAATTTCAATTAACGAAGTGAGAATATGTAAATAAGCTTTATACAGTCGCCATTGTAATTCTCTCTCTTCATCCATTGTCTATGACTCGGTTCATGGTACCTACTCTGCAAAGCAAATACGGTAAATAAATAAATAAAATACGAAAAGACATACAAAAGTTAATTGAAAGCCTTTGAATCTAACTAATCTAATAACTAATTAAAAAAAAATTAATTGCAACTAACTAAGCATTTGTAATTAATTGAGTGGTCCATTTTATGACGAAGATATCTTAGGAGCTGTTTCCCTGGCTCATTCTGAGCAAAAAATTGATAAGAAATCAGAATAACACTTACAGACAGATTATCTCTTAAAACTCAAAAACATTCTTTACAGTAATTTCGATATTATTAGACTTGTTTTCAGTTACGAATCCTTGCTCATTAACAAAAAAAAAAAAACAAATATTGTGTATGTAACGGGTGACACAATTGAATTTCCCCAATATCTCGAAAACTAAATGAAATGGCTCAGGTAAAAGTTATAAGGTTTATAGGCGGTCACATAACAGTGACCTTTCCTTTGACCTTGAAATCAATTTACAGGGCCAATTCGAGCTTAACTGAAGGTATGGAAGGTGCCATTGCCTGTCTACGAAATATGCCAACTTTTTGTCTGATGCTTGGCCAAACCATTCTTTATATTTGTGTAAAATTTGGTTTTGTATTTTAAATAATTTTCGCAGTGTAGCATTTCAGAGTTTTTTTTTCTATGGAAGGTGCCACGCCCACCAAGTTCTTTCCCGCATCATTCGTAATATTTGTGTGGAATCTGGTTCCATTATCGTAAATAATTCTCTCAGTGCAGTATTTTGAAGAAATTCGGCAATTTTTTTTTCAAAAGCTTGTCTAACATTTCCTTAGTATTTTTAAGTAATTTGGTTACACTACATCCAGGCCCGTAACCAGACTGGTTTGGATGCGCCAGCATCCATACATTTTCGAGTCGGTGATGTTGATGTCACATGAAAAATATCCCTATTTTGATTGAATATTACTTGATCGAATTTAACAGTCATTAGCAGAAACCGATATTCATGTGAAATTTCACAAATCGGTTAATGCTTTATAAACAAACATGATAAAGACAACAAATGGATCAATTTAACCTGGTAATTGGTGACATATGTTTCGGCTGTTATCACATACCAGGTTTGGCAATTGAAATGAAAGATTATGTTCAAACACTTCATCGCACAGCGCTGAAATTCAACAAGGTTGCTCTTTGATGTATTGTCTGTCAAGTGAAATAAGCATTTCGTGGTGTTTGAAAACGTTTTCAAGATGTACAATTTGGAAATGAAAAGAAATTTAGTGATTGGCAAAAAACGTTGAGATACATCATAAGCTGCCGGAAGCGAAATTAACCGTTGTAACTGGGCGAGTAAATGTCGAAATTTTGTGCAAACGATTGGCACGAAATTCTGATCGCAGTGCGGCTCAAATTGCGAAAGCCAGAGGAACACAAAAATGGCTTCAAGAAAACGTTCCATCGTTCATAAAGCACGAACTTTGGCCGTTGTCCTCTCACTGGACTACTGCTTTGGGATATTTTGCAGGCCAAGCATGTGCCAAAAAACATACAAGTATGGAGTCGCTGAAGAAGGATTTGACGCGAGCATGGAACAAAATTGACCAAAACATCATACGGGCATCGCGCCTCAAGATTGTGGTCAAAACCAAGGGCGGGTATATTCCAGATGAATAATCTATATACAAATTTTGAACATTCTTCTTTTACGAAAACAAAAAAGTTGAAAATTAACTGATGTTTTTCATTTCTAAAATATATCATTTCAATTGCCTAACCTGGTATATGCATACATACTCATATACATACAATGAGCCACAAAATTGTTCATAAAAAACATGTTTTTAGTTGTATTTTTTTTTGTAAAATAGGTTTTAAAAAAAAGTTATGCAGAAAACTTGCAAATTCATTATTCTAATTAAAAAAATTCAATACCAAAATAATTCACATATTAATTAACTTAGGTAGTTATTTTTATACTTGGTGTGTTGTGAACAGTTTTGTGACTTAAAGTAATAAAAACATTTAAAACAATTTTTAATATTTCATGTGTCCGCTTTTGGCTTTAGAGGTGAGGTGAATTTTCTTACGCATACTCGCTTTCAACTTGTCTAGTCAGATTTTGTGACTGTATTTTTTTTTTAAATATTCCACAAAATTTCAATGGGGTAAATATCTGGTGACACTGCTGCGCAATCCAAGCAGGTAATATTTCTTGCTTCAGGTCTCCTGTATAATGTGTGCAGTTAAATAAAAAAAATAGTTCCTTGAGTTTTAATTCTTCCTCTTTGAATATTAATTCAAGATAGTCTTAACTTCAAGAAAAACCATGTTTGAAGAGTGTGCTCGAAAAAAAAAAATCGAAATTGTCATCTTAGCTCGCCATGGTTTCGATTTTTTTTTGAGGGCTATGGCTGAAAAATGTGCTTCAAAAAAAAAAAACGAAGCCAGCTTAAATGACAATTCCTGTGGAAATGACCATATAGCACTTTCATCATAATTTCAATAAAATTTTTTGAATAAGTTATAAAAACTCTGCTATAAAATTAAAACACAATTGTCAATCAAACCAACATATTACTTATTTCAATTCAAAAATCATATATTTATTTTTGTCGCTTCTCGCAGACTCCTCCGTGGATATGCCCTATATGTGACCTGGTATTTTATATTAAAAAATATCTATGGTCACAAAAAATAAACAAATATGTTCTTACATTATTCAAAAATTGGTGTGTACTGAAAGCCATTTCCACATTTAAAAGTTAACTGTTGTGATGCAACTTACTGGCAAATTATTCGGCAGCTAACCATTCTATATAGAAGAGTTAACTGCCGATTTCTCAAATAAAAAAGATCAACCGATTCGACAGTACTTGTCGGAACAATAAAAATTAATTACGAAAATTGTTGCATATGTTCGTTTGCTGAAAATAGAATGGTTGAATATGAAAGATGTCAGTGATGCGTAGTGTGTGATGATTGAACTAATCATTACGCGTAGACTGAAAACAATACTTTAAAAAATACCACTTTCAAAATGTATATGACAACGATTTTTTTTTTATAGTTTCAAGATGAGCATATACATAAGTTACTTACTTGAGCTACTTTTGCAAAATAAAGCATAAAATATAAAAAAAGGTTTCCTACCAATAAAATTTATTTTGTATTTTTTATGTGTTGTCAACCCACAGCACAATTTTGTGAATCATAACAAAAAAATCAGTTAGAACTTTTTAAAAATAATAATAAAAATTATAATCAAACCTGCCACCACTAAATAACAAACGTGGTGTACTACTTACCACTGCACCACAAGACTTCAGACGTCAGATCATGTTACACCGATGTACATGTTTTTAAATTAAGATTGAACACAGTTTAATATACTATGCCATCTTTCTCTGAGTGTAAAACTTAGAGCAAGTCATATGCGATGTTCGTCTCGAATCGAATTAAATTGAAAATGTCAAATGAACATATAGTATGAGTTAAAAACAAATGGAACCGCCAATTGATGCTTGTTCCGCTGCTTGTTCTGAGTGTGAGACAATTAGAATTCAATTTCTATGAAAGCTAGGTCGGTGGGGCCATTGTGAATCATATTTAATAGTCAACCTGTATTCAATTGTCTTTAATTGAATCCGACAGGTTGATAGAAATACATATATACAAGTTGTCACTCATAGCATTACATTATTGTTAAAAATAGTGTTGCAGCGATATGCTCTCTTATTTCCTTAATTAGTTGGAATTCATTGTGTATTTGTTCTTATTGTAGTTGTTTAGTGTAGGAAAGGGGAAATATGGTATTAATTACAGTATGAAAATGTGTTCTTAATTGTAGCTGCAATGCACGCACAATAAATTGCATTCAACTTGCAATGGTTAATATGTTTCCGATCTAAGACTTCTTTTGAAATGTCATAAATATTTGAGGCGTGCAGATGGAAACATATTGTTTTTTTAAAAAAAAAAAAAACATGCAACACTTATTAGTGCAGTTCGTGTTTCCATATAGCAATCAGTAGCGCACCTAGGGGGGAGAGGGGAGAAGAAAGCGGGTGCCCCATACGCAACGGCTTTGGGGCGGAAAAATGGTTAACAATGCCACAATGCCAAGTTTTGACATTGAAAGGAGGTGCTCGTATCTTTGATATTTTTGTGTGAAAAAAATTTGAAAATTAACTTTTTTTGGGTGGGAAGATCTTGACCTTTTTTCCAATTACCAACTACCGGCCTTTCAAAAAATTTTCAAATCCTCTGCCTCCGGCTTTGACCTCCAATCCCAGACTTCGCCGGGTCAAAACCGGCAAAGCCCGACAATCCTGGTTGTTACCCTTTAATCTTACTTACAATTTGCGTCACAACACCACCGTCATAATGCAACCGTGAAAGTGGTTTAATCACTGTCAAGAATGAACAAAACAAAAACAAAAGCTGATAAGAGGGTCTTAGCAATGAAGTGGGAGAAACACAATTTAGAATTGTTGCCATCATAATAATTGTACCGTGGGTCAGAGCTCGTCACTTCGGTTTTGATTTCGTTTGTTAATTTAAAAGAATAAAAATATTAAAAACGAGAGCACGCTTTATATGTAATTTTTTATGTTTCTTTTGCTTTAAAAGCAAAGTTTGAGTTTGAGTTTTAATTGTTCCACCTTAAATGTTAATTCAAGATAGTCTTAACTTGAAGAAAAATCATGGTTGAAAGGTGTGCTCCAAACTAGGGTTGTAACGGAAGTCATCTATGCAAAGTCGGATGCGGATGCGGAGTTCAGAAATTGATATCCGCGTATGCGGAGTTTTAACGGAAGCGGAGGTGAAAAAACAATTTGAAAATATTTAAAATTTAGTATTAGTATTAAATGAACACTAGTAAGCATCATAGATTTCCAGCTGAAGAAGATATTTTTCAAAATTTATTATGCAACCCTCAGTAGAAGATATTACTCGTATTAATTCTTTTCAGGATCAATAAATACACTTTTGAAATACACGAACAATGTTTTTTTTAATTCATTTAAAATAATATATATGGGGCATGAATGTCAAATCACCGAGGTTTTGGCCCGACCCTCTTTGATTTCGCTAATTTTTTGATATGTTTTAGTGCGTATTAAAAGTAACAAGCACAATAAATTTTCAGTCTTTTATTCGAAACCGTTATTGAGTAATCGGTTTTTTAAATTTTAAAACAAAAAACGATAGACTATTTATAAATATTGATATCGATAAAAAGTAGGATATCATTTTTTCGTATTTGAATGTAGTTTCTGAAAAAAAAAAAAATAAAAAAAAATTAATCGCAGTAATAATCAGTTAGTTATTAACGTTTAAAGATAAATATCGACATTTTCGAAAAGTGCGACACCTTTGATTTTTCTTAAAAACTTTCTCAAAATTCTACTCTATATTACGCAACTTTTAAGCTGTAGTTCAAGATGTGCTGACAATTTTTTTAATTTTTTTTCGAATTTTGAAAATTTTATAGTTGTTTTTTATGATGAAATTACATATGTATATCACTAGTTTAAACAAAAGAAAATATAGCTTCTCACATACTTTATTAATGTATTTTGAGTCATAAATTCTAGAAATGCCCACCATTTTTTTCTCTTAAGAAAGGTTTTCGAGTTATTCCCCAAAAATCAGTTTTTTGAACTTTTTTCATTTATTTGATCATATTTCCATAAATTTTTTTTAACTAAAAAAAAATGCTGGAAAAATAAGGATTTTATGGGTAATTTCTGTTTGAAAAAAAATCAATATTTTGACTCATTTTAGTTCATACGATACCCATGAATGTGACGAATATGTTGATAAAATTTCATAAGGATCGGCTCAGTAATTTTGGAGAAAAGACTGCTAGCACCGTATGAAAAAAGTGAATTCGAGAGAAAAGCGTTCAATATTTGTTTATTGAACCGGAGAGTGCGCTCAAATAAAGTTGCAAAAATATACTAAGAGAGCGATGTTTCAAAACAATGTTTTTGAAATGGACTGCTTTCGAAATCTGTATAAACGAAATTTATACTAGTTTGTACCCATAACCATACCTTACGAATCTAGCCCATCACAAAACAATAAAATGTAAATTAGCTTAAACACAGAATTTTCCACTTTGTAAGCTCTAATGTTGATTTTATAACTTCCGTTATAACTCCGATTTACTTCATAAAAATTTGCGGATGCGGAAGCGGAGGCACAATATCAAGCGGAAGTTCCGCACTTGCGGATGCGGATGCGGAGCTCCGTTACAACCCTACTCCAAACCATAACTGGCTAAAATGACAATTTCTGTGGATGATTATAGAGATACTTTCAATAAAATGTTTATAAAAAAGCTTCATTTGAAGTTTAAACCATGAGATGCAGGTACGCTTGGTTTCACATATGTACAAGCAGTGGAAAAAAAGTTAGCGGGTAAACATTCTACGTTAGAAAAACTAAGCAACTTATACCAAACGAGAACATTTGGCTACCCAAGCAAGCACTGAACAGAATCTGACTGGCGCTTGATTAGTAGGCGTGGTACTTCCCATGGAAGGAAACACTTTTCTATGCCATTCAGGAAAATTCGTGAACTTTTTATTTAACTTGCGGACCAATCCGGATAGGGTAGTCCACAAATAAATTTTTGTAAATGCTTGCCATTTATTGAAAACTTTATTATTTAGCCAAAATAAACAAAGACGTTTAAATTTTCGCAGATTTGACAAATAAACGAAAGCTTTCACTACCTTTCCAAAATGAAACATTCCCTTGCGCATATTTAGTTGGTTTTTCAAACCGCGGTTATACAGCAATTACCTACTTTGTTGCGCCGAAGGCATTTCTATTGAGACACCTGTGCAAAAATCTGCATTATCCTGTGCAACACCGTTCATTGCCAAACTTAACTCGAACACACGCCAACCGTCAGACGTGATTAAAATCGTTTGATGAAAAGTCTGGGTGACAAGCAGCCAACATCATAATTCATTTGGCAATGAGTGCACCGAGAGATTTTCTTGAATAAGATGTTCCATAACAAGAGAGAGAGAGAGAGAGAATTAATGCAAGTTTTGTATAAAATTTAGAAGCAACCCCATCAATCAATCTTTTCAACCAGAAAAATAAGACCATTCAGTAAATTCAATTTTCGCTAATGCTCTCTCTCTCTCTCTGTTTTTAATTGTTTTAGTTATTATTGCTGTTGTTTTCACCCAAATGTGCTCTAGTTCTTATATTGTTGCTCCAAAGTATGTGTTCCATTGTGAGAACTGCACGTGCGCTTTATCAACTTTTAACTACAGCACCAGCAGCAGCAGCTCGGATTCATATTTCGAATTCGAAATTCCAGTATAAACAAATTCGATTCTTTCGAACTAGCTGTACTTGATGTGTTGCCTTTTCGTTGCTGTTGTTGTTGCATTTTTGTATATAGTGTACACATTGAAATATCCCCCAAGTACATCAAGTATACTCCAATACAGAATTTCCTTCATTGAAGATTGTGGTGCTGTGGTGCTATCCCGTGCCGCCCACTTCCCCTTTCCTTGTATCATTGCTGCTCTGCCTCGAAAAATTTTTATTCGACTCTGGCCTAGTGTACGCTGTCGTCTTTTAGGGCGGCTCCGTTCGATTGTTTGTTCGTTCGCGTTCGTTTCGAGCTCGTAACGCGCTGTCATCCGTGTGAAGAAGAAAAATTTATAAAATTTATAAGAAAAATTGCATTAAAATTTAAATAAAAAAAATAAAATTTTGTAAGCGAATAACAAATTGAAAAATTTTCAAATATTCATGAGATAAAAAAGATAAATCATTGAGATATTCATGAGAAATTTTGTGTGAAAGCATTTGTGTTGTTGGTGACAAAACTCAGTTTTTGGTTTTATGCTAAAAAATTTTCCGAAAATCTATTACTTCAAATAAAACAGAACGAAAAGTTAAAGATTTTAATAAATTCCTTGTTCTTTTCAAAAAAAATTGATTTGAAAAAGATTTTCAATATACATTTTATGTACATCGAAATGTGTTGTACCGTATGATTCATAGTAATTACACGTATTCGCGCTGGTTTTGGTTAATTTTGCTCAAAAAATAAAAAAGTTGCAAATGCCTTAAGTTATCATCATAATAAATAAACAACTTGGATGAAAATGTTAACTGTTAACCACCATCATTGCTAAAAGTTTTTTAAGCGAAGTCATTGCTGACATTCTTGCATATGTTTGGCAGCGGCCCCGACCTTATCCGAAAAAAGAGTTTACGACTTTTATTGATTTTTCCCCAAAATTAAAGCACTAACATAAATTGGTGGAAGCGAATGAATTTTGTGTATCTGTATAATATGTGAAAAATATCGTCATTTGAATTTGTAAATTCTACAGCTGTATGAAATTTTCTAAACTTTTTTAATTCACTTAATTTCATTTATAAATTTTCTTTATAAAATACCTAATTTTTTTCATAATTTCGAAAATTCAAACTATTTTCTTCCAGGGGTTGAAATTCATTCGAAAGTGAGCGTAAGATTTGTTTTCGAATTCGAACTAAGTTTTTCATTTCCAGTTCGCGCATTTCCTTCCATTGATTTTTGTTTATACAAAAAAAAAAAAAAAAAATAGTGAAAGAAAAAAATAAGATTATCAAAAGTTTGATAAAAGTGCAACTGTTCAAACATAAGGAACGAATGTAAACAAATACAAGAAAAAGTGGAAAAAAATTATCCTTAAAATTTGTTACTTATCAGAAGATACTATCTCACTACATTCTTTTAAATCTTTTGAAAATTCCATATCAACATTGACAGCAGTAGAGAATTTATCACCTGAGCAGCTGCTTCTTTTGCAAGCAAAAACTTAATTTTATTTGGTTAATTTTTTTCCTGTCTACTGCAATTTCGGCCAATTGCGGCCGACATAAACGACCTTCAAAACGTTTTGTGTCGAGGCAATACGCACCATGGGCTGCGCACAGTCTGCCGAAGAAAGAGCCGCAGCCGCTAGGAGTCGCTTGATCGAAAGGAATCTAAAGGAGGATGGCATACAGGCAGCAAAGGATATCAAACTTCTTTTACTCGGTGAGTTGTCTACGTTATCTTTATGTGGCAACTAAAATTTATGCTGTCGCCGCACCTAAAGAGCAGCAGGTGTTTTTCGATACATTCGTTCAGTATGGTCTAACAAGTGTTTCCTTTTTCGAAATGCTAACTGACCTAATTTTAATAATTCGTTCTTTCACAAGAGCGAATTTTTATTTATTTATTGCAGAGAGTTTTGCAAAATTGTATGTGGAAGATAGTTAAATTCTTATAGCGGCAAAAGTTGAAAAAATTTTTAGATTTTTGAAAAATAGTATATGTATTTCCAACTAGATCCAGCTCTCGACTCTAAACAAGATTTTTGAGTTATTGCACTTAACAAATAAAAAAGTGAACATAAAATAAATTTAACAATATTCACTTACTTTTAATTCACAATTCTATGGAAATATTTTTAATATATAAGTAAATCTTTTTAAGAATCAACATTAGACTTACTTACTTACTTACTTACTTAGATGGCCATAACAACCCGTTGTCAGGTTACGGCCGACCTCATTAGCTCTCGCCAGGCGCCTCTGTTTTGCGCGCGCCTTCTCCAATCGTTAATGCCAAGCGCGGTTAGGGCTTCCTCAGCTTGGTCTATCCACCGGAGGCATGGTCTCCCTCTTCGTCGTTGACCGGGGACCTTCCCTTCGAATACCTTTTTCGCTGAAGCTTCTTTATCCATACGATGGACATGACCCAGCCAGCGTAGTCGCTGTATTGTTATACGCTTAACTATGTCAATGTCGGCGTAGAGCTCATACAGCTCGTGGTTCATTCGAATGCGATAGTCGTCGCCAACTCGAACAGGACCAAAGATTTTGCGGAGAACTTTCCTCTCGAACACACCAAGAGCGTCTGCGTCTGTTGTCGAAACCACCCATGCCTCAGCGCCATAAAGAAGCACAGGTAGAATGAGCGTCTTGTAGAGTGTTAGCTTTGTCGATCGAGAGAGAGCTCTGCAACGTAATTGCTTACTGAGACCGTAGTAGCACCTATTAGCAATTGTTATTCTCCGCTTAATCTCCAGACTGACATCATTTTTGCTGGACTTTAGACTTAGTTGCAAGAATTAATTCCTAACTTTTTGCACGCTTTCCATGGCAAAAGTTCTATGTGCGCTTCGATGGCAATTGTTACAATATGTTATGTATCCGAGCTGAGGACAGTTTGATAAAATGCAATCCTCAACGAAATTAACTTTATTTTCGCGGTATCACTATACCTTTCCTAAAACTGTTCATTTTAGAAGTTTCATCAATAATTACTTTGACTTCAGCTACTCAGCATTCTTGTACAGCATTATAGAAAGAAAGCCAATAAATGATTAAATACTAACTCGGTCTGGTCATCTTGAAATACTGATTGAGTAAAATATCAACAAACTGAAAGAAAGAGCAAAAAAGCCGTTATTTAAATTTAAAAGAGACAGCCAAAATATCTGCATACTTCTCACGAGCTCGTTCGTACTATTTCGTATTTTACAATATCAAAAATGAGTGAAATAATATTGCACTATTCCAAACAGCAAATGTTTTTGGACTTACGTGAAATGAATTAAAGACTTAGCTTAATCATCAACCCAGTCTTCAATGATAGAAATATCACCGATTCCAGTGAAAAAGCCATTCATTAAAAGCACTATTCACTGCTTGCACTACTTTACCAGATATATAGTTTCCTCCACCTATACTTCACTGAAATGAATACTTAAAGTTTATTAAGTCTGAATAGTTCCATAAGATCAGTTCTGTTCAAAAAACTAAAGAACTAAAAGTTATATGCAGCTATTACGTACATATAGTAGCGCTCCAAGTAAATACTAGTTTTCCATATGATATTGCTGATAAATGTAGCTCTTATAAATTTCACCATTTCTTCTTAGGCTTCTTGTTCCACCACAATACGACAAACAGATCGGAGCACAATTTGTACACGGTGTTCGAATGTAGAACTTTAATGAAAGAATCAGAAATGTGTCAAAAACACCAATTTTGACCATTTCCGTGCAATTATACCAAAGACATCAACTCTTCTGAGTACACAGAAATCTGTTCGAATTCCTCAAAATTATAATTGCAAGGAATTGGAATTCAGAATTATTCAATTCAATGGCAATACAGGAAAAAAATGTTGCTTCTTTTCCGAGTAATTGGAATTAATCGATGGCATAGAATGCCAAAAGAAATTAATTCTTTTTTTTTTCGATTCCTTTACAGGAATCAAAATTTGAATTTGCAAAATTTTAATTCTGTAAGCGATTGCACATATTCGGGACGCGTCCGCAGATGCTTCAGCATGTTAGTGGTGTTATCACAACTTTTCAATTGTTTGAAATATATTTTGCAAGGAACTTCAGTTTTATTTATTTTCTTTTGGAAAAACAATACTATTCATATAGCCGAAATATACATAGCTGTTTTTTAAGATAGAATAAATATAAAAATTAAAACATATCTTTCGCTTTTAATTCGATCAATATTGGCATTTGGCATAGATCTCATCCTGTAATCTTATACACTCGCCTTTTCTACAGCCGGCTCTCCGCCTATTGGTACTGTTTGAGAAGAAGCATTGCAATTGAATAAATATGAAATTAAGGCAATGAAACATAAATATTTTTCAAATAATTAATATGTTTAATTCGAAAACTGAATGTGTTGCTCTTATTGGGATAGCCTATGGTAGCAGGGCTCTTAGTATAATATAGTACCTGAACAAAAGTCTATAAGGGCACAATTCCAAGTTATGTTCAGTTCTACAAAATATCGAGTGTCGAAAAAAATTATATTTTCGCTAACCGCACGAATAATATACTCTGCTCGTATTTGCGAGATAACTTCCTAAAAGTTCCGCCGCAAGCGTTGGTAAGACTAAAAAGATTACTCTATTGTTTATGTCTATCAGCAAAAATTCTGAAATATTTTGGTTCACACCTCACTGCGATCAAGATTCCTAAGATAAATTCTAAACTTTCAATTGAGTGAAAAGTTGTGCGTGAAAACAGTCGCCTGCAATATGATTACGCATTTGCAAACAGTTTTCGAAGTATTCAACAAATTGCAATCAAAATTAGTGAAGTTTGATGCGTTCGAACATTCCCTACCAATTTGCTAGTAAAACGCTATCTCATTTACTAACGAAAGTTAGGTGAACTTGCTGCACATTTTCAAACAATTTTTTTTTATAAATCTTAGCGCTGTGCTAATTATGCACTTGCATTGTTTGTTGGATAGATACTTATTTCACGATTATTCAATACTTTTCAATGATTTCGATACTGCTAGAGGTTTTTTCAGTGTTTTTTCGATACTTTTGAATTTCTATCGCCTTTTTCCATTTGACTTAGTGGATAGCAGTGTTGCCAAGTGACCGCTTTTGACGCGGCCAAGCCTTTAATTGAATGTCAAAGCCGGAGGTCTTGTAGAAATTGATAAATTTGGTAAAAAAGATCGTTAGTTTGAAGATTTTTATTAAAAGCACTTAATTTTTTTTTAACAAGCATTTTAAGGAAAACATATTTTACTTTGGGAAGAACAGAAATATCTTGTTTTCAACTTGGCAACGCTGCTAATGAGCATAAAAGAAAGCTGCCGCTCAGAGGTTATGTGCCTATTGTTTCCTATATTTTTCGATATATAATGTGATGATTGATACTGGGTTGATAAACTTACTAAAAGAATGAAACTTTCTTTAATATCTATATGTTTTTATACATCGATTAGCTTATTAAATTACACAGGCTTGTGACGGTTTCTTCCTTCGAAAAATAATAGGTGACTTTAGTAAATATATACATTCTAAACAAGAATCTATCAACATTTTTCTTGTATCACGTCATGATTCTGAAATATCATTGATTAAAAACGCTGTTTTGAGGCATACGAGTGTTTCAAGAATATCTTTGACAATTTGTAAAGTTGTATTTTTTATTAAACTTAGGGGAGGGTGGGGCTAAACCGGACGCGGAGCTAAACCGGACAGTCGCGATTAATCAAAAACTACTTTGAATATCGGAACGGCCATATGCGCGATGAACGCACCCTGTCATAAGCTACTAACTTCCCAAGTGTCGATGAAATTTCATCATTCAGTTTAGCGTCAATCGTCGAAGAGTGCAGACACATGTATTTTTTCGCTTAAAGTAAAATTTTTTTTTCAAAATTTTTGGATTGTGAAATTAATATACAAGTGCTCAGAATATTCGGTGAGTGTTTTTAGGCAATTAAGATGTGCTGAATCGAATGGTGTTAGTGGTTTTTATGATAAAATATTTTTCATCAATGTTTTTCGATCGAGTTAAAAAAATGACACGATGGGGCTAAACCGGACACTTTTTGGTGGGGCTAAACCAGACACCTTATTTGTCATTTTAAACTCGTGTTTGTTATTCATAAACACTTCTGAAGCACATTGAATGTTTCAACGACATAACTAGAGCACAATAAACATTGATATTAATCGTTTTAAGTTATTCACAGAAATGGTGCGTAATTACAAACGTGAAACGTCAATCGAGCAACATTGGCAGATTGGATCAAGAAAACCAGATGAAGATTTTGAATGAATTTCAATATTTTACGGTGTTCCGTTAAGTTTTCGTTGAAAAAAAATATTTTAATTTTTCTATCCAAAATTTTTTTCATCATCATTTTGCGTTTAACACTTAAAATCAACATTTTTTCAATCAAATGCAATCTTTTCTTGTACGAAACACATCGAAATACATCAATAAAGATCCAAAATAACATTTAAACATAATGTGCCTTCATGTTTGTTATTCATTTTGGTTTTGGCGCGACTGTCCGGACTAGCCGCACCCCCTGTCCGGTTAAGCCCCACCATTTTTGGCTTTTCGATTTCGAGGTTGGTTTAGTCTGAATGAGCTCACGCCAAACTGAATACATATTAAACCATCAAACGATATGCGATTTGTAGCTAAAGGATGTAGCTTTCGAATGATATATAACACCCCAGGTTTCGAATAATTTTTTTACATTATTTTTGCAAAAAGACAAAAACTGTCCGGTTTAGCCCCACCTTCCCCTACCCCTTTACAATTTATCTCAACTAGTTTTGGAAAACAATATCGATTAAGTGGCCGCCATTCAAATAGTTAAAGATGAGCCGGATTTTTAGAACGAAGCTCATTTCACTCTCTCTGATTGTCCACTAAAAACTTTCTCTCGTCTGAACTATTAGTAGCAGACTGTGATTGATACTTTCGTGTTACAGTGGGACATTGTTTTTCCTCTCTCTGGCCAAGCCACTAGCCTTGTAGAAATAAATTGTCATTTCGAATACTGATGTGTTTTAGTAGTTTCCTATCAATGCGGAATACTTTATTTTGTTTTGATAGTTTTGATGACTCTGGCTTATGTTGAATTTTTCTTCTGCCGCAGTAATGATCATTTGGTTACTGCATCGCATCGTGTAACACATTAAGAACGAAAACACATGATAAATTAAAGAATTCAACAATTTGTAAAGTACTACTGAAACATTGTTAGTCGTAATAAACCTTAGTTTATGAGTACAAATCTCAAAAAGTGTATGCTTTACTTAAATTTAAACCAATCAGCAATTATCGTAAATGAATTTCATACTGTAGGTGTGTATGCATTTATTTCTTTGTTAGTTTATTTTAATTTTTTCAAGCGTTTAATTCAACTTTTAAAAAAATCAAACAAAAATATTAGCCGTTTGTTTACAACGTTTGCTTGATTCGATTGTTATTGTATTTTTGACTGCTGCCACTTCTTGCCACATCTAAACTTAGATCGCATTGATTTGTGTCATTTCCAAAAATGCTACCGACCCGCCTTCCTGCTAGTTCGATCATACCAAATGTTTAGTTAAGTTCAGTCGATTGTTTACATCTAAATTTCGATTCCATTTGATTTCCTAAACGAACACTCAACTTTTCCGCACTCACAGTGCAAGCAGGAATTATCGCTTCAGTCCGACCCCACTGCCCTTGGTACTCTTTGTTTTCGTAGAAAATATTTTCTTTGGGGTTAGACCGAACCACACGCTGCAAAGTAGCGAAGCAGAAGAGAAGTAATGCCTTCATTATTATCTTATGAAAATCATTTACGCATTCGTACGTATTAAAATCACTCTTGTGGATCTACAAAATAAAATATTTCAAAAAGAAAGAACAAATTAAGTAAAAAAAATAAAGAATATTGTGTAGGCACTTGTATAGTGAAGAATATTAATATTTGTTATGAAAATTTCTTTTACTTGCTCGAAATGTTCCAAAATTTATACCATATTCAAACTGACGTTAATTTCAGTTTAATCTAAAAATCATTTGTTCTTGGAATCCAGTGCTGCCTGCTACCAAGTGTAATTTATAATTGCGATTAACATTTTTCACGCTATCATTTTCTATAAAAAGAGTAAATAGATATAATATAGAGCTAATATTCATTTAAGTTCTTGCTCTTTTATGTAAGCGAAATCAAAAACAAAGAACTTTTGTTTACACACTTGTTCTTTTTAAAAAGCTGTTGATGCAACACCCTAAATTCCACCTGCTTATGAAATCTTCATTTACATATAATTTTATTTAACTGAAACTTTTTATTTTGCATACAATATGTGTATATTTTAACGGTGAAATTAGTTTTTAGGCCAAACAAGTTCATCCGAAGAGCGTTAAACCTGAAAATATGCATTAAATTTTTCAAAATGTTTATCGAACTGTATCCGGTATTAGATATACTAAAGGATGTAAATCCTGCACTGAAAATTTGTGTTTTTCCGTAAGAAAATACAGGGTTCACGCTCTATAGTATGTCCAACACGGCCTTTGCTAGCCACGGTATTTCTGCATTACACTCTGGGTAACTAGGAA
This sequence comes from Tricholauxania praeusta, assembly GCA_949775025.1. NCBI lineage: Eukaryota > Metazoa > Arthropoda > Insecta > Diptera > Lauxaniidae > Tricholauxania > Tricholauxania praeusta. The sequence goes on from OX459031.1 coordinate 38,649,419, forward strand.
GCCTTTGGCCGCAGCTCTAGGTAAACTTTTCTATATAAAGGATTCTGGACTGAACAATATTTTCTTAAAAGATTGGCTTAAAATCAATTTATCCAAACCGATTCGGATGAACTTTTTGCCTGAAGCAAACTATTTTTTCCTTAAAACTCTTTAGCCGGATGCATGTATAAGTCGTATTCAAAAGTATTAAGTACTTAACTTGCATATTATCATATATTTAGACGTATACCCAAACGAGAATTTGCAGAAAATACTAAAGGGCAAGGTGTACAGCCCATTTTATTCAATACCGGTAGTGTTGAGTGAAATTTTTCAAAATATGTATAAGGAAACGCTTTCTTCACAGTATGCTTTGTAGAATAAAAGCTGTTACAAAATAAAATATTTTATGTTCAAATTATAAATAATAATTTTTTTAATTATTTTTATACTATCAGAATTGGAAAAAAATAAGAGCGCCTAATATTTTTGACCACGACTGTGTATGGGATACTCCACGTCATTGCATTTCTGTTTTTTTTTTTGAAAATTGTTTGCTTCTTGTACTGGTGGAGAATATAGTATTTAAGAAATATACATTTTTGAAAACTGACATTTTTAACTTTTTTTTTTTAAATGTTCATAACTCCGCAAATAACACTAGCTTGGACCTCATCTTCAGATCTGGTTTTTCATAGAAATATTTCTATACAGTTTAGGGCATTATGTCTCCAAAAAACCATTTTTTCTGCACTTTTTTCATTTATTTGTTCATATTTCTATAATTTTTTTTACAACTTAAATCAGTTGCACACCGTTTAAAACGTGATTTCGTCTTCTTACTAACGGCTTGCTGTTAATGAAAATCGAATAAGATTTGATGGAGTTACAAGCGATCAAATTCCGAAAAAAGTTATTGCTTTAATCATTTTTAAAAGTCACAAAATTTCAATTGCTTTGTTTAAGTCCGGCAATCTTTTTTTATATTTTTAAGATTTAGGATGAAAGTCCATTCTTTTGCAAATATTTTAAGTATTAATTTGTTCAAATCGGGAAAATAATGTTAAGCTTATTTAAAAATCAATGGAAAAAGGAAATATCCATATTTTTATGCATTCACGTATTGACTATTTAATTTAATAAGGAACTTATTCGTTAAAGGTATTTAAATGTCTTATACTTAACAAAAAAGATAAGTCCAAAAGTACTGTTAAATTTAGGCTTATACTTTTGAAAACGGTTCAAATTTGTCACTTTTTTAACTTTTTAATTATAACTATTATAACTATAACTATACATTTTTGATAAATACACATTGTGAGACTTTTTGTGGGGAATAAAATTTTCTATCGAAATGACACTTTATAAAGTCAAAAACTTATTTTTTCAACAAAATAAGTTTATAAAACTATTTTAAAAAAACCGAAAAAATAAAATTTTTTTAATTTGTTTGTATAAGATAGCTTTTTTCTGAGTGAAATAAGGGGTATTTTGTTGGATAAAAACATTGGATGAAAATTGACTGAGATAGATACAGTCGTTCAAAGTTGCCTACTATTGTATGATTTTGCCAACTTTTACCTTTATACCATGCTAGTCTTAATTTTTTCACACAAAAATAGTTTTTACTCAACATCTTTTTTCGTTGATTTTTAAATATCCCCTGCAGGGAATTGATCACTATGAACTAACTTGTGATTGACTTTTTTATAAGCACATCTAGCTCATTTCTAAATTGTTTTGCTGACTATTTTAACATGGGGATGACCGCCAAAGTAGTGAGTGGTCGCTATATCTGCATGTGTTTTCAACTAACTACTAGCTAGCTATTCACAAGTTCGGTAATAGTGAGGCAAAAAGCTGATATATGTACAGCTGCGAGCAGTAAAATAGTAGTGGGTATCTACATTTTATGTTTCCTAAAATTACTAAAATATCAAAATAATTTCTGCATAAGTTTTAATGTAAAATTAGTCTTACATGTAACAGCTAAAAGTATGGATGAAGAATTTTATTTCACATAAGCATTAAATATATTTATTCACTTCAAATGTGCTTTATATGAAAATTAAAGCGAGCAGTAAATAGTAGTGGATGAAAAAAACATAATTTTGTTAACTAAAAACTGTATTTCGTAAATTTTTTTTTAATGTATTTAATAGAATAAGTTAGTATTTAGTGGCATGACCGTTATTTTTTATTACAGCAGCACAACGGTTCCTCATAGAGTCTATGAGGCGCTCGCACCTTTCTTGTGGTATGGACTGCCACGCACGTTGAGCCACAACCCACAGTTCGTTATTATTTTTGGGCTTGGCATCCCACACAGCTTTCTTGAGGTCAGTCCAAGGGTTTCCTATGGGATTGAGGTCAGGATATTCAGCTGTCCACTCTATAACCTCAATTCCAGTTTCCCGAAACCACAATTTTGCAAGCTTTATTGTATGTTTTGGGTCGTTATCTTGTTGCAGTACCCACTTGAGAGGCATTTCATCCTCAACGAACGGTACCATAACAGTCTGCATTATTTGCACGTAAGCATGCTGGTCCATTATAGTTTTTATCCAATATAATGGCCCCGCACCATTGTATGAAAAACAGCCCCATACCATGATACTTGATCCTCCATGCTTTAACGTCTTTGTTGTGTACCGTAGATTGTACTCCGTATTTGGGGGGCGTCTCACATATTCCCGAGAACCTTTACAACCATACAAAACAATTTTAGACTCATCCGTCCACAATATGTTCCTCCACTTTCGAATTGGCCATTACAGATGTTGCGTGGCGAAATGAAGTCTGCTTGCTACATGATTTTTTTTTCAGAAGAGGTACCTTACGTGGACTTCGAGCATACAGGTTATGTTCGCGTAGTCGTCTCCTTACGGTATGAACACCACAGGGTAATTTTAGGTGGTCCAAAATTTCAACAGCTGACATTGTTGGCCGAGCTTTGGAGCATTTTATAATTTGTCGTTCGATGGCCGTATCTGATTACCACCCATTTTTCAGCTTTTTCTATATGTGTCATGGCATTGCGTATCATGGTTGATGAACAACCAATAAGGTCGTCCACTTTCTTTAACTTTTACCCCTTTTTTATAAGATTTTGAATAATTTTGGGTTTTTCGTGAGTGCAGTGTACACTTCGTCCCACTAAAGTTGTAAAATTATTTTTTTTTATTATTTTGCCAGCATAAATATTAAATAAAGCAATAAAACTTACTTTCTGTTAAAAAATTATAATTTTTTTTGACCGAAAAAAAAGTTATATTGTTACTTGGCCTGCACTACTATTTCTTTGCTCGCTCAAAAATGGCACATGAAGCAATGACTACTGCTTCAAAAAAAAACCGTTACAGTTAAAATGTTTAAAATTTGCAGAGATGTAGATGATAAACTAAAGATGATTATTGAAATCGATAATCGAAACAAAAATCGTTTTAGGTATACAAAAAAAAACAGAAGTCATATTGCAAGTGTGCACTACTATTTTACTGCTCGCAACTGTATATGGGACGTTCTTTTACAAACCGAACGAATTTTGACGAATATTGACCGACACATTTTTGATTTGGCTGAAATTTTTTTTGTGGGTTTTGTATCTAAAAAGAAGAGATACGTGTTCGAGGTTTTTTTTGAAAACATTTTTGTTTTTTTACAAAATAGAGGTAATTTAAATTTTGAGGATTTGGTGATTTTTGGCATGCAGACTCACTTTCAAAAATTCATAATTCCGGTTCTGATAAAGTAAAAAAATTGATTTTACTTTCATTTTAAAGTTAAGAAAACAAACTTAAAAAAAAATTATTTCTTAAAAAATTATTAACAAATTAATATTGTTGTAAACAATTTAAATGTTTAAATGAATTTTTAATAATTTCCCCCACCCTGTATCAAATTTTTAATATGACCATCGTATTCTACGTCAAATTTTCTATCGAAGACGTATTTTTTTTTGAATGGGCAATTATTAATATTAGAAATAATTTAATTAAATTAATACATCTTATTTGCGCGCGTATTCCACACTAGTTTACAAATTTGGGATTCATCTCGAGATCTGGTTTCTCATAAACTTTTTTCAATGTATTTTGGGGCGTAGATTCCAAAAATGGCAACAATTTTTTTTTTTTTTCTTAAGAATCTTTTTCGAGATATCCTTGAAAAACCCCTTTTTTTGCACTTTTTTCATTTATTTAGCCATATCTTCATGAATATTTTTTCGACTCAAAAACGCTTTTAAGCATTCGAAAGATATTTGTATTCCCTTTCTAACAATATGCTGTTTGTCTGAATCGAATAAGATTTGATGGAGTTACAAGCGCTCAAAATTCAAAAAAACGGATTTTTTTGGTTTTTATTAAAAACCACTAAATTTCAATTGCTCCATTTGAATAAAAGAATCTTTTTTTTTCATATTTTTAAGATTAAAAATAAAAGACTATTTTTTGAAAATATTTTAATTATAATTTTGAGGAAATCGGACAAAAAATGTAGAAGTTATTCGAAAAAACAGTGAAAGACTTGAAATGAAATTTATCGAAACATTTTGTGTGTGTGCGGTTTTTAACTTAATGTATGTGAGTTTCGGCCTGGCCGAAGATAATACCCTTACTAGATTTTATTTCAAATTGGTTTTTAATGCCGTTTGACATTTTAAGCAATTGTTTTTCTGGGAAATAGCTCTCTTTTTATATATCAAAATGTACAAAAGACAAAAAAATCGGCACTTAATGAACTTGCTATGTATACATAGCAATACAAATATAGTTGCTAGTTATAGATAGCTAGCAGTGGATGGTAAATAAAATGGAGCTAATAATATCTAAATAACTTTCAACAAATTTTATTGTAACTTCAGGCAATTAATTATGTCACAAAAATATTGCGCTCAATTGAAAATGTGTGCAATCGACTAACTTTTAGAACTGTGTCATACAAATAAATGAGCAAAACACCTAGTTTTCGTCATATCTTTAATACTCTTCAAAAATATGTGTTCTAGGTTGTTTTTTTTTCAAACTTTTGGTGATGGATTTTATTTATTTTTTCCTATATTATAGCTTGAGAAATAAAAATAATTGTCCCAACATTTGAGCTTCCTAGCTCAAACCTGTAAACGGCGCGGAAGATTTTGTGTCCAATTTTGTTGAAATTTAATGAAAAAATCGACTTACTAAAACGTATAAAAAGTCTGCTTTAGGTGCCGAGATATAGCGTTTTGGGTTTTTTTAGTTGAATGGGGGACGCCACCCACTGTTGTCACATCACGCCCACATTTTTCGTGTGACTAAAAATGCGGAAAAAATACACCCGAAGGGGTGACGTGATTTGGATTTATGAATTCTATAAGAAAGTCAAAAAATAAGTGTTTCTTTTTATAGAGAAACACCAACTTCAAAGCATTATAATTCAATCAAATTTTAACATGAGAAAATTTTTTTTGCCACAAATTGATTATCTTTTTCTTTAAAATTTCGATTATAATGCATTTTTTTATTTAAGATATACTTTTCGAGTACATTGACAAAAACAGAAAAAATGCATATAGACTTCGAAATCAACCGATCTTTTATTAAAAATCCTTGCAGTGTATTTGTGTTCAACAATCAAAAAACCTTTGGAGTACTAATTTTTCGCTACTTATATTAAATCCTAAGTTAGAAAATAAATTTTGTACAATAGTATTTAATTCGGGCCTGCTGCTCGAAATTTTTTAAAGCATTTTGTGTAAATAAAATATAAAAGCAGTCAATTATTTTGAGAGAGTAAAATAATTAGCTTAAGATAATTTAGACTAAATTATCAATCAAGAAGTATCATCAAATAGGCAAGTTGAAGAGGGGCCGTTCATAAATTACGTAAGACAATTTCATGACATTTTTGACCCCCCCCCCCTCCCCCGAGTAAGATTCCGTAAGATTCTCACAACCTCCCCCCCCCCCTTCCGAAATTTTACGTAAGACTCATAATAAAGGTGAAACTAGTTAAAAACGTGTATTTTTCATGTGATGTATATGTATATTACTATATTTAATTTAAATATACATATTAAATAATATCACGAAATTACTTACTACACATTTGTTTTTCAATATCGTTAGTCTATGCGCTTTGCAACCAGTCTGATAGTGAACCTACAATTGGCACACCCGCTTCGTCAGTTGAAGTTTCTGATTCACATTCAAACTCTGTAACATCAATATCCTCGTCGTCATGCCACTCTGCAACTTGACAAATCTCCGATTGTTTTAAACTGCAAAGGCTTTTCCCCTGTCCGCGTTTCAAAATTTAAACTGGTTGAATCATGTGAGTACGACTACAGTCTTTTCCATGGAGTTTTTTGTGCATTACAGTAGTTTTTTTCGAGACAAAGTACTGGCCACAAATATTACAAATTCGATCAGCTAAGACGTTTGCAAGTGAAGGACAAAAAAAAAATCGTAAGGCATGATTTTGAACTGTAGATGTACTTTTGACCAATCGTAATTTAACGCTAAGCGAAGAAATAGAGGACAAAACTGATTGCTGTTTTTGTCTACTGTTGAAGAAGGAATCGAAAGCGAATCTTCTTGTTGAAGAGGTCAAGGGGGTGGCGAAAAACCGGGGTAACAACAACATTTCAACGTCGACGTATATGCGTGTAAATGCCTGAATAATAGCAAACTTGTGAGACGTTGTTACAAGTCGACCCTGCGTGTAAACAACATACATATATTTCATTACATAAACAAAAGAGAAGTTGTCCTGTTCAGAGTCGATTACTTAAATCGATTGTAATCTATATTTCTATTTCTGAATCTTTCGTGACTGTCGAAAATTCAAATATATTTCAATACTGTCACAAAAGACGATGCGTTAATACAGCTTTTATGTATGAGTACGCATTTTAAATCTTACGTAAGATGATCATTGACCACCCCCCCCCCCCCCACTCGTAAGGTTTAGTAAGAATCCGCCTCCCCCTCCCCCCCCAAAACGTCTTACGTAATTTATGAACGGCCCCAGAGGTAAAAAAAAAATTTTGATTATGCAAATTTACAATTACTTAAGTGTCTTAAGATATCAGTTAATAGGAACTTGCCTATTTAGAAAAAACGATTTGGGAAACAGCGGACAACTCAATATCATGACCGCATAAAGAAAATCTTAACCCTGGGGAAAGTCATGTTGTATGAGTAACGTATTCGGATAAAAAATAACACAAGCAAAATAAAATTTAAGGAAAAAATATTAGAAATACACCAAAAGAAAATGTATAGACCTATAAAAACATTGACGTGCTCTTAAATAAACTGCAGCCCCTTCTACCACCGGCCATACCTATTGTGGATGAGTGCGATATACTAGTAATATCTTGGCTTTGCAATATTTTCGAAAAACTTTAAACAATAACAATTTTTTAAAAAAGATACACAGCTAAGATTATAATGTATATTTGTATATAAGTGTATATGTATATGGCTCCTTAATAACATTAAATGATTGCATTCAATAATTCATTCGTAATAAGAATTAGAATATCGATAAAAATTAATCTCTAACATTCAATTTCAGGAGCTGGTGAATCGGGCAAAAGTACAATAGTCAAACAAATGAAAATTATTCACGAGAGCGGATTTACCTCTGAAGATTTCAAACAATATCGACCGGTTGTATACAGCAACACAATACAATCATTAGTTGCCATATTAAGAGCAATGCCAAATCTCAGTATTCAGTACAGCAATAATGAAAGAGAGGTAAGTGATAGCTGTTGCTACATATTGCAACCCCTGGTTGGACAAGTACATATTTGCTACATACGTGACTTGAAACGTATTTTTTTTTTCTTGTAATGAGATGAGAATGTCCTTCATTTATCTTGTTTTTGTTTTTTTTTTTTAGAGCGATGCAAAAATGGTATTTGACGTGTGTCAGCGCATGCACGACACGGAACCATTTTCAGAAGAGCTTTTGGCTGCTATGAAACGATTATGGCAGGACTCAGGTGTTCAAGAATGCTTCTCGCGTAGCAACGAATATCAACTAAATGATTCCGCTAAATAGTAAGTTAATAAAATAATTCTCTAGATCCGCTATCAATTGACGGAGCGTAGTGCCTTAAAATAAAGGAAATATTTCATATTTATAAATACCATGGGATATTTTTGACAAATCCAATAAAAGCAAACTACAAGACAGGGGTAAAATAAGAAGCCTCATTTGGTAAAAACACCCACGAAAAAATAACAAAACCTATGCGTGATTTATTTTTTATGCCATAAATTATAAAACTTCTAAATTTGTTTTATTGAAAACACTTATTATACATATAATACAAACAAATTCAATTTCTTTTAAAAATTAAAATAAAAAAATCTTAAACATAAAAAAAATACTAAGACATTTAAAAGCATGCAGCGATGTTATGTAGACTGACAACCCATCACTCATCTCTCAGAGTTAATTTAAAATTCAGCGGCGATTCTGGAATGTATGTCGAGTTAACTTTATAAATTAATTCGCCGGAATTGTATTCCACTTTGTATTTCCGGAATATCTGAAATCATAATATAAAACATTACTACGTACACAAATTCACAATATGCCCCTTTGAGTAATGAAATATGTAAACAAATTATGTCCGTCCGGCTTGTATTTGACTTTTGTTATGCCTACCTTTGCAAGTAGAGTATTCAGTTCAATTTCAGCAAAACGACGTCCAACACACATGCGGCGGCCGAAACCAAATGGTAAACTGACAAACGGATGAATTTTTTGTCCAGCATGAGGGCATTGCTTATCTGTTCATGCAGATGCATTCATTCATATGCCAGACATAAAAAAAAAGTACAAAGAATTGTTAAATTACAAAGTTCGTATTTATTTTAGAAAATCACTATATTCCATTGTTTAATCACCTGGTTGCGCGTTTTTCAGCCATCTCTCTGGTGTAAATATTTTAGGTTCTGGAAAATATGTGGGATCATTCGAGACAACAAGATGGGGAAATATAACATGAGTCTGAAATTAATTAATACTCATATAGTATGATAGAGAAGACGTTTAAATCAGAGTGCATTTTCGATTGGGTAGAAAGTGCTTTTCAAGATCTTCAAAACAGCACTGGGACATATAGTCTCGTTTTGAATAGCGCCTTTTAAACATTATTATTGTCATTGTAACTTAAGCATTTTAAAAACGTGATATATGTAATTGAAATGAAAGGCCTTATAACTATTTTTAACACGCTTAAAAAAAATATCGCTTAAGTACTTCGTTCTAGCGTCTTGTATCATTTTTAACATTGTCACTTCATTGCAATCAGACAGTTTCTCTCCCTATCCCCTCGAACTCCATATACATATTTTGTGTCATTGAGGCGGAGTAATATTTTATTACTCTTTTAGGAAGTTGTAGTTCATTTTTATATTCAAAAATTGTTTTTGAACAAACATAATATGATTTTTTTATCTGTAATTCTTCAATCAATCCTAAAAATGTATCTGCTTTCAAATCGAAATTCCCGACATATTTTTGGAGTGTGGAGTTATTTAAAGAAGAACGATATGTATACCTACATTCATATCTGACTACTACTACTTTTGCACTGCCTTTGCCGATGCATAAATGCCGAAATGTTCAATGTGTAGTTTCTCGAATAGTAAAAAAAAGCTCTCTGGAGATTAACGCATTTAAAGTGAAAAAATTTCAGCAGTCCCACGCCTACTAAAATATAACAAAGTTTTTAATATCCTTAGGGCTCAATCTATCTCCCACATTTCATTTCATCAAAATCGTTTCATTAATTTAGCCGTGGAAACGTAAAAAAAAATCAAGCGATTGTGTTATGTTTTGACAGTAAGAAAGGGGTGGAACCGTAATGCATCTGCTTACTTATACATATGTAAATGTAGAGAAGTCTATTTTAAAGTTTCCGGAGGAGTAAACTGCACTAAAAATATGTGCTTTTTTCGACAGAGCTTCTCAAAATAATCCAAACTGTAGGATTTTCATTGAGCCAGACTGGGAATCAAATTTGATCCGTCCTAACATTCATACATATTTTTAAAATTTCATCATAAGTTTAAAATCAAAAAATTTTTGAACATAAAAAAATTCAAATAATATTGTAACTTATGTTTTTATTAAAACATTCAAACTATTGTGAGGTGCGATATTACTATTTCAACGTTTTTTTTTGTGTGTTTTTATCATGGGCATATGTTGATATCGTAATATCAAATACAATATTGATTTAAAAAAATTCGACTACTCTTGAACAAAATAATATATTCATACAAATATTTGCATTATTCTTCGTTTCGTCCATATATTTGTTAGCAAATTGCTATCAAAAGCAAATTAAAATCAACCTAATGCTACGCTGATGCAAATGCTTTTTTTAAATATTTACTTTGAAAATATAAATTACTAAATAAACGTGCTATAATAAGAAACACTGTAGCTATAGTATAAGTATGTACCTAAAGTATGTTTATTAAAACAAAAAATAAACAAAATAAACACATATGGGAGTATAATTTTAAGTACCCATAGAAAATGAATGAAGAAAATATGTTACTAAATTTGGTTATGTATTGGGTGATTTCATTAAGACGGGTTTGAAATTGACACTCTAAAATTGCTGTCCGATGATATATGTATGCACTTTTTGTTATTACTGCAAGCAAAATTTTAATTGAAGTGATATTGTTTACAACACTAAGTTTGGCACACTGGCACCACATTTTTTTTTAATTTCACATAAAAATTAACAAAACGGCTAAAATGGTAAACATACTTAGTTAAGTTTAGTTTACTTTTTCTGTGTTAAGTAAGGTGTGTGTAATGCAATCTTCGCTTATTTTTATACAGAAAACTAACTTTCAATATTGTATTTTTTACAGTTTTTATCGTATTTTCGAAAGGTCACTTTTCGTGGAATAATCCAATTTTTTATATTATGTAAATTATACTAAAATGCTTCATAGGGGGGGTTAAAAAATCGTCTTTTTATGAGGAACAATTTTGCCTCAGACACCAAACCGCTTAGACTTTTGTAGAAAAATCAATAGGACAATATCTGAGCGCAGATTCGTGATCAGCGTTCCCAAACTACTATACGTTGGCATCAGCCGATATTTCTCCAATTTCACTGCACACAGTGTTATTTGATTACATTGGTAAACAAATTCTCACTTCTTAGTTGTTTTTTTTTTTCGATTAATTTAACGATTGTAACATTAATCTACAAACATTAATTTTGCCAAGCAAACAAATGAGAAAGTTTATGAATAAAACAACTTGAAATTTTACCTAGAGGCTTTTTAACTGTCTATACTGCCTTCAGAAGCGTAAAGGGCGTGTCTAAAAAAAATGCATTTCGAGATAATTGATGTTTTGTTTATCAATTTGTTGAAATACCTGTAAAATCGAAATAGAGAAAATTCTCTTATGATATTTTTTATATGTTAGAACTAAGATACTTAAGATTCTTAAGCTATCCGATGCCATAAGAAACACGAATATGAATTTATTTGAGATACGCTCTTTTCGCTTCTGAGGGCGCAGTATAGCCTTACTAAATGAATTACATCAAACTTTTACGAAACAGTTCACATTAATTGGCTTAATACGGAGAAAAAGGTCAATATCTTTAGAACAATTGCTCAGACTGTTTCCATAATGACTTGAGTAGAAGTGGGGTGAGAAAATGACTGCAGTGACCCTTGTTGTTAAAGTTCTGCTAGTCCAAATCTGACTTATACTCCTAAGTTCAAGCTTGATTATTATAACCAAAATAATCGATGATAATCACGACCCATGGACAAACGGCACACCGCACCGAAACAAGCAATGTTTAAAATAAGAATAAGTGATCAAAATTAAGTAAAATTCGTTTCAAGACAAACTATTTCTTAATTTTGAAAAGCTTTTAGGAGAATATTTGTTAGCCATTTAAAGTACGTGATCATGCAGGGCCACCAAATCGACAATATCCGTCTCAGGCAAAAATTAGCAAGGATCAGTATGGTACATTTCGGTACATTTGTAGTTTTTTCAGTACATTTGCGTCATGAAAAATCGTCATTCATTCGACAAGTTTTCAGTACATTCGGTTCATTTTGCCCATTTTCGGAACATTTTCAGTACATTTCGACAGTTTCTAAAAATTACCATTTGTTAGTAAATTTATCGCGAATAATGCCTGGAGTAAACTTTGCTGACCTTTTTTTTTTGTTTTTTAGCATCTATCGAATAAAGCCAGTAGGAATCGAAAATAAATCACCTAAGATACTGGTCAAACGTTACCGTCTCTAAAACGAACTTTTCTCAGGTTTTTTGCAAACTACTACTCAAATGGAAATGGCATTCAAGAAAAAAATGCTCCTGTAAACCTTATGCTAACTCCTACCAAACTCGCAGAATTTGAATTAAAAGTGGGGTAATAGTAATAGGCAGTAGCGTCATTTCACCAAAAGCTTGGGGGGGGGGGGGGGGGCGAGAGTTTAAATAACATATCGATTCGATGATATTTTGAATTGAATCGATGTAATTAATAATAATATCAGATCCTTGGGGGGCCAATACCCCCAGCCCTACCCAATTGACACCTCTAGTAGTAGGTAACTACTCGAATTTTTTGTCTGGGCTCTAGATGCCAAATTTAGATTTCTTTCACATAATTAACTAATAAGAGAAAAAAATAGTTTTATTAATTGAAGTTTGGTTTCGTAGGAACTAGAAGTTCGAAAATCGCGGCTTTCCGAGATGTTTGTGGCGAAGTTATATCGAAGAGTATTTTTTTTTTAAAACCAATAGTGGGGTACAAAAGAACTTCTCTTTTTCTTTAAAACACATTTTGAATTATATCGATATATTTTTTTTCTGTCGGCCACGCTGAATTTCGGCGTGGATAATGAAATTGCCTATTTAAGCTTTTAAAGAAAATTTTCAACAAATTTTAAGCTATGACCATTTTCCATTTTCGCTTGTATGGGTGGTGGGTGTGTCCATTGATCAATTTCATTTCAACTAAGACATATGCTTTGGTCTAACTTTATTTTAACTCCTTATGGCCAACATTTATGTAGGTATGTATGTTGTACCACTGTGCGATGGTAGAAAAATTACAGCACTAATTCTAGTCAGTACCTACATATACATATGTACATATAACTATTATGTATGTATGTCATGTTGTTAAGGGCGTCCGGGAGTTTTTCAAAAAATAAAAAGACATTTTTTTAAATTTTTTTTTTTGAAGCTGCATTTTATTTTAGACCAAAATTTTTTTACATTATTAAAGTATAACTATTCAAGATTTATTTCTGAAATTTTGGTCCAAAAATATTCGTCAATAAGTTAGAAAAGTACAATGCCGTGAACGACCTCAAAATTTGCGGTGAGCAAGATATCTGGAGACTGGTTCATTCGAAAAAAAAATTAAATTTTTTTCGGTTAAGCAAATAGTTAGGGGGCGTCTTTTGCTCTAAGATAAAATGCAACTTCAAAAAAAAACTTTAAAAAAATGTCTTTTTATTTTTCGAAAAACTCCCGGACGCCCTTAAGTGTAGCTGTAGCTGTCTGTCCTTTGAAAAATCTTTGGTTGAGAGCTTGGGAATATTTAATGTTAGCTTAAATTTTTTCTCTGTTGTCATTTAAAAAATTAATTAATTAACCTCTCGGATGAGGCTTTGGAGTCTATTAATTTTTAAGTGCAGACAATTTTTTAAAGTGGCCTAAAACTATCTCGACGCTTCGATTGGCCGACAAATTTAAATTTTTGTTTTTTTATATCACATTTCTTTAACGATATGTTGTATTTCAAAAACTCACCCCTTTGGGAATATGATATCCATTGATAACCGCATCTGACTGTAGGTTTCTGCCATTAGCGATAACCACGGGAAACATTCTATGTGGAAAGAAACAAGCGAAAAATTTTAAATGCTCTAAGTTATTGTAAAAAATTTCTTTTGTTTAATATTGACTTTTATAGACCACGTTGAATAGAAAAAGGTTTTTTTTGTTAGTCTTATGCCATATGTGTATGATGCATACAATAGGGTGCTGCAAAAATACATTTGTATTATTAAAGCTTTGTGAAAATCCACACCTTTTTATTCCGAAATTTAGAATAGTAAAGGGAAATAAAAGAAATGTTCCCGAAACGTTATGCCTGATTTTTCGATTGTTCATTTGAAATTCATGAGATATCGCCTCATTTTAAATGCAAATAAAATCCAATTTCTTAAGATATTTCGACTTATTTACACATTTCGGCTATTCTTTTATCACTTTAATTGCATTGGCTAATCGGAGTACTAAAGTCTAAAAATGTAAACCCTTAAAGTCTAAAACAATAACGACTCTATTCCTGATTTTTTACACATTTTTTGCGACACCCTAGAATACGTTTGTATGAAATTATGTCAACCTTAAAGTCTCCTTGATGCATGCCCGCAAGTATGGAATCTGTTCAAGGACACTTTGATTGATAGCTGCCTCACGTGTTGGAAAAATGCTCTTGAGTTCGTTGAATAATAGCTCTTGTTTATGCGGATTCTTGGCCAATTGATAGATGGTAGATGATGCAGCTACTGAAGTCTATAATTTTGATTAATTACTTGATAAAAACAAACACATAGACTTTGTCGTTCAAGTTTACCGTATCTACACCAACAAGGAAAAGATCCAATGCCAAGACTGCTGCCAATTTGCGATTTCCTGTCTTTCGTACGATGCGCTCCACAATTGAAATGTCAGCTTCATTTTTGCCAGTACCAACGCATTCATCAGCCTTGTCCATAGTTTTTGAAATATTTTTCATGCAAATTCTGTGATATAATAAAAATAAAAAATATAAAAATATAATCAAAAGATAGAAAAAACTGCAACAAAAAACTACAAACTAAAAAATTTTTAAAAAATAATTTTTATCAAATTTAAAACTCGAAATCTCAGTCCGTATTTTGCCTTTTTAAATTAAAAATTTAATTATTTTCATAAAGCTATTGCGTAGCTGTAAAATAACACTGTTTGCAGTGTAATTCGAGAAACATCGACTGATAACAATAAGGGTAATTTAATGTAATTTAATTTAAGGTCGCTAAGCTCAAGTATGCCGTCGAATTTTGGCCTACACGTCAGCGTTTCGAGATAATGGTTAATTAACCGGTAATTGACACAGTTATAAACGCTTTTCTACGACTTCCTCTATTTCAAATCTAAGAGGTTAGGTGTCTTAGGCAAAATTATTTCTAATGAAAATACAAACAATTTTTCCATTTACACTAACCCTCCAGCACAACTCCTTAACCCCCCTATGGAGAATTTTCTCAAATTTTCTGAAAAAATTGACATGGGATAAAGAGGTCCAATGACAATAAAAATATATTTGAAATTTGTTAATTTCAACCTTTTCCTCGAATTACATTCCACGAAAAAATATTTTTTTACCTTATATTATTTCTTTAAAATAGAGTAACTTAAATTAAAAACCCCGGATACCTTCCCTTTTCCTTTCCTATTTCCTTTCAATATTTTGTGTTCAACCGATAAAGTAGGTCAAACATTATATTAACCAAACTACATATCAAAGAGTTAAAACTCATTTTGATAAAAAATCATATTTTAAAAATATGAATTTTATAGAGAATATATGCTAGTGAAATTAATAGACATAAGCGAATTTGGGAAAATGGGTGCAGGTGGCAAAAGTTTCAAAAGGCTCACAAACTTGTTGCTCTAAAATTTTTAAAAAATATGTTTCTTCTGATCAAAAAATTGTTTGGAACAGTCCACTTTAATCATGTCATAAGTCATATGATGTAAAATGTGAAAAAAACGATCCTCACGCCTTATTTCTAAAAAATCCTAGGGAATTAAATACTTTTCTTTGCTAAGAATTATATGAAACGAAAACCAAAACGATAGTTGCTCATTTGAACTCCTTAAATCCGCAACTTGTAATAGACATTAGTGGCCCTTTTCTTTTGACTTCAACTAAAGTTCGTTAAGTTAACTGCTTTGTGAAGACACAAACACGTGACAAAATTTCTTAAATTCAATTACTGATAATACTCATGTATATCGTACTTACTCTGTAAAACTATCTAAAGCACTGACGAAACTTCTATAGGCTTTTGTCGGATAAAAACGCCATAATGGCATTCTTAATTCCAGCTCTGGAACAGCCCAGAAAAAGGTAGTAATAGCATCTATGATTTTTTGTGATTCTTGGCTACCATTCGGCGTGAGACACCCTAATCGTGTGTCGAGCGCTACTCGTCCCACAGCTAAAGTTTAATAAAAAACAAGAAAAAAATGTAGTGGTTTTGTTGTAATATTCATATTAAATTGCAAGAACTCACATTCTAAGGCCCATTTGTAGAGTTCGTGCAAAAACGTGGCAGGTAGTTCGTCATTTTCGTTGCGCATATTGTGTACCCTAAATTGTTTGTTTACATACATTAAAACCATATTGGCCTCCTTTTTTATTTTAATTAATTCTTAAATTTACCTTGTCATAAATTCTGTTGCAATATCATTCAATGGAGGTATATATTTCTTTGCCGTTTGAGGTTGTAGTAAAATTTGTTGAACTTCTTGACGAAATAGTTCCCAGTTTTTTCCATGCCTACAATAACAAATTGTTTTAAGTTTCCTTCACTTATTTTTTTTTTGTTAAATTCAAACTTACACTCCAATAAGTCCAGGTATTTCACCAAAAAAGTCTTTACGCAGGTGTCCTTTATAATGTTTTAGCGAAGGCATTGAAGGTCTAAAAAGTAAAAATAAAGTGATGTGATGACAATTTGTTAAGTTATTCCTTTCGGATTTCACATTACTTGCAATTTGTAAAGGAATTTCTATTTTGATATCGAACTCTCATGCTTGAGAAGTTTTACCATAGGTTAAAAGTCATAACTATAAAGATTTTCACATTAAAAAATTTACAAAGATCTTAAGGACAGAAACTGTGTTTTTTTGCGCTTTTAAACAAAGATGCCTCAGAATAATAATAATAACCTATGTCGAGCACACAATAATACTTCGAATATAGTTAGTCTGATTCCTGGGTTCAACTCAAAATTTTTCTCTTTTTTAAAAACCTTAAAAAATAATTTTAAATGTTTTCATATTTACATATAAATATAACTTGACTTCTGACAAAACTAAAAGAAAACCAACAGCTGAAAGTATTCAATTAAAATGAAATTATAGTGCTAATATCAAATTCCACCTGAAAAGCGCTTCAAGCTAAAAGTTTTATGAATGGCAAGATAATATAAAAGCATGGTATTTGTCATCATTATAGTTCGCATGTGACAGTTTAAAAGTGATGAGATGAGTTGAAGATACAAACTACATACAACGGCGACAGTGTTAGCAACAAAAGACCGCTGAAAAAAGTTGAATTTAATCCCAACTAATTGCTTTAGTTGCTCTACGTTTACAATTCATATTCAAATAAAGTGTCGGCAAAAAAGATATCCATAGACAGATTGGAATGCGTCAGCGTAATTAAAAATTCAATTAAGATGCGTCGACCGGCAAATTATTTTCATGATGATGATGCCCTTAATCAACTTTAGTTTGCCATTGCCCAAATTCCGCCTGAGGCTGCAAAAACCACGAACTCTCGTTAGCGTGCGGTTATAGAAAAACTGTCTTTAGTCTCGAAGAAACATCTGCAGCTTCTTCGTTTGATCGCAGTTTTTTCTCACGCATGTTATCTACCCGCAGTTACTCATCTACGTGACATTTTGTACTGTAAATTTATGCGCGCGTTGCTTTTGACATTACACCAATAAATCTATTTCATAAATGCGTCGAGTAGGTAACTCGAAATCCATCAAATTCAACAAATCTAACAAACATTTTATGGCTGCAGTAAAATTACCATATGCGAGAAAACAATTTACGATATTACAAAAACTATATAACTTGTATTTTACTTTTTTATCTTTGTTTAATTTTTACGCAATAGGCTGGCGTGGTGCGTGTCTTTAAGCATAAGAAATTTTGATAAAATTCGTTGTAGTTTTTTTTTTTTTCTAAACAGAGTATTTATTTGAAATCTCTTCCAAGGTCTCGATTGTTTATTTGTTTTTTTTAATTTTAACGTCGAAGAAATTAACATTAAAGTTAATAACACTGTGTATCGTAAACTTTGTTTTATTGAGATTTTTTTAAACCTTAGTCGGTATTATGTTCCATTAAATGTTCTGATAACATTATCCGAGTGGGGTGTTCCACAGACAAATAGATTATTACGCCACCTCTTAATAATGTGTACGTACACTGAACATTTTACATTAATGTTTCACCGATACGAGAACGATCGTCTCGTACTCGTTCTCGTGCGCAAAAATTTTTATCTGTATCGTTTTCGACTCGATATCGCAGATTTTTCTCGGTTATTCTCATTTACATCTATATATTAAATACGAGCACTGCCCATTGTACAATTCCACCGTCATTTAACGCAGACAATTGGCTTCATGTACCAAGTTTCACAATTTCCTATAAGTTCCAAGAATAGTTTTTGTTGTATAGGCGGAGCCAAAACCCATTATCCAACCCCGTTCACGTTTACCGAGTTGCTTGGCACAAACAATTTACATTTACGTATCAAGTTCCACAACTGTAGCTTCTATAGATGCTAAGGTATATCGTTTTTAGTGCTTTTGTTGCATAAAGAAGCCACGCCCTGTTGTCTAATCCCGATCCAGATTTTGTGAGTTGCTCAGCTTAGACAATGTACATTCAAGCTCTTAATTTCAAAACGCCTGCTATCTAGGTGCTTAATTATTGCGTTTTAAGTGTTTTTTTTTTGTACTATGGTAGGTCTGGCCGATATCTCATTCTTGGCGATAATTTAGTGTTTATCGTAAGTATCGTTGTTTTGTTTTACGTATCGAACGATAGACACTACATTATCGCCGTGAACGAGATATCGGTCAGCAGTGGCGTACCGTGCATATTTGGCGCCCGGGGGAATAGTTGAGTTACCGCCCTCTACATACCAATTCTTTTTTAATCTCAAGAAAATATTTTTATTGAAAAAAAAACATCTTCAATTTTGCTTCTTGAAAACGCTAAGAAAATGAGATATGTTTAACATTGCATTACAAATTCAATCACACACATCCTTCAATTATATATATTATTTGACCTAAAAAAAAGGTCCTCTCTTTTAGTTCAACAAAACCCTACAAAAATAAGATAAATATAAGCACTGTCGGTTAGTCCTTTCTCGTTCTTGTCCCCGATAGTACGAAAAATTATTTTCCAATATCGGTTCGTTATCCTAACCGAGAATGATAACGATATTTATCGGTTCTCGGTGAAGCACTATTATACATATGTCGATTTTCATTCGTACCCTGAATTATAGTTCGTAATAACTAAAGATGCTTGCATTTCCATGATCTGGTGTCAGCAATCGACTGGCTTCTGAAAAAAAGTTTCGGCGTACCTCTTTATTCTTGAAGAAGGAGGCTGTGGATCGAAGATATTCTTAGCTGGAGTATTGTCTTTAAATTGTTCGGTAACACCGAGTCGGCAGATTTTTACTTTATGAACTTCATCTACATTGTCATATATTTTTCAATTAAATACTTTTTTATACACTACACATTTTTCTCTTTTGAATCTAGGACCTGATTCACTATTCTGCCCATTGTCCAACACTCGGCTGCATACAGAACAATTAAATGTCTCATACAGTTATACTTTAGTTCTTCCAAAAGAGCAGTTTTTGAACTCAGTGTGGTGTAGAAAAGCTTCAGACGTTCACTCATGTAGGCTGCATTTAACAGGAATATGCCCATATAGTTCTTCCACGACATAAAATCGACTCTTTTGGAAACTGGGAAAGTAGAGCTGATACTTCATTCATATTGCATTCTACTAAAACATCGCCCGCTGCTTGACTTCCTCATTCATTGGAGATGATGTTGCTAGTTTATCAGTCAGCTCGTCAGCTGTTGAAATGTTGCTTAAATGTACCTATTGTACCCTAATTTCCTTCAATATCCTATATCTGGGACTTCTCATGCAGCCTTTTTTCAGCGTAGAATTTTTATTTATCCATTCTTCGTGCAGTGCTCGATTTTATGCTTCCTCCATGAGTGTCTTACAATTTGCTCATTTTTCGTTATAAAGCATAAGGGACATATTCATTCTTCTTAAAACTTGCGAGGTCTCATTCCAGAATTAATCGCATAGTTGACTACACTTATAGATGGTGAAAACTATTATCTAAGACTATCGTTTGCTATTATTTCTGTGTGTTTTTGGCTTTACTTACTCATATACGAATCAACAGAAACAAGAAACTAAATTTGTTGCACAGTGTAAAAACTTGTATTAGATTTCGACCACATGAAAATTCATATCAAAATTTTAATATCATTCCAAGGCAAAATTAAGGGGCTCGTTTCGGCAAATAGACTAATGTGTTATTATAGTAAGCAGATATACCTGCCCAACAAGCATAATTGTTAAAAATTACGAAATGAGTTTACATCTCTATTCATTTGAATTGGAAACGTCATTAAATTACCATAGCAATTATCATAAAAATCATGGGCTACTTTTTGCAAACAATAAATATATCGGTCAATATAAACACGATCAGTCGATGCTGAATCGCTAATTAAATCAATTTTTACTTTTGTTATGGTCAATTCTTAGTGTGTAATATTTCTAAAAAGAAAGTGTGAGTGAAAATTAAATAAAAAAGCCGGTGAGGCTAATCTTAAACATGTTTGAAAAAGTTGACAATAATGAAGAAGTCAATAGAGGGTCTGGCGATAGCAGTATATGTATGTTCAAAGCGCTTGATTGGAACTGAGTCCTCTCGTTTTACCCACTACGTTTCTGCTAGTCCACAAACTGTATCTATATTTGTAGATTTTGCGTCGAACTTTATTTTGCAAACAACTTAGGCATCAAGAATTGGGCTTAGGCTATAGATACTCCAGACGAAGAAAATCTATTCACCAAATAGTAAAAGTTTTTTTGTTTTACTATGTCCCTGTTTTGTTCCTCTTGCTGGTGAAAGTCATGATGCTTATCTTTTTTGGGATTTTCATATAATCCTGTTTCCTTACTGCAAGTCACTGTACTTCCAAAGTCTTTACTGTTCCTGAAATATGTATAATACAATCTTTCAAAGTGCACGTGGTTGAAGTCTTGGCTCGTTCTGGTCATCCTTCAATGAATAGGAGCGACGAAAACTTTGACAAAACCAAAAAGTTTCAGACGTTCTGACTGATATTTATTTATTTATTTATTTATCTGATAATGTCTTTGGAATACAATATCCTTACAGACTACTTAAAAAAAAAAATAAAACAATAATATATTCATATAAATGTTATATAAAACAAACAAAGAATTCAAGTTAATATAAGTAATTAAAATAACAACGAGTCTTACAATAATAAATGATAAATTAAAGTAGATACAGACTATTTAGCAATTTCTTAAAAGAGAATTTCGAAAAAGAAAGATCTAAATCATGGACAGAAGAAAGTTGATTATACAACAATAAAGCACGAGTTATAGGCTCATTAAGTGCATAATTAGTTCTATGAATTCGTGAATGAAAAAACGTGTAGTGCCTTAACGTTCTTGAAGGTACATTAAAAGTAACAAAAAGCAATAAATGTGCACAGTCAATATTGCCTGAAATGAGGTCATGAACAAATATCAAGGATTGCATTTTTCTTCTTGTTTCGAGAGATTTCAAGCCCAATAGCATAATTCGTGCATTATAGGAAGGAAAAGATCCACTGAAATTTAAGGAACGGAGCACGAATCTCGAAAACGATTTTTGGATTTTTTCTAGTCGAGAGCAATGAATGGTATGGAAAGGACTCCAAATAAAAGAAGCATACTCTAATCTTGACCTTACAAAAGAGTTGTAAAGGCAAATCAGAGTGTAGTGGTCAGAAAAATCTGTACTGTTTCTACGCACGAAAGCAAGTAATGAATATGATTTTGGAACAACATAATTTATATGGTCAACAAAAGTGAACTTAGAGTCAAATATAACTCCTAAATCTCGAATTGACTTAACATTCTGTATAGGAAATCCCAAAAGAGAGTACGAATAAATATGCAAATTATTGGATTTTGAGTACGACACAGAAAAGCATTTATTAAAATTTAAGGGTAAAAAATTTTGTAAACTCCAAGACAATAAATTATTGAGATCACTCTGTAAAAGAGGAGCATCATTTATGTCAGAAACTTTCTTAAATATTTTCAAATCGTCCGCATAAAGCAAAAAGTTCGCTGAACGAAAGTATTTACAGACATCATTAATAAATAATGTGAAAAGCAAATGGCCAAGAATACTACCCTGTGGTACACCCGAAGTAGCAATGAAGCAGTACGATTTAACGCCATTTATCTCCACAAAACAAACTCTGGATTGCAGATAAGACTTGATCCACTTCAAAAAAGCAGAATGGAAGCCCATTTTAGCAAGCTTAGCTAATAAAACACTGTGAGGGACCTTGTCGAATGCCTTAGAAAAATCAGTATAGAGAACATCAACTTGATGTCCTAGTTCAAAAGATGAAATACAAAATCTCGAGAAAACTGCTAAGTTAGTTACAGTTGACCGACCAGCAAAAAAACCATGTTGTTCAAGGCAAATATGTCGCTTGACTAAAAAGAATAGCTTATTCTTAATGACACTTTCAAAGAGTTTAGATACATTAGAGAGCTTAGAAATAGGTCTATAGTTGGAAACATCATTTTTACTACCACTTTTAAAAATTGGTGTAATAGATGCAATTTTCCAACAATCTAAGAAAGTACCAGTCATTAATGATGCATTGAAAATTTTACATAAAGGCTTAGATAAGGAAAAAGCACATTTATTAAGTAAAATGGATGAAATGCCGTCATTATCAGACTTAACTGAAATTTTAATTTTAGACATAAAAATTGCAAATCTCATCTTCAGCGAAGACTATAGAGCCGATATCCAAAAATGAATCAACATTATCTAAAATTGACTCATCAAAACCAAACTTTTCTTTTTCATAATTGGACTTGAAATAATCAGCAAAAAGATTCACTGTATCTTCAATTGAAAAAGCATGATTACATTTATAGTATGTAGCCGTTGGAATGCAAGATCCATCACTCTTAGATTGAATAAAATTCCAAAATGACTTGGGATTAGTTTTAATATTGTTCTCACAACGCAAAATATACTGTTTGTAGAGAAATTTATTTAAAAAATTAAATTCTCTCATATAATGAGAATACTTTAAACGATACTGAATATCATTAGTTGATTTATATAATTTAATATATTTATTTCGCAAATTCTTTAGTTTTTTAAGACCTTTAGTGTACCAAGGTAGCTTATACACTTTAGGCGAAAAATATGGAATATGCTCAGTGCAAATAGTAGAGATTTTGGCATTAAAAATCTCAAAACAATCAGCCACAGATTTATTTAGAAATAACTCACTCCAGTTAATATTGCCAAAAATAATATTCAAGTGCTCAAAATTGCATAATTTAAAATTAAAATATTTTTCATGTTGAAAAAATTGAACAAATTCATAGAACTCAAATTCCAAAACAAGAGGGACATGATGCATAACCGACGGTGAAATCGGGCAAAAACATTCAGATAGCTGGGTCTTAAAATTTTTAGAGACAAATACTAGATCTAAAATTTTACTTAGAGAATTAAAAAAAGAATTTATTTGAATTAAATCTATGCTGAATAAACTATCAATAAAGTAAATTTCGTGAGTGTGATTAATATTAGACGGGGTCAGCACTCCAGCAAGAAAACTCCAAACAATTTTACTAAGATTGAAATCACCCAAAAAACATAAGTGACTACCATCATTTTTTAATGATGATTGCAAGTAAACGAAATTGTTCACATGTGCAGCATATAAGTCTTCCGGACTATTTGGTGGAATATATGAGGCGCAGATGTAAACAGTACCCTTTGGATCATTTATAGCGACACAAAGTTGATCTAGCAGAGTATCACTATTCTGCAGCATACATATGGAAGAACAAAGTTTGCGTTTAACTGCAATCAAAATACCACCACCCCGATTGAGACCAGTTTTAACAGCATCCCTATCTTTGCGATACACCATATATAAGTTCTGATTAAAATATTCAGCATCAAAGAAATCAGCATTAAGCCAGGTTTCCACAAAAACGATTACGTCGAAATCGCCTTGCGAAGTCCAATTAAAAATTGAATTAGTTTTAGTTCTAATTCCAGACATGTTTTGAAAATAAAGTTTCAGGCGTTTAACGCGTCGCCGCGTACCAATAGAGCTCAATTTTACAATACAGGTAGCCGGAAAAATGATTTCTCGAGCTTACGAGAACGACGTTCAAACCAGCCAACGTGCGTCAAAAACGAGACGAAACCCAAAAAAAACTGCATCAAAGTTTTCTTCAATTTCCGCGGTGTGAAGCGCGATTTGTGAAGGGACAGATCATGGATTTTGCACCATAGCGGTGCTGTTATTGTGGAAGAGTTTTTAGTCAAGAATTCAACAAGTGTCATCGACTAAGCACCGTATTTACCTGATATGGCCCTGTCTGACTTTTTTCTGTTTCCGATGCTAAAATTACCACTTCGAGGAAGACGCTTTGAGTCGGTTGAAGCGATACAATGCCATTTTGATGCGCATCGTGTGACTTCTTTCCATTCTCGAAACTGAAATTGGTATTCAAAGGTTGTTTCTTCAAGAACTATTAAAGCAGCGGCAACGCGACAACTGATGGCAATACCGGTTGAGGACATGTGCCACTCGTTTGAATCACTTTTAAGTCGTCAACAGTGAGTATGGTGAAGGGGAGTATTATGAATAATAAATGCAAAGTTTTTAAAAATATTGAATTGTTTGCGTCTTGTGAAGAAAATCTGGGAAAATTGAAGCATTGTGTATGTTATAATACTTAGTAGAAGTCAAAATAGGTTGATAAGTCCCTATCTTCAGTTTCAGCTAAAACGCATCATAACTCGAACAAATTTGAAGTTAAATAAACTAATTTTTCACTTTACGCTACCTAACCGAAAAATTTTCAGTCCTAAATAACGGCGCCTGGCAAACCGAGAACTAACAAAATTTCCGACACATCGGATATGTAAACTTTTTTTCAACCTAAACTTTTTTCCGCACTCCAAAAAAAATCAAATGAGACTAAATTAAGAAACACAAGTCATAAAAGACATTTACCAAGGAAGTAATATTTTGAAGAAGCTATTTCAAATAGCAGACACGACCCTTACCAGGGAGAGTGAGGTACGGAATGGCCGCGAATACAAGTCAACCTAAAAGCGGTCAAATGAAAGTATGAATGTGGCGATTTCGTACATACCATAAATACAATTTTTGATTAATTGGGTTCAATAATTCCGACACCTTTTGCGCCAGTGTTTTATTTTTTTTTTGATTCATTAGACTTTGGAAAATTATTTTATGCTTAACCATATTTTATTTTTATTTTTTCAATTAAATTCTTACCTGTGAGGCATTGTTTCTTCTTTCTTAAATATATTGCGTATTTCATCGCCGTCAAAGACGAAAAGCAAATCTGGATGCCCAATTAGTCCACCAACTTTGACAATTTTTCCATAACTGACATGTAACTCTTTCATTACTTTGTCTAAATCGCTTATTTTGTACGGTCCTGTAAATTTAAGACATATTATTAACACTCGCTTATCTATTGAAATTTTAGAAAAAATGCGCTAAAAAATATTAAGAGTGCCACGCTTTTACTTTCCCCCCATTAGAGACTGTGGAATACAGAGGACCTGCAATTTTAATGAACTAAATATTTTATTTGACACATCGAGGGTCGTGAACGACTGAAAACTTCATCCGTGATACCTAACACAAGAATTCATTGGAAAATTATGTTCATCATATCAAGTAAAGCGCATATAATGAAACTTAATAAAATAGAACAGATATTCGTTTTTTTGTAAACAACGGCTTTTAACGTATCGATCTTCCAAAAAGTTTATTCTCTCACAATCTCTCTCGAATTTATCGCGCTCATAGCGGATTGAGATCATCTTTAAATATAATCTTTTATATTTCCTTGGAATTCAAAGAATAATTGTATTTTGCTCCGGTCGGTTATTTCATCCGTTTTCCGTACACGTTTTGGTCTAGGAACGTTATTTGTTGATTTATTTTTCTAAAAATGTCATGGCATTGTACTTAATCCTATTGAAAATCTTTGGCACCAGTCAAAAATAGACATTTCAAAAAAAATTTCATATCTGGAGGAGTTAAACTGGGGAATAGAGAAATACCAAAAACTTATTGCAAACAGTGCAAAGCTGCAATAGCTAATAAAAGCCAACAAAAAATTAAATAAAATTTTAAACTCTCTTAAATGTATTAAAATGCGTATTTGTAATCGTTCTCCATTACATCGCCATCCTTATTCATGAGTAATGAATTACCTTTGACTTAAGATATACTATATATTTCGATTGATGATATTGGATTTTCTTTTTAGTTTTCGTTTTATAAATAAATTGTTAAAAACAAAAAAAAAATTTTTAAAATTTTCTGTACTTAAAGAATCAAAACAAAAATATGAAATAAAGGTTGAGTGTTCTTAATTAATCCGCCACCACTGTAAGTACCGATTGAACAAAAAGTGTACGGGAAAAAGACCGTAGAGTGTGGGACCGTAGCAAAAATTTAGCTAATCATATTGTAAATGAATAAACATAAGCTGTCATTAATTACTTGAATGAAAATTGTCACACCCACTTGCAATTAACGACTTAATTTACAGATTAATAATATTCGTGTTAAAAGGATACTAAACTCACCAATAAGCGGTGCAAACCGCCACGAATTGCCTATAAATGGCATACCTCTTGGTCCAGGCACTTCGGAATATGGTCTAGCTCCATTTAAATTACTGCAAACGAAATATTCATTTTAGTTTGTCATATATAAAATATGAATCAAGTGATTTTAATTGATCTCTTATTACCTTATCTCTTCCGTATAGCGTACTAGATTTTCTGTTTCCATCATTTGTGGCATTTGCATGCTGCTAACCGCAGCAGAAAATGTAGATCGCTTGACAAGCGAAGTTGATTTGCGTAAATGAGACATTTTTCTTGTGTGTCCTGAAATTTGAAGAAAAACATGAAAACACTTTTAAATTGTTTTTATTTTTTTTATAAAAAGTTTGAATTTCCTTGAAAAATTCTCAAGTTATATATTAAGCAAATAATCGTACATTGCATTTTCAATTATTCTTTTAACAATATCAACATACAGAAGTTTTTCACACCAACAAATAAATCACTTAGCACCTGTAGAATAAAAAAATCTATTTATTTTAAAATCAAACAAATTTAAGGTTATGCAATGCTTTAATGAGTCTGTTTCGTATGTTTTTTTTTTTTTTCAGTTTCAATGAAAGTGAAACCCAAAGTAAAATCCATTATGTATTGTACTCGAAATAGTTATGTGTAGTATGTTTTTGTTTTCATTTACGTATTTGAAGTTATGTAGTTGCGATACAAAATGAGCTAATAGAACCAATAGAATAGAAATTAATCTAAAACTCATTATCAATATAGATCCTACATGGGCTACCAGCGCCTCGAAATTTGAAATTTTCATATCTTAAAACTGGAAATATGACACTTGGTTCTATTCTGATAAACGCTTTTTCGAATAAGTTTTTATTGAAATTAAAAATAGTTCAAAGAAAATGTTGCCATTTTGAACCCATTTTTCGAAAAAATTTAACTGCTCTAATCAGTGAGAAAAAGTCAGAAATAGATTTTGCAATTAGAAATGATACTCCCTTAGAGGCTGTTTTGTCATCATTTAGGGGAAAAAACGTTGCTGCATCAGTTACCCATGGAAAAAGTTCAAAATAGATTTGAAAGAAAAAGGGTACCCGCCATTTATGAAAACAAGAGCAGCCTTTAGTTAAGCACAAAAAAAAAAAAGTGTTTGTCCTTTAATGGGACCAAAACGAGTACTTAAGGGTACCGTCTCCTTCCGAAATCCATTCTCGAACTTTTTGCATGGATTGGCGCAGTAAATTTTATTTATTTTTTAAAATGAGTTAGTGGTCGCTTAGTATGTATTTGCAAAACTCTGAGTACATTCGATTAATAAACACAATCGGCTTTTATTTAGCGTTGAAGTTTGGATTTGTTGTTCTTCAAACTTCTCTATTATTTGTGAAAAAAACAAATATAACACATCGCCACATTGCACTTTTCTTTAACCCAAAAAAATCGATTTTTTTTTTTGTTATTAGCGCGGATTTGTTTTTTAATCCTGCGTACCTTTCACGCAGTTACTTGTTCACAAAAAACCATTTTGTATCGACAGATAGCCAAAAATTTTGTTAATGGGGAGATATGTTTTCTTAAAAAATAAATCGATTTTTTGAAATTTCCTTTCGGGAAATTGCAAACATAAGTCAACATAGACATACTATTTCGCAATGTTGAACTCCAACCGCTATTAGATCCACTGCCCTCGGTTTTATTCCCCACTTTATGCATCTCGTTTGAAATACACATATTTCTTACCACTATATTTTTTGCCTGCCAACATATCATACGAGAGGCCTTGCCTTGTAGAATGATACTTAAGCTTACATTTACCCACAGTAATGTGGGTATTTTTGGCAGGGAAATCGGACAACAACAAAAATAAAGGTATTACTTCATTACACGAACAGCAAAACTTTAATAAAAGCGAATATAACATTCGGTGGAAATTTCAGTAAATTTTTGCCTTACCCCGTCTTATTCCAACCACCAGATTGCTCCGAGAGGGATGGGATACTATAAAAAAAAAGTAAACGCGTGTCCACTTTTTTGGATTTTATTCAAATTAAGATGTATTGTTGGGGACACTCACTCTTTCGATTAATTTCAAATGCATAAGGTTTGCGCACGATGAAACTAGTGCACACATTATTACTTGTTAAATGTTCAGATTCAAAAAATTCAAAAAAATTTGTACAAATGTGCATGCTACTTTTTTTACTCTTTCGTTAATTTATGGCTTCACCACGAGCAGCGAAATAAAAGTGCGTGAAAAAATTTCCAAAATATTTAACGAAAATTAAAATTGAACTTTCAAAGTAATTGCTAGAAAAACTAAGATTTCTCGGAATACCGTTTCGCGTGTTATTAAAACCTATAAGGAACGTCTGACCGTGAGTAGAAATCAAGGAAGTAGAAAAAATAAAGGTTTTGATAATCCTAATGCTGCCAAGAGGGGATAGCTTCTTTTAAGAAAAATCCCAATATATCGGGAATAAAAGTAGCTGAGAAAGTCCAATGTTCTTAGGCTTTTGTCAGAAAAGTTAAAAAGGAGGAAGGGCTTAAGTCATTTAAAGTCCAGAAAGTTCCGGACAGAAATTTCAAAAAGAACGTCAAGGCAAAAAAGCGAACCAAAATACTTTACCCCGAATACATTAAAAAATTTGACTGTTGCATTAAGGACGACGAAACTTACGTACTTGGTGACTTTTCGCAGCTTCCAGATGTCGATTTTTATGTTGCAGATCATAGAGGAAATGTTCAAGAAGAGTTTAAGAGCCAAAAAAAGACGAAGTTTCTAAAGAAGTTTTTGGTATGGCAGGCAATCTGCAGCTGCGGTAGGCGAAGCAGTTCATTTGTTTCAACTGGGACTATTAACACCGAAATATGCATCCAAGAGTGCATGAAAAAACGTCTTTTACCATTTATTAGACAGCATGAGGTCTCAACTTTTTTTGGCCAGATTTGGCTTCATGCCATTACAGCAAATCTGCAGTTGAATGGTATGAAAAGAACAAAGTAGAATTTGTACCTAAATATGCAAATCGTCCTAATTGCCTGGAGCTCAGACCCATCGAAAGATATTGGGCTCTGGTAAAAAGGATTATGAAGAATACAAAACAGGTAGCTGAAAACACCAAACATTTTTCAAGAAAATGGTTAGTATCCAGTAAAAATTTCTCTGAAGATACGATTAAAAGTTTAATGGGAGTTGTTTCAGAAAAACTCAATTTATTCATAAAGAACCAATAATGTTTAATATATTTGCAATAAAAGTAAACATGAATAAGATTTCTGTTAAAAAAAACGTATATTTCTTGTTTTAATGTCAACTAGTTAAAAAGTTATTTGAGTTAATTCGTGCACTAATTTCATCGTGCGCAAGCCTTATGTTGGATATGGAAACTCTTAGAAAATTTTTCGACACTTTGACTTTTGTTTTGGACCATTATTATTTCGATAAAATATATTATGCACTAACATTTGCTGTCATGCAAAAAACAGATTTCAAATGATTCTCTGAAAAAAAAAAATCTTTCAAATAAATTTTCTGTATAAGGGATATAGAATTTAAGGTAATTTTGATAAGAAAATAACGCGCAAAATTTGAAAACCTTTATGCAGAAGATTTTTTGATAGTTTGTTTTGCTGTAAAAGGCGGAAATCTGCTGTTTTTTATACATAAAAATGACATCAAAAGCTACTCCTTTAGAGCAAATGAATCATATGGTACACAATAGTAAAACGCGTAAAATGCGTTGTAAAGTGGATCGGGGAATGCCAAGCTGCTGAGAACGGCGTTTTGGGGATGTTGTTGGTGACTGCTGAACACTGGCTCGTACGGCTGCAATAATCTCATCCGATCGCTTTGGTCGCATCACCAGTTGTAAATCTTTCGTACAAACGATAAATTGTTTTCTTGGAAGGCCCACTTTTCACTGTATTTATTTTTTTAAAAGCACGTTGAGATTTCACTATTGACTTGTTTTGTTGAATGTAAATTTTAACAATTTTAGAGCGTTCCCGTTGCGTGCACTGTTCCATGGTAAAAATCTTCTTGGAATGACACTTCAAAACGCGGTATGTCATTAGTCGATTTGACATCGTTGTCAAAAGTTGTAGTGTTGCCTGATGGGCGCTTCGAATATGGTGGACCCGTTATCGGTGTTAAGACACAGTATACGCTTTTTGTTCTGAAAACTTCGAAACTCTGTGTGAAATAAAACCTCTTAAATAGTTGGGTTTGGCTAACGATTGTAGGTAAACTATGTCCATATATATTTTCTGACTATTGTAAGATATGAGGCGCCCGGTTTCAAAACCGGCCAAGTCCAAAAAAATAAAATTTTGAGATATTCTCATATATAAAAATCTAGACCATGCTTTATCTTTCTACAATGGTTTTAGGTTAAAAAAAAAATTTTTGACACAAATATTACACTTTTTAATTTATTATTGATTCATGGGTTTCGAAACCGGCCAAGTCCATGAACTTGCATTCAAAACCAATCCAACGCCTTGGAATCAAAACCGGCCAAGTCCAGTTCATTGGAATCAAAACCGGCCAAGTCCAAAATTGTTTTCTGAAAAACATTCGCAAATAAAACTTTAAATATCTGATCTGATTTACTTTGAGTAAGAAATTTTATAAGCTATCATGTGTGAAATACTTTTTAATTTTTCAATGAACATAGGTGAAAACAAACGTTTTTCGTTGTTTTCCCAAAAGTATGAAATATGGACTTGGCTGGTTTTGAAACCGGGCGCCTCATATATTGTTTTTTTTTTTTAATGGAACTTAAATTTTTTTATCGATAATTGTTTTGTTAAACAATATTAAACAATAATCCCTGCATTAGTTTTTTGGGTAATGACAAACATTAAAGTTACTATACATTGTTTCCAGTCTGATTTCAGCTAAAAATAAGAGAAATGAACTAGAAATTTTTAAAATAAAAACCGAGAAAAAAGTAATCGAATTTTGGCAAAAGGGTGTGGTACCTCTCATACAAACAAAATTATTATAACGCTATTCTGAAAGAGCTATTGCAATTATTGTAACCAGTGCTGGAAATAGGCTGGGAGAGACAATAAGTGATTGGATTTTGCGAGATGCCATGGCCAAAATTCAATTTGGAAATATTCTCCACGTAGAAGATATTCAGTGTAGAGTATTTGATTTTCCAAATATAACACCAGTAGGTACTAGTAATTGCCAGAAATTATAAAAATTGACAACGAATTCGTACTTAACACGCATCTGTCAAAGCTAATTAGTCAGATATCTGAGCTTAAAATTCGTATGCCGGTGCTATACATAAATCTGCTTTCATCTGAATCATTATTTCTTCTGCTTAAACTGTTCGCAATTTGTTGCAATTTTTATGAAAACTAATACAAAAATAGATTCAAACGACACTTTGCAGTTCATAAGACTATGGCTGTACATTTCATTTTTTTTTAGTAATTTCCTTTTATTATCATAATATTTTACTTTGCCATACCTACAGAAGATATCCGTAGCTACACACGCAAGGCAAAAAGACATACCAAACCTATTTACATTATAAACTTATAGGTAGGTAAAATATGTATGTGTATGTAATATAATTAAGCAATTCAACATTAGTAAAAATAATTAAAATATAATTTGCAACATATCGTAGTTATGTATGTATATCGGTCATTCTTTTAATAACTGCACACTTTGTTTTTTTTTTTTTTTTTTTTACGTTTTTGAACATATTTTGAAACGAGATATCTCAAAAACTATAGTAGATAGGATAAAAAATCATTTAATCATATTTGTTAGGAAAGACTATAACTTTATAAAAAAATTTAAATAAATTTGTTAAAACACTATTTTTTTTAATTAACCCGCATCCGTCCCTTGTATCAATTAGACACAATTTTCATATTCATTTTGAAACGAATTGAAAACAAAAACGGCTCTATAGGTCTTTTTCGTGAAATTTCATATTTTGCAATTCTCGAGGCGAAAATATATTCATACACAGTGCTGTCAACAGGAAAAGTTACAAAAGAGTCCCTCATGTGTCAATTTGACACATACTGGGAGGATCGTCGAAATGACTAGCATTTATGGTGTACTCAAGTATGGAGATTGTTCAAATTATGCTAATGTTGCTATGCGTGCATACTATTGTTATTGCTGGCCGGCTATCATTCACACGGAGAATGAGTGCAGAATTATGGGATGACAAAACTGCCAGAGCTATATGTCATACTGCTGCTCAAGCATTTCAGAGAAACAAACCGATGTATGCACTTTGACAATCCACAAGAGGTACATTCACTTCTCGAGATAAGTTGGCACCGTTCAGTTTATATTCGACAGGTGGGATCAACGCCAGGTAAATCTCTAACGGTCGATGAACAATAATTGCTATTCCGCTGAAGATGCCAATTTACATGAAACTTTGGGTTGTGTGTGTCACATTTTTTCACATCTCGTCAGCTGACCATTTCATTGAAGCAACGCTAAATGACATGTAGTAAGAATCGAAAGGAGCTTTTCTTTTCATTGATCAACATGAAAAAGTTTCCACAATATCACTCAGAATTGGTATTTGATCATGACCTTCGCGCTTCATGGAAGGTGCTTAGCATCACGAAACAAATTGATAATGATAAAAAAGATGCCTGAAATTATCAATTTTTACAACAGCACAAAGAGTGGCGTTGATACTACGAAATGGTCGGTACATATCGGTGTCAGCGAAATGTCAACAGATGGCCAGTTGCATTTTTTTATAACATGCTTGACATACCTGCTCTGAATGCATACGTTCTCTTTATCAATATGAATACAAATTGGCACTTTTCGAAAAAGAATTTTGGCAGTCGCTTATTCCTAATTCAAGTTGGAACATTGAACATCATCAGCGTTCTCCAAGAGGAGAAATCTCAATATCCCTTGTGAACGAATTCCAAGGTGTTTCAAAAGATTCACCTCCAAATGAGGCCAGCATATCGATAAATCGTCCTCAATATACTGAACCATCGCGAAAGCGTTCCAGATGCCAAATACATATGTCCGAAATTTGTCAATTCATAGTACATAATTTTATATAAATTTCACGTTTTTCAGGAATTGTCATGTTTTTTCTTCGAAAAAGTTAAAAATTTTGTCAATATCTTACATGATATGTGCAGATTTATGAAAAAATATAAAAAAATAAGATGATCATTTTTTCATTATAAATAAGTAAAATAAATGAGAAAAATAGTTATTTGATCATACAAATCATTTATCATGAGTATCCTGCGATCAAAAATTCATTGTGTCAAAATGACTCAAAAGGGACACTTTTGTGTATGAAACTGAGGGACGGATGAGGGTTAAAAAAATTTTTTCTCAAAATATTTTCAACATAACATCTTCCGTTTTTTTTTTTATTTTTTTATATGTCATTCCTCGACATAACTTTGGAAAATAGCATACAATTAGACTGATGCGCGCCTTTATAAAAACTCATATTTTCCAAAGTTAAAGCGGAAATTTCAATTTGAATGCAGATACATTCTTAGGATTGATTTAAAATAACATTACAAAATAAAAAAAAAATTTTATGAGGACCACACTCTTCAAACATTGTTTTTCTTGAAGTTAAGACTGTCTTGAATTAATATTCAAGGATATACAATTAAAATTCAAAGAGAGACATAGTTAAATTGCATTTAAGTTAAAAACATGAAAAGTTACATATAAAGTTAAATAAAGAAAATAGCTCCTTGAATTTTAAGTGCTCAACCTTGAATATTAATTCAAGACATTCATGTGGAAATGGCCATATACATAAATATGTCCCCGAACTTCGGACTTTTTTTATATACTATGTGGGGAAGTATGGTTAGTAAAAAACCCAAAGTTCCAGTTGCATTTTTTCACAATTTATTTTATCAAGTTTTTCTTAACGTAGTTTTAGAAGTAACTAAATCGAAAAAACGTTTCTTTGAGGTTTAATATTTTATATAAGAACTATGCTGATTTTTTGAAAATTAGAGCTTAATAAGTCCTAATTGAGAAATTTCGCCCATTTTAACAGTAAAAAATATTTATCTCCGAATTTCCTTAATTTTTTTATATAAGAAAGTATGGTTAACTAAATCCAAAGTTCCAGCTGCAGCTTCTTACAACTTTTTTTATGAATTTTTTCTATTGCAATATTTGAAGGAAAAATATTTTAATTTCTTCACATATTGCAATCATTTACAATAATTATTGTATCAATTGTAAAAAGCTTACAGTGTATGAGGGGAGGGCTTAAATTCTGAAGAGAGGTAACAGCTAAGGGGTATTTTTTCATCACCCTTGGCATAAAAGATATAAATTCGAATGCTTTTCAACAACAGAAGAGATAAGCTTTCGAAACTGTTTTTCTCTAACAACTTGTAAACTATAACAGATATTGCACAATTCTTAGCATTTTTAAAATCAGCATTGAAAACTGAATGGTAATTGATACCCATTTTGAAGAAAAGGTCTCAACCACATCCCACCTTTTTATGGGAGGTAAGCGTGTCCGTGGACCGATTTTTTTCTTACTAACAAATTTTTGTTGTTTCAACCTAAAAAAGTCTGTGCCAGATTTCAAGAGTCTAGCGCTGTAATTACTATTTATGGCCACCGTTCTATACAAACCCATCCACTATGCGACGGGGTCTGAGAAGTTAGAGGGACTCTTGAAAACGGTATGTATCATTTTTTTTTTCGATAAGAAAAAACTCAATGGAGCGGTTTTGGCTCTCTTACATATCCTTTTTGTCAAAACAACATATTTTTCCCAAATTTGAATAAAAAAATTCACTAAAATAAAGTCCGTTTTCGGGCACTTGTGACACAAATTTTTGAAATGTTCCCACATTTCTGAGTTGTGAACTTTTTTGCAAGTACAATTACAAACAATTAGGTTTGGTTTTCTCCTAATAAGTCTAATTTCCGTACTCTAATTTCTTTATTATTATTTCATATAATAGTTATTACATGAAGGAAAATTTTATTGTTTATGTAAAATTTATAATTTTTTCCGAGTGTCTGTTTAAATTATATGTATGTTTTTTGAAGGCCTACACAAATATTTTCACCTTATATTTTCAGTCCGGTCAGATGCCTCTTATCATGAAAATGTATTCGATTTTCACACTTTGCACTGTTTTTTTTTATTATTTTTTTATATTGCTTTGGCCACAAATTTGCTACAATTTACTATAATGAAAAATAATTGCAACAAATCATCATTTTAACTGTTCAATTTTATTTTGTATTAAGACGCAAAGTCTTTTTATAATTCACTTTTAAACGAAGAAAAATCGTTACAAGCTTGACTGCACTTAACGCGCGCGGCGCACACTTTTTCGCTTCGACTATGCGTCAATTCGCCGCATTTACTGACTGACTGTCAGTGCTGTACTAAGCGCGATCTTCAGCATTTTTGATAACTTATACTAAAAAATTGCTTCACTCGCACTTCAAGTCTGCATTCATCTACGGTCGGCTCTCGCATTTATCTTTTGCAGCTTACCATGATTTATTATTCTCCGTTCTCCGCATTGTAGAGTTTCGCTTGTGTAGCTCAGGTTAGGAGTCACATTTGCATTGTGTCGGCTGTCAATGCACTGTCAGTCAAATTATCTGACAAGCAGTCATGCGAAGATCTTTGAAATTATAATTTTTGCCATCTAGGTCGTTAAAGTTGTGGCATTATTTGTATTATATAAGATCTATTAAAAAATCTCAATGTTATGATTTCGTGCGCCGGAAAATGTTGCATCCTTTGGTTGTTTGGCCTACATACATAAGTACATAATATGTGCTGCTTCTCTCTGGATTTTATTGGCTGTTGTACATTTAATAAAGTACAAATTATTATTCTAAATATTTATTTTAAGTTGGTAATAGACATGAACTTGTGTGAAAAGCATGAGGCAAAAAAACTTGCCTCATATGTTTATTAATGAACAGTGGAAAATACAAATCTTTAGAAGAAATAATTAGCATATATACAACAAAAATTAGACTGATATACTGTACGAAGCATTGAAAAATGGACCCTAAAGAAACCTTGCTGCATGAACGGAATTTCAATGGCACAATTTTCTGATATGAAAAGGGTATTACTGATTACGAGTCATCGCGTGAGTGCTTAAATGTCCTAAACGCCAGAAACATTTTTTTGGGAAAATACTACATTTTTGTGTAGATAAAAATTTAAAAGCAAATATCTCAAACATTAGTATTACCTAACTTAATAACAAATTGTAGCAGATTTAAAAAAATATGTCAAAATTTGGGAATTGTGAATATATAAGATATAGCACAAGAATATAATTTATAAAATTCATTTACCAATTTTTAGCAAAAAAAAAATCATTTTAACAAATACAATATTTGCTTGCAATTAATAATTTAAGTATGGCTGATAATCGAAATAAGCGTCAGGAGCCAGAATCGTGGTGGGCGTGGTTGTGAGAGGCCGACAAAAAAAAAAGTTTATCTCAATAACTCGAAAAGTAGGACACAAGTAGAAAAATATGTTGTTGTCAATGTTGTAGAGATAAAAGCACATCGATTTCATACCCGAAAAATCTTCATACAAATCTTCACCGTTTTAAAGTTTCCAATAAATACTGTAATTTTGATCGAAAATAGTTGTTTTAGGCGGAAAATGCAGTTTACAGATTTGAGCGAGCAATGTTAATTTAAAACATTCAATAATACCGTATTTTTCAAAAATAGAGATGGTCATTAGTAGTTTTAAAACTATGAAAAATGCGTCAAAATTTGTTATACGGAATCTTTTAGGCCATGAAATCGATGTGTTTCCATCTCCTCTTCAACATTGATCTTAACATATTTTTCGACTTGTGGCTTGCTTTCCGAGTTATTGAGCGAAATTTTTTTTTGTCGGCCTCTCAAAATCATGTCCACCAGAACGTGTTATTACGATGCTTAAATAAGTGAAGTTATCCACTTTTTCTATGCTAGATTCGCCAGAAATCTAATCTAATTCATTCAGTGGCTATAAATTTATGGCGATCCTTAGGTTTTCGGTTGTCAAACTTTTTATATGCGTATAACTTAGTAACTACGAGTCTGTAGTCACATGTATGTTACCTAACATACTCTATATGTATAAGAAGTCTGCATGAGTGCACTCGGAACAATCATCATATAAACTTCCAAATGCAATAAACTCGAGCGCTTGAACTTGTGGAACAATTTATTTGCGATTTATTTCCAAGTGCAGCATTCAGCTCTCCTGCTTGGTGTTTCGATTTGTTTTGATTTGTGGTTTTTGTGCACAAGAGCTCGATGGACTCGCAACATGGCGAGTGGCTTGATGGTCGTTTCGAGTGCACTCATGCAGACCTCTAATATGTATGCTTATATCTTTCAATCAAATTTGAATCGTTTTTAAAATTACTCTTTGAAATGAGATCGATAGTTTAATTTTGCAGAAAAGTGTTCAAAAAAGTGTACCAAATTTCATGTTTTAATATTTTCGGAAGCTACGAATACATACTTGGCAATTTTGTTAAAATTTGGTATATCTATATCTACTAAATTGCATTGAAAAAATGCATTTCTCTATTTAGATATTAAAAGGTTGACTCTGACTTGTAGCTACATATCGTTTCCTTAATATAGAAAGGCCCTAACTAACATTTTTTCAAAATCGAGATTTTTATAGATTTCGGTAGGTCACCCACTAATTGACCATTGACAAAAAAAATGTGTGAGCTACGATTGAAAATAAATCAATCACAAGCAAATAAAAAACAGCCATTATTCGCTTTAACTCACTAAAACTATAATTTTTATTAAGTTTTTTCGTTCTCCTGTAAAATATTAAATATGTAAGATGGGGCCTTTCTATATTAAGGTAACGATATGTATGTTCAAGTTCTGTCAAAGAAAATAAGGATATTTTTTAATTTTTTTTTTTTAATGAACAAATTTATGATAAAAATGTGCAAATTGGCAAAATTTTCTTGCATTGCAAGCTTTCCAATCTTTATTTAACTTTTTCAATGCAACATCTTGACATTTGAATCTGGTTGAACATTTTTTGATGTAAATGTGCCCTTCTGAAGAAAACCATTGATTTGACAGTCGATATAGTATGTATGACCTCAAATGTTGATTCTTGTGTTGAGCTTAACTTCACTAAATTGGAATTTATCCCTAGTATTAGTAGTAGTAGTAGTATTGTCTTTCAATATGTGGAATTTTCATCGAATAAACCATAACAAACTTCGATTATAAGTGAGTGAATGAAGCACTTGAATAAATTGAATTTACGTATTTGATTTTGAAATAGCGTTTGGGGTGGTGGTTGTGGTTTCTATTGAATGGACGATGCATTTGTGCCTCGTGTTGGTTTTCTTCTTCTTTGTCAATTGACATATCGTTGTGAATATACAATGTTTGGCCAAAAAAAATTTGCCTTTATTACTCCATTGTTTGCCCACGCAATCAACCGCTGTAATTGGTAAATAAGGCAATACCAGAAGAAGAAAAGACGAAATGCTCTAATTGCCTACCGTGCCGTCTACGGTTGATGCGGTTGCGTTGCCTTGCCAATACGCTATTTGTATCTGCACTCGTCGCACTGAGGTGGCCAGCCATATCTGCAACAACAATAAATTGTACAATTACTTTGTAGTAAACATTAGACAAGAGTTATTTAATTTGTTGTAGCTTTTTTAAGCCTCGTGATCATTGTTGCAAAATACTTGTAAATGTGTTGCAATACCCGCTATAAATTGAGAAACCGCACTAAATTAACCAAAATTTGTTCGAAATCGTTATTTGGCGTTTTAGTGCAGTTAAGCAATTTATTTTTCTTCAACAGATAATGCTCGAACATGCACATCAAATAGGCAGAGCTTGAGCTATATTCATTCATACAATACAATAAACGTAGAAATGTTCTTACTACTCATATTATACAAGCCCGCAAAGCGTTTGGTTATAGCCAGAGCTTAGATCAGGTAGATCCGAAAGTTCGTTTTGAGTTTTTTCCTATAGTCAAAGTTGCGAAAAAAATACTGCTATGAGGCATATTTGGCACAAGGAATTGTTTGACTGAATTGTTTTAATAAAATAGACCTCCATTTTTTAAATTTAACCTTTCGACTAAGATTCAAAAACATAAATAATTTTAGTATACTATGTCTCGGAAAGTATGTATGCTATTGAAATGATCATATTTAAAATTTTAAGACAACATTTATTACTGTCGTCTAATTTTAGGAGATATCTCTATATATGTATGCTTCAAGACAGCTTTTATCACGCCTTTGTGTAAGGATATTTCAAAATCCTGCCGTATGGAAGAAAAATTTAAATCTCATTTAAAATACCACAAGAAAATCTTTATAACCCTAATAGTCTGATCTCTGGGTAAAAATGTATGGGCCTGTGTTATAAACGACTAGCGGTTACTTGGAGACTTAACTTTTTTTAAAAAAAAAAAAAAGACTGAACCCTTTGATACGTGGTGTGTTTGCTTCGAAAGGCGAGACAGAAGAGTGAGAATGAGGTTAACCTTTATTTTGTTATAAAAGTAATTTTAATATTCTTGAGCAACGATAAGAATGAAAACGATCCGAAGCAG
This sequence comes from Tricholauxania praeusta, assembly GCA_949775025.1. Taxonomy (NCBI): domain Eukaryota; kingdom Metazoa; phylum Arthropoda; class Insecta; order Diptera; family Lauxaniidae; genus Tricholauxania; species Tricholauxania praeusta. Next base: position 38,689,886 of record OX459031.1, read on the forward strand.
GTGTTATGCCTTTGAACTTCATCGCACTTCAGTTACTGATGCTTTGCCGTACTTTTTTTTGCCACAGCTGAAAAGCTAAATGGGGTGATATTTTGGTAAGAGCTCGAAAAAACCTGAAAATTAAGGAGAGGAAAAGGGAACATTTGGAAAGAAAGAAAAATTTGGAAATTGTATTACTATAGCTAAACCAGGAATCGATATTGTCACATATGTATATATATTAGGGTGATTCAAATTTTTTTTTTTTGTTTTTTTTTAAGGTGCTGTTGCTTAAAAAGTAAGTTTATGATATGAAGAAAAAGCTCACGAAAATTCAGCTCTGTAACTCAATTTTATAAGGTGGCGCCGGAGCCTGTTAGTTTTACATGTAAATTGTATGGAAAAATTATTTTTTACAAAAAAGGTATCTAAATGAATAGGCGATTAGTGTTGTTATGCTGAAAAGAGTCGTTTTTCGACGTAATTTTTTACGCTGAATCCGAATCTGGCCTCAGAATTGACTCATCATGTCGGAATCCTGAAATATTTGAGGTTAATTACCTGAAACATGATGTTTTTTGTCTACTTTCGAGGCCATGTATAGGATTCAAAGTAAGTTGGTCAGCTTATTTATAACAAAAGCATCATTTAGTACCATCCTTGCCGTTTAAAATAAGCTTTCAAGTGGTGATCTGTGATGCTTACTTGCAAAGTTGCAGCCATTTCAAGGTGACATGAATTTGAAACCCGTTGGTTAATATTGTTGGGTTGCAACCCTTTGTAGGGCATCCAATTCATGTCACTTTAAAATGGCTATAACTTTGCAACGAAACATCACAGATCACCACTTGAAAGCTCATTGTAAAGGGCAAGGATGGTACTAAATGATGCTTTTGTTAAAAATAAGCTGATCAACTTTCTTTGAATCCTATACATGGCCTCGAAAGTAGACAAAAAACATCATGTTTCAGGTAATTAACCTCAAAGATTTCAGGATTCCGACATGATGAGTCAATTCTGAGGCCAGATTCGGATTCAGCGTAAAAAATTACGTCGAAAAACGACTCTTTTCAGCATAACAACACTAATCGCCTATTCATTTAGATACCTTTTTTGTAAAAAATAATTTTTCCATACAATTTACATGTAAAACTAACAGGCTCCGGCGCCACCTTATAAAATTGAGTTACAGAGCTGAATTTTCGTGAACTTTTTCTTCATATCATAAACTTACTTTTTAAGCAACAGCACTTTAAAAAAAACAAAAAAAAAAAAATTTGAATCACCCTAATATATATATTTGACTACTCCTTAACTTCCGATTAAAAGGCTGCTTGTTTTACTTATTACAAAAAAAAAATGTTTCAGGCCTGCTTCTATTGTTATGGCAATAAAGGGTATAATATTTTTGCCCTGCTCAAAAAACAAAACGACCCTTATTAGTTTATTTATTAATTTCCGAAAGATTTTTCAAGATTTACTAACTGAAAACCTTATTTTAATATTTCAGTTTAATAAATTAATAGCAACGCTTTCACTTTATGGTATTTAAACAATTTTTTTTCCTAATTTTAGTTTCCTCGATGACCTTGATCGGTTAGGTGCCAAGGACTACCAACCGACTGAACAGGACATTTTACGCACTCGTGTCAAAACTACTGGAATTGTTGAAGTGCACTTCTCATTTAAAAATCTTAATTTCAAGTAAGTATTTCGGCATTGGCATTTTTATTTGTATATTTTATAATTTTTTCTTTATCTAACTTTCAGACTATTTGATGTTGGTGGGCAACGATCTGAGCGTAAGAAATGGATTCATTGTTTTGAAGATGTTACCGCGATTATTTTCTGCGTTGCAATGTCTGAATATGATCAAGTCCTGCACGAGGATGAAACTACGGTATGCTTTGCATATAATCAGCAATTGTTAAACTCAAACAATACTATATCTATGCTCTCATTTTCTTCTTATAGAACCGCATGCAAGAATCCCTTAAGCTTTTTGACTCTATTTGTAATAATAAATGGTTCACAGATACTTCGATCATTTTGTTCTTAAATAAGAAAGATTTGTTCGAGGAGAAGATACGAAAGAGTCCATTGACAATCTGTTTCCCAGAATATACAGGTAAGTTAAATTTTTGGCGAAGCTTAGCATGGGTCGTCTTCAACATGAAGCTCTTTATTTTTTAAGTGGCATAATCCAAATTTTGAAAAAATAAGTTAAAGCTACGTATATTCTACAAAAAATTTTGATTTTTTCTGCTTTTTGTGTTTTATTTTAAGTTTTTGTTGATTGACTCTGGAAGTATGCCTTAAATCAAAAACTTCATTTAAACTTAACTTTTTTATGAACCAATATTAATTTAATATATAAGAACTAATTAACTCCTAAAACTATGCCACATTTTGTTTTTTAATTTAATTGAGTTTTTGAGAGTTCACTTGACTATAACATCAAACTTATACAGGTTCAGAACAAAGGGGCAAATCCAATATTGATAAGGGGTTCTTTCATTTGTAGAGTATCGCATACAGTAAGGGAAAAAATAAACATTGCAAGTGAACTTGAAGAAAATTGGCTAAAAGTTTTTACACTTTTTTTGGACTTCACATCTTAAAATGTATTTTTTAGTGCATTAATCTTTCTTTAGAGTATATTGACCCTTCACGTGCATAAGAACCCCATATGTTAAGAGTTTTATTTGTATTCTTAACCCATTAACGCCGGCTCCCTTATTCGTGGACATGGAGGATCGAAACTTCGAGGAGGATGCTTTAGGGACACTCGTATTCCGCGCACATAAAATTAGCCCCCTACCCCTACTCATAACCCATGTAGAGGGTGGTGCGTTTTCGCACCCTTCGGCGTCAGTGACAGATGATTTAGATTAGATTTATTTAAAAAGTAGATAATAATTGCGTGTCGGAATATATTGATTCAGAATTTTCGACAAAATATAGAAAAAAAGTCATTAATATTCACTAAGTTGTACGTTATATCTAGTTCCTGGCATAGTATGCAGAGAAGCATTTCGGATGCGATGCCACTTTGTGCTTGACACAATAGTAGATGATGTGAGAAGCACAGTGGCGACAGCGGAAGGATTTCATCTTCTTCTCACTGTTGTGGCCAATGTTATCCAGTCCCAATCGTTTTTGAGAGAATGTGTCTTGAGTTTTTGGACCACGATGATGAGGCACTACTTCACTTTGCGGCAAGGAATCAGTCATAATGTTGCTGAAATCGAATCGACACATCTACCTAAATTCCTTTTTGGAGCTATCGCCGCTAGCCGTTGCGTTTTTGCGCTGGCAACCGGATGACGCTATGCAGCTTCCAGCAGCATCGAGACCATTTGTAATCAATCAAATCAAATGTAATCAAAACCACGAAGAAAAATTCGTTAATTATTCATTGCATTGTCGAAAAGATCAACGCCTCGCATTCGTTTGCTGTATTGATGAATGATGTCTGTCTGCTATACCATTTCTATTTAACGTTGCTTTCTTTCATAACGCCACAAGCGATGTTTTGGTTGGACTTGCAATTAAATAAACAAACCAATCAATGTTGTTCCAACGAATTGTGGACCATCAATTTGTGGGACTGTGTCTGAGCAGAGACAAGTGCAACCACCCCTGTCTTCAAAGCAAATTGATATGGGTACATTGTCGTCATTGTCAGTGTCCGGGTACACAACATACATTCCTGTTATACAACAAATCTCAGGCATACTTTCCAAGGCACCATCAGTTTCAGTAGGTCCAGCATCATCACAGGATATGTGGTCGTCTGGGACATCTTCGGCATCCATCAACTCGTCAATAGCATCCGTCAGCAAAACAACTATATCAGGACCTAATACGTTCGACAATTGTCTTTGGCTTTTGAGGCTCGGTTTTCTCATCGTCAGACCACTCATTTTCATTTCACGAATTAAAAAGACTTCCTTTCTCGAAATCACACTCGAATACGTCGCCATATCTTTCCCCGAAAACACAAACATTCACAATCACAATCGTTAGTACAATTACAACCAACTGACACGCAAAAAACGCACAGCGTACGCAGGTGCATCTTCAAAATTTTCCCTAGTACAAATGTACTCTCTAGCGGCGATGGGTGCGAAAACGCACAACGTGTACCTGTGCATAAACAGTAACATGTAGAAATTTCAAATTATTATTAGATATACATACATAGGCCCAAGGGCTATATTGTATATTCTTTAAACTTTTTTTTGTTCTGTAAAATGGATATTTTTTCACATACCAGCACCTGACGATGCAGTTATCATTAACTAGATGACGTCATATAACTTACCTGTCCAGGATGCATATTTAAGCCCATTCATGCAGAGGCGTCAATTGGGTAGGGCTAGTGGGCATTGGCCCCTCCCCCCAAGGATCTGATATTGTTATTAATAACATCGATTCAATTCAAAATATCATCGATTCGATATTCGCCCCCCCAAGCTTTTGGTGAAATGACACCACTGCATTCATGCATTATCCACATCAAAAGACGACAAAATTTCCTATGAGTTTTCAATTACACCTCTGTTTCGTACCCGTCGGCGTTAATGGGTTAATATGACCCTTTAAACCATTTATAAAAGCCTCGTTAATGGAGTTTGGGTGGCGCTATAACTTAAAATATATTTTTATACTGCTAGAATGGAAACAGGTAAACGTTTAAGTACTAGTAATTACCTTCCACACCATCCGATTTTTTTTTGCAAAAATCGCGTTTTTCACTTCAAAGTGTTCCCAAAAATTGAAAAATCGAAATTTCAAAAAAACCCCCCAGCGTTACCAGGGAAAATCGATTACACTAGGCGACTTTTTTGACATTTTTTTTTTGTTCCATGAACTTTCTTAATTTTTTATGATGTAATTAGGTCCCCTGAGTTCAAAAAAAAATTTGATCGATTTTTCTCACGGTTAGTTTTTTTTTAACTTTTTTTAGTGTATTTTCAGCGTATTTTCAGTTTTTAGGCTATATCTCATCCAAATACAGTCAGCGAAAAAACTATATGTGCGTGCAATATTTTTATATATATTCATCAGGATAAAAAGTTACTGTGGAAATAACGGTAAAAATTAAGTATGCTGAAAGCAAGAACAATTTGCAAAAAAGATTTTGCAATGTTACTTTTGTTTTTTACTTTGAAAAGTGTACCGTTATCAGCAAGTGTTCTATCTCGTAATTTTTTTTATCGAAGGAAATAATTATACGTGCATTGTTCGTTAAAGCGATAAGTTGTTAATTTAAACTCATGATTTGGTTTCAAAAAGTAAAATTTTTGTTTTTAAAAGGTGAAAGAATAAATAAGAGACAAAATAATTTATTTTTTATAAATTATATGAACAAGTCAAATATTTTTATTAGAAAACGTGAAACGTGAAACGGAACATGAATGAATTGATAGATATCATGAAATGGTAGCGAATAATATTGAAATATCTAAAAAAATAACAGGCATAGAAATACCATAGCAAAACTTTTGGAAGACCCTACTAATTTTTTAGAAATTGAAAGGCCTGATCGCAAGCCACTTGTCCACGACAGAGCAAAGTGAGAGATTCGTCGCTTATCTGCTTCAAAAGGTATGAGTGCAGCACAAATAACAGATGAGTTACATCTGAAGGTTTCGGAAAGAAGAGTTCAACAAATTTTAAGTGAAAGCGAACACCTAAGATATGAAAAAAGATTGGCCAAACCGCTGCTTTTAAGCCGGCATAAGATGGCCAGATTGGAATTTGGCGAAACTCACAAATTTTGGACGTTATTTTTTCCGATGAAAGAAAATTCACCTTAGATGGCCTTGATGGTTTACAAATGATTTGGAAAGTTAAAAGGCTTTCACGCCAGATGCGATCAGCACGCAATTTCCAGGGCGGATTGCTTATGTGTTGGGCAGCATTTGTCCAACGTGGAAAGAATCCAATTTGCTTTGTATCCCATAAAATGAATTTTGAATATTAAGTTGAACTTCTTAATTATGTGCTTATAGAGTTTGCTACTGAAAAATATGGTTATAACTGGACGTTTCAGCAAGATACTGCACCGAACCACTCTGAAAAATATACTAATCAGTTTTTCGAAGACAGGAAAATAAGTAGCAGCTCTGAAGTGGTTTGCAGTCCGATGGAAAATTTGTGGGGTATTCTTGCACAAGAAGTTATAAAAATGGAAGGCAATATCACAGCTTAAAAGATCTTAAATGAGCCGTCAAGGACGAATAGGCAAAAATTCTAGGGAATTTTGCCTAGAGACTATTGAACTCCATGCTACTGCGTATGAATACCACTTTGATCAACAAGGGCGTACCCTCAAACTATTAATATAAAGTTAAGCCGTTTTTTTATATGTTAAACAATGGAAATTAATAAAAAATTTGTTTTGCACATATAATTATTTCCTTCGATAAACAAATTACGAGATAGAAAACTGGCTGATAACGGTACACTATTCAAAGTAAATAACAAAAGTATCATTGCAAAATCCTTTCCACAAATCGTTCTTACTTTCTGCATTCTTACTTAATACGTTATTTCCATAATAACTTTTTATCCTGATAAATGTATAAAAATATTGCACGCACATATAGCTTTTTCGCTGACTGTATGAACCGATTTTGCTCAAATAAATTTTGAAAAAAAGGTAATAAAATTTCCCACAACTCTTGAAAAGAAAAAATTTTTATTTACTACAACTTTTCCCTCAAACTTTTTTTGATAGGATGCACAATTTAGCCAGAAATCGTCAAAAACTGTGTTTTACCTCTAAAAATGCACCCCATTCCACCCCGGATAGCTGCTGTCGGTTCGATTTCTTTTGTCCTCTTTTATAAGAGCTTGTTCAACAATATTCAGCTGTCAGAGTGCTGTAACGAATTATTTATTTTTTTTTTCATGTTCACGACTTAGCCTTGAAAACAAACTTTTATTGTATAAAGTTTTGTTAAAACCAGCTTGGACATATGGGATTCAACTTTGAGGTACAACCTGTAATTCAAACTTAGAGATTTTACAGCGGTTTCAGTCAAAAACTTTAAGATCAATAACTAATGCACCATGGTTTGTAACTAACAACTCAATACATAAAGATCTTGACATTCCATTTATAAAAGAAGTTAAAAAATTTAGTACAAAATATCTCGATAGACTAAGCAACCATGTGAACCCTTTAGCAATAACTCTTCTCGATGAAACAGACGAAATTAGAAGACTGAAAAGATTTCATGTTCTTGATCTCCCTTTTAGGCAATAATTACAGGCAGTATTAAGAAATATGTTTATATTTAAAAAAAATACGTATAAGTCAATTCAATGTATATTGTATTGATTTCGTTGGAGATCGATAAATTAAGTTAAGATGAATATTGTTATTATGTTTGCTTATTATTCATAGAATAGATAGCAAATAAAATGATTCTATAAAAAAAAAAAATGATCACGACTAAATCTACTGGACTTAATAGCCTATAAATAAGAAAAAACTGAAAAATTGGTAAAATGAAATTATGAAAATTTATACTAAATTGGCTATAACTTCGGCATTAATGAACGGATTTTCAAAAACTTGGTAGCTAAATTGATGTATTTTAAATATTTATATTTTTAAAGTTATTTTTAATTGGATACAAATTTGAAAAAAATCAACTTTTTCAAATGTGTCAGCTTTTATCTCGTAACCTGTATACTCAAACCAAAACCTGTCGTTACAGAAGTTGTGGGGAATTTATTACCTTTTTTTCGAAATTTATTTGAACAAAATCGGCTTATATTTGGATGAGATATAGCCTAAAAACTGAAAATACAGCAAAAAAATTTAAAAAAAAACTAACCGTGAGAAAAATCTATCCAAAAATCTATCAGACTTAGGGGACCTAATTACATCATAAAAAATTAAGAAATGTCATGGAACATTTTTGGTGTCGCCTAGTGTTATCTAACGAAAAAAATTTTTTTTATTTCTGATGATCCAGTACCGACTTATCGTGTGCACCGCAATTCTACTTTTTTCTGAGACGCTTCCAAATAATTGCTGCCATTGCCGTATATTTCAATATTTATACCTGAACATTTTTCAAAATATTCTTCAAATGTTATACTTTGATCTACCATTGCTTTTAGTAAATAGATTTTAACTGTGTTGTCGAAAAAAGTTCACAAAAATGTGCCTGTTTTTGTACGAATTAACGTTACCCTCCCCTTAATTTCTGGTATCTGCGGCCAAAAAACATGCTATTATTTTATTTAATATGATTTTCTGTCAGCTCTAAATAATAATTAAATTTTCAATTTAGGTGGACAAGAATATGGTGAGGCTGCCGCGTATATTCAAGCTCAATTCGAAGCGAAAAACAAATCAACCTCAAAAGAAATCTACTGCCACATGACGTGCGCCACAGATACCAACAACATCCAATTTGTATTTGATGCTGTCACCGATGTGATCATTGCAAATAACCTGCGAGGTTGCGGTCTTTACTAAAAAGCGCTTCAAAACTACAATAAAAATAACAACAACAAAAGTAGTAATAGCAACAAAAATAGCAACTACCAAACAGCAGGAACACAAATATATGCAACAGCCAATACGAACAAGAACATTGAAATCAACAATAAACATACTACCCTATGTAAAGCTATAGAAGCAACCTCCAATTTCATACTGTATGACAACGGGAAATTTTGGGGTAGAAGAAAAGGGAATCACCCACAAGTCACGCACACATACAACTATTTATTATTCTTTGACATGGCACAAGTTTTAAGCGCTTTAAAGTTTATTTACAACTCTTTTCACTTACACAAAATATACATTTAAAAATTGTCCTAATATTTAACCAAATAACTTAATAATTTATAGGAAAAAAAGAATTTTGAGCATTTACTAACGGAGACTTAGTCTATATAATTTTATGATATAATAATGCAACTTTTTATAGTTTACTTAAAAGAAATGATAAGGTAAAGATGTAAACAAAGCTTAAAAAATTAAGAATAGTGATAAATAAACCTAAAATTCTTCTACATAATCGGTTTTGGGATCATTATTCAAGATCCGTTGCTATTTTTCATAATTGCTTTAATTAAAATTCATATGTAAGCATTTTAAACAAATATATCCAGCCACACAAAAAATGTGTTCTATATTCTTGATCCCTGATCATTGCTGGTGCACTGAACTCAGATTGCAAGTCGAGTTCGCCCCAACTCGAGAAATTTATATACTTCACTTTAAAATTTACTTCAAACTCCGTTTACAGTTTCTAAAATAGTTTCAGCTAAAAAAAAAACGATTGAAGTATAGTAGTAGCTTTATTTATTTTTATTTTTCACCGACATCGAAACTGAAAATGCACGCAATTGTCACAAATTTCTCATCCAAAAATAACAACTTTTTGAGAGTGGTAATTTTTTCCTGATAATTCTATAGCATACTTTCGGTTAGCTAAAACTTCGTAACTCCGTTACTTGAGATTTTTGAACGTGACTAATTGAAAAACTTGTATCGTTTGAAATTATGTGGACGCGTTAATGGCTTCTCGAGAAATACAATGTTCATTTCAAAATAGAGTTATGAAGCTTTCGACTTTAGCTGACTATCTATATATTATTAATGTCTTAATCCTTAGAATATAATTTAAAAATTACTGTCAACTAAAATATTTTTTTTTTTTTTTTGTTGAAAGCATCAGTCTTGGTATAATATAATTGCGGTCAGGAATGTCAGTGGATCTTTGCAAAACATTTAAAACTTTTTTAAAGCTTAAGCCAAAATTTTATTAAAATTGGGAGTCTTTTCCCAAATTGAAAAAATTGGCGTTATGATGTTAAACTCCAAAGTTTTAATTTGAAATTTCTTATTTAAAATTCTAGAAAAAAGTTCAAATTATGAACGTTTTCTTGATATTGCCCTTATGAAAAAACGCATTTAAAAAATTAAATTCAAGTATTTGTTTTTTTTTTGTATTTTGATTAAAACTCTTAGTATAATTTTAAAATAAGAAAACCCTAATATAATTTCAAAGCAGTGCAAAATAATTTGAAAAAAAAACAGTTTATCTAAATATTGTTTCATTTATACGTACATTTCATTAGTTTAATTAGTACATATTCTATTTTGCATTTAGCAAAAAATGCTCAAAAATATGCTTTATATTTTATACGCACATAAGATCTAATCTCAAATGGATATCACTTAAAAAGCACTCAGCTGGTTAATTTCAAAAATATTTTGGAAAATTATGCCCAATTTAGTGTCGGCCATAATTGAAAGTAGCACAAAATTGCGAAGCACATAAAAGTAAGAGTACAAACTTTTAGGTAAAAACAGATAGAAGGCTTATTCCTTTTGTATATGAAATTAATGGTGCTTCCTTGCGCTTAGAGTTCGAAAAAACTGAACAAGCTTATCATTTCCTTTTACCTTGGGTGCTTCAGAATAGAGAATTATAATTTTTCTGATATAACTTTCATATGAATTGAAAAATGTTCATAGTGGCACGAACTTTTGTTTATTAATACTTCCTATGAATTTTTGTTATGTAGTTTTCTGTGACTTTGTTATAAAAAAAACGCACAAATAATATAAAACTCTCGAAAGTTTAAAATAAGTTGACGACTTTAAGTGTCCCCTTTTATATAATAAAATCATTTATATTTATATTATATGTTATATATATTACTTTGTTATGTACATGCCTTAATGTATATTAAAAACTTTATTGTTTATAAACTTATTTTGATTTTACTATAGAAAATATTTATTATTATTTTTTTTTTTTGACTATTTTTAAAATCTCGAATTAAATTTTTGTTTTATTTCTTACCAAGTATCACAATGGGCATTTTATTTGAAAATAGAAGGACCAAACAGCACTTTTTACAAATAAAATTATCCTTTATTTTTAACAACACTACAGTATATTGAAAAAAATATATAATAACTATGGTTGAAACTTTGGTTCGAAACATAGTTATAAGTGTGTGCACAAAATAACTTTTGCTATTACGCTCTTTAATTCTCAATTCCTACGGGTGGTATTATTAATATTTTTTCCATAGATTTTATACGAAGAAAATTTTGTTCAAAATGTAATTTAACAGTAATTAATGAATTTTTCTTAAATCTGCTTTTAATTTCTTGGTGATGATATTTTCAGCTATTTCAAAATAAATAAAAATAACTTATACAGTATTCTAGGAGACATAAATATTATGTATGTCAGTTTAAAGTGTATTTCAAGAAGAGTTGTTTATTTTTTTTTTAATTGTAATTGTATTGCACATTATTCTTATATATTATATTTTTTATGCAGTACACTTTATTTACGCAGAATTAGTTACTGTTAAAAAGAACAGAACCTTGAAGGATTTTGTTTTTTCAAACACTTAAATTTTAACGAAAGCATTTTTAACACTCGCATACACTGATACAGAAATTACAACAAAAGGGATTTACTTTGAAGTAAAAACAAATTGTTTCGATTTAAACATTCCTTCTTGTAAATGTTGATCAAAGCTGAATGTTATAATTTTATTTACGTTTGTTCCGAACTTGTAATCTATTAGATAGAAACAATGCACCGCTCCAACAGTAGACAAACTGTATAAAACGATAAAAATAATAAGACCCCCAAGCTATTGGATTTTGTACAGATTTTATTTTCTAATTTTTTTATATGTTAAGGGCCTACATGCATCTTAAGCTAAAAATTTTGTTTTTATGTATAAATTTTGTACTTCAAATCTAAAATCGGAAATATTTATCAAAAATATCGATAATACTAATAATATATGTACTTTAATCAATGCGATGATTTTTTTCTTCTCAATAGCAAGCTTTGCTGAAATCTTTCCAGATTCTTTATTTTATGGGAAATAAAGTTTTAGTCTTGTTGATGATCTGAGGTATTTTTTGTTAATTTTTCGGAAAATGGCGAATCTTCAAACGTCCTTTACTCAAAATTCGCGATTTTTGCATTACTTAAAGTCAGTACCGTTGAAAAACAAAACGATGAAAAAAAAATTTTTATAATAAATTTTGAAAAACCATTGAAGATGACATAAGTTCTATGGTCAAACAAATTGTAAATCCGTCAGTTTGGATAACTTTGAACTGATTTGGCTAACTTCTTAAAAGGTGTATGTAGCACCCTTAGTTAATTTAAAATTTCCTATGGTATAAAAAAAAATTAATTTTATTATTTTCGAAATCCTTTAATGCACAGTATTCTTTTAAAGCATTTGTAAACAGCTTCAAATTTTAAAATGTAATACATACCAACGTACATGCATATATAAATGGATGCACAGACTAGTAACCATTACAAAATGCGTCACTTCGGGAGCTGAGCTTCAGACACAGACAAATGAGAAAATTTCACGAAATTTAACACACTATACAGAGTTTCATATGGTTTTTCGTTTTTGGCATTTGTCTTTTTATTGCATGGCGTAAGATTTTGTTACTTCGAGCAGATCTCTCGAAAGTTTGGAACGAGTTGGGCATCTTATATCAAAATAACGTTGGTAGTATCTAATTATAAATGAAATTTTCTTAACAAATCGAAAATAATATTAAAAGTTAAATTTATATATGTTATTCCTAAGGCAACAAAATTTGAGTGACGCATTTAAATATGGTAGTTTTGCTTGTATTTAATTAATCCTTGCATTTTCCAAAAAAAAAAAAAACAAAACAATTATGTTCTAAGCAAAATATTTATATTAAATTAAAACTATCTTACTTCTCAAATTTCACTCACATATTATTGCTGTAAAAATTATGAGTTATTTTAGTTAAGGGAAAACAACCACAATTAGTTACGAAAATAGCAGATTTCTTAAAGGAATAAATAAATCAATATAGCACAATTCTTATTTAATGCAAATAACAAAATTAATTTTGTGTGGCGTACAAAAAATTAACGCAAACTTTATCTGAGTTGTTATCGAATTTATCATGTTCTTAATTTTTTCTTAAAATTGTGCTAACTTAACAAATACAAAATAACACGATTCTCTATTCAAAACCACAGTCACTTTTCGCTTTTACTCAACAAAAAGAAACTTTGTATTTAAAATGCAAAACAAAACATTGACCATTTTACAAGTTGAATACAGAAAAGTAAAAGAGTATAATTGTAATTATATTTATTAAAAAAAGAAATTATTAAACATTTACATTTACGCAAAAGAAAAAACATTTAAGCTAAAAAATTAAAACAAAACAAAAAATCTTTAAATAACTATTGTAATTTATAAAAGTTATAATTATGTAATAATATAACAGAAAAAATACTAAGAGTACATTTAATTTACATACTATAAAACTACATACATATATATTTTTTTCATATAAAATAATTTTTGAATTTTCTTTATTAATTAATTGCTATTACTATACAAACTCAACGATACAATAAGAGAAGAGTAAAAGTAAAAACTAAAACAAAAAAAAAATAAACAAAATTCAAACGATAAGAATAACTAAACCAAATATTTTTAATAACTATAAAAAAAGTAAATATTAAAAATATGAAAATCGTTTGAGATTAAAAACAATAAAAACTGAAACAACCGCATTTTCTGTCTCTTTTACATCATACATATACATACGAGTACATTCAAATATAACTACGAGTGTAAGTTAGTAAAACAGAATAAATAGCGTTAAATAAGAAACGAAAAAGAAAACTTTCATTAAGGGTAATGTCGCCAAGTTCTATATAATAGTTCCCATATACTATTTAGCTGCCATTCATGAAACCATCATCTTACTAAAAAGCATGCCAAACTATTGAATCGGACTTGAGTTATCAGATTCGAGAGCATAGCAAAAGATTTTTGTTACTTTTACGCCATGGTAAACAGAACTGATCTAAATAAAAGTCTGCCCATAAAATTTAATTAAAAGATTTCAATTTTTGTTTTAACTATTGCAATTTTCACTCGGATACAATTCAGTACCCAATTTGTGTCAGCTTTCATATTATGCTTCATATTAGTATGTAGCATTAATGATAATGGTGTACGCACTTTAAGGCATTACCCTTTAAGGATACTATAAAGTGATGAATACTTTACAGTTTCACCAAATCTAAATAAATGAATCTAATGAAGATAAATTCCTTCAAAAACAAAAGCATTTAAAATTTCATAAAAGTAAAATTTTTGAATTTGCTCTTTTTTACTACCAATCAAGATGATTCTAAATAACTTTTTGCAAAAAAGTAATTTTTTTGTTATATGCAATAATTTTAAAACAAATGTGTAAAAGAACTTTATTTAATTTTTTTGTTCGCTCCTTTGTTTTAACCATAGTTTGATTTCATTAATACAAAATCCAACTCTTATCTTACAAAGTTTGAATACCGTAAGTAAAACCAAGTTTAGTATTAAGGAAAATTAAAATCGTTCTAGTCTACTTTGTACTATGTATACTTTTTTCTTTTATTGTGCATTTTATCCGCATATTTAAAATATTGCATTTCATAACATGAAAAAAAGAACATTTATCTCACTTCCTTTATACATTCTCTATTATCACTTCAACACAACAACCACAAAACTAATGAACATTTTTTTTAACAAAATACCAGTATATCAATTTTAAGAACTTTAAAAATAAATAAAAAATTGAAATAAGAAAAACAATTTAATGAGATCTAAACAAAATATGTGTTAATATTGAGATACATAAAAAACAAAAACAACCATAAAAGAAAAAAACGTTTTGAAACCAAAGAAAAAACCACTTAAATTATTGATGATAAATGAAAAAAAAACCAAAATACAAAATTTAATAAAACCTTATATTATTAATAATTTAAAATAAAATTTAAAACCATGTTTGTATGTAAAAGAAAAATCACATGTGTTAGATCATCTTAATAAATATAATAATAAAGAAATAAATGAGTCCAACTGCTTTATTTTTTAATGAAACGATGAAGGAGACTCTTAGAATCATCTTCAGACAAACTGAACTGAAACTTTATCGTTGTATGGTAAACACAACTAGCATACAAAACCATAGCTCAACCGACAGCTTTAAGGACTAAAGTCCATCGTATCTAAAACTTCTTTCATTTTAATCTTTTTACAATCTACTAATTAGCCAGAAAAAAAAGTTAATTTTCTTAGATTTTTGTATACAAAATCCGTAACATTGAGGCCGTTTAAGAAAAAAATAGGAACTGATGGTCATAAAACATTTATAAAGGATTTTCCAATACGGATGGGTCTATGATTTAAAATTAAGTAAAATAAGTTATGTAGAAGACATCAACGACTTTTTTGTTTTATTTGAAAGGCCTATTAATGACATTAGCTGCGTTTCCGTATAATAATGCATTAGTGAAATTTACAGGTTTTTACAGCATTTAGTCCAAACAACGTTCCTGTACTTGAAAAACCTGTAAGTGAGAATGGAAATGAGAGAGTAATCTATGTTCTCTCTTTGTAAGAAGTTACAGGTTTTAGTCCGAAGAATTTTTGCGGGTGAATTCATGAAAAATGTCAAACTATCAGAACTAAAAAAATGTTTTTTGTTTTTTTGCGTCAAAAGGCCGTCGCTGCTTTGCTAGGTGGCGCGCATTCGAGAGGTCAATTTTCTATAGCTCTAGCGGTAAGGTAAGAAGTTAGTTAGGGGAAATTTTTGTGTAGAAATCAAAAAATGAATAGACCACGTAACAGAATTAATGTAGAACCAATAGAAATGGTCGATGATAATTTATTGTTTTTTGAGGATGCATTTAATGTAATTTTAAAGGTGAGATGTGGTAAATGAAACTAAATAATAGTTTCCTTGGAGAAAGACGTTGTCGGTAAAATTCTTCTTCTCTAATACTTATTGGGAACGGTCAAATTTCGACCACATGCGATACTAGTTATATTAAATTCGTGATACTTTCAAATTTATGATTACTCTTATTGTTGAACCTTTAAGTGGTTCTATCTTTTTTAAAAATAGGCAAAAGTATCACCGCGCCTATTTTTTCATATGATGTGATTTTTGGTTAGCTCGCGATATTTTGATTGTTGGATAGTGTTACTAAAGATTTGTTTTTAAATCAAAATAAAAATAATAAACTCCAACATATTTTAAATATACAATCATTATAGTTTTTATATATTACAATAATCTCACTTTCAAACTATGAGATTACTCGCATTTGAATCTTCTGTTCGTCTCCAATTTAACTCGCTTTAATATATTCTGTTGGGTGCAAAGTATAATTATTTTATTAACTCACATTTGGATCTTCTTACTCTTCCAGAAGAGTCGCTTTCAGAGTAACAAATTCTTTCGACACGCGATGTGGGGATCAGAAAAGGATAATCGCGAACGACAAATTTCTCGTATACTGGATTCGTATTCTGATCTTCTGCAATTGAAAATGCTGCTTGGAATATTTGACAAATAGACAACTTTTTATACCCTACACCGAGGGTATATTCACTTTGTCCATCCGTTTGTAACACATAGAAGGAGGCGTGGCAGGTATGGAAAAGTATATATATTCTTGATCAGCGTCACCACCTGAGTTGATTTAGCGATGTCCGTCTGTCTGTCTGTCTGTCTGTCTGTCCGTCTGTCTGTCTGTCTGTTGAAATCAGGCTTATGGGAAAACCAAGATAGCTAATGGAATGAAACTTTCACACACAGGTCACATCTTCTTGCAGGCATCTTGCTATTGAAAATGGGCGAAATCGGTTAACTGACACGCCTACCGCCCATACCCTATGTATATGTACCCAGGTCAATTTTGAAAAAAGTTGCAGCGATTTTGATGAAAATTGTTGATTTGATGCACATGTAAACAAGATTAGGATTAGGTTAGGTTAAAAGTTTTCAAAGCTTCCTACAGGGGCGTGAGACAGCCCTAAATTTTAACCTTTATACCACCATATCTCGTAAGCCGTGCAAGATATTGTTATGAAATTTGGTAAACGGATACATATCAAATATATCTTGAGTAGAGATAAAAGTGGGCGGAATTAAAAAAGTGGGCGTGGCACTTTTCAACTGCTAAAAATTTTGATTCCATATATCTCAAAACTGGCACAAACGATTTTCATAAAAATCTTGGAGATGATGCCGCTGAAAGCTGTCATCAATACAAGCTCAGCTTCTTTATTGAAAAATCTCGTTGAAGGGCGTGGCACCGCCCACAATATTAATAAACGTTATATTAAGAGAACGAACAACGTAATCGTGATGAAATTTAATGAGGTAGATATACTTGCTATAAGGTCTTTTATTACAAAAATTTGGTACAATAGTACCTGGGGGCGTGGCACCTCCCATATTAGCAAAAACTGTTTATTGTTATAAATAGTGTACTAAGAGAGTAATCTTCATAAAATTTGGTGTTTAGATGTCAGTTACTATAGGCTTTAAAAATAAATTAGTTTTGACGCGATTGCATCAGTGGGCGTGGCACCTCCCATGTTAACATAAATTTGAAAGCGCTGTTTTAAGTAAACTATTGCAGCAATTTCTATGAAATTTAATGAAAATGGTTCAGTTGCTATAGAGTATATCTGAATCAAAAGTGGCTGAAATAGCACCGGTGGGCGTGGCACCTCCTATACAAATAAAATACGGTAAGTGGCATATTTATCGAAATAAGTGAGCAATCATACTAAAATTTGGAGTAAGGGGTTTGCTTATGAAAAGCCATCGATCTAACAGAAACGATGTCATTTTGGTATCACAAAGCTCAATAGAAAAAATTGCGTCATTGTGACTTGAAATATTATTATTTTTCAGAAGTTCAATTTCATTAAATTTGAAATAGTTTGTGTGAAAAACTTAAAAAATAAAGAAAAATCAGCAACTAAAATAAAACAAATTGTATCTATCAAATAAAATAAGAGAACAGCTAGCGATTGTTTTCCCATTCACAGTCGACTAACATTCTACTAATTGATAAACACAATACCAAACAAAATCGCTGATAGAAAAATAGCGTTTTTCTATTGTAAATCGACAACCGCAATAGGGGCCTTAGTTTTTAGTTATTTATATTCTGAACACTTTTTGGGTATTTTTTATAGCTGAAAGACAAATCGCAAGTTTTTTCTGGGACAGTCCTTAAATTAAAAAATTCAAATCAAAAAATGACGCCTAAATTCCTTTTGTCGAAATTTGTTGTTATCGACATTGGGCGCTATGACATGTTATATTAAACTGATTTTACTTCTCATATTTTCCATTACAGAACAAGTTTCCTAGATATAAATGTGTCCGAAAACAGTTGTTTCAAAATAAATTATTTTTATACAAGGGAAAATTATATTAATTTCCATTGCAATATATATTTCAATGACGTATGGTAGAAAAATGTGCTTATAAATTCTGAAACAAAAATTTTAAATTCCATCTAGTTTAAAAGTTAGATAGAAAAAGATTGTCGTCAGAAATCAGTTTTCTGCTAACCGTACAAAGTTGTGTTTTTACTGGGTACGACATTTTATGCTAAGTTGTGTATAACATGGCTATTATAGAATTTTTAACTTTTAATCGTTAAAGGCCTATTGAGGTCTATTCTATTTAAACAAAAAAATTTTTTATAAATTCCTTATTGACCACAAACTTTTCAAAAAATAAAAAAAAACTACACTAACTAAAGTGGTGTACAGAATTTTCCGTACCTGCAAATTCTCTTTCGTTCTGTTCGTTAGCTTATATTATGCTTTGACTCTACGTTTGTGTGGTGGATCGACGTAGTAACTGCTATGATATTCACAAGCAGAAAGAAATTCTAGTTTTCGTGTGTAAACGCAAAACAAATCCACAAAAGGGAATGGACAAGAATTTCTTCTTTGATAAGTACAAAAAGAGTCACATGTGATGAATCGGTCAGTTGCTGTTGGCTTTCTATATACTGCAAACTGAAGTTTATTATTAACTCGTTTGATTTCCAAATCTAGAAACGATAACGTGTGGTCAAATTCACTTTCTTGTTCTAATGTGAAACTGATGCTTTGGAAACGTTTATTAAGCATTTCTAAGGTGTTTTTTAGCTCGTGCCTTTTTACAACAACTAAACCAAACACGTGGTAAGAGCCCTTCCTTATGAAGGTCCGTCTCAAATTTGCTCATAAATCCTTCTGCAACAAAAGGTGACAGGTTATTGGCCATACTACAACCAAGATTACTCAAATAAACAGTGTCTCTGAATTTGAAACAATTGTGTTTCATGCAATTTTTGATGGCTTCAGTGTTCAAATTTTTATTGTTGAGGTGTTCTTTAATAGCAACGGAAGCTTCTTTTATCGGTATGCTTGGACAAAGAGAAGTGACATCAAAAGAAACCATGATTTCGTCGTCATACAAGTCCACATCTTTTAGTTTCTCAACAAATTTAAAAGCATTTTTTACGGAGTAACCTTCGAAATCACCGTACTGTTTTAGATGTGAAACCAACCATTTACTGATTTTTGCAAATGGAGAATTAACAAACGACACAATTTTCCTCATCTTGTCACCTTGTTTGTGAACTTTTGGAAGACCATACATGAGTGGGACATGCGGATTCGAGACTTTCAGTTTAAACTTGTTGACACCGAAAACTTTGTTGAGGGCATTAATGGAGGTTTTAACGTCTTTGATCATGTTGGTCAGCGATGATTTTTTACATACAACGAAATTGTCTTCCTGAATGAACTGGATTTTTAGAATTTTTTGAATATTTTCACACGGCGATTTCTCAGTCAACCGTAATGAATGTTGTTTTTGTGTCTTTAGCAAAGTTGTAGGTATTGAATAAGAGGAAAAAATGCAAAACAAATTTTCCAGAAAAAACTGCATTCTTTCGATTTATATGGCAAAAGGTCGAAAAAAATTCAATTTTTTTCATTTTTTTCCCAAAAACTCGCAAATTAGTGATTTTTTCTACTCTCTCTCATTAACCATTTTAAAGCTGGCATCAAATTAGACAAAATAAGAAAAAAATTCAGAACAAACTTACCCGAAAAAAGTTCATTTTTTCGACTTATAGGGCAAAATGTAGAAAAAAATTCATTTTTTTTTAATTTTTTCCCCTATAAATCGCAAATTATTCATTTTTTCTGCTTTCTTCATTGGTAATTTTGCAGCCACCATCAAATAAGACAAATTTTGTCAACATCGCAATATTTTTCCTACTGGGGATATTTCGAAATGACATCACACCATTGTGTTGAATAGAAATGCCGTATGGTTGCGTCATTTGTTTATCAAGCGTGTTTTGTGCAACGAGACAATAATAAATAACAGTGAATAACTCTTTAAAAAACATTAAAATTTCAATATGCAAAATATCAAGTGCCCAGGTAAGGTTAGGTTAGAGTGGCGGCTTAGCATACAAGCAAAGCACATAAATAGCACTGATGTGCCGTTTTAAAACCACATACGTGATCCTACAAAACTAGCAAGAAGATTGTTAATAGATTTTAATTAAGGACCTTAGTAAGAATAAAAACTATATCCAGTTAGTCCTGTTGAGGTAGTTAAGCAGCGAGCTGATATCAGTTTCGGCCAGTTCGCTGAGGTTGTTAAAGAAAGCTTGTCCTAGATATTTGAGCCTGATTCTGGCAAGGGCCGGACAGATGCAGAGAAAGTGTTCAACAGATTCTTTCTCGTTTACATTCAGACAACTACGGCAGTAAGGGTTGAATGGGATACCTAATTTCTCAGCAAAGGTGCCGATAGTCCAGTGTCCAGTGCAAGTCGCGGTGATTCTCGCGATATCTTTGCGGCTCTTGGACAATAGGTCAGTGGTTTTTGCCTTATTATATGATGGCCAAATCGCTCTGGATGTCCTGCAGGTTTGCAAAGATCTCCAGTTCTTTGCTGCCTCCGAAAGAAAGAGCGAGAAGACCTTTTTCTTAACTATACTGATTGAAGTGTACACGGGCTCTGGGGCTCCAGTTTCATCGAGGGAGGAACCGTGCCTTGCTAATTCGTCAGCCTTTTCATTACCTTCAATGTTCCTATGGCCTGGAACCCATATGAGGGTTATGTCAAGCTGACGCTCTAGCCTAGCTAATTCGCTCCTACATAGTGCTACTAATTTAGATTTCATCAACTCCGAGTTTAGAGCCTTAATGGCAGCCTGGCTATTGGAGAAGATTGCTAGCGTTCCCATATTAAGTAGTATTGCCCACTAGCTTGCAGGCTGCTAAAATAGCAAAGACTTCTGCTTGGAAAACGCTAGCTGAGTTCGGTAAGCGGAAAGATTTAGAAACTTCTGGGTCTTGTTAGTAGACCCCCGCACGCACACCACAGTCCATCTTTGACCCATCGGTGTATATGTATAGTGGTTTCAAAACTTAAGTCGATAGTGCCCTCCTCCCATTGAAACCTCTCCGGAATCCTCACCTCAAAATTTTTCTCGAAGTTGAGAGTAGGGCAGATGTAGTCGGTTGGGAGATTAGCCAATTCACTTGACAGTGTGTCGATGATGGAGCAGTGCCCGTATTTCTTTGCTACCCAAGAACCAGCTTCTCTAAATCGGATCGCACTGCAGGACGCTGTTGCTTTGATGAAGATATAAGGGGGCACTAGGTGTAGGAGAACGTTGAGGGCTTCTGTGGGGCAAGATCTCATTGCTCCCGTCACACCTACACAGGCAGTCCTTTGTACTCTAGCGAGCTTTTTTTGGTTGTAGCCCTTGCTAATGGCTGGCCACCATACTAAGCAGCCGTAGCTTAGGATCGGGCGCACAACGGCTGTGTACATCCAAAGTACCATTTTTGGTTGCAGACCCCATTTTTTACTAAAGGTTTTTTTACAGGCATAGAAAGCTACACACGCTTTTTTTGCTCTATGTTCGATGTTATCTTTCCAATTGAGTTTTGGATCTAGTATGACTCCTAGATATTTAGCTTTTTTGGAAAGTGTAAGTGTTTGTCCTACAAACCGGGGTAGGTTAAATGGTGGTATTTTGGTTTTTGTGGTGAACAACATCAGTTCGGTTTTTGCTGGATTTACCCCCAGGCCACACCCGGTTGCCCAGGAGCAAAGCTGAACTAAAGCTCCCTCCATGATATAGCTTATCACGTCGGGGAACAGCCCTGATACTAGCACGACCACATCATCCGCTTACGCAATGGCCTTCACCCCGTTTTTGTTAAGTTGTATGAGGACAGTATTTATTACAGCCAGCCAGAGCAGGGGGGATAGTACACCGCCCTGAGATGTGCCCCTATTTACCTGCAGTGTTACTTGACTGCTGCCCATGTTGGCCTTAATTATTCTGGTTTTCAGCATTGCTACTATCCAGGCGATAATATAACCTTCCAGCCCCAGCCCGGAGAGGGCGGTCTGGATAGCTTCAGTACGTACGTTGTTAAAAGCTCCTTCAATATCAAGAAAAGCTGCAAGTGTGAATTGACGAAAGTATAAAGACCTCTCAATCGTACGAACAACCTCATGGAGAGCAGTTTCTGTTGATCTTCCTTTAAGGTACACATGTTGTGAGGTGTATAGGGAATTAATGTCTATTGCTTCTCTGATATAAACGTCTATAATTCTTTCAAATGTTTTTTGTACGAAGGAGGACAGACTGATTGCCCTTAAGTCCTTGACAGATTCATGACCACTTCTGCCCACCTTTGGAATGAAAACTACCCTTACTTTCCTCCAACTAGCAGGAATATAGTTTAGGGTAATACTTGCTCTAAAAATATTATAGAGCAATGAAGTCACCGTGCTCTGCATCTTCTGCAGCATTATTGGTAAAATACCGTCTGGTCCTGGGGACTTGAAGGGCGAGAAACTGTTTATTGACCATAATATTCTATGCTCGGTTATTAGGGAATTGAGGGATTCTGGCGCGATATTGTCAATTATATTTGAACCCGTAGGTAATTCGTGAACATTTTGCTGCCAGGAAAGTGATTTGTTGTAAGAAGTTCTAGTGCTTCTTGTGTGGACTCTGTCCATATACCGTCTGATTTCTTGACGAACGATGGACTAGAGTATTCTTTGGACAGGATTCTACTAAGCTTAGCCGAATCCTTAATGTTATCTATAGACTGACAAAAATTTATCCAAGATTGCTTTTTTGCAACTCTAATGGTTTTTTTGTACACCTTAAAACTTTCCCTGTAGGGCTGCCATGATTTCTGAAAATGGCATTGATTAAAAATCTTTCTAGTAGCCTTCCTTAGCTCACTTAGATTTTTATTCCACCAGTACGGATATTTTTTCCTAGAATGAGTAATAGGACAAGAGGCCTTGAAAGCTACTTGCATGGCGCCTTCAAGTGAACTAACATGTGACTCTAGGTCAACAAGAGTATTAATGCTTTTATGAGGTAAGTAGTTTTCTAATTTTTGACTTGACTATCTTGTCAAATAAAACCCAGTTGGTGTTCTTGATATTTCTGAAAAGTGGAGGGTCCTCTATTCTAAAATTTACTTTGAAAAGTATCAGCCTATGATCCGAAAAGGAGATATCAGGCAATACTTTCTCCACTCTGAACTCAACGTTATCAGATATAAGTGTTATATCAAGGACTTCTTCCCAACCCGCAAAATTTTCCGAGCTCGGAAAAATAAAGGTAGGAGTGTTTCCCTTGTTACATATGGACATGTTGGAGTTTATAATAAAATCGAAAAAAGACTCACCACGATTATTGATATGCTTACTGCCCCATAGCGTGTGCCTTGCATTGGCGTCGCATCCCATGAGAATGTTGTTGGATAGCCTCGAGGCTATCTGCTGCACCTCCTCTGGTGGTGCATCTCGATCGTGAGCACAGTAAGCAGATGCTATATAAATTTCGGCCCCGTCCCCGTTCTCGACTTTAACGACTGTCAGGTCCGACGAGCTAAGATTGGGGCAAAGAAAAGTTTTTATGTGTTTTTTAGCTACTATACCATTGACTCGCTTGTAGAAAAGGGTGTAATTTTTGTCGCCCAGTCCTTTAACATCCAAGCCATGGACCTATGGTTCCTGGACGATGCCGATGTCGACATTTTCCTCTCTGAGGAAAATGGAAAAATTATCCGAGGCGCACTTCGAGTGCCTCAGATTAATTCGGGCGACCTTTATCATCGAGATCGACCACTGGCTCGCCTTTGTCGATATTCATGACATCCATCAACTTGTTGGCGTCATCAATCTCGTCATTTTAGTCATCGATGCTCTAGGGACGGAAAATTTTCATTTTGGCGAATCTGACACCAAAGCGAAGCCTGTTATCGAGCTTTTCAAGTGCCCCAAGGCACTCGTCATTTATTAGCAGCAAAGCAGACGTGCTATTGCCCTGTGGTTCTTCCATCTTCATGACGGACCAGTCATCCATAGGAACTCCAGGGTTCTGAAGACGCAGACATTGCAACAGCTTTGCATTGTCTAGCACCATTTGAGGCAACCAAATGCGAGCACGAGGCCTCCTTGGAATTTCCTTTGCAGGGATTAGTTTGATCTTCAAACCATCCCATGCGTCACTAATCTTAGCGACGCACTGGCTCAGAAATTTTTTGGAGAACTCATCCTCACACCTGATCAACCTACACCCATGAAGAACCGCCGAACTATCGAAGCAGGGTAGCGGTCCACTTTGCTTGCAGAAAAGGTACTCCATTACCAATTCAGAGAGCTTGGCCTCGATCTCGACCCACTTGTCGAGAGCTTTTTTTCCGCTGCGTATCAAGTGCCCAAGAATAGATGATTTTTATTACGTTTGTGGTCGTATAGTGCCAAAAATAAACAATGAGAACCGAAAAAACCTGTTCACAGAGGAATTCAGAACAGCATATCGTCATTACTTCGATGAACCAGATTTAAGTGGTGAAGATTTTACTCCGAACACAGTGTGCAAAAGTTGCTATAATACTCTTGTGGGTTGGATACATGCGAAAAATAAACAGTTTCCATTTGCAAAGCCAGTAATTTGGATGAAAGACCCAACCGGGCATGATGAAACCAGGTGTTACGCATGCATTAATTTTGGTGCTGGATTGAACAGATCAAAGTTGAAAACAAAAGTATATATTCCCGCTTTTACTGCCGCACTTCCAGTGCTACGCCCTGATGGTATCGAACCACCTAAACCTCCGTGTCCGGATAGAGCTTCACAGCCAACAACAACTAATTTCACCAATCCGACCGATATACATGATATTGATTGGACACCCGATTTTGATAATAATGCCCCACAACCGCTAGTACAAAACGAAATGGATTACGTTGCGGCTAAATTGGGATTATCGCAACGGAATTCAGAATGGTTGACTTAATTTTTGAAGCGCAGAAAACTCACGCAGCAAAACGTTAGCGCCACATCATATCGAAAACGCCAAGCTGATTTTCAGAAATTTTATACGGTTAACGATGAAAAAATGTTCACTTACTGCAATAACATCAATGGTTTAGTAACTAAATTGGGAATGGAATATCACGCTGATGAGTGGCGATTATTCATTGATGGTTCTACTTCAAGTTTGAAAGCCTTATTATTGCACATAACAAACAAAAAACCATCCATTCCATTAGGTTTCGGCATAAATATGAAAGAAACGTATGAAACATTGAAGGAAATAATGGAGAAAATCAAATATAAAGAACATAAATGGAAGATCTGTTGTGACCTAAAAGTTATAAACATATTGCAAGGTGTTCCAAAATACTTTTGCTTCCTTTGTAATTGGGATTCACGGTACAAGGAGAATCAATATCATTGTAGAAATTGGATGCTAAGAACTCTCGAAAACCAACAACAATTAAGATTACGCAATGATCCAATAATACAGGATATTACTGATATATTGCTGCCACCGCTCCATATAAAATTGGGAATCTGTGGGAAATTCGTCGAAGTGGTAGTCAATGATGTTGTTGGTGCTTTTGAATGTTTGAAAACCATCTTTCCTAAACTCAGCGATGCTAAAATTAAAGCTGGTACGTATTGTTAACTATTTAAATATTTCCATATCTATATTTGTTCACTTCGTTCTATTCAGATTTCTAATAAATATTTTGCAAATGCTTTTTTTTATTTTGAACAGTTACACTCAATGGACCGGATATACGAAAATTAATCAAAAGCGAAGCATTCACGAACATACTAACAAACAATCACCATGGTGCCTGGATCGCATTAAAAGAAGAAGTAATCGAGGGCGTTTTAGGCAAGAATCGTGTACAGCCAGACGAGATAAAGAAAAAAGTTGCTGATTTACTATATTTTTTCGAAAAAATCGGTTCATCCATGACGTTAAAACTACACTTTTTACATTTTCACCTCGATGACTTCTTGCGACAATTGCCAGAAGAATCCGATGAAATGGGAGAGCGCTTCCATCAAGTCACCATGCCAATGGAAAAGCGTTTCAAGGGTAAAAAACCCACTCGGCATAAAACGTTTCCGAAAGTTTTAGAAATATTTCGTAACGTTGCAGAAACGCTTCATTTGAAACGTTGCAAATGAAATGTTACAGAAATCTTTCTGATACATTTCAAATGTTATGTTACGGTTGCAATCCTTCTGAAGCGTTTCTGAAAGGTTTCAGATGAAACGTTTCCTGAATTTTTTCAACTTTTGCGAGTTTTTGGGAAAAAAATTAAAAAAATTGAATTTTTTTCGACCTTTTGCCATATAAATCGAAAAAATGCAGTTTTTTCGGGAAAGTTTGTTTTGCATTTTTTTTTCTCTTATTCAATACCTACAACTTTGCTAAAGACACAAAAACAATATTCATTATTTTTAGTCTTTGTTTTTCATAATAAACACCCCTGATGAAGCCTAAAACCGATTAGCGAAACGTTGGGAAAAAATTAAATAAATTTGTTTTATTTACATTGAAATATTATTGACCCAAAAGCCCGAATCACATCAACATTCATTACGGTTGACTGAGAACTTGCCGTGTGAAAATATTCAAAAAATTCTAAAAAACGATTTTTTTTCACAAAATCAGAAAATCCTTATATGAGCCAACTTGACAAAAGTAATAATGCAGAGAAGTTCTAGTTTTTACTTGTAAGTTACTTGAAAGTACTTGTACTTTCACCGGCAATTCTCAAAAATGATTCCAAAAACAATGATCTGAAAAATGTTGCACTGTGTAAGGAATTTATAAAAAAATGTTTTTGTTTAAACATTGCTATTGTTGAACGTAATGAATTTTCTTCAATTCAATTCTTTCCAATTTTAAATCAAAAATGTCACATCCAAATATTTTTTTTAATATGTAATTTATGTTTGCTGAATTTAAAGACCAGTACCTTATAAAATTTTATAAATCCAAAAAGAGAAAAAGCATTGAGTCTTAAATAAATATTTTATTCAAATTTATAGTAGTATCAACAAAAATTTTGTGTTAAATCAAGAAAATAGTACTATAAATATAAACAACATATTAAATGGGCTCACCTATTTGGAAACAACAAAAAAAATAAAAAATAAAGCCTAAAGTACATATTCCAAACGTTGGGTGGAGAAATGATATATAATTTGTTTTATTTACATTAAAGATAATTGTAACCCAAGACATATTTCCTCAAATTCAAATCTAACCCAATTTTAGGCATTTTCATACATTTCTAAGTCATGGGCTTTTGAGATATTATCCTCTAAACAAGAGTGCAATCACGAACAAGATTTTGCTTTCAAAAAAAAAAAACAATTAAAATCATCAATTGAAACAATTTATATATATACGAGAACAAGAACAATAGTGCCATTGTTAGCAAAGATTTCAATAAATAGCATGTGATATTTTGTTTTATTACTACAATATACAATATTAAATTATTATTTTGTAAAATTCATAGAACACCTTATATGTTAATTTTATTAAAAAGATAAATTTGCAAAATAACATAAATTAATCAAGTATTTTTTTCTTTGATTTTGGAGTTGAAATTGTTTTTAATTCTACTCTTCTTGGTGTTTTAATAGCAGAATCCGATTGCGACTGTTTTGGAGTATTAGGTGCAGTTTTACAAGAAGGAATTTCATCTTTGTTTTCCTTCTTTGTTTCAAAAATTTGACAATTTATTTGCAACTGTTTTGATGAGCTGGGGTCACAGTCTGTTTCTATTTCCTCTTTTGATTCGATACTTTGATTATTTTCAATGTTCTTCTCCATTTGAATTGCATCCTCAGTAGTGTCTTCATAAACTAAGCGAATATCTTCAGTTCGATCAGTTGTATTTTCAATCGCAAATGGAACAACTGCTGCCTTATCGGCTACTTTCTGCGTTTCATCAGATGACTTGTTTATGTCCTGTTGATTACTCTGCTTCTGTAAATTTTCTTCACTAAGGGGCCAAGCGTCCATGGCTTCGTCTACTAATGAATTTTTGTCAATAGTTGATGGTGCTGTTATTAAAGCACGTGGCGTGCGACGTATTGCAATTGGCGTGGCACGTTTCACTTGCTGTCCTGTTGATAATTCCATTTGCTTTAATGACGATAATGGTGAATTATCAGAAGTTAGTTTGACTTTCGTATTAACTACAACTTTTTGAGTTGTATCAGCAGAGGAAACGCCTACCGTATTACTTGGAGTGCGTGGATGTCTTCTAACCGATATGGGAGTTGCAGGACGGCACTTTTTTTCCGGTGACTCAAACTTTTCATCTGAACTGAGAATTTCTTTATCTAATATGATTTCAGATGCAATTATTTCACCCAATTGTATTTTACTGCTGACAGTAACTCTACACTCTTGCTCTTTTATAATTTGAACTTCAGTTGGGGTAGAAACTACATTTTTGTCTGGAGTTGGCTGTTTCGTAGTAATTTCTTTATTTGTATTTGAACTATCTTGTGCTATTGTTAAAGGAGTACTTTCTTTTTTCTTAAGTATAATTGGTGAAGCTGGTATGATTTGCTCCTCTCTGGCTTTTTCATCATCTATTAAAACTTCTCTTTTTGCACTTACAACGGTATTCGAACCTTTCTGAAGTTGTGCATCGTTTTCTTTGTCCTTTTGTTTTCTAGGTTTTTTATCCTTAAAAGGGTTTTCATCAGACAATTTTGTCAGAATCGCTTCAGATTCTTCATATACTTCGCCTAACTCACCCGATTCAAAAGTAATTATTGAGCAGAAACCATCAGTACTGGATACAACGATAATGCACCCATCGCTAGACCATGTAATGTCAGTTAGTCGAGTGTAATGAATATTAGAAATCAGTCCAAAAGGTTGTTTTTGTTGAGTGTCGTAAAGATAGACAGAGCTTCGTGTGGCGATTGCAAATATCATGCGATAAGGCAACGGTACTACAGGTGGATTATTTTCGTTATTATAGGGACGAAGTTTGAAAAGCACAGGGCAACATTTTATGGCTACAGTATATTGATCCGGACAAGGTAACACAATCGCTGGCTGCTTGAATGCATAACGACTAAAGACGTACGACGTATGCAAAGGGTGTACAACTCCTTCATAGTCGGTAACGCCAGCTGGAGTAATAAGCATTTTACCATCTGGTGTAAAGCACAAACGCCGAAAGAATGTCTGCAAAGTATCGTCATGATAAATACGCATACGCTTGCCGTAAAGTTCATTACCCTCTGGAACTGGAAGACTGGCTTTGTTAATACGGTGTAGCACTCGTTTTGTTTGAATGTCGAATATCCTTAGATATCTAATAAAATAGAAAACAAAGAGTTAATTTTTAGAAAATGAATTTATAGAGATAAATTAATTATATTCAATATATTTTTCAAGTTGATTTCTTGTTAAAGTGCGGGAGTAATATGACTCGTAAACATCGCTGAAACAATCACATAACAAAAATAATGGGACCTTCCACTTCCTACGTCACTATAGTATAATGAACATAGATGGTTTTCACAAAACCCTAATGAAAAAATGTTTTCAATCTTTAAGAAGGCTATCATTAGTGAAATAAGTTTTATCTATAATCAGAATATTGGTTTAAAAAGAGTAATATTTCGAATAAGCTTAGACCTTTGGAGCATGTTCATCACGATGTATGTGCAGACATAACTTACTTGAAACCGGGGCATGTATTGCCATATCACCTCAAATCACCAATATTAAAGAAACCTCTCTTGAAAGACTCTAAATGAGCAAAATTTCGGAGAATGACGTTGTTCTCCCCTTACCGGTAGGTGGCGCGATGACCTTAATTTGGTTAGTTCTTGTATAAGAAAGCCTGAACAGAAAAGGTCGTTGGCGCGATTGGAAGATAGACAAGGAAACCGAAACGTTTCCGCGCCAATGATCAAGCGCGAAAAAATCAAGTTATTTATATGAAGAAAAATGGACTGTTTGATGTTTAAAATTGAACATTGGTAATGACAATTCAAACTTAAAGTCCGTAAATAAACATATATAAACACCTAATTCTGTTTTTACACGGTAGACACGTTCCAGACAAAACCGTGTAAAAAAAGACATGAAGTATGTTTGTACATACATAGGAAAATAGGGGATTAGTTCCATATCGTTCAACCCTATTAACCTTCTAAATTCCTAAACTAAATTTTTAAAAGATTACGGATTAAGATTAAGATTATTTTTCTTTAAGTTTTCAATCGTGCTAAATCGACGAATCTAGACCGCGTTAAATCAAAACCGTGTAAAAAAAGACCTAAATGTATTCTACCGCGCTGCAAAAATTGTTGAATTTTTTGATATAAAGTATATTTCTACAGTAATTACAGCCCCATGATTCCAAATCCGTCAGCAAAAAAATTTTACCTTGATCCATTTTCCCGTTATGTTAAAAAATCAAGTGTTCGATTAATCGAACGTTGGCGCCTATCCCATACCATAAGATCCCTTACAAATACGAAATGTCAAATGTTCCCTCCAAGTGACAGCGCCTCTCCATATCTTTTGTGTTTTCAAAGGATTAGAGGTGTTTTGTGCGTGCTTATCATATCTTTTAATTTTTTGGCTTTGGGCAGGGTTTTCGTTCATAGACGAGCAGATTGTGGCTTATTTCGGCCGTCATAGTGCAAAGTATTTATTCAGGGAAAGCTGATATAAGCTTTAGTCCCTCCATTTGTCAACCGGCTATTTGTTCTTATTCGTCCCTTTCAACACAGAAGTTGATCTTGGAGCGGATGTAGTGTTCCGTTTACTCAGCTCAGTATTTTTGGACAACTTCTTCACATGTTATCATCTCCTGCGCTTGCTATCAGAAAAGGGATTGTGCGCCACTGGAACTGTTCGCTATAAATGTGTAGCTGCTGGTACTACTAATATGAAGACCGAAAAGTAGATACCTCGCTGCGTGCATTATTATATGTGCGGCTCTAAGGACCAGATCACTCGATTATAAGGAGGTCACCATTGCTACAAAATACGATCAGATTCTGCCACTCTACCCTACCCTATGGAAAAAAAGCAACTAAATCTTCTAAGGAAGGGCCCATTTGTCAACGTGGATCAGCCTGTTATGTCTCGTAGCTATAACAACAGGATGGGCGACGTTGATCTGTACGACTACACTATTCAAAATTATTAAGTCAACATCCGTGGAAAGAGAAAAAAGAGAAGACAATGAGCCAGAAACAATCCAAGTTGTCTGTCACTGAGTCCCTTCTGTTGGCCGATAGTGAAAAAGGAATGGAAGTAGAAGCTGACCCGGAGTCTCAGAGACCGCACAATTCACGACGATTCCAGTTGAAAGGCTCTGGCAACAGAGCAATTTGGATGTGAGAGAAATGTAGCGAGCAACCATTATTTCAAAGTTTTCATGAAAACAATTTTTTTTTTATTTTCCTACATGTTCCTTCGATTTCTAAGCAAGCACAATTTTTTTACAATCTCATTCAGTAGCATCATTTTACCAAAAGCTTGGGGGGGAGGGGCGAGAGTTTAAATAACATATCGAATCGATATTTTGAATTGAATAGATGTAATTAATAATAATATCAGATCCTTGGGGGGCCAATGCCCCTCCCCCCTGCTCTACCCAATTGACGCCTCTGATATCATTAACATTCTCTAAATTATATAAAATCACAAAAATTCATTTAACAATTGTTTTTACTGAATAAATTGTGTTTATTCACTTCTATTATGTATGTTTCATTTGTATGGGATTTTATGGTATGGGATAAGCGCCAATGTACGATTAATCAAACATTAACTTTATCTTATACTTATTACCTTTATCATCCAAGTGTTGCAAAAGTGTTAATTTTTTGATTGTACATAAAAGATAGATTGGTTTTTTGGGTATAAGACCTCATCATTTCTTTTTTATTTTTTTAATAACATATTTTTGATATAATTTACAATAAAGGTCTATCGGTAAGGTATTTTCCAACTTTCCCCCTCTAGAACTATGGGTGGGGATGGGGGTGGTAAATATTTTTTTCGAATAGTAAAAAGATCAAAGTAAAATTTGATACTGTTTTAAAATTATTGTAAATAAACAAATTTCATATTCGATTAATCGAACAAGGGTAGAAAATGGGTTAACAAAAGAAAGGTCAAGTTTTTCCAACACCTAAATTTAACTGGTAACTATTTTATGAATCAAAAAAAAAAAAACCATAAACTTTTCCCAAAAAAAATTTTACTTTTGCCATTTGTGGAAAAAATTAATTTTTTTGTGAAAATACCCTTATTTCGAAGGCCTGGTTTAGACTTTTTCATCTCGGAAAATTACGGAATTGAATATTTTTTATTCCGAAAAACCTAATTTCCAAAACCTCTCAAAATTTAATTCACTACTTACTATTATAGGTTATAGAGAGCATTATTTAGAATTGAATCAAACAGGATGAAGAAGGTAATATGAGTGAGGTTTCAGTTAAACAATACAATAAAAAAAGATTACGAAAGATACTATTTGAGCTAAGGTCTCACCGATCTGTACTGAGCGTTGCAATGAATTGATTCCTGGGATCCCATGCAACACCTTGAACAAACCCCTTGTGATCATTCAGTATGGTCATCGATTTTCCTTTGTGAACATCCCAAATTATTGCTGAATTGTCGACGGATCCACTAACGAGATACAACGAATTTGGACACCAGCTCAAATCGTAGACATCCTCCATGTGACCACGCAGCACCTTAAGCGTTATCCAAATTTCTTTGTCTTGCTCACTGATGCTTTCTACGATATTGAGGGGTTCACTTTCAGGTTTTTGTTTCCATATGAAGATAACGCTTTCGTCATCACCTGATGCCAGCAGTTCACCATTTGGTGACCATTTTACAACATTTACTGCTCTCTGATGACGAGTCAAGTCTGCAGCCACATCCAGTAACAATTCGGAATTGTTTTCAGCAAAGCTTATGAGCCAGATCAACACATGTGAGTCAGTGCCGCCTGATGCGAGTCGGTAAAATCCAGCGCCAGCACCTGTTCCAGTTTTTGGCTGGATATCGACGCTTAGCACAGGATCCCTGTTATGCCACGAGATTTCTGGAATTTTACACTTCATTATAACGATAAATAGAAAGCTTTGTTTAAAATTGAAAAAAAAAACAATGCAAGATTCTCAATAAAATACGTCTTGAACTAAATTAATTTCCCGCGCCAAATTATTTTCACTGTCAAATTAAGAGCGACATTCACATTATCAAATTTTTGACACCCCGTTAGGCAAATAGCTTTACCAACTTAAAAATGAAACTGAATAATCAGCGAATAAAGCCTAATTTCCATGTGATCTTTCTTGAACTTATCTTATCAAATATCAGGGAGGACATCACATGCTATAAAGATAGCAAATGTATGCTATTCACTCTCGCATTCTCCAAGCGCATTAGGTTCTGTTCACATGCTTTTTCTTTCTTACAAAAATTTTGATTTGATATCCCTGATATGGGATCAAGAAAGATAGCATGGAAATTAAGCCCAATTTCCATGTGATCTTATCTTATCTTATTTTATCAAATATCAGGGAGGACATCACATGCTATTAAGATAGCAAATGCATGCTATTCACTCTCGCATTCTCCAAGCGCATTAGGTTCTGTTCGCATACTTTTTCTTTCTTACAAAAATTTGATTTGATGTCCCTGATATGGGATAAAATAACATAAGATAAGATCACATGGAAATTGGGCTTTAAGCTTGATTTGCTGAATGATGGAAAATCACCATATTATTGATAATTTTAATGCTTGTGGCAAGCGGTCGTTGAAAATTGGGTGGGAGTTGAAAAATTTTGGAAAATGTCGTGAATTGGAGGATATTTGTTTTTACATATAATTTTTTTTTCTCTTAAATTTAAAAAAAAAAGTAATAAATCTAATTTTTGATACACATAAAACAAAAATTTTTATTAACGACTAACAGAAAAACAAGGATAAGGTTAAAAAAAAATTGTTATCTTTGTCAAACTTTTCAGAACAAAATTATTTTACCATTTTGAGCATAAGAGCTAGTCATATTTAATCGAACTTAATCGCTTCCTACTAATTTTTAGAACTAACTTTCTCGTGATTTGACTTCTTGAATATCTGCATATACATGTGATTTAATAGTTCGTTAAGGATTTGCAGTAGCCCAATTCATGATCCGGTGCAAAAACATTGCAAAATTATGCATTGCAAATTTTTTAAGCAAATGGTGAGCTTTTTTCTGATGTTTACTTTGCAACACTTGCTATAAACAAAATTTTTTTCAGAAAACAACTTTGCATTTGCTACATGGTTCTACTGTAGCATTATTGCAGCATGAGCAAATGTATATATGTACATATGTACTTTGCATATGATATTTTGCAAGACCATATGGTCACCTCAAAGTGTAATGGTAGCCTCAGAATTAGAGCGGTGGCGGTAAAGCGGCGAATGGCTTTCGAACCTTCAATCATGTCCATATGAACATATATTGCACCAATCGATGCGAAAAGATCGAAATTAAGTTTTGGAAGGATGAAAAAAAAACTATAGATAACGTCGAAAATGGAAGCAAAAATTATTTTGAGAGTTTTCATTTTCCTCATAAGGGCCAAACAAATTCCTTCCAAAATTTAGATTCGACCTCTTCGCATCAATTGCTGCTATAATTTTTTTTTTTTTTTCATCTAATGAGGCCTAAACAGATATAAGACAGTACTATCTATTCATACTTCAAAATCCATTTTCGGCCTTTTTGCAAAGATTGGTTCCAGAAATTTTTTGCTTTGAAATGAGGCCAAATCACTGCCGAGGATACCTTTTCCCCTCTCTTACTAAAGTCCATTCTCACTTTTGACCTGAGAGCGATTGTTTACTATTTAATGTGACTTCAAAGACAAAAAAAGCAGTTGGACACTTGCACTCCGAGATTTTATTCTGAAAGCTGCAGTTAGGACATAACGCATACTGAGATCTTTGGAACGGGAAGAGGTAGCCAAATTTCGATAACACCAAACGAAAGAGTGACGTGTTAAAAACATTTTGTCAAAAAGTGCGATAGGACACTTACACTCTGAGGTGACGATATGCATATGCAAAAAGTAGCTAGCCCGAGTTTTTTACTGATTACGATGGCGGCGTTAGAAGAGTGATACCAAGTTACTTTGATATTTTCGCGCCAGATGACACTTCACATTAAATGTAAACACCAATGTCATATTTGTGACATTCGAATTTTGTTTTGAACCTTTGGGAATTACGTACTATGATACCCGCGTTTTATTCGCTTTGGTTAAACCTAAACGTGAATAAAACAAAAAAGTTTAACCTTTTATGATTCTACATTTGGCTTAAGTTTACTTTAGGGGCAACTCTCAGATTTTATATATTTTTTGAGGTTTTTCTAAAAATTTTGACCTATTTTTCCAAAAAATGTTTTATTAAGCTATAGTGATACTTATATATTTAGAGAGAATAATTCATTAGCTTTAAAATTATGTGCTATTTGTACTATATATTTTTTATATTAATCAATTTTTTTTACCAAAAAACAAAAAAAAAAATATTCTTTGTTTTGAAAACAATGAAATATGTATGGAAGGCCGCCGCGAAGCCGGTGTCGGACTTTTGGGAGTTTTAAATCCTGAGCCGCGGCCGAAGGCCACTCACATATCCTAGCTTTTATGCAGCATTACTGTGGCCACCGAAGCCAGTGTTGGAGACGTTAAAGACTGAACCGCGGCCGAAGATTTTTGGGAGTATTAAGTCCTGATTAGCGGCCGAAGGCCGCTCACTTATCCTAGCTTTTATGTAGCATTACTGTGGCCACCGAAGCCAATTTTAGATACGTTATAGACCGAACAGCGGCCGAAGGACGCCGCGAAGCCGGTATTGGATTTTTGGGAGTTTTAAGCCCTGCGCTGCTGCCGAAGGCCACCCAATTACAATAACTCTTATGTAGAATTTCTGGGACCAGCGGTTCAGTGTATAACTTATGATTGTTGCCCATATATATTTTATTCTTTACAAAAAAAAAAGGATATTTTTTTTGTTTTCCGGTAAAAAAAATTGCCTAATACAAAAAATATATATACAAATACCACATCATTTTAAAAATCATAAATTATACTTTCTAATTATATAAGCATTACTATAGGTTAATAATACATTTTTTGGAAAGAAATAACGGCTTTTTCAAAAAGTGAGGTCAACATTTTTCAAAAAACCTCATATCTCGAAAACTATCCAACGGATTTAAATTTTTTGTAGTACAATCTTAGACATAATTAAATTACCTTTCATATGATATCCATATTTTGCAAATCCATTCAGGAGTTCCCAACTTATAGCGTTTTTTATAAAAGCTATATCCGCACCTTCCGATGGCTATATATCCTAAGCCAGATCCGAGCGATAATTTTTTCTTGCAGATTTATTGTTTATTCATAGCACGCTACTTTTGCTAAAAAAATAAGTAAAATCTGAGAGTTGTCCCTAAAGTAAACCTGTTCCCTACATTTGACCAATGACGTGACAGTGTTTGACATAAATTCTATTTTCAAATCAGAGCCGGCTTTATGGTTGTGTGGTTGAACGGAGCCTAGCGCTGTAAAGGGCCTCACGTATCAGTAAATAATTTTTTTCAAATTATTGCTATCAAGTGATTTCAAACTGTTTTTATAGTGACGCAGACGCTAACAACAAAGTTTTTCGTGAATTTGAAAATGTAGGCTTTTTTGGTCAATAAATTTTTAAATGCAAATAAAAACAATGCAAGTTCCAGTGATGTAAATTTAATATCAAAGAAACAAAAATTTTGTAAGTTAACATTTGTTTAAAAGATTTGTAAGCAAAAAAGTGTCACACATCTTTTGTTCTGCTGTGTTATATAGATTAAAAGTTGTCCCTGAAGAAGGTGGAAACTCCCACCGAAACGTCGGACAGAAAAAATGAAATAAATTTGTTTTTATTTGCATTTAAAAATTTTCTGACCAAAAAAGCCTACATATTCAAATTCACAATATAATTTTGAACTTGGTCGAACATCAACACACAAAACAAAGTTTTTCGTTTTCTGTTGTTTCTTTACTGTTTTTATTTTTATTATGTGTTTCTATTTTAATATTTGGACTGAGTGCACAAGGCTTTGCGTGACCTAAGGACGCTTCTTCAAAATGCCAGCAAAGTTGCCATATATTTTTGATTATTTTAGGTTTGGGTCTACAGCTAATGCAATGAGTCTTAAACTTTATCAATAGACGGAGAGCCAGCTGTAGAAAAGTCGAGTGTATAAGATTACACCATGGGACCTATGCCAAATGATAGAGCTCGATGAGCCTAAATAGAATATCTAGGGTTGCCTTGCCAAAGCCTGTCCCGATGGCCGAAAAAAACCCACTTTTGGCCGACTTTTTTCTTAATAAAAAGTGTATAAGATTACAGCATGAAATTGGTGTCAAATGATAGAGTTCGATGAGCCTAAAAATAAAATATAGGGTTGCCTTGCCAAAGCCTGTCCTAAACTAGGGTTGCCATCCGTTTTTTGGGCCGATTTTTTTCAATGAAAAGTGTATAAGATTACAGCATGAAATGGGTGTCAAAAGGTAGAGCTCGATAAGCCCAAATAGAAAATATAGGGTTGCCTTGCCAAAGCCTGTCCTAAACTAGGGTTGCCACCCGTTTTTTGGGCCAATTTTTTTTAATAAAAAGTGTATAAGATTACAGCATGAAAGTGGTGTCAAATGATAGAGCTCGATGAGCCTAAATAGAATATATAGGGTTGCCTTGCCAAAGCCTGTCCCGATGGCCGAAAATGCCCGAAATTTAGCCAATTTTGCTATTCTAATTAAAACTGTAGTACATAACAGCTCCAAATGTATGCCAAAAGATAGAACATGAAGAGGCCTAAATATAATATCTTGGATTGCATTGTTGAATCCTGTCACAAACATGGGTTTTCACCTGTTTTTGGGTCAATTTTTATTAATGAAGATAATAGCTTGAAATTTGTGCCAAATGATAGATATTGAAAAGCCTAAAAAGAATATATAGAGTTGCCTTGCCAAAGCCTGTCTCGATGGCCGAAAAAAACCCACTTTTGGCCAACTTTTTTCTTAATAAAAAGTGTGTAAGATTACAGCATGAAATTGGTGTCAAAAGGTAGAGCTCGATGAGCCTAAATAGAAAATATAGGGTTGCCTTGCCAAAGCCTGTCCTAAACTAGGGTTGCCACCCGTTTTTTGGGCCAATTTTTTTTAATAAAAGTGTATAAGATTACAGCATGAAATTGGTGTCAAATGATAGAGCTCGATGAGCACAAATAGAAAATATAGGGTTGCCTCGCCAAAGCCTGTCCTAAACTAGGGTTGCCACCCGTTTCTTGGGCCAATTTTTTTTAATAAAAAGTGTATAAGATTACAGCATGAAATTGGTGTCAAATGATAGAGCTCGACTAGCCTAAATAGAATATCTAGGGTTGCCTCGCCAAAGCCTGTCCTAAACTAGGGTTACCACCCGTTTTTGGGGTCAATTTTTCTTAAATGAGTGGCAACCCATGTTTAGGAAAGGATTCGACAAGGCAATCCTATATATTCTATTTAGGCTCATCGAGCTCTATCATTTGGCATACATTTGGAGCTGGAATCGTTAATCATTAAAATTTTTTCTGATAAATGTTGCCCCAGAAAATGGGTGGCAATCCTAGTTTAGGACAGACCTTGGCAAGGCAACCCTATATATTCTCTTTAGGCTCATCGAGCTCTATCATTTGACATACATTTGGAGCTGTTATGTACTACAATTTTAATTAGAACAACAAAATTGGCTAAAATTCGGGCATTTTCGGCCATCGGAACAGGCTTTGGCAAGGCAACCCTATATATTGTTTTTATGCTAATCGAGCTCTTTCATTTGACATACATTTGAAGCTGGAATCTTTAACCATAAAATGTTTTCTAATAAATGTCGGCCCAAAAAACGGGTGGCAACCCTAATTTAGGACAGGCTTTGGCAAGGCAACCCTATATTTTCTATTTAGGCTCATCGAGCTCTACCTTTTGACACCCATTTCATGCTGTAATCTTATACACTTTTCATTGAAAAAAATTGGCCCAAAAAACGAGAGGCAACCCTAGTTTAGGACAGGCTTTGGCAAGGCAACCCTAGATATTCTATTTAGGCTAGTCGAGCTCTATCATTTGACACCAATTTCAAGCTATTATCTTCATTAATAAAAATTGACCCAAAAACAGGTGAAAACCCATGTTTGCGACAGGATTCAACAATGCAATCAAAGGTATTATATTTAGGCCTCTTCATGTTCTATCTTTTGGCATACATTTGGAGCTGTTATGTACTACAGTTTTAATTAGAATAGCAAAATTGGCTAAATTTCGGGCATTTTCGACCATCGGGACAGGCTTTGGCAAAGCAACCCTATATATTCTATTTAGGCTCATCGAGCTCTATCATTTGACACCACTTTCATGCTGTAATCTTATACACTTTTCATTGAAAAAAATTGGCCCAAAAAACGGGTGGCAACCCTAGTTTAGGACAGGCTTTGGCAAGGCAACCCTATATTTTCTATTTAGGCTCATCGAGCTCTACCTTTTGACACCCATTTCATGCTGTAATCTTATACACTTTTCATTGAAAAAAATTGGCCCAAAGAACGCGAGGCAACCCTAGTTTAGGACAGGCTTTGGCAAGGCAACCCTATATTTTATTTTTAGGCTCATCGAACTCTATCATTTGACACCAATTTCATGCTGTAATCTTATACACTTTTTATTAAGAAAAAAGTCGGCCAAAAGTGGGTTTTTTTCGGCCATCGGGACAGGCTTTGGCAAGGCAACCCTAGATATTCTATTTAGGCTCATCGAGCTCTATCATTTGGCATAGGTCCCATGGTGTAATCTTATACACTCGACTTTTCTACAGCCGGCTCTTGGACTACAAAGACAATAAAAGTTTAATCAATTGAACTAGAAATTGAGCTGGTTCACGCATTTGTATGAGATTTTGGTTTAACCAAACCGAATAAAACACGGCTGATGATACGGTATAAAATGCGTCTGCTCTTTTGTTATTTTACTATGTTTATGCTATTGCGAAATCATTTAAGAGCTCCTAAGCTTGTTTTTTTTTTAAATAATTAGGATTTATGAAGATAAATGTGCAATCAAATGTTATAGAAGGGACTTTGGTTTACTTCAGCTCCCCTTTTCCAATTTTTTTTTTTTAGGTAATAGGAAGTTGCTGGTATAGATTTTGTAAAAATATATATATTGTAAAAATTATTGATTGTCAATTATAAAAACGACAAGAGTATCGTTTACTAATTTATTTATTAATTTTATCCAATAATTTGTTCGATTTTGCCTAAAGTGCAGCAAAATTTGATAAATTATAAAAAAAAATTTAAATATATTCCGAATTTGGAATAAAACACCCAAAGTGGTTGAGCCATAGTGAAAATAGTTAATACACTAGGGTGAGTTTTTAAGTGTACCCATGATTTAATTATACATGGTTGGAGCGATGCCAGATAGTGCCTCTTTCTCTATTAATTTTCTCTTCGCGAAT
Source organism: Tricholauxania praeusta (assembly GCA_949775025.1). Taxonomy (NCBI): domain Eukaryota; kingdom Metazoa; phylum Arthropoda; class Insecta; order Diptera; family Lauxaniidae; genus Tricholauxania; species Tricholauxania praeusta. The sequence goes on from OX459031.1 coordinate 38,730,770, forward strand.
TGTCAAAATCGAGCACAACAAAAAGTGATAATTTGGTTAAAAAGAAAAACAAAAACATTTGTTTCGCAAATATAAATTGATTTTTTATTTCGCATGTGAATTTTTTCTTTTAAGTCTTTGCATAAGTGAATTACTATGCCGAATTTTTTTGAGTTATGTCGCGCGGTTGCCTCGAAGGAAAATATTTCATTTTTTTGTGTTCCCACGAATGAGGGAAGGCATCGACAGTGGATCGAATACAGAATGGAAGAGAGTCCTGTTCAACAATTTCGCAGCACGCACCTGCGGTGGTACTGTGACTGTATGGTTTATAGCACGTACAAGTAATCTTGAAGCTTAAAAGTCTTAAAGGCTGGATTAATTACATCCTGAAGGTTACACGATCCGGTTTCAGCTTGATTGGTGGTGATCTCCACAGTATAGCCACTAACTTTAACTTTGTTCACATAAGTTTGATATTTTATCTTCTTTTTTCCTTTGTTTTGATTATGCTGTTGACAATTTGCGAAGAGGTGTACCAGGGTTGTATTTTCAAATTTTGACAACGTGCTCCAACCTATAAGTGTACCAACACAACAAAACTTTTGTTTTACGTTGGTATTGGAATTCTGCCGAGAGTTGCATTTCTTTGTCAACGTTTACACGAGGAAAGTCGTTCCGCAAAGTTTCCTTGTTTGTTGGCAAGAGGGGAAAAGCGAAAGGGACGAGGTAAAAAATTTGTCATATGTTGCAAACGCGAAACGAAAATCACAAAAGAGAATGGACAAGAATTTGTCTCTCAGACTTTCCTCGTGTAAACGCCGACTTTCGATATTTGCTCAAACGCACCGGTCGCACAATTAAAGAAGACGGGAATCAAAGATATTCTTTGACGGGAATATAGCAATGCGAATATTTGGTGTAAAATTCTCCGACTTGTGTTAACTAAACTATTGCTTTTTATTTTTAAAAAACTGTTCCGTTCAATAAGATTTAATTTAATGTTCTAATACATATCCGCGAAAACGTCCAGTAACAGAGCAACAGCAACAACAAATCACCTGCAAAGTCAACGAAATTGGCGTGAAAAAAAAGCCAAAAAGGCCACAATTCTTTTGAAGAAAAATAAAACTTTTTGTATTGACTATAAACCGCGGCTAAATTTACGTAAATGATTTGAAACAAAAGTGGTGGTCGATAGTTTTATTTGCGCAATTTTAATCTCATAAAAGCAGAAAAGTTTGGAATGCTGTAATAATAAAAATTTTAGTAAACGTGCACTTATTTGAATCATTTTAACAACAGAGAAAAAAATAGCAAATGAATAATCCTCAATTGACGTCTCCTATTTAATGCTTCCTTCCTAAAGTTAAAAACAAAAGACTACATTAAAATGGATCAATTAAAGTTAAAATTATGTAGCTCTTAATAAGTAAATATAATATATACTATAACAAAAGTGCAGTTTTTCCAATCATGTCAACTATTGTGCGCTGACTCAAATGCAATATTTTGTTAATGTGAAGTGCTGATGTTTGCTTTGTCATAAAATGCAGTCTACAAAAAAACAAACTGAGTTCAACTGCTATTAGCCAAGCAATGGAAATTTACAGCACCACTTACAAACTTCTCTATTACCACAACTCTAAAACAAAAAACAAAGGAGTTACAAAACAAGAAACACAACGAATCTTTCCTACACAGCAGCGGGAGCGTACTATTGAGGCCTTTTCCATTAATTTGTGTATTTATTTGTTAACCTGTTTTTGTATCATAATATTTTCATAGTTTTTCTGTTTATGAGAATGTAAATGAAAACCAAAATCGTAACTGTAAAAGCTAAACGTAAATATCTACATTTTAAAAAAACAAAAAAGACAAATTTAAATTTAAAATTGTTATAAAGTAAAACCTTGCGAAAATAAATTTCTGTGAATTTGCGCAGATTATATAAAGTCAAATTCAATTAAATATTTCTTATATATAAACACATATGTCTAAAAGATGTGTTGTAAATTTTTTTAAATTTAAAATATATACCTACATATATGTTTTTATGTCAATTTTTACTTCCCCCATAAATGTTTTTTTTTTATGTTTGTATAATACAACAGGCAATTTGTAAAACTATAGTCACAACAGAAATAATTGCTAGCATATTTTTATTATGTATATTGATAAATTGTTGTTCAAAGAAGATAAAGGAGGCAGGGAAAAGATAAAGAAAATGAAATTAAAATCAACTAAATTAAAGTAAAATAAAATTTTTTTTTAAACATGAAGATTTGCTAGGATAATAATTTTAGGGGAGTAGGCAGGGTGGAGATCCGACGATGATGTTAGGGCTACCAGATGGCATACTTTAGTAGCAAATGTGCTACTTTTGCAAGGCTTTGCTACTTTTCACTTGAAATGCACTACTTTTGGATGGTTTCGCTACTTTCGATGTTTGCATTGTAAAATAAAAGTTATTTAAAATATTGGCTTAATTTTGCTGGGGTTTTTCGTAAGAAACGAGGACCTTTTTTTTTTGCTCATCAAAAATATTTTTATGGGACTAAAAAAAGTTTTGGTTTTCATTCGAAAATTTAAATTTTTTGACATACACTACTTTTGTAGGCAGGTCATCTGGTAGCCCTAGATGATGCAGATGAAAGAAAACAATGTAAACGTAAGTAGTAGGGACCTGTGGGATTTTGCTCCCCGTTTGTAAATTTTTTCCCAACTTGTAAGGATTTTTACAAAAGCTATATTTTCGATGGCTATATCTCCGAAACCATATACGAACATAGCTGGGCATTAACTCGTTAATCCGTTAATCGTTAATTAACGAAGTTAACATTTCGATTAACGGATTAACTTATAAGTTAACTTTAAAAAATGTTAACGGACTCGTTAACTTCCGTTAAGTGTCCCCAAGTCCGTTAATCGTTAATCCAGTACCTACTATTTACCAAAAAGATACCACACGCACCGCACCGCGCCGCGAAAAACACGATCTGACAACAAATATGTACGTTTCGGTTGATATGGATGGAAACGTATGACAGCAATCGAGTGAATGCAGTAAAAAAATGCATGAAAAAAAAGGTTGAAGAGGCATTACGACAAGATGTTGCCGAAAGCTCGAAGAACAGAGATAGTTTAAGTGGCGGAGGCAGCAAAGCGAGTAACAATGACGATAATGTGGAAGACTTTCAATTCTGTCACTTAGTCTAAAGAAAAAGCTAAGAGTCACAAATCTTTGAAGAGCAAAGCACAAAATGTCGTCAAAATGTGGCTAGACATGAACTCAAAAAACTTGTTCAATGATGCGACATTCCTCGGGGAACAGATGTTCATAAGTCTGTTTGTTAAATATAAAACTGCTATACCTTCAAGCGCTGCAATTGAACATCTTTTTTCCAAGGGAAAAGATATTTTAACGCCGAAACGAGCCTCGCTTTCAGACGAGAACTTCAACATATTCCACGTTATGCCAGATGACTAAATTACACACTCCAATTATACATGTTTTTTTTTTGTTCCTAATCTGTTCCAGAACCCAAACCAACAGTATTTATAAGATCACTAACGCACCGATATACGAAATGCAATTTTTATCACGTGTTAACGGATTAACGATTAACGTTAACTTGCGTTAAGTCTTCCGAAATGTATCGCTTTAACGTTTAACGAAGTTAACTTTTTTAGTAACGGATTAGCGATTAACGAAGTTAACTATTTGATTAACGGTGCCCAGCTATGGATACGAACATTACTTTTTGATTACATATTTATGATTAGAATTAAACACCCCATAAGAAAAGATTGGTTTAGTCAAAAATCTAGAATGGGAGCAAAAGTAAACTTAAGCCGGGTTTAGTTTCTGAAATATAGTAATCGTAATTGGCGGATATTGCTTTTCTAAAAATCGTTATAAATTAGGAACTCTTATACAGTGGTGGTGGACTAATTAAGCAAACTCAAGCCTTATTTCTTTATCTTTATTCATTAAATAATCGAAATTTTTTTAATTTATTTTTGTTTTGCACAATTTATAACGAAAACTTCATTAAAGGAAAATCCAATATCAACAGAAATATATTTTAAATCAAAAATAAATCATCACTTTGAACAAGGATAGCGATGTAATTATGAACGATTACAAAAATTGTTAGTCTTTAAGAAAACTTTGAGCTGATAGCCAAAGTAGCTAATGCTCTTTTCTCTTTGTTAGTTATGAAATTTATTCTATAAGTAACTTAATGTAATAATAATAATAATAATAATAATAATAATAATAATAATAATAAGAAAACTTAAAATTTTGTTTAATATTTTGTGGGAAAACTTTTATTTGCTATTTCAGCTTTCCACCGCATTGTCATAGAAGCATCTATCATCTGTTTCCAGGCCTCCTTTGCTACCCGGTCTAACTTTTACAGATATGAATTTTTTCCTTTGAAATGTCAATTTTTAACTGGTGCCAAAGATTTTCAATAGGATTAAGATCAATATCATAAAATATTTTAAGAAAAATAAATCAAATTATAACGTTTCTAGACCGCAACGTCCACGGAAAACAAAAGAAATAACTGACCGGAGTATCATTTGTGAAGCAAAATGCAATTATATTTTGACTTCCAAGGAAATACAAAATATTATATTTATTGATGATCCCAATCCGCTTTCAGTGCGATCAATTCGAGAATACTCTTTTTGGAAGATCAATACGTTGAAAGCCGCTGCTTACAAAACAACTTTAGTGACTCCCTAGCTAATAAGGAATATCGAAAAAAATGTTGCCGCTATTATGCACTCCCAATGTGCACAAAAACGGACGCGAATTCGTTTGTGCGCAAAAAACAAATCCGAATCGGATTGTTAATTTCAGTGTTAAAAAAAATATATGTGTTTTTTTCGACTTTTTAAACATTTCTAATTCGATTAAGACACAAAATTTTTTTTTGAAATTTTTTTCGGGAATTTTTTCCAAAAAAGTTTGATCTGTTTTATGAATAAAAAACGAATTCGAAACGGATTCGTTAAATGAACAAAAAACGAATTCGTTTTACTTACAAAAAACAAAATTCGCAACGATTTCGTTTTATTAACAAAAAACTATCGTATCGAATTCGTTTTTTGTTCATAAACCGGATCAGTTTCGAATTCGTTTTTTATTCATAAAAAAAAATTTAATGTTTTAAGCGACTTAAAATTGCTTAAAAATTCAAAAAAACTTATAAAATTTTTTCCTCAATTTCCGGAAAATTTTCAAAGAAAAATTTTTAAAAAAAAATTTTATTCTTAATCGACTTAGAAGTGTTTAAAAAGTCGAAGAAACTAATATTTTTTTTAACACTGAAATTAGAATCCGTTTCGAATTCGTTTTTTGTTCATAAAACGAATCCGTTTCGAATTTTGTTTTTTGTAAGTAAAACGAATTCGTTTCGAATTCGTAACGTACTTAAAATACGAATTCGTATCGAATTGGTTTTTTGTTCATAAACCGGATCAGTTTCGAACTTTTTTTTTGTTCATAAAAAAAAATTAATGTTTTAAGCGACTTAAAATTGCTTAAAAGTTCAAAAAAACTTTTTAACTTAAATTATTTTGGAAAAACTTGAAAATTTTGGAAAAAAATATTAGTTTTTTTCGACTTTTTAAACATTTCTAATTCGATTAAGAATACAATTTTTTTATAATTTTTCTTTGAAAATTTTTCCGGGACTTTTATGAACAAAAACAGATCAAATGAAAATAGGATTAACTTATACCATTTAATTAGCCCTATAATTGGTGCTAAGGTTGATTTTAGGAAATTTTTCGATTTCAAGATAATTGCAAAAAACCAATGCGGTCGCACGGGACAAAAACAGAACTGGTTTTTACAGGCAATAATTCAAACGCCGATTTCAGCGAAACCTGAGGCAATATTTCAATGAGACTAATTTTAGAATGTTTTGCATTGATGTCTCTTAAAAATGCTTTTGATTTCACCCAAAAATAACTTATACTTTTTTAATTTAATTTTAATCACGGTCGCACGGGACATTTTTTTCCATCATGCTATTTATGTTGTTTCTGCTGCTCTTTTTCGAAATTATATATAAATAAGATTAGTAAAAATGGTTTTAAGTCAACAGAAGTATTCAATGTAGTTATTTTCACATAATAACAAAAAACTTAACAAAAGTATGTAGTATGAATATAGTATTGTGTATTAAATATAATAATAAGAAATAAATTTAAGTGAAAATAGTATCAAGAATATGAAACACTATTTGTTTTTCAGAATAGGCAGTCCTAGCTGCTTTTACTTTTTTACCACCGCGACAAAAGAAGTGCAACTGGGATGTACTTGGAATGCTTTTTACTTATGTATTTCCATTTTTTGTCTAAATTATATAACAAGGAATACTTTTCAATTCGATCAGATGGCATATAACTAAAACATTTTAACCATTTATCTTATCTTGCGCATACTATTGGTAAAATGAACATCTTTTCATTATTTCATTCAGCCAACTTTTGTCTAGCATTCCGCATTCTTGTGTTTAATTTTAGTTCATGTTTCTTGAACTTTTCTCTCCACCGTTTGTATTTCTCTTTTTTTCGCCGCCGTTTTTGCTCATCTAGACTTTAATTATTTAAAAGTAAGTCGAATTATTAATTTTCATTTACCTAAAAAAAAAATGTTCAAGTTTTTATATTTCATACTTACAGTGTCGCACGGGACCAACTTTATATAAGTACCAGGATCCCAAATCTTAACATTTTTCAGCAAGGTTTTTTTTTTATTTCAATTGTATCAAAAATCCCTGTTTGTGCTCAATGTTTAATGAGATTTCTGCCTGTACTTTCGACGCACTGACAACAAATGTAATTTTTTAAGGTCGCACGGGACATCGAAATATTCGTTAATGCAAGCAAAAACTTTCTATTATTTACAATGGCATAGTTTCTTATGCATTCTTTTTTTAATCTTTATACCCTCAGAAAGATTTTAGAGAACAAAAGTCACTGCATAATGTCTCTCTTTAAAATTTTTAATCAAAACAAAACGTGCAGTAGAAATATCCAAATTAAAAAAGTTTCACTTGCGATACTTTGCATTCGAATATCTCGAAAAGTGTTATATATAAATGTAAAATTCGCTTACATTAGTTGAATTTGATTGTTTCCCAATGAAAATATGACAAAACAAAATGTTTTCAAGAACATTTAATTTTTTTGTCTTGGTGTAACTTGCGGTGGAAATGCCCATATATTATGCCCATATATATGACAGGTAGCCTAGTAGGTAGCGCGCATGACTATGAATCGCTGGAACATGGGTTCGAGCCTGACTTTGGAAATTTGTAAATCGTAAGTAAAATTTAATTTGATAATAAAATAAAATAATATGCAATAGTCTTACAATTTGCATATTAAATAATAAATTTCTTTTTTTTTTAAATAAAATTAATTTTTTTATGAAGAAAAAAAATTCGTTTTATGAACAAAAAACGAATTCGAAATGAATTCGTATTTGAAGTCCGTTACGAATTCGTTAATGCGGACAATCCTTCCGCTTTTTCGAGAGGAATTTCATACGAAAACGAGTTCGAGACAAATTCGTAACGGAATCCGAAACGGATGAATAGAAGAAACCAATTCGTAACGAATTCGTTTGGCACACTGGGCTATTATTTGAAATTATCTATACCACTACACCAATATCGCTAAATAAATATGTATGTATGTATATGAGAAAAAAAAAAAATGTTTGGTCTAAAAATTTTGAAAGTATTTTAAAAACAAGTAATTACAAGATTTTGTTTCAATAATTAGCCACTCTAAGTAACAATGCAGAAAAAAATTTTAATTTTGATAATTTTTGGACCAAAACTGAAATTTTTTTTCTTATTTATTTTTTTAAGCGATATTCATGTAGTAGCATTAACAATTTCAAATGATAGTGTATTAAGGTGAATATAGTGAGAAAAGCAAAGGATTTAGTAAACCAAAAAAAAAAAAAAAACAAAAAAAAAGATCTATTTGCGCAGAGATCAAGGATTTTTCTTTATATATATGCTTAAAAAATAGCGACAAAATTTAGTTCGGAGCACACAAATATATGTTTATTTATAAATACTTACTTATATACTTAGGAATCTCAATTTTTAATTTTTTTTATTCAAATATTAATAAAGTACGAAATCTTTAATCTTACACATAGAATTTTTGTTAAAATTAATTGTGCCTTAAGCCCATGTTTTGTTGTTGCTGCATTTGTAATTGTTGTTGGTGTTGTTGCATTTGCTGAATTTGCTGTTGCTGTTGCAAATGCTGTTGCTGCAACTGAAATTGTTGTTGTTGTTGCAATTGTTGTTGCAACTGCTGTTGCTGCAATTGTTGTATATGTTGCTGTTGCTGCTGTTGTTGAATTTGCATTTGTTGCTGCAAATGTTGCTGGTTTATTTGCTGCTGCTGCTGTTGTTGTTGCGTTTGCGGAACATTCATCATTAGACCCATGGGCATTACAGGTGGTTGAGCTTGAGTTGCTATCGGCTGAATTTGTGAAGATTGCTGCTGCTGATTATTTGTATTTGTTTGTTGTTGCATTGGAATAGATGATGAATTAGTAATCGGTGGTGGTTGAGAATTTTCTGTACTGTAAGTTAGAAAATTGCAGATTAAAATACTTGGACACTTAATGGATCTTCTTTTTTAAGAATCATTCATTATAAAAACATCAGTCACACATATAAAATTATACAGGATTCAAGGATTCAATAATAATTGCAAAATATGAAAGCAATCAGAAGTTTGTTGCATTTTTTGATGCAGTTGTTGAATTAGTTCTCGGCTCAATATATACGTATTACTCAGATTTCACTATAATTTAATCTGGAGAGAGAAAATTCTATAAAAGAGAAAATTTGTTACAGGGAATGTGTTGAACGGACATTAGCGCTGCTCAAATTTTATTTTAAGCACATTTAGAACTAGATATTGTTTTTTTTTTTTTGCATAACTAGCCTATTTATGTACATTTTTTCATCAAAAGAATGAGTAGGCATGAAAATATGTATATGTACCCGAATATCAAGGCTCTTGGTGCTTGGTATCATGTAATTTTAGTGATGCAATATTTTTTGTTTTTTATAAAGACGTACGTAAGTATTTTGCTTCGATTTTATCAATTATATATTAACAATACCTTTTTTCAGTATGAATGTCTTCTAAATTTAAATGTGTAATAAATCGCAGGCGCATCTGTAATGCTGGACGTAAGCGCTTTATGATCGCTTCAGATTCATTTTTGATTATATTTCCTACATGTATGTACTTTATGTGATATCTAAAAAAAACAGAGACATAAATTTGATTTCATACTTATTTCATTTGAAAAACATACAGGAAATCACAAATTGGATCCATATATTCCAATGGCGATGGTCCATGATGCTTATCAACAACTTCCAAAAGCTCGTACACCAAAATTGCAATACCAGCTACAGCATTTGGTTTCTCTTGCTCAATGCGTTGCAAAAATGGCCCAAAAACATGACATAAAAATACAAGTTGATGTTCTGTTTTAACGCAAACTTTTAGTTTTTCCTTTAAATACCTGAAAAAGAAAAATGAATGAAATTCAGAGTGCAATATTTGGCCATAAACTTGATATTTTGTACTTACTTTGTCATTGAGGCTAATTTAAATCCACCCATATGGTGAAATAATGAATGTGAAACTGCCAGCACTACTGCATAAGTCTTCTCAATCATGGCCTCACGTACCGTTTTGAAATTAAACATTTCAAAAGCAGAAAACCTATATGTCCATTTTAGCATTTTTTGTGAATTTAAAACATCCTGTAAGCGATCATAAATACAACTCCAATATGCTTCGGGCAATGCAGCCAAGATAATACCAACAGCGTTAATGTAACTGTGTATTTCTTGCTGAGGAATGAGTGGATAACCCTTAACAATTACATCAATTATATTATTAGCTACAATTTGTGGTGCAATTGGAAGGCTCAACAGTTCTACACACGTCACGTAAAGAGCGTGTGTTGGGGCATTCGTAAATTCATTGAAACGCCAATCTATGTCATAGAATACATTTTTTCCATTTATAGCTAAAAATTAATAAAAGATTAATTAAATTTATCACACATAATAACATGGTAAAAAAACAACAATTTACTATCGGATAAGCGACGCAACAAATTCATATAGTAACTGAGTTCCGGATTCCATAATAATTCCTGGTTTTGTAAAAACAATTTATACTGTTCGCTAACACACCAATTAGGGGGTCTTACATCAGTAAATGATCCTGTAACTGCGCTTACCTAACAAATAACATTTCAAGCGATTCACTTATTAGGTAAATATATGAAATTCGCGACAGAAGTGTTCTATACTTACTAGTTTCTTTTTTAGAGATGGGCGTTCTCGTAAAATACGTTCATAAAAGTGCAAAGTATTGTAAAGGTATGTTATTGGGCGATCTGCAAAAATTGTAATAAGATTCATAAGAAAGCGAAAAATTAAGTAGATGTTTACCGCCTGTATAAATTCAAAAGATTTAATAAAATTAATATCCTTACCATGAAACTTGTACAAAACACCTAAATGATCTAGAATAACTTCAAGTAGTTGGTGCACAGGTTGAATAGGCAAATCTATAAACCGATGTATAACAATATCTAAAACTGGGAGGAACCTTAAGCACACATTACAAAAATAAACGGGCAGAGGCGAATGTGATGCCGACTCGTCTGGGGCAAATTTTTCAGGATATTTTTGATGAAATGAAAGATGTTTTTCGTGCCTATTGATATGTAAAAAACTCCAATGTAAGTATAAAAAAAATTATTAAACTAATGCTTACCAATTGTTTTGTTTCCAATGGTCTGGATTGTTTTCTTTGCAAAATTCTTGTACTCGATTCCGTAATTCTGAAGCTTTCAGCAACAGTAATTGTATTATCAGAAAACAAACTTGCGCTTCATTGCCCTCTTGAGTTCGTAATGCGAGGCATAAGACGACCCTATCAATTGTTACTACATTGTACTTCCAAATCATGTGATTTATAGTATCAACGCATTTATGAATAAAATCTTTTCCATTTGAATTAGCCACTTCGTAGACCAGATAATCACATAGTTTGCGTAAGTGGGCAGAGAGTGCGCGAGCACTGATTCCTTCAAGAATTCTACATTTAAATACAAAATTAAAAAGTAAGCTCACTATAAAATAGTATATATCTTACTTATACGCTACAGGACTTATATTCTCTGTCTCCCAAATCATTTTAAAAAGGAGACAAAGGAACAATGGATTTGTGTTTGTGCGTATGAAATGTGCTATAATATCGTTTTCATTAGACATTGAAGTCCAATTCCGGTATTCTTCATCAACTGACTTTTTTAACAATTGTTTATTTTCTAATGGCGTTCCATTTTGTGTGAAAAATTCACTGAGTGCAGGCGGAAAACACGCCAACGAATGCGAAGCCCATGAATGTGGTGTATTTTGCATGATAGTCGTCAAGAGTTCTTTACACCATGATTGTAAGTCATCACCTATAAACGTAAAAACATGTATAAATTATTGCGTACAACTGATTTTAATTAATACTAACCTGAACCTGTTATATGCATTGAACGTGCAAGTGTCAGAATAAGGACTCTATTTAGTTCTTCACTTTCACCAGAAGCAACGGATCCTGGAGTTTTTTCGTTAAAATAACGTGACAACTGGGGTTGTACTTCTGCTGAGCCGAGACTTGTAATAAGACGCAGAGCAGTAGATTCAAAACTAAATTGTAAAGTGAACAAATTGCAATAATTTTTTTTCCTATTAAAAACTAAATTTTGAAAAATTAATTACTCAGAAATAGTCAATTTGTACTATTCAACCATTTAGGGAAAATATGTTTTATTTTTAAATGGATATTGAAATTTTACTTCTGATGGTTTTGTAAAAGTTTGCAGGCCTTGAAATTCAAAAAATTCATTCAATAGTGGATGAATTGTGGAAAGACCATATATGTATGTACATTAGACACGTTCAAAAAAAGTCATGTTTTAGAATACTTCAAGAACACTCGATTTTCAAAAACTTATTTACATTCGAGTATTTCCTCATTTAAAAAAATAAACAAAAAATAATCCTATAGCTGCTACCAGAGTTGCAAAATTTCCATTTTTTGGAATTTGGCCAATAAAATGATGAAAATTTGATTTTTTTCTTATTTATAATATTTTTTTAAAAATATTTTTTCGATTTTCCTTATGTACACATAAGGAAGCATTCAAACAAAATTTACCGCTATTTTTTAAGCCTAATATAAGGGAAAAAACTGTGGTCTCTCCGCGAGTAGAGCTTTGGTGTTTCTTGTGTCACAGCTCAAATCCTTTGTTGTTTCCACTACATTCACCTTAATACACTATAATTTGAAATTATCAATGGCACTACATGAATTTCCATTAAAAAAATGAATGAGAAAAAAATTTTTTTTTTCCATGTTTTGAATTTTTTCTTATTTTAAAGTTTGGTTTTTGTCATTAAAATAAATTGTTATGACTAAATAAATAATACAATATCTATTATTTAGATGGAAAAATAATTTTAAATAACAGGGAAACGTATTATTTCAAACTTTAAAATAAAAAAAAAATTAAAAAAAATTTCATTTATATCATTTTTGGACCAAAAATGGAAAAAATTTGTTTTTTCTCATTTATTTTTTTAATGGAAATTCATGTAGTGCCATTGACAATTTCAAGTTATAGTGTATTAAGGTGAATGCAGTGAAAACAAAACAACAAAGGAAAGTTCTACTCGCGAAGAGACCAGTTTTTTTACCTTATATATTATATAGGCTCAAAAAATAGCGGTAAATTTTTTTCAAAAAAAATATTTAAAAAAAAAAATTTTAAATAAGAAAAAAATCAAGTTTTCATAATTTTTTTGGCCAAATTCCAAAAAATGAAAATTTTGCAGCTCTGGTAGCAGCTATAGGATTATTATTTTTTTTATTTTTTTAAATGAGGAAATACTCGAATATGAATAAATTTTCGAAAATCGAGTGTTCTGGAATAATTCTAGAACATGACATTTTTTTGAACATGTCTAATGTACATATTCCAAATTACATAATTCTGGGACAAATAGTTTGGTACGAACGTTAATTTTGAGTGCTTGAAACTTGTTTTAACTTTGTTTTAAAAATTAAGTTTTCTACTTAATTCATTAGAAATATAATGTGTTCATGAAAAATAGAATTTTTTTTAATTCCTTTTGGTTGAATAAAATTAAATTTATGGCGACAAATGGTAGTAATTGACATAACAAAAATCGAAGTGACGTGGCACAGCATAAAACTACCAGTCAGAGTTGGAACTTATAGAAACTTTGCCCTTTGCTTTTAAATGAGTTTGAGGATGGTTATTTGTTTAACTGGCTCAAGGTCAATTTTAATTAAAAACAGATTTTAGGTTTTTGTTTTTATTTTTAATTAATGTTTTATTTTATTTTTCACCAATATTTCGAGTTGCATTGCAACTCATCCTCAGGGTGCTAAGAAGGAGGATATTAGTAGTAGTAGAATTTTTGTTCAAATCTAGTATGGATGAACTACTAATGATTTTTCATGACCAAACTCAATTTCACCACAAATTTAAGTCGCATAAAAAAATTGGATGACCACAAGAGGCTTTTATTTATTATATCGTTGCGCCAGAATAATTAAAAATTACTTTCATAAAAACATGTTGCTCTATAGCTTAACTCCATTCCCACTCTTCTATCTCCCTTCTTGAAGCTAACACACCACATGTCAAAGGGTTATGCACTAATGCATAAGCTAAGATAAGGGTTATACACTAATGCATAAGATTTTGTTACAAAAAAAAACATCCCTTTAATGTGACGTAACGTTAAAGCCGACTTCTCCACTTCCATGTCACACTTCATCTAAAATTCGTGAACCCCCTCCCCTTAATCTTATTAAGGTTTTGGTTTTGGAGACAAGTTGTACAAAAATTAATAGATATTTTAGTAGATCAAAGTTTTAAATAATAATACCATAAATTAAGTTGCATCTTATTAGTCTGCGGCACAGATGCTAAGGAATGTAAATGTGATAGTAACTGCACGCGGTAATGTGCTGGTATATGGTGAAGGCGATATGAAAACATCTCCAACAAAGTATGCAGAATTCCCCAAGCATGGTGTTTAAATACAGTTGGTAGTAGTTGACCTGAAATATAGTCAAAATCAAATCGAATTCAAGTGAAGCGAATGATTGAAATTAAAATTCAATAATAAGCAAAATAATTTTTTGAATTGCAATAACTTAAATATTATAATAAAAAAAATATTAAAATATATTCGCAGCTTTTGTTACTCTTTTTCTTAATTTCAGGTTTCAGAATAAAGAGTTATTAATTTCAAGCTATAGAATTTGGAACGGCTGTCAGCCTTCCTACTGGTAACACTTTCACGCGATCAAAGTGACAGATCGTAAAATTTGATACATTATTTTCTAAAGTGGATCGTTTTAAAACCGCTGAACAGACACAAATTATACAAATGCACTAAAAAAAGCATTACTGTAGTAACTAAATATGTACCTTTTGAGAGCAGAATATATAATAAAGGGTTTTCCAAGGAATTTCTATAATTTTTTACAATAGCAAAATGCGACACCCGAAAAAAAAACATTTGTAAACAAATGCACGCTGTACGTAAACTAAGGCGTCTCGACGAAAACTAGCTTTATAGTTGACACTCGTACCCGGCGATAAAATTGCCAGGCGCGCAGATATGAAGGAAGTTCAGATACTTCTGGGACAGACCTCGTATATAGAGAAACGTCAAAAAGTTTCATCATAATGTTGTCCGACCGATTTTGCCTATCCCTCTGTCGTTTCTCACGCGAGTCTAGTGAAACTCAGTCTCCTCGTGTAAAGGCTGACTTGGTCTCGGGTACCAATATTCCCAATCTCTTTCAGGAGGTAATTACAATTGCAATGATCAGCTGAGTTTGCAAGCTATTCACAACCTAATAGCAAAATTTGAAGAGACTGGAAGTGTGGCATATATTTAAAGCGTTGCATGCATCATTGTAATGTATTTACTATATTGATTTTTGTGTCCCAATTTTCTTGCACAAATGTAAGAATTAAGAAAAAGTTCTCGTATGTTAAAATTAATATAAACATATTTACTTAGAAATCCCTTAATTCCCAGCGATTCTATTTCTGTGTAAACTAAGAGTCGCGAATAAGTTTCAACAAGTGCTGGAGTTGGCACAGAGTTTTTTCCTTGAGCTTGTTTTACCATTTGCGTAAAGAAACTAAAATAAGAAAGTTTTTTCATTGAATTAGAAAATAAAGAGATAGTACAGCACATACCTATGAATTAGCGACATTTTGCTATGCACTGTGAGGCTATCCAATACGACCATTGAAAAGGGAATAGATGGAACTTGTCCTCCGCTCGCTGTTTTTGTATTGCCATTTAAAGCTTCAACTAAAATAGCCATAGGTCTTGCAAAATATTCCTGGTTTGTTGAATAGGCATTGCAAATCAACACAATTCGGAAATCATTGCCAAGGCTCATTGACATCATTGTACTGGGCATAATCAGGTGCTGCAGGAAACTGAAATATATGTTTTTTTAAGGAGTAAAAGCTTTTTAACAATCTTGATAAAACTTACTCGTAATGATTCTTGAATGCAATCGGCAAAGGACGGTTTATATTCATGTTTTCAACTCGAGCCTTTTTAATTAAATGAATCCAAATACAAATTGGTGCCATCTAAGAAAATACATATTTTGTTAAGTTATTTTTAAGTTTTCAGATGAACTAATAAATACTTGTCTCAGTGAAGACGATTTATTACAGTCAGGGAGCTTAAGTGGCTCTTGTTCCGGATAAAGGAGATCAAATAGCTTGAACATCGGTAAAAAATTCGCAATCTAAGACAACAACGAATGTAAACAAGGAAATAACCTTAAGATACAAGTATTTGCAAGAATTTTTACCGGGTTTTTTTGAATGCTTCCCGATATAAATTGTAATAAAATCCACATCAGTTGATCTCTACCTTTGCGTAGTTCTTTCTTTGATAGCTAAAGACAAAATAAAATAGTCAGTCTTAATTTGTTGAAAGTCGAAAACTCAAGTTAACCTTTTCATAAAGTGCTAGCACAATGTGCATAAAGCTGACGAACTGAAATAGCACAAAATATATTAGTTGAGAAGACAAGTGCAGCCACACCCACTCATTAAGAGATATTTGTTCTTCAGGAATGTTACATGAACTCCCAGTAGTTGAGTCGGAGCATTCAGTCATTTCCATAGCTGTTATAATGAGATTAACGAGTTGTTCTTCGAGCGCATTGCAGCGTTGTTTCTGCTGTTTTTGTAAATTTAACATAACTGAAACCATTTCTTTAGAGTAGGGTTGATCCAAAACATAACGCAGAAGCTGTGGTTGCTCCTCTAACAACTCAGGTTCGTATGGGAGACTTCCTTTAAAATTAAACTTTAATGTGTTGTGATCTAATTTCCAAGAATTCATCATATGGTCAGCGTAGCCGAAATGTTCAACTATGGGGAGCATATGTGAATGTCCAATAATAGAAACCATCTGCGCAGTGCTCCGAAATTCTTCGACAAAATCAGTCATTAGCTTATTAACTTTCTATAAATATAATAACAAATATAAGTTTGAGGTTTTTACTACATTAACTTACCCAATGATAAGGAAATGGTTTCATGATTTCATTAGCAATAAAATACGCTGGAAGGAGGCAGTTGTTGCGATCAAATATATAACGAATAGTTTCCTCCAGGGCTACCAATTGAGGTAGATATGTAACACTGACTTTTAAAGGAAATGTTTGAGCTTTATCGCGACAAACCTTAAATAATAAAAGTGTAAAACGTTAGTACAATGATAAAGATTTTTATAAATCCCTTTTATTTGTAAATTTAACATTTTAAAAAAATGTTTAGAAAAAAGGTTTAATAACTAGATCCGACATACAGACCACGACAAAACGATAGCACAAATAGTTTTTCGGTGTTTTAAAGAATTTACAACAATTATTTAAAATTTGTTTTCATAGTCTATATTCTTAAAGCTAAGGAAATAAATAACTTATAAATAATTTGTCAAAAATTAAACTAAAAACTCAATTTTAGGGGCGACAATACGATACACAAAATTTTTGTAACTTAAATTCGTTTTAGGTATTATAAAAAAAATGAAAGTAAAACATTATTTTAATAATGGATGGATCCTCCTTTATTCTTTAAAACTTCAGTAATTCGCTTTTGTTCGGATTAAAACAGCTTTTTACCGTATTTTCAAAGATATTAGTCTCCTAGTGGACTAATATCCTGTGTTTGAGCTCGTTGATGGACTTATACTGCCGGTTTTGTGCACAAACCGGGCAAGCCAAACAACCCCAGCAGTTTTCAATAATATTTAGGTCAGAACGACCTGGCGATCTTAGAAAATTTGTGTTGTTGTCCCGGAAAAACTCTTTTACTATTTTTGCTGCATGAACAGCAGCATTATCCTGCCGAAATACCATGGTACCTCCGGTTAATTGCTGCCCACGTAGAACTACTTCATTTCCGATTAAATTTAAGAAGTACACTCTTTTAATTTTGGGAGCACAAACTTTACAGAACACGACACTTGGAATGATCTTACTCTCATCGTTCCACTCTACTTTGCAAGTGGCCATTTTTAGTATCCGTGCGCAAAATCCGATCTCTTTGTGATATGCAATTTTTTAAACAATGGAAGTGGTTGTGGATTCTGGGCACTCAAATTGGTTTCCCTTAATCTTTTTTTAATGGTTTCCACGCTCGCTGCTATATTAAGCACTTTCTTTATTTCCGTAGCAGGCAAAAACAGATTATGTATCGAAAGCCGTTTCGAACAATTCACGTCCCGGGGGGACATGGAAGGCATTCGGCCTCGTATTTTTCGTTTATTTGTGTATTTCATCGTATTCTAAACCATTTTCAAAGAACATCCGATAAAATTTTAAATTTCCGTAAAAGTCTCACCTTGCGAAATGGAATTCTTAATAATTTTACTTTGCTCTGTCGTAGAATGCTTTCCACGGCCCACTAAAATGCAAAAACTCAAAAAAATCATTAGAGTACTATACAAAAAAATAGAAGTTACTTTTAACTATCAAATTTGTTTAATAAAAGTAAATACCTAAACTTGAGAAGTTAAGGAGTTGAATAGTGCTATTATTTTTACCGCTCGAAAATACAAATTACTCAATATAACAGCACACCTAGCAAGTACCGATATTTTTTTGGAACGAAATATCATGTGCTTATCTTGTGTGCTTATTTGTGTACTTATCAAGTAACTATACTTTTAAATATTAGAAGAAAAAAAACGTCAGTTGTTCGAAATATTATCTTTCAATTCATAAATGACACCCCGTTTCTATTATTTTGACCGCAGCTGTATATATACAGTGTTGTGCAAAACAATAGCAACAAAATCACTGCGCTGCTACGAAATCGTGTGTCTCATTTAATATTGGGAGCACACAAAAAACATTTTAGAAATCAAACATGTTCATTCATTATATAAAAATAAAATTATATTCAAATTCGGTTTTATATTTTTAAAAAAAATTGAAATTAATGTGACTACATTCAATTGTCTGTGTGCAAAACAAAAGCAACAAAATATGAAGAATGTAAAAATAGAAGAGAGTTTCCAAAAATTAGCGGTAAAATTACCGTTATTGCTAAGTATATGTTGTTTGTGAGTCATAACAATTCAAGTTTAGTTTAGTTTTTGAGCTCGCTGTGACATTGACTGTTCAGTTTATAATGGGCCGTGACAAAAACTGCAATTCTCTAAAATCTCAAAATATTTCCAAATACGATCATGAAAAATCGGTAATATCTATCGCAAAACAATTTAAAATTAACCGACCAATAATTTGTAGATTAATAAAAAAGTATAATAGCACAAAAGACCTAACAACGGTACATTCAGGAGGGCGGCCACGGAAGGCATCGCGGCGTGATGACAGAAAAATGTGTGGCATATACAAACCAAATCCATTTGCCACATCCAAAGAGGTTGTTCGGGTACTAAATTTAGATATCCATGATAGCACTGTGCGCAGACGAGCCATTCAGAACAGTTTAAGAAGTTACAGACCTGCGAAGAAACCGTTGCCTACTGCCAAGCATAAACAAAAAAGGTGAGTGTTATAATTCAAACATTTTGTGTCTAAAATTGCCCGAACAACCTCTTTGGTTCCGCGGTATAATTAACACTTGAATGCAACTCTTATTCCAAGGCTTGATAACCAGTGCGGGCTTTTTATACCCTACACCGTGGGTATATTCACTTTGTCTCTCCGTTTGTAACACATCGAAGGGGGCGTGGCAGGTATGGAAAAGTATATATATTCTTGATCAGCATCCTGAGTCGATTTAGCGATGTCCGTCTGTCTGTCTGTCTGGGTGTCTGTTGAAATCAGTTTTACGGGAAAACCAAGAAAGCTAATAGAATGAAACTATCACACACAGGTCACATCTTCTTGCAGGCATCTTGCTATTGAAAATGGGCAAAATCGGTTGACAGACACGCCTACCGCCCATACTCTATGTATATTTACCCCGGCCAATTTTGAAAAAAGTTGCAGCGATTTTGATGAAACTTGGTGAATTGGTGCACATGTGAACCAAATTAGGATTAGGCTGGGTTTCAAGTTTCCAAAGGGTCGTACAGGGGCGTGGAATAGCCCTAAATTTTATCATTAATACTACCATATCTTGTAAGACGTTCAAGATATTGCGATTAAATTTGGTAAACGGATACATATAAAATATATCTTGAATTGTGATAAAAGTGGGCGGAATCGAAAAAGTGGGCGTGTCACTTTTCAACTGTTAAAAATTTTGATTCCGTATATCTCAAAATTCGCACAAACGATTTCCATAAACATTTTGGAGATGATGCCTGAAAGCAGTCATCAATACAAGCTCAGCTACTGGACCGTAAAAACTCGTTGAAGGGCGTGGCACAGCCCACAATATTTATAAACGTTATATTTAAAGAACTAACAACGTAATCGTTATAAAATTTAATGAGGCAGATATAATTGCTATAAGGTCTCTTACTACAAAAATTTGGTCCAATAGTACCTGTGGGCGTGGCACCTCCCATATAAGCAAAAAACGTTTATTGTTATAGATAGTGTGCTATGAGAGTAATCTTCATAAAATTTGGTGTATAGATGTCAGTTACTATAAGCTTTAAAAATAAATTAATTTTGACAGGATTGCATCAGTGGGCGTGGCACCTCCCATATTAACATAAATTTGTTAGCGCTGTTTTAAGTGAACTATTGCAGCAATTGGTATGAAATTTAATGTATGTATTTCTGTCGCTATAGGGCATATCTGAATCAAAAGTGGCTGAAATAGCATCAGTAGGCGTGGCACCTCCCATACAAATAAAATACGGTAAGTGGCATATTTATCGAAATATGTGAGCAATCATACTAAAATTTGGTGTTAGGGGTTTGATTATGGAAAGCTATTTCTGGATCAAAACCGGGCTGGATTGTACCAGTGGGTGTGCCACCGCCCTAAATTTTGAATTTTTGTTGCAGCATACATATATCGCAAACTATACAAGCTATTGAGCTAAAATTTAATATGAGGATGTCGATCGCGAATATAATTTATTGTACCAAAAGTAGGCGGAACTGGAGAAGTGGGCGTGGCATATTTCAAAATTTTCATTTCAATTCGATTTTTTCCAACATTTTCTACATTCTTTCCACTTTTTCAACCTTTCAACTTTTTCCAATATATCCTATATGTATTTGTTCGACATTTTCAACCTCTTTCAACTTCCTTCATAAGTTTCTTTATTTTTTCGACTTTTTCATCAACTTTGAATTGTTTAAAAATTTTTCAACCTTTTTCAACTTTTTTAGAGTTTTTCAACCTCTCTCAACTTTTTTCAACATTTTGCATATATTTTCAACATTTTGCATATATTTTCAACATTTTCCAACCTCTGCCAATCTTTCTAACATTTCACATTTTTTTCGACTTCCTCAACCTCTTCAATGTCTTTTCAACATTTATTTAAAAGGTTATTTCAGTGCAGTGTAGGGTGTGTGAGTTTCGGCCTGGCCGAAGATAACACCTTAACTTGTTAATTTTAAATAATTGATAATTGTTTTAAAGATTGATTTCAAATATTTTTTTTTTTACTTTAATTTCAATGCATATGTTTATTGGGGTAATTATGCTAAAAGGTAAATGATTCATAAATTTGAGGAATATAAACTTTCGAACTAGAGCAAGTCACTTAGGTTTTTATATTTTATTTTTAATTTTTTCATAAACATACCTTCATTATTTCCCGCACTCCTTTATAATCTACATGTACAATAACTTTTCTGATTATTTTAAAACTCTCTACCCAGAAATTTTTATTTTCGTAGACCAATTTATCGCATAGTAGAATTTTGTCACATAATAATCTAAAAAAAAATCAAAATATACACAAGCTATGAACAAATTTAAGAAAATGTTTACTTACTTCGCAGTAATTGCGCCAGAATCAACAAGCTTTCCTAATGTTTCCATTAAAACTCGCAAGTGGTTTATGTTGGGAGCAACTGCAGCTTTTTGTAAATATTGCCGAATGATTCCTTCTTTATTATCTTGCGGCACGTTTGTAAATATGCTTACTAAAGTAATCAAACATTAATTTGACTTAAGTCAATGCAAAAAATGTTTCATAATATTTTGGTATGACCGCCCATATATCGTCACCTCAGTGTAAATGTCCTATCGCACTTCTTGACAAAATTTTTTTAACACGCCAACTTACTTAAGAAAAGACACTCTTTCGTTCGGTGTTATGGAAATTTAGCTACATCTTCCCGTTCCAAAGATCTCAGTATGCTTTATGTCCTAACTGCAGTTTTCAAAACAAAATCTCGGAGTGCAAATGTCCTAACTGCTTTTTTTGTCTTTGAAGTTACATTAAATAGTAAACAATCGCTCTCAGGTCAAAAGTGAGAATGGACTTTTGTAAGAGAGGGGAAAAGGTATCCCCGGCGGTAATTTGGCCTAGTTTCAAGACAAAAAATTTCTGGAACCAATCGTTGCAAAAAGGCCGAAAATGGATTTTGAAGTACGAATGGTACTTTCTTATATCTGTTTAAGCCTCATTTGATGAAAAAAAAATATTGCACCAATTGATGACTTGTGACTTATTCAATTTTGTGACTTATAAAATTATTATATTTTATTTTTTGCATACAGCGCCCTCTGTGAACAGATTTTTGAAGCACTAATAGCATTATTATACTTTTCTTGATAATATGAAAACAACGATATTTCGTTTGTCAAAATCGGCTCAGTAGTTTAGAAGTTTTGTTGGTCTAAAATATAACACTAGCATGAGCGTGCCGTGAACGTTAGCACTACGCGTGACGTAACAGCACAGCCAAAACACTTAAGAATAGATTTTTCTACATACCCGTTTTTCTATGCCCCCATCAAACATGTTCACGAATAAAAAAAGAAAACTTTTTGTGTGTTTTGGATCAAACGTAGTACAGTATAATTCGCTAAGCAGCCTCCAACTAAATGCCTTCAAATATTGTGCTCTTAAGCGAAAAATGCCCTTAGCCAAATTTCTTTAACCGCCTTATAGCGCATAAGTAAGGCTGTTAAGAGTGATAATTTTTTTTTCTTGAGCTCTTACCAAGAAAATGTTCAGCAAAAAAGATTACATAGTTTTCAACAAAATCATAAAATTTATTTTAATAAAAAAACAATTCATTTATATTGACATTTAAGTTCAAAGTAATAAAGCGCTAATACATACACATCAATTACATTTATTCTTGTGTCCTGAGACTCCTACTGGAAACTTGAAATTTGAAGTGTTGCATTTTTTATCAAAGGCTGTTAAGTTTAACTTTTAGTATGAAAAATTAATTTAACTGACCAATAATTAACCCATTAGTGCTCAACGACCTTTAAAAAGGACGCGCAGTTTTTGATTTTTTAAAAATTTGCTAGAAACATTTTTGCCCTTTTGAGCATTTAGATATATTGTATGGCAACACTTATGCTTACCATATTTTTTACGTTTCAAAATATTGACATTTACAAGTTTTGCGGGCGTTCAAAGTGAATTTTTCAAAAAAAAAAGAAAAAATTAAAAATGTAGAAGAGGTAAATATTTAAATACTTTATTTTAACGCATGATATTTTCAATGGTGGTAGGCTTTTTTTACTTTTATTATATTTAGTTTGCTTTGGTACGCAACAAAATTTGTCTTTGCATTTCAGTATACATGAATTTTCCACAGCTAAATGGTTTTCAATGTTCAGTGTCCTTCTAAAAGGACGTTCCGGAAAAGTAGGAAAATGAGCTTTCCGAATCGGAAAAAAATTTTTTTTAGCTTATTGAAGCCAAAAGAAGCAATTCTGTCGAAGCAGATTTTTGATATCACGCCTGGATCGCCGTGAGCACTAATGGGTTAAGTGCTGTTAAAGCAAATGTGCTCTTAAGCGGGAGGCAGCTAAAAAAGATATTTTCTCACATAGACGTACAAAAATGCAGCAGAATCTTGATTTTGGGCTGGTAACTTACGTGCGCCCTTAAGCGAATAGGCAGCTAAGCGAATTATACTGTATACCTTTTACGTGGAGTTTCAGAATGCAAATGTCCTAACTCATACAAATCCGGATAATTTTAATTACAGAAAAATCAAAGGTAAGTTTCAATAAATTTTTTTCAAATACCGTATAGGTAATTACAGAGGGGCAAAATAATAAAAAACATTTTGATCCTTAAATAACAAATCGCAGAGTAAATAACTTTAAAACGCTGTTTTCTCAGTTTCATGTTTTTGCTGATAGGACAGTTACACTCTGAGGTGACGATATGTAGGATTACTGTCTGTCTTAATCACTGTCATACTGTTGACTACTCAATATCTTACAGCAATACGGGGATTTGCAATTTAATATCCTATTCGATTGGCGAATAAAAAATCCTTTCAAATATCACTGTTTGATTAAATTATTTTTGGTTTGTTCATCTGAAATTTCATCCCGATGGGCAAATAATCATTAAAGAAAATTATTTGAGCGTTTACGTGAAAGCATTCATAATGAACGGACAGTTTTGTTTAGAGATTTTTTTTTATGTTTTTCTACTACAATGTACTATCGTACATATCGATAGTGATATTTGTATATTTCTAAACAAAAACTTAGCAAATTTCATCAAGCACTGCATTCACAGGTATGGCTTTATATCTCTCAGTTCACAAACATTCGCAGAAGCATTTTAAGTCAATTGAGTATAAAGCGAGTTTGAAGAGAGTGGCACTACCTACTTCAGCTTTTGAGAAGTTTTTAAAGACTTTGAGTATGCTGGTATGTGTACTGCCTTAAATAGAACGATATTGAAGACGACAAAATAATTGTTGATGAACATAAAAACAGCTTGTTTAATTTACAACCTCCAAGCAATTTTTATGGAATGTATAACATCAGCCAGATTTTAATGTTAAGTTCAGGTAAAACAAGAAGGTATTCTTCGCATCTGATTCAGATGTCATACATTGCTGCAAATTTTAAAATTTTGTGTTTTGTATATATGTTAGGTATTTCAACCAATGTCACTTTAGCCAGCAAGAAAATCACAATATGATTTGGTGTATTTTTTCTGAACCCAGTCTCTTTTAGGCTTTTCTTAAAATTGGCTCCGATTTTAACCCGTAAATTATACGTATTTCATGTAAGTAAAGAGTACCAAGCTCGTTCCAGATTTACATGTCCTCTATTCCCTTTATATCAAGTCTACACAGGAGAATTTTTAGTCACTTACCGATTGCTTTCAAAAACTTTGCACCCTTTTCTGATTCTCCATCAGGCTTGTAGACAATAACACTTAAAAAGTCTTCTTCTATGGAATCCACATTCTACAAAGACAAGCTTTTAATTCAATTTACAGGTTATTTTGCACAATCGTACACTTACTAAGTAGCCATTTACCAAGTCCAAGATTGATGTTTCCATTCTATTTTTTTTTTAAATTTGGTATTTAAGTATGGCAGAAAATCTTTAGGATACGTTAATATATTTCTGTTGAAAAACGATTCTCAATTAAAATAAATCATAATTTTATAACTAAAAAGTGGTGAAAATTTAGATAATTGTTTACGTTTACCACAGAAAAATGCAAGTTTTGACAATTGACTTATGGCTGACACAAGTGTTCTGGATAGTGTTTAAAAGTAGCAGACAGTGCTGCCAAGTTTTGAATTTTGGCAGCTTCTTCCTGCCCCAAATGAGCAGATCAAATGATCTCACATGTTGTACGACAAGACAGTATGTGTAACAATTAATATCACTTTGCGCTCACATGTCGTCAAATATAATTTGCACCAAGAACGCACAGCTCGAAGCTCATTTTTCTTTTCAAGTTCTTAGTCGACGTTTACACGAGGAAAGTCTGAGAGACAAATTCTTATCCATTCTCTTTTGTGATTTTCGTTTCGCGTTTGCAACATATGACAAATTTATTACCTCGTCCCTTTCGTTTTTCCCTTCTTGCCAATAAACAAGGAAACTTTGCCGAAAAAGTTTCCTCGTGTAAGCTTTGACTTACAACAAAACACATAGAGCTCTTCTTGAGTTCTTGCCGTTATTTGAGCTATAGTAAGCCATTTCGGCTTGCAATCAGCGTATGCGGTTTATTTGTGTAGTTTTGTGATAGCTTTCGGCATAGACTATGGTTTTCGGTCTATTTTCAGGCGAGGAATTTCAAGTCATGATTATTTTTTTTTATCTTCTTTATTTCTCACAAAAACTTTGAAAATTGACCGGGAAACAACGGAATATACTGATTTTCTATTTTAAAATTGTAAATCATCGTCTTTTTTCACCGCCACACCTGTGTAACATCAGTTTTCATGTATTTTTGTCAGCTTAATATATTGACCCCCCTTCCCCCCATGTAACGCACCGTAACGTTTTCCTCTACCCCCCCCCCCCCCCTCTTAAACGTTACGTAACACTCAAGTGACCATATTTACCTAAAACTCACAATTATGTTGCGAAAAGTACCGGAAATACATGCGATTTTTATTTTCTTTATTATACCCTACACCGAGGGTATATTCATTTTGTCATTTCGTTTGTAACATATAGAAAGAGGCGTGGGAGTTATGGTAAAGTACATATATTCTTGATCAGCGTTTTGCAGGCATCTTGCTATTAAAAATGGATGAAATCGGTATATGGACACGCCAACCGCCCATACTCTATGTATATTTGCACAATCCTATTTTGAAAAAAATGCAACGATTTTGATGAAACTTGGTGATTTGGTGTACATGTGAACTAAATTAGGATTAAGCTAGGTTTCAAATTTCCAAAGATTCCCGTGGCACAGCCCTTAATTTTAACCTTTATTCCACCATATCTCGTAAACCCTGCAAGATATTGTGATGAAATTTCTTTGTCCTTTATTTTTTCGACTTTTTGATCGAATTGGAGTTTTTTCAACCTCTCTCAACATTTTTTAACATTTTGCATATATTTACGACTTTTTCAACATTTTTCAACCTGTGTTAACCTTTTAAATACTTCACACTTTTTCGAATTATGCAACCTCTTCAACGTCTTTTTAACATTTATTGAAATATATGTTCTTTCAGTGCAGTGTAGGGTATGTGAGTTTTGGCCTGGCTGAAGATAACACCTTAATTTGTTCATATTGTTATTTGATAAAAAATTACACATAATGTTATAAACATTTGCTTAAGTTTAAAATATGTTAAAATGGCGAAAAATTAGACGAAAATATTTCACTAAAATGATAAAAGTTGATGGGATCTAGAACAGCTACAGCAATAATGATAAAAATAGGAAATCTTTCCACGCTTATATCTCAGGTTTTGGTTAAACAATCTCGAAGATGATAGTTTAAGGACATTCTGCTCGTTGAGTGCTTTAATGTGATGTATCATTTATTGCTGTAGCTTATCTAGATCCCGTCAACTTTTATCATTTTAATAAAATGTTTCGGCTGTAGCTATTTAATAAACATACACATTAAGAAAGAGTTTCATTATACACACCTAATTTCAAATAACCACCCGCTAAAGTAGTTTCACTTCAAAAACAATGTTATGTAACGCGTTGTTCGATCAATATTTTTCTTCAAAATTTGACAATCCTTTAAGGAGCTTTGTAACGCTATAGATATCCACTGACACATCTTAAAAAATAATTTGAACCGCTCTAATCTTTATATGTATATATTACCGGCCAAACTAGTTTTTAGAATAAACCAGTCCAAACTAGTCCATCCGAAGCGTGTTAGGATGAACCAGTTTAACCTAGGAAAATTTTAGTATGTTAGAGTAGGTGGGCGACCTTTGGCCGCGACTCAGGACTTAAATCCTCCAATATGTTCAACATTGGCTTCACGGCGGGCTTTGACCGCGGTTCGCTATAGTATATCCAACACCGGTGTATAAGCGAAGCCGGTGTTGGACATATTACAGTGAACCGCTACTAAAGGCTTCCGCGAAGGCATTATCCATATAAAAAAAAATTCCAATGAATATCCGCGGCGTCAAGCCTCTCACATGAAAAAATCGAAATTGTTTGTATCTCAGATGGATAGCATTTGGAACATATGATTCTTATGGCCTGTGCAATGTTCCTAGTACAGTTTGGTTTGGAAAAAATGGGTGAAAGCTAGGGCTACCAGATGGCCTTACTACAAAAGTAGCACATATGAAAAAATTGGAATTTTGGAAATGAAAACCTTCATTTTTTTTTAATTTCATACAAATATTTTTTTGGTGAGCAAAAAAAAAAGGTCCTCACTGCCTAACAAAAAACCCCAGCAAATTTAAAACAATAATTTCAAATAACTTTGATGAGCAAAAAAAAGTCCTCGCTTCAGTTCAAATATTTTATTTTACAATGCAAACATCGAAAGTAGCAAAACCATCCAAAAGTAGCACATTTCGATTCAAAAGTAACAAAGTAGCAAAGCCTTGCAAAAGTAGCACTTTTGCTACTTTAGTATCGCATCTGGTAGCCCTAGTGAAAGCCATACCTTCTATATGTCTCAGCAATTGTTTGACACAGCTGGATAGCATCTAAAATATAAATATATTTCTTATAGTGCGTTAAAGGTTTTAAGCAGTTTGATTTGCAAAAAATGGACAATGCCACGCCCCCTAAAATAAGAGAAGATTTAAATTCTTAATATCTTTTCAATTATTTGACGAAGATGAATGAGCTTGGTAAATATAGAAAAGGTGCGGGCACAAGTACCCATGTTCAATGGAAAATGGGCGGTTCCGTGCCTTCCATATGAGGAAAAAACGGAACTAATCACGAACGAACTAATCAATGGATTTTCGTAATGGGCTGTAGCACCCTTTTTTTATATCTCAGCAACTATTTGACGCAGATGGATAAGATATGGTATATATGTATGTAAGGAAAAGATCAGGATCAAAAGTATGCTTCACTTCAGCCTTTTTTATACAGAGCCTTTTTCCAATCAAACTCATCGCGCCACTAACCAGAAAGGAAGAACAACGTCTACCGGGATAGCTAGTATACTTAAGTAGACTTCAGCACGAATCGTTGATCTATTTCCGTATTTTAAAGTACCCCTGAGCGAAATTTGAAGCATATTGGATGATTTTTGGGAAGTTATGGAAGGAAGAACTTTGACTTATCCCTTTTAAATGTACAATCTTATTTGGCTTAATAGCTTAAGTGTACATATGATTTAGGGTATTTAAAATTGTGCTAGGAAATAAGAAATTAAAACAGTATAAGCTGTTTTGCCAAATAAAAAGAAGAGTTTGAATACTTAGTAATAGGCAATGTCAAAAAAGCTTACGTCGATATAAGCGTTTTTTTCAATATTTTAATTATGTACTTGGATTTTATTAGAAGTTATTTCGAATAACAATTTATGTGGACGAAATTCAAATCATAGTAATTTTGGAAAAACAGTTTATTTTGAAATTGGAATATCTCATTAATTTGCGTAATTTTCATATTAAAAAGTGCAACGAAATCTTCCCTAATTTACAGAGGTTCTATTGAAATCCATAGCTTTCACTACAATTCACATAAATTTTTTAAAACTAATTTTAAAGCTTAAAATTGATATCCTGCAAAACGATAAAATCAGACTTAAGCACATTTTACCACAAATATTTTTGGAAATTTATTTTTATAAAAAAAACACAGAATCTACTTATTTTATTTATTCTCTATTTTGGCACTTGATGTTTTTGTTAAAAACAACAAATTTATCAAGCAGTTTTACATCATTAAACATTCTTAAACGTTTTATAAATTAAATATAGAAATGAATAAAAAAATTTGGCATAAACCTTTGCATAAGCGAAAAGTCGTGAGTGAAGTCCTTTAAATGACCATTAATGTTCCTAAAATAATTAAAAATATATATTTCTTCAGTGGAAACAGATGTCGATTCTAAGCAAAATTATATATTACATGCAACCGTTTCTGGAACATTTATTGGATACTTGGCTACAGCCAATACCGTTTCCTACACTAATTAAATTTTTGTACTCTTGTGTTTTAGGTGTATTCATATTGCTGCCAATTATATATCCTGGCTTTGTGCTTTTATTTTTCTACGCCACGTGGCAGTTTATACTTCAGAGGTACATATGATTGATTCTATGTTTGAATTTAGTACTCGTACAACAATATATCAAAATCAGGTTCCTTAAATCGTAAAATTTTGAGGATATTCATGCAAACACATGAAAAGCATATAAGCCGTATACTAATCCTACCTCCCTTTCATGGTTGGCTACTATCTCGACATTTTAGTCGCCGAGTAAGAATTGGCTTTATAAACATTCAGCCAATTCTAACTCGGCGAGTAAAACGCGAGATAGTAGCTAACCATGTAAGGGCTGCTAAAATTTCATTAGGAGTGTGTAGGGCCTGAACAATTGTGCTATAACAGTTTCAATCGCTGGCTCGTTTAATACTGTGTCAGTTCGTTCCGATTTTTGTTATTTATATGTTTCTACCATTCGTCGTTAGAAAATTCTGGGTCTTCTGCATCTGTTACCGTGGGAATTATACCAAAGCGCTGATCAACAAGTTTCTCTAGCATCTATGTAATCTGATGCTGTTGCCAGCAGCCTTTTACAATCTCAGTTGAAAAAGAAGTATGATGTGAATCAAATGAAGTTCGAGATCGTGTTGGAGGGGCCACCAAATCCTTATTATATGCCTCAGGCAGCAGCATACAAAAGTGTTTATTCAAATTGCTTTGTTGACTCTTTCTGCTAAGTCTTCCATGGTGCTGCCTTTAGAACGCTGCCAAGGTAGCAGAACAATTTATTGATGCTACTATGATACATATGTTATATGTATGCGGAAAGCGTCCTAGCTGATGTTGCTTGAATTTTCTCAATGTCAATTTGAAGTGCAATACTGACTAACTGAACGCTAAGCCTTGTAAGGCTGGTTTGAATGTCGGATGTCGGCATAACCAATTGGTTCCTATAGTTCTCAGTAAGATTATGGCTTAGCACATCGTCCGGAACATTTAGATATAACAGGGAAGACATCCTCTACTATACGTAATTGACCCGTGATTGGTTCGTTTGGTGACGAGATTTTGTTGCTGTGGACGATGCTGCCTTTAAACCATTCATAGTGCGCCTTAATATTGTTGATAAGTTTGATAGGAACATTCCTTGATTTTAGTACGTTCCGAATCAACTGTTTATATATATTCAAAGGCGAAGGCGAAGGGTAATAAGGAGCGTGACCATATAAATCTAACATTTCACCACAAAATATTTTTGCCGTTTACCAATTTCTAAAAGATACTAAAACTTTTCATTTTATTTAAATTACAGTTCATATTGATAAAAGTTGTGTACAAGACAGCCTAAGGCCTCGGTAGCCAGTGCTGCGCATTTGATTATTTTTTTATAATTAATTATAACTAAATAAATTAATAATAATAATAATAAATCTAACATATGCGATTTGTACGGAAATCTGCGCAGTGAACTCTCTAGTTTATTTTGAATGAAGTTGAGGATACATTTAGTTAGTACTTCAAAGAACAAGTTGAGGATGGTTATTCCTCCATAATTCTTACAAAAAGGTCACCGTTTTCAAGAATTTGAATAAGTAATTTCTTCAAGCTTTTCGTCAGGTATTCGAAAAAGGAAGGAATTCGGCTGAGAAGTTGTCATAGCTTTGTGCTTCGCTTGGTTTAAGTTGCTGGATAACCAGTGTAGTTGTATGCCGTTCATACTTTTAATTGAATTGAAGGCTTGTTGAATTTATTGGAAAGCTTTGAGTAACGCTGTAGAACTCGCGTACGTTGTACTAACGATCCCCTGTGCATTTGTGTCTGCCGCAACACCATTAGCCTAAGGTTTTTTATTGTTTCTGCAGCTGTTTAACATTTTTATGGAGTTCACTGTAGTGCTATTTTAGGATAGCTTTGTTTTGACTTTGTTGTTGTTGTTGTGACTTTGTGTCTCTCGTCGATTATATGATGGATGTTATCGTTGATCCAATCGGATTTTCTTATGCGTCAGATTCTATAGCAGCACCATTGACGTCGTGGATGAAGTTATACAAATTTACCTGGTTGATGTCATCTGTTGGTTAGATTTCGGGACGTTACTATTTATAGCGGTTTGATCTTTAAAACGTTCCACTGAAAAAGAATTTTTTGAGAACTGCCATCACTCTTAAGCCACGAAAAAGTGGCTTCTCATTATGCGCACGACAAACAAGCTACTTTGTTTGATAATGCATAAATGATCGATTGTCGTCTCTATACTGGGTATGCGTCATGTTAACTACTTATATGCAATTTAACAAGTTTTCGTTAAATTGGCCTATTCCGTGGTTGCCCAAAACATATTCGGTGTTGTTGATGTTGGCAATTTAGGGATTAAAATGGCACATAAACATGATTGTGTCATGTCTGCCGATTAAGGCAAGAGCTGAGATTAATTTTTATAGATTTCTGTTTCTTCTTGGGCTCCGTAACTTATGGTTCATTATACATTTATACGGCTTAGAATATTTTTGTGAGTTTTCAAGAATATCTTCCCTTAATTTTTAAGGAGGAATTTTATTTTTATATTATAATTGATGGGCACGTTTTTAAATTCTCTTGGTTTTAATTTTTAAGCATAGAAATTTTTATTTACAGACATTTTGATATTTGCTTTCCAATTTCAATGGATCTACTAGCGTATGCTCAACATATTTTCAATTTTAAAATTACAAATGAGAGATATAAATTGTTCTTGCTTTTATACATGGAACGCTGGCGTATTGTGGGAACAGCAATTGCATCATCTATTGATTATATGCGCTTGGCTATATGCTTACTCTTTGGAAACTAATATAACTATATATAATATGTGTTTCAAAAATTTTTCCAAGTGAAAATTATTAGTCCTGTAAAACAATGTTTGCAATGTGGTTTTAATAAATCGCTTTATTTTTTATCACTTTAGTATACTGAATTAAAAGTTATAAAAATTCCTCACTGTAGAATTATTGTAGTAATTACTCAATTAATTTTTTATTTTAGTGTGCTAATATTTATATGTATATAAGATAGATACAAAATACACTTTAAACTAATGCAAGTATCTTTTTGCTTGCTATCTTGTTGATATTGCAAACAAAATTATGCGATGATAATCAAATAGTTCTAATTTAAATGGTTAAGAAAATACTTTTGCGCATTGCAAAGAAAAAATTATAATGGATTTGCGAAATACAGTTGCTAACTCTTATGAAATTCACTGACATTATATATCTATAACAAATTAAATCTTGAGTAAGATAAATAATACAAAAACCAACAACTAATTTCTTTAAAAGTAAAAGTTACTATTCGGAGGACTGTCTCGCTGTAGGATCGTCACGATCTATCGGTGGAGGGGATGTTAAAACTTCAACATTTTGTGTTGGCCCTTGGGTTAGGTAGCCGGCAGTCGGATTGATGCCTAGTTAAGAAATTGTTATATTTTAAAATAAGTATATGCTTGTTAAAGATTAAATCATCATTAACGACAATAATGCAAAAAGAATCATGTGTAAATACATAGTTATAAATTATCTACTATAGCCCTTGACACAAGACGTATATATCTTTACATGTTAATATATAATTTATTTTTGTTTACTCGACTTAGAATACAGCTCTATTATAGTATTTTAATTGCTGAATTTAAATTCGCTACTAGTTTTGCTCCATCATGGCAAGTTAAATTAAATTTTTTTTTTTTTGATTTAATGAATAAAAAAAATTGTGAGCGGTGTTTGAGAAATCGTGATGGGGCAAACCGCCACTGAGTTTGGATTCAGCAACCGACATAGAATATACATTCATATATTAAGAGCTACATAGTCTAGTTCAAATAAACAAAAAATGTGGATATGTTTACTCATATTTATAGCTAAAAAATCGGGTCAAAAAAGATATTGGAAAATAGTTTAACTTAATGTCGTTTCTGATAATTTTGCATTATTTTGTATATTGCATGCTTCATTACCAGTTAAATAGCCCCGAACATTCGATTCTGTTATAAAAAGATCATGGCGCTGATCTTTAAATTCTCCCCAAACAGGATGTTTCAATAAGATTTGCGAAACCCTTTCACCGTAGTTTAGATTGTGTGTCATTCCTTTGAGCGCTGCAACAATTTGTGCTTTTACCGTCGAGGGATTGTCAACAAATTCCAAACGACTATCCAGTAAATTAAGTAAAAATGGTACAAGATTTACTTCCAGAGATTGACTTATAAGAGAGTCCTATTTGAATTAAAAACTTTTATAGAAGAGTTTTAAGCTACATCACATTGGAACTTACGTGCTGATGTTTGAATAAACGGCTTAGCGTTTCACAGGCCTTTTCTATGCAATCCTTACGATTTTCCATACACTTTTTTAAAGGTAAAATGCACTCCGTTTGTGAAATAGCGCTAACACAGAACTATAAATAAATAAAAGCTTATTTAAAATTTTGATGTAAGATGCATCCGAAAATTATAAAAAAATAATCCACCAAAATAACGTAATTAACTGCTATATTTATTTAATTTTTTCGAGAACCATTTTATTTAAAGATGTGTCGAAAACTGTTTCTGTTTACTGTTCTCACTGTTTTTTACGCTTTTAGATAGCCGATTTAGCTTTACTAGTTGAAGTTACATAAAATTTATTCAAGTACTATTTTTTTCTTGTTTATCTGAACATATTTTTTTATACATATAGCCATGATCAAACTAATAGCACATTATTTCTTAAATTTAAAAAATCCTCTTTAGGAATGAATACCTATTGTGGGGTGATGTAAAGGCAAAACTTTCGTAATAAAGTTTCAAAAATTTTGACGAATTGTGGACTGCAGCCCAAGAAGCTTGGCATTCATTCCTAAAGAGAAGTGTCAAAGGCTTGTGGAAAACTTGAGCCGACGATGCGAAGCGGTCACGCATGCAGATTTTGTTCAATTCTAATATTAAAAAACAATAAAATTTTAGCATTTATGCTATTTATATGAACAGCTCATTACGGCTATGTGAACCACTTTATTAAGATAGTTCAAAGATTTTTAATTTTAATTTAATTTTTTTTTTAACTGAATTGGTAATGCATTAAGAGCCTCTTTATGTATCACAATGCGTCTTATTTCGTCTCTAATTTGCTGTACTAGTACATATAACAGTTTTCATATTTATAGTCAATCATTCATTAAGCACAGGCTAGATATTTTTGTTTTTATTTAAAATATAATAGCATATTTTCAGGCTTGATAATTAGTGACGAAACGAGACGAATCGTGATACATAAAAAGAAGCTAAGTTAAATTTATGTATCTCCATAGTTCTGAAAATATAAGTAACTTTCAATAAAATTGATTTTTTTAAACGTGTTTTTATAACGCATTGTAAAAAATTCGTGTTTTTAAAGTGGGATTAATTTAATAAAAAATTAGAGGTCTTCACCCCCTGCTCACTTCGCTCACAAACCTTCTGCCTCCGCACGCTTCGTCCAAACTCATTTTTTAAAGTGTTATTTCTGTATAAAAAACAGACAAAAAATAACGTAGAGTTTGTTAGTTTTAATTTTAGTGCTTTTTCAAGCATTATATTTTAAATTTTCTTTCCATCTTACACACGATTTATATTACTTCTCTGCCTCTGCATCTTGACAGAGCAACACTCAATTGAGCTTGTGTAAAAATTGTGTAATCAAATAAATTCTTCTAAGCGAAACGAAAATAGAAATAGACTTAGCTAAGTTTTTGCTTAATCCTAAAAGTATACTCACAATCAGTTAGTTAAGTCAATATTTTATTCGAAAAAAAATATTGTACTTGCAAAAATCATTGTACGTTAAACGGTATAATTTGGTATAATTTTTTCAAGCGTTTTTTGAAGCACCGATATTTTGATACTTTGTTTTATTTTTTTATCCTATTTTAATTTTCTGATACCGTTGAGTCGATGACAGGACAGCTGATGAGAAATACCACAGTGTTACCACAGTGTTTCCAAAAAATAACGTAGAGTTTGTTAGTTTTAATTTTAGTGCTTTTTCAAGCATTATATTTTAAATTTTCTTTCCATCTTACACACGATTTATATTACTTCTCTGCCTCTGCATCTTGACAGAGCAACACTCAATTGAGCTTGTGTAAAAATTGTGTAATCAAATAAATTCTTCTAAGCGAAACGAAAATAGAAATAGACTTAGCTAAGTTTTTGCTTAATCCTAAAAGTATACTCACAATCAGTTAGTTAAGTCAATATTTTATTCGAAAAAAAATATTGTACTTGCAAAAATCATTGTACGTTAAACGGTATAATTTGGTATAATTTTTTCAAGCGTTTTTTGAAGCACCGATATTTTGATACTTTGTTTTATTTTTTTATCCTATTTTAATTTTCTGATACCGTTGAGTCGATGACAGGACAGCTGATGAGAAATACCACAGTGTTTCAATAGTTTTAATAATATCTTGATAATGGCTTAAAATTTAAGCCGAAATATTGATTTAAAGAATCTATAGCAAAAACATCAAACATTTTTGTTTTGTTGCTACGGCCATAGCTCTATTTTCACCATCTTTTCTGACATCAAAATTATTTTATATAATAACAAAAGAGTTACAAAAACATTTAATAAAGTTAATCTTACACTTTGGCTCTTTATTATCCTGACGATTTTTCACTGCGTAATCTTAAACCTTGAACAATAAAATTTTTTGAAGATATTTTCACCGGATTCTACACCAATCTAGGGTTATTAATTTTCAGATGATCTTTTCAAAACATTTGATTTTGTCTTTTGTTCTCTTATTTTTATCGATTCATTTCTTGTGTCCTTCAGTTCAGTTTTAACCGCTGTTTCTTTTTATCTACGCCGTTTCAGCTAACAACACCGACTTTCTTAGAATGAGTACGCCAGGCCTATATTAACGCGGAGTGCCTTAAGTCTCTACCAACTAGTTAATAAAGCGAAGACCAACGTGAGCAGTTTGAGTTAACAGCACCGACTATTTAGGATGACTACGAGAGGCGTTTACTAACGCAGTGACCTAAATCACCGCCAATTCGTTAATAAGGTGCAAAAAACTATGTGAATACGTAAACATGAAGAGCTAATTACCTTAAGGGGGAAAAGGGTCCAAAAATAAATTTTTCAAGTCAAATTTGAAGTCATTAGGAGCAAAACTTTCGAGTTCCATACAATAGAGTCCGATCGGTCATATGAAGAAGTAATCATATATAAACTTCAATCGAGTATTTCTCAAAACTTTTTTTTAAGTCGGTAGTCAAAATTTCTCGGAAACTTGTGGACCGATTTTGCCAAAATTTTACATACTTCTTTTCGATACTAAATACTGGAATCTAAACGAAAGATTTTGTTTTTCTTCAATTACTACTTATTTTTGGTAAAAATCAGAGTTTTTTTATTAAATCTGTACCAAAAATTCAAAAATGAATATTTTGTCCAAGATGAACTTATATACTAAAGAAATCTTTTTTGTTTTTTGATTTCAGATGAAGCAGTCATGCGTTATCCTGCCTACCGCATTTTGACTTTTTTTTTAGGTTACTTAGTCCTCCCCACTACCACTGGCTTATTTTTTAATGAAAATTTAGCAGAATATTCTTGAAATAATGCTTAATCATATTAAAAACTTTAAGAATTTTAATAAAGAAGGTTCATGATGTGAAAAAAAAAAATCACAAAAATACGCTTTTTTTTTGTCTCTCTGACCCTTTCCCCCCCTTAAAAACTTAGTATTACTTAGTTTTAGAAAAAAAAAAAATTGTTATTGTGCGTAAAAGTTTGCTGCCATGTTTTAGAAAAAGTTTAATTTTGAGAAAACTTTATTTTATTCGAATGAAAATATTACTAACAAAAAAAAAAATCCGAACATTTTATTCAACATCAAAAAAACGGCATTTTAAAAATGCTCTCCATACTAGTTTTCGATCTTGTTTGGTCCCGTTGATGCCTTACAATACTATTAGTTAAAATAAAGATTTGTTAGCACGAAGTTGAATTTGAAAGTAATAGATATTGCCCTCGATTAAGCATAGAAATTATGCTAATTACTTCCGAATGTCATTTGTAATCTAAACACGAATCTGTTAATAGTACGTCTTGCAGGAAAGCCTAAAAAACTCATTTGGATAATAGTACGACCTAAATTTGTATGAACTGAAAACATTATTTCACGACTATTTCGACACTATAGTATTAAGTTTGAGTATTGAAAATAAAAATGATATATACCTCAGACAATGAAAGCTGATGTAATACTGAGAGAGTATTCATAGGTTGTACGGATAGCAATTTAAATAGCTTTGGAATATGTCCTAAGACTGGAATATCATCAGCTAAATTTGGTTGAGAGCGTAGTAGTTCAACAAGCGCTGTTGTAGACATATCCAAAACATCTTTCTGTTATTTAAAGAGAAAAATAAGTAATTTGTAACGTAATGTCCAAGAGATAAATTACACTTACATCGAAAGAATTTTTGCTAATTTGATCAACAACGAAATCCAATAAATCGGATAAAAATTGTTTTGGCTTACGTAAAGTCCAGGCTGGATTGCTAACAAAAAGCCGCAAATAAACACCAGCAACAACAATCTCATTTGATACAATATCTTTAAGAATTTCTGGATCTTTCCAAATAAATTTAGGATTCGCTTTTTGCATTCTGTTAAAACTAAATATAAAAATGGCTTTAAGTAACAAATTGGTAATTATGTACACAGGAACATAATAGAAAAATTACCTTTCACATATTTCTGTCACGCCATCACATACATTAGAACGTGTTGTATCATTCCAAATTAATTCAGGATGTTCATGAATTGATTCAAACAATTGAACAGATGTTTGAGGTGATTCGATCATCGCATCCACAAAAAGGGGCGGAAGAAATTTGCAAATTGTAATGCGCACCTAAAGCATTTTAGAATTATACATGAAAATCTTTAAAAAATGTTGTCTTGAATTGAACTCACCTTTGGCCCACTCAGACGATCGACTGTCATCTTGGCTATAATTTCGGCACACATTTCTCTTATTTGCGGATTTCGAGAATTACAAAACAAATCTAATAAGTAAATTACAGCGCCTTTATTTTGAGCCTCTTTAATCATTTCTTGTACATTCATTAAACCAGAAAGTGTCTCAAGCACCTTCACTTGACTTGTACGCAAGTCTGGGTCTTTAAGTGATACAAGAAAATTACCAAGAATTTCACAAGTTGCAATTTCTGACACGCACTCCTTGTTGCGTGATACCAAAGCAACAACATCTAAAGCAACTGTTTTCACCAAAATGTTCTGAAATTTTAGGCAAGCAATCATATTTTCAATATATTTTGTACTATATTATTTGTGGAAAATTAACTTACTTCTGCAAAAATGTTATTTGCCAAAAATCCAAAAATCATATCAAAGTTACCAATGCATTGAGTTTCTACTTCAGCATTTGATTTAATCACAGACATAAGTGAACGTAAAACCATAATTATATGTTCCTCTAATTTATTATCATTAGCGTAATCATATTTATACTGAGACTGGTTAACTTTTTGTTCAAATAAAGCATCCGATTCGATCTTTTTTCTACTTTTAGATCTATTGTAGGCATTAAGTACTTCATCAAATGTACTGCCTTTATTTTGTTGCTGTAATTGTGGGTGATTTGGCGCAAGAGTTGGTGTCAAAATGCCATCGTGATTAATTTTAGCATTCGCAGCGGACGTTGTTTTAAGCATGGTTTCTTTTGATGCAGTAAGAAAATGATACGCTTGCTTGAGAAAGCACAACAAAGTTATTATGAATTGTGTAGGATCCGTTATAGGGAAAGTGTGCATATCATTATAAATCCGTATAAAAACTCCTCCAAGTTGCAATTCATCTCTAAATATAAAAATGCATTGATTAAATTATAGTTTGAAACGTACAGCAAAAAGTATGTACTTATGAGCATCAAATTGAAAACTGGATACTAATTCATAAACCTGCGTAACATCTTCAAATGTTTCTTTAGTCGCTGCTGTACGCTGCATATCCAAAAAATCCAAAAGCTGGGCTCGTGTTCCATTGTCCCAAATCAGATAAGGATTTCTAGTATTTGAAGTCATTGTTTTCAATAACTGAAAGAAAGATCAATATTTATTAAGCAAAGATCGCAATTAAAATCTTTAGAAAGACAATATCAGAAAACACAAATAATTGTTTGTGAATACGAATTGTTTTTAAAAGTAAAAATATTGGAAGACTAAGCTAGGCAACAAGGGAAATAAATGTTCGACTCCACGTACACTGATAACAACTGATGCATGTAAGTCATAAAACTCATTACAGCTTTAAAATATAATTACAACGAATGATAATGTTTATGTTGTGTCAATTTTTTTGTAATTAGTTTAGCAACATACCTCACTTGTCTTTTCCTTTGCTAACTTGTTGGATATATGTTCAGTTAAAAGTCTATCTAAAATTTGTTTAACAATACAATTTTTTGCATCGGTAGTAATGATATATTTTTGATTGTTAACAATATTCTCTTTTTCGCTCTCAGTAGGAGAGTTAGTATCTATTTTTTCATTTGGAATTGTAGCATCTGACGCAGTTCCTTCATTTCCTGAAGTAATAGCTAATTGCTTTGTTGAGGCATTTTGTAACGGATTATGTGCATTTTGTGTATATGTTGACGACGATGATGATTTTGAAGGTAATTTTGGATTTTCCTGAGCGCCGCTTTTTTGGTTGTCATGATTTTGATCTGCGGACTTAGCTGACGTCACCAAAGTTGGTTCTAACCCATAGCCAGACAAAGCAATACATGCTAGAACAGCCATTTTTGCCAAATTGTTGGCTACTTGTTGCTGATTTGTCTTATCACTTATCTCAACACCACTTTCATCAAGTGTATAGTCGTATTCAAAGCAAAACAATAAAAGTGACCAAAGCACTCCATTACAAACTAAATTGCACTGCAATTCATAATTGTTTGCTGCTAGACTGGTGACCAAGCTGACTGACAGTGTATGCTTTAGGTTTAATTAAAAAAGAGTTAATATTGTGTACAATGATTAAAAATAAATTGCTTTTACCTTAAAGTATACTACTCTGCAGACGTCGGAAAGCAGTTGTGGTAGAGTGATAATTTTTTCCTTACATTTTTCAAAGTTGCAAGAAACTTCAAAGCAACGAGTCACGTTTGAAATAACTTGATAATGCAGTGAATCAGGTTTGGAATCCACTCCCAATATTGAAACGCATCTAGTATATGCTTCCAACAGAGCTTCAATACCCTCTTCACGTCGCAATTCTTCTGCATTTAAAGCTGAACAATGCACTGTGTGATAACAAAGTTCTGAAGCAGCAGTTAATAACTGCACTTCTTTAGAGAATAAGTCATCATCACGAGTCTCAAGCCGTATTGTTTTAATAAGTTGGGGATACCCAGCATATTTATATGGACGAAGAACTGTAGAAATAAAGACATATGTAAGTATATAAAAAATATATTTGAATTATGGCAATCTTACCATCAGGATATCTTTCAAATAGAATGCTTTGCGATCTTAATATTAAAACAATGTTTTTGGGATCTGGACCTCCACAGCTCCAAACTGAGCGAGAGCATAAGAATTCATAAGCTTGGTTAACTTTTTCGAAAATCTCCCGTCCATTTGGATTTTTATCTGGATGATACATTTGAGCCAAACGATAATAACTTTTACGTATAATGGACTCATCTGGCTTAGGAATTTTAGCCAAATCAATTCCTAAGTCCTGATAAGCCTGCTGCACTGTCATTTGGGGCGGTTTTTTCTCTACTTCTTTACGCCATGCATCTAATGTGTGCTTTAGCAACTGCACTGGATCAGATATTGGCCAATTCGGAAACTTTTGCGTGTCACATAGATGGCGAAGGTAATAAATATGACAAAACAGTTCATTTTCTAGTTGTGGATAGCTTATAACTGGTATTGCGAGGTATGGATATCTAAAATTAAAATACATTGGTTGTGAATCAATATGATATGAAAT
This sequence comes from Tricholauxania praeusta, assembly GCA_949775025.1. NCBI lineage: Eukaryota > Metazoa > Arthropoda > Insecta > Diptera > Lauxaniidae > Tricholauxania > Tricholauxania praeusta. The sequence continues at coordinate 38,772,471 of OX459031.1, forward strand.
GTTCGAAGTATTTCTTTAGTTAATAGTAGGTACTGCCATTAAATCTACTCTAAAATGAAAAACAAAATAGGTGATTGTTGCTTGAATAAGCGGTTTCTGATCAAAAGCATATCATATTAAACTTAATCACATCTCAGAATGCGTACTTAAGAGTGCAAAATGATACGTATGAGTATACCTAATGTACGTATGTATGCACATAAAATGGCATGCTGCCGCCAGTATATCTTAGTCAGTTCCAACTGGTGGTCGCTTAAGGCTTTAATATAGTAAGCTTTAAATCAAAGAAAATGTTACATTTAAAGTTGTAGAATAGAAGAGAGAGAAGGTCCAAGAAATGTATCTACATTAAGATTTTACAAAGTTACACGATAGTCCAATTTATCAATTTATTTTTTTACACTATAATGTTAAAAAAAAAGGTTACGTATGTACGCACAACCATAACATGCATGTATGTATATATTTTACTGGCCAAACTAGTTTTTAGGATAAGCTAGTTTTTCATAGGCTAAACTAGTTCATCCGAAACGTGTTAGGATGAACCAGTTTAGCCTAGAAAATTGTAGTATGCGACTCAAGGTGTACATTCTCCAATATGTTTAACACCGGCTTCGCGGCGGCCTTCCAATGCTGGTGTGTTAGCGAAGACCGTGTTGGACATAGTATAGTGAATCGCGGCCGAAGGCAGCCGCGAAGCCAGCATTAGGCACATTGGAGAGTGTAAGTCCTGAGTCGTGGCCGAAAGCCGCCCACATACCTTAATATACTAAAATTTCAACAAAATTGGGTGTGAGGCCGATAATAAACCTAGTTCAGGCTAGGCTTAACTGGTTCATCCTAGGAAAAACTAGTTTATCCTAAAAACTAGTTTGGCCGGTAACACGAACATATCGTCGGATAGAAAGGTATTTTTTTTTTTAAATATACTTGTTCGTGAAATGATCACGCCAATTTTCAATCATAAGAGCATTGTTTCAGGATGTAGCCTATAGACCGAGTTTTATTTACCAATCTTGCTTGGATTTCCCGTTATCGTCATTTCCACAAACAGACAGACAGACGGAAATGGCAAAATCGACTCAGGTGGTAACGCTGATCAAGAATATATACTAGATTTTTATTTTTTTTATTGATTGCACCGCATAGGGTTTTTGACATTTTACGAACCTCTCACTACGATTTATGCGAGGCGATAATGCCACCATTCTAACCTGACCTAGGATTTTTGAACACACCTGCATAAAAGACAAGTTTTTGCCAAATTTAATTTTTAAATACCCTACAATACGGATAGAGATATTTTGATATTGACTACAACGCATTGCGTGTTAATTCAAGCTTAATGTAAAGAATAAAAAACAACTCACGTAAATGAAAGTTTTAAAATTACCTTGCCATTGTGTGCCCCTTTAATCGTGGCGTAAAGTCTGCAATGTGTGCTGATATTTTTTCAATTAATAAACGTCTCATTTCTGAGCTCCAAATAACTTCTGGTGTATCGAATTCGCCCAAGAAGATTTCTGCAAACTTTTCAGCGCTATAGTTTTCGAGAAAACAAACCATTGCCTCAGGAAGCAACTGACCGAGAATACTACGGTGCATGATGCCAGATTGAGATGTCTGTGAAAACAAAAATTTATTTTATTTTATACCTCAGAGAACGAAAATTATCAAATTCACATTAAACGTTACAATCCCATGAAAAAATTTATCCAGCAGAAATATCAGATGCCATACGTTTCTTAAATCGGATATGTACATTAGAGCGGTTCGAAATAAAAACTTTTGAATTTTTTCATGATGTATTAGCGGATTACAGTAGCTTTATATGTCTGGACAAAGCCCATTACTAAGATTAAGGTTAATATTGAAAACTGGATTAGCCCTCTTTTTCAAGTAGACAACCCATTTTCCAAAATATTGATTTAAAAAATGGTGCAAGTTACAGAGGTTATAAAATTTTCCAACAAAGTGGGTATGGTTTTCGGGAAACTATCGATCGGGGAATTCAAATGTAGTGTTATTTGCTTAAAAGAATGCCGAAACCGAATATCATTATCTTATTTCAAAACCAAGATATCTGCATTTTTCTAAATTAACAGACCTGATTTTTTTCGAATCGGAGTTGACAAATTTGGATATTAAGGTGATTCAAATTTTTTTTTTGAAACAGTTATTACTGATCGAGGAATTCGAATACATGATTAGTTTTTCTTCTTCTTCTTTCTTTCTTACAAAAAAAAAATTCAAAATTAACCGGAAAAACATGAAAAATTCCGGTTTTGTACTTGAAAGTTGCAAAATTACCCCATATTATTTTGACGCCGATTTCGTGTTACATCATTTTTAATGCATTGTTATTTGCTTAAAAGAATGCCGTAAACCGCATATCATTTTCTTATTTCAAGTCCGAGATATCTGCATTTTTCTAAATTAACAGAACTGACATAGTTTGAAATTTTGAAAATGGTAGAAAAATCTATAGAATAGTTAAAATTATGCCAGGTCTAACAATTTAGAAAAATTCAGATATCTCGGGTTCGAAATAAGAAAATGATATGCGGTTTACGGCATTCTTTTAAACAAATAACAATATATTAAAAATAATGTAACACGAGATCGGCGGCAAAATAATATGGGGTGATTTTGCTACTTTAAAGTAAAAAATCGGGAACAAGTTTACTTTAGTACAAGTCCCCCAAATTTTAATTTTTTAGAGAAAGTAGAGCTATAAGAATAAAAACTAAATATGCAAAAAAAAAAGGGGTCAGACGGATCTAGTTTCGGAGAAATAGCTATCAAAAGTTACGGATATAGCTTTTTTAAAAATCAGTATAAGTTGGAAAAGCCTGTATAAATATCCAAAATATTGGTACCATATGAAAGGTAATTGAATAAGGCATAAAACTGACATAAAACATTTAAAATTTAATCTATAGTTTTCGAGACAGAACGATTTTTGTAAAATTTTTATCTTTTTTTTTTCTAAAAAACGTTAATTTTCCAACAAAATTTATTATTAGCACATAATTTTTTTAAAACCATATGAAAACTCAACTCATTTGCTTTAAAATGATGTAGCATTTGTACCAAATTTTTTATATTAATCCATTTTATGGAATGTAAAAGTATTAAGTAACAAAATTTTTATAAAAACTACTTATGAAAACTATTTATGGACAGCGACAACAGCAACGATAGTAACACCAACAACAAATATTATAACAAATATTACAACAACAACAACCGGCCGCGGATCAGTCTATAATGTATCCAACACCTGGTTTACTAGTCAAAGTACTTTTAAATAAAAGTAAGGGTAAGTGGGCGGCCTTCGGCCGTAGCTCAGGATTTATGACTGAAGGCCGCCGCGAATTAGTCTATAATGTATCCAACACTTGGTTTACTAGTCGCAACACTTATACATAAAAGGGTAAGTGGGTAGCCTTCGGCCGCAGCTCAGGGTTTCAAACTCCCAAAAATCCAATATCGGTTTTGCAGTTCAGTCTATAATGTATCCAACACCTGGTTTACTAGCCACAGTAGTTTTAAATATAAGTTAAGGTAAGTAGGTGGCCTTCAGCCGCAGCTCAGGATTTAAGACTCCCAAAAATCCAACACCGGCTTCGCAGCAGCCTTCGGCGCGGATCAGGCCACTGCTCAGTTGTTTTTATTGTTGTATCTTTGTTGTTGCATCGTTTTTGTTGTTGTCTATGTCACTGTAGTCTTAGTTGTCAATAAATATATGTATGTATTTAAAAAACTTAAATTGATTAATTTTTTTTACATTTCGGTAAAAAATGGGTTAATATAAAAAAATATGGTACAACTGATACATCATTTTAAAGCAAATGAATTGGTATTTTTTATAGTGCTAAAAAATTATATGCTAATAATTAATTTTTTTTGGAAAAATAACGTTTTTTTAGAAAAAAACTGTCACAATTTTACAAAAATCGTTATATCTCGAAAACTGTACAACAAATTTTAAGTGTTTGTATGCTGATTGTATGCCATACTCAATTACCTTTCATATGATACCAATATTTTGGATATCTTTACAGGATTTGCCAACTTATGCTGATTTTTACAAAAGCTATATTCGCAAATTTCGATAGCTATATCTCCGAAACTAGATCCGTCCGACCTCTTTTCTTTGCATATTTAGTTTTTATTCTTATAGCGATACTTTTTCTACAAAAATTAAAATTTGGAGGATTTGTACTTAAGTAAACTTGTTCCCGATTTTGTATTTTAAAGTTGCAAAATCACCCTATATTATTTTGCCGCCGATCTCGTGTTACATCGCTACATCGCTTTTAAAGCGCTACTTTTTCTTAAAATATGAAAAAAATTGGAGGATTTGTACTAAAGTAAATATAAGCCCAAAATCTGAATTTTTTCATGTATTTCTGGTTAATTTTGAATTTTTTTTTTGTAAGAAAAAAAGAAGAAGAAGAAAAACTAATCATGGATTCGAATTCCTCGATCAGTAATAACTGTTTAAAAAAAAAAATTTGAATCACCTTAGTATCCATATTTGTCGACTCCGATTCGAAAAAAATCAGATCTGTTAATTTAGAAAAATGCAGATATCTTGGTTTTGAAATAAGATAATGATATTCGGTTTCGGCATTCTTTTAAGCAAATAACACTACATTAAAAATGATGTACCATGGGATCAGCGGTGAGATAATATTTGAGGTGTTGCAACTAGAAAGTGGAAAATGGGCACCGTTTTACTTTTGTCCTGTCAATTGTCAATTTTTTTTATAAGAAAGAAAGAATAAGAAGAAAAACAAATCACGGATTTGAATTCCCCTATCGATAGTTTCCCGAATACCATACCCACTTTGTTGGAAAATTTTATAACCTCTGTAACTTGCACCATTTTTTAAATCAATATTTGGGAAAATGGGTTGTCTACTTAAAACAGAGGACGCTAATCCAGTTTTCAATATTAACCTTAATCCTAGTAATGGGCTTTGTCCAGACATATAAGGCTACTGACACATTGTGAAAAAGTCTAAAAAAATTTTATTTTGAACCGCTCTAATGTACATATGCATTGATGGGGACCCATTTTTTCTGGTAAATAAACAATTAAATTAAATAGGATTGTCAGGTATTCGCAAGATTTAAGAAACTACACTGAGATTATTTCGAAAAGTTCAATTATAGCACTACTGCAAATATCTTTTTTAATTCCAGGAAGATTACTTATCGAAAGTATGTCACTTAAGAGGATCATGGTCAAAAGTTACCTAAGCTTACTTTAGTGCCTGAAACGGACTTCGCTCAAACTTTCTTATCTACTACTCAAAAAGAAAAGGATTTCAAGAAGAAAAGGAATTCAAGAAGAAAAGGATTTCAAGAAGAAAATATTTTGAATACAACTTTGCACAAGGGCTGTATTTGAAATTGTGACTCTTACAATAATTGTGATTATTAAGTTTAAAAAGCTTTGACATAGTATGCAGTAAGTGGAAATACTTAAAAAATTAAGCTTAATATTTCTTTGGCAATAAGGAAAAACTGCTTAAGCTTAGGACTTAAAAAGATCCACCCAGAAGGAAATCATAAGATCAATGCAAAATATTGCCATCCTTTTGAACTAATAAAAGAGAACTTAAATTTATTCCTTTTAAATTTTATTTACATTCACTTTATATGCCTTATAGCGTATGGGAGCACATCAAGTTTAGAAATTCTTACTTTTATGTTCAAATCTTTGTACAAACAAATTAATTTCTTTATAAAAACTAGCTATAGCATCGTTAAAGAGAAAGAATACTCCAATTGAAGTAATTAAAGATTTGTTCGAGTCAATAACATCCAATGTTAAATAAGAGTACGAAATATATATTTAGCTCAGAAGATATGGATAATCATTACTCCTCTTGGATTGCTTAAAGGTTAAATATGGGATCAACTCTTTCCAACTAGACGGGTGTAAGCCCTAAAGACGATGAAAAAAAAAAAATTAATGGTTTAAAGTTCTAAATTTAAAACAATTAAATTTAAATAAGATAGACATGTAAAATAGTTTCCACTACAAAATGTATTGACATTAAAAAAAAAATTGAACTTCCTGTGTTGAGTCGAACCGGGCTATCAATGCTACAAAAATATTTTCCCAACTTCCTAATATTGGATGCTATGGAAAATTGTTTCTTAAAAACTTCCGAAAATATTGCATATCTAATGCAAATATTTTTGCATTAGCATTTACTTTAAAAAATCAATGCAATGAAATTTTAATTTCCACAACTTCTTAAAATCAATTCAATACAAGTCAATTTATATTAATCTTCAAAAAAAAAAAATTCAATAATATTTTCATTTGCACTAGTCTCCCAATTTCAAGGCAATATTTTTGTGCCGAAATGGAAAAATCTATTGGATGTTCTGTCCTTAAGCCTTTTTCATAAATATTCTAATATTGAACTTATGCATAAAAATCTCATCATAGCTTATAGAAAAAAATTTTAAGAACTTTGATAAAATTACTTCATCACTTCTGAATCCTTGTTTCATATGGGTAATTTTTAGAAACTTAGTTATAGGAAGAATATTACTGCCAGTGTACATCAACATAAAGTAAAATACTCCTGTTAGATATATTTTTGGCATTTCTGGATTGTCTTCCATGATTTGGCACAAGAGTGTAGCAACCCGTTCAAGCAAGCCAGGATCATGGGTTAAACAGACTTGTACTATATGTGGTAAACAAACGAACTCGGACAGTTTACGTGAAAGCTTTGGACCAGGTATTAGAACTGCAGATCCATTTTGTGTACGACTTGGAAAGAAGCTTGTACACTTAATCAAAATATTCAGTATCATCGATGCTAATTCAGTTTCATCGTATAGAGGAGTTCCTTTTGCAATAAGGCACCATTTAAGTTGTGGAATTTGTTGAAGGGATCGCCATCCATCCATGCCAATGGCCCAGCAGCGGGTTTTTGGAGTTATGACACCTTTAATCCAAAGTTCTTTTAATTCAGAATATGTTATTGGGCCTTGTCTTTCGGGTTTTTGCCCTTCTTTCTCAACATTATAATACCAATCTTTTTCTTCATATTGCATGTTGGGTCCAGCCTCTATAACATTAGTCTTTGTGTTGGGCTGAGCACGTCCCTTGTGAAGGTGAGCAAGTGTAATCAGATCAACTAAACATTGCACGTGATCTACAAGCGGACGACAATTTGATTTTTCAAGAACTAGATGATATACAAGTCCAATGAGAGCATCGCGTAATGATGGAGACAAACACTGTAATAAATACAAAAATAATATAAAAAATTATTACTTTGCTACTGTGAGACGTTAAATCATAATAAAAAAAAAAAAAATAAATAAAATATAATAATGAAAATTTCAAAGCAATTTATTAACATAAACTTACCCTATCACTCAACTGCAAAATATATGACATGTCACTAAATCTTCCTATTTCTTTATGATATCGTTTATAAACTTTTGCTAAGGCTTGCAATGAAGTAACCGTCAGCTGGTCATCATTCACACGTTGACGGCAAAGCACTCGTCGATACAAAGCATTAAAAAGTTCAACGCTATTTAACAAAATAAACGAATTATAAAGTAAGTTTAAGTATTAGAATTGATAGTGTAAAAAGATTGATATACTCTTTAAGGTTTACAAATAGAAATTACAAAATATTTGCATCAGTGCTGCCACTAAACCGCTTTGAGACATCATGTCGCAATTTTTTTTATCAAGAATTTTTAATAATTCTAAAAATCTTTTTTAATTTAGCATTGAATATGTGTTTCCTTAAAAAAAAAACGGGCTCGGATTTGTATTCAGCGACTCAAAGTCCATATGGAAAATATAGTTTGGTCCACAAAACAAACAAAAAAGTTGGTTTTACTATTACTGAAGAAGTGTTAAGCGGCTTGGTGGCAGTACAGAATGACAAATGTATATGTACCTAATACATATATATTTTATTTCTGAAACGTAAAGAGCTCTATAAGTAGCAACTCTTAACTCTAATATTTTTTCTTTATTCCATTTAGCATTCATTTCAATTTAACTTACGGATCCTTTACAAGATTTTGCGGCCAGTCGTCTTTTTCCAAAATTAGACGTATATAGTAATCACCAATTTGTATTTCATCTGCTAGGCACTACAAAAAAAAAGTTCTTAATTTTATGTCAATGTAAAATAAAAGCAACCTACTTGATAAGTTACTTCGAATTCTTCAAAGTTCCATGCAACAATCATGTTGCCGGCTAGGTCGCGATCATTAATAAATTGTCGTAGTTCATTTTCTAAGCTTATACGTAATTCTTCGCGTGTCTATAAAATAACTTAATTTTATAAGTTTAGATTATAAATTTAATTTGTATTTACCTTGTGATTCCAAATTAAATTTGGTAAACTATGATCTTTCGAAAAGTTAAAATAAAAGTAAGGCAAGTTTATAATGGAATCGCTGGTTTTTTTCTTCTGACGGCGATTACGTAAAACAACTGGTCGATTTTTCAATGCCTGCGCAGAATTATCTTGTTGTTCTAGTAAGCTCATGCCCCAGTGTTTCAAACCCTAAACAAGAAATAGTTATAAATACTTTTTCAAATTATTTTCGAATGTTGTTTTAACACCTGTAAATGCTTTTCAATCACATTTTTTTTCGTTTTATTGGAATGTTGAATAGCAAATTTGAGATTATCACGAAAATTTAATTTATCTTCTTCAATTTCAGTTTCTGGTACAATCTCATCAGTTTCAAGAAACATCAACAGGCCGGCAGGCTGCAATTTGTCGTATATTATAGTAATTTAATAAGGTTCGAACAGTAAATCTCACTTACAAATATGCGCCTAAATAGTTCCATTGCTTCTTCATTGTCTGTTATCCAAAGCCCTATTAAATGTCTTGATAATTGACGGTGTGTTACTAAAGTCGGATCGTTAGACGGCGTATATAGAGCAACCAATAAATGCCGACAAAGTGCCGCCTCATCTAGCGCTAACGTTTGCATTTGCTGTGCAACTTGCAATTCACCTTCTTCAATAATAGCACGAAGCACTAAGCCAGCTCCTTTTACTATTGCTAATGATGGATGTTGAAATAATTTGTACAAATATCGACCACGATCGGCGACAAGTTCCAGTAATATATCAAATTGTTTACCATCAGTAGTTTCACTATAAGGCACACACAGTGCGAAAGTTAGAAAATCTAACATAGCAGAAAGTACTAGAGCCCCGCTACCATGACTCTAAAAAATATTTATTTATTTTTATTATGGACGTAGAATAAAAAATAATTATTTTCTATACAAACCACATGCATTGTCCACATGTTGAGTAGTGTTTCCAAAAACGTTTTTGATGATAGGATTGATGATTTATTAAGTTGTTCTTGCTTAAGATCGTGGTCTGTATTTACAGAATGCATTAATGAATTGATCATATCAATTGCTGAGTAAGTAACGGCTAAATCTTTTCTGCGAAGAGATGCCACTATTTTTGTACCAATTATTTCACGAAATCTATAAATGCTAATGTTTAACAATACAGTTTTTAGGAAATTATCAAAAATGCACTTACCCAGGAAGATTTGTAAAGGCTGCATAACCAACTTTACTGGCAAGCAAACGAGTTAATGCGTGAAATATTGCCTCTAACTCTATGTTATTTAATTGAGCTGTTGGATTATCTAATTCTTTTTGAGCTAAAGCTTGCAATGCACTGATTATAAGCTTTTCTTTATTTTCAGCAAAAATACTCTACAAATTAAAATCCAAAAATTAAAATAGAAATCTATAAGTTTCTGCTTATATGTCATAAGTGTTTTTTAAAACAATACCATTCCACATTTTTTTTTTTTTCTTAGAGAACAAGTCTTTATGTGGCCCAGTATTAGACTTTTTTATTTCCCAAATATCTCTCCGAGCTTCTTCCGATATTACAATGTTTTTGTTAAAACAAACAGATTTTTGCATACAAAAAGGTGTAATTTCTCATCCAGCAATCAATTAAAGTTGTTTTTATTTATTTACTTGTGAACAAACAATTTTTTCTTTAAAATTTTTTGTTCTAAAGTAATGTTTTTCTAACAAAATCATTAATGTACCGATCTCCCCGATTAAAGAAACGGGCAGTTTGGTGAAATCATGTTATGGGCATTATAAATACCATGCAGATTACAGAATTTGTGATGAATCAATACACTCTAATAAAAATGGAATAGTGATATTTTGGCGGTGTAAGTAAAAATAATTTCAACCTAAAGCGGAATAGTGCTGTTTTGAAAAATCGCGTCTCATGTGCTGTTTAAATAAAAAAGAACCGGCACTCAATAAAGATAATATTTACGTCTCCTATTTCTATATTAGGCGCACTCGAAGTATTGATTGGCTAAAAACGGCAATTAATAAAATAAAAATTTGATATTTGATACAATAGTAAGGATACTTTTATTTTCTTAAGTGCCGCTTCCTTTCTTATCAAACAGATTGTATAGCAGAATTTGACACACTTACATCTTGTGTAACACTGTAGTTGAGGCCACTGTGAGGAATGTTGGCATTAAAGCGTTCTAGGATTTCAAAACGTTTTGTTTGGTTTTGAAAATTGTTTATAACCAAACGTAGTAAGTTTGCCTCAGTTTCCTCGTCGACGGAATTATTTAGAGGCACATAACGCTTTCCACGTGGCGTGTTTGTTATTCGGATATGAACATCTTGGTTTCCACTAGATCGTACGGCATCTAATAATGTTGCGAGGAGAGAGTCCCTGAATGAAAAAAATAGATAAATTTAACTACTATATGCATGCTTACGAAGTTGTTATATACAATAAAATAGCTTAGCAGTAACTAGTAAGGCAACAGTTTACATATATCGTATAATAATTACCTGTCATTTGTTAAATATCTCCGTATGAGTCCATTTTTATATTCAATGCAAAATTTTTGAAGATTATCTTTCTCACGGACTAATGCATATACATCACACAATGGCCTTAAAGTGCAAACACTATATGTCTGTGGATCCCTTTCAAGTAAGGTTGTTTCAGTGAGGCAAAGAATTCGTTTTACTGGATCCGGGTGTCGGGGTGTAATTTTCTGAACAGTAAATTCTGTCATGGAAGTCTGAAACTGATCATCACTAAAAATATAAAATGGTAAATTTAATTATGCCCTAGATTTCGGTTTCAAGTCCGCGGTTAACTTGCCTATATTTCCCAAATCGTTGACGCTCAAACTGCTCCAAGGTAATTTGACTTTTAAGTATTTTGGTTTCAATGCCAAGAAATTGTGATGACCGCTGGGAAATATTTTGCACAATTTCGTGATGGTTCAGTGCTTTAAAAAGATGTAAGCGGCTGAAACCACCATACGCCATAACAATGCCACCTTCATAGTCAGAAATGCCTGCTTAAAAAATTTGTATAGAAGAGTTCATGTAGGTGATGAAACAACGTCAGAATTTAATTATCATTAAAGCATAGCTAAAGGAAAGCAGCTTTCAATTGAATGTCCAAAAAATTTTCAAAAGAGAAGTGCATAAAGTTAAAATGAATTTTTACATAAGTATTAATTTTGAGTAAAATTCATATTTTATATTTTTATTTGCTTTATACGAGTAGCTTTAATATTTAAATAAGAAACATTCTTCGTTAACAGTTATAGGTTATGCATTTGAATCCAAATTTCGCAGCGGTAGCCCTGTCTAGTGTAGTGTACTTCTAAAGTCGCTATTGCTTTTAGCGACACTTTTTTCAATTCAAATAACTTTCCCATTAAAACCCTAAGGACCACCAACACATAAAATTCAATTACCCATAGCCCAAATAAAATAAATAATTCCACGGAATTTTGATGCAACCAAAAACTAATAAATAGCTTATACTTGAGAATTAAAATTCCGATAAACAAATTCAAATCCAGACTTATTTTCATTCTATTTATTTTCATTCCCTTTGGCTTGTGCCGCTAAACCTAAGTAATGCTTAGCACAAGCGCAAACACAACAACAACAAGAAAAGCTTGACGAATGCAATGCAGAAGTTTAAATGCAACAAAAAGAATATTAGGTTGCACCATTGCCAACGACATATTTAAGCCAAGGCCAAGATTAGTGCACTTGTTGTTGTTGGCGTTTTGCATTTTCTGTTGGAAACTAAATTACGTGATCGACCAAAAATTAAATCAATTGGCGATCAAAAAAAAAGAGACAAATAATGAGGGAGGAAGAGTTTTAGAAAACTACTGGCAAATAGTTTTGAGAAAAATATGTGTAAATTTTGTATATAAAGCCAAATATTTTAATAATAAAACTAGACCCTAATTTATGCAGATGACATTATTATACTCAGTTCAAATGCAAGGGCCTCAACGGCAAATATTAACATAAATAGCCACCTTGAAAGGATGGATTGGCTTTTGGTTGATCAGAGTAAAGTTTCTGACTGCTTTGCACCTGGGGATTGCCAGAGCGATCTCTGAGCCAACCATTAGCAAGTTGACACACAGGCTCCCCGCGGCTCCATCTGGGTAGCTATCTCCGCATCCGCTGAGATAGTGAGCGAATGTGTGCAGCGTGTCTTCCCAGGAAGTAAACTGGATTGTGCGCAGGGTTTGGTACCCGCCACGTAAAAAAAACATTCCAATGAAGACTAAAAAAGTCACGAATACAGAACCTCTCAACGTTGACGACCACTACAAACGAAAAAAGGACTATGATTTTAGGATATCCATCTGGAATATCCGGACCCTCAATGGGGAAGGTGCCTCTATCGAATTGGCGGATGTCCTCGGAAAAATTAAGGCTGACATCACCGCCATCCAGGAAATAAGATGGATAGGGCAAGGTTGCTCTAACCAAGCAAGTTGCGATATCTACTACAGCTGCCATGCGGAGAGGTGCGAATTGGGATGCGGATTCGTAGTGAGCAAGAGACTTCGCCACCATATCTCCAGGTTCACACCTGTGAGTCAAAGGTTGATTTGCGCGCACGCCCCGACGGAGGATAAGAACGATGCTGTCAAAGATGCCTTCTATGCGAGACTCGAGGAAGTATACGACCGCTGCCCGGCCCATGACGTTAAAATTGTACTCGGGGATTTCAACGGAAAGGTCGGCGGAGAAAGTATATTTGGCCCCACTGTCGGTCAGTTCAGCCTTCACGAGACCACCTCAAACAACGGTCTACGGCTGATCGACTTCGCCGCGGCGCGAAACATGGTAGTAAGTAGCACCAGATTTCAACATCTCGATATCCACAAGGCCACATGGCTGTCCCCTGATCAGAAAACACGCAACCAAATCGATCATGTTGTGATCGACGGAAGGCATGCTTCCAGCGTGCTAGATGTTCGTACGTTCCGGTGAGTCAATATTGACTCCAATCATTATCTTGTTGCAGCCAAGATACGCATGCGGCTGTGCAATGCAAAGGCTGTACGCTCTGGTACGCAACGAAAGCTGGACGTCGCTAAGCTGCAATCACATCTGTCGGCCGAAGCCTATTCTGCTCGCTCTCAGGACTGCTCCTTCAACCTGACTCTCTACCCGATGATGCCGGTGGACCCTGGGCGCATATATCCCGCTCCATGCGCTCTGACGCTGAGGAAGTCATTGGTTTCCGACGCCAACTTTCGCGAAATCAATGGTATGATCAGGAGTGTCGCGAAGCTACTGCAGTGAAAAACGCCGCCTACAAAAGAACCCTGCAGTCAGCCGCAATACGAGCCGTGCACGAAACCTACCGGGAAAAGAGAAAGGAAGAGAGGCGCCTTTTCAGACGCAAGAAACGAGAGCAGGAAAGGCACGAGCATGAGAAACTCGAAGTGTTACGGGGCAGGAATGATGCTCGAAAATTTTACCAACAAGTCAAGCGTCTGACCCAAGGTTTCAAGCCCGGAGCATCTACCTGTAAAGATGAACATGGAAATCTGGTTACGGATACGCAGGACACACTGAGATTATGGAGGGAACACTTTTCCAAGCTGCTTGCTGGCGATGACTCCACCAATCCCGCCTTTGGAGAAATAAACCCGATGCCACCAATCAACGACGATGGTGTGGACGTACCACCACCTAGCCATGACGCGGTAGGAGTTGTGATCCAACGACTTAAGAACAACAAAGCGGCTGGTGCCGATGGCCTTCCTGCTGAATTGTTCAAGACCTGCGGCGATGAGCTGATAGGGTGTATGCATCAACTCATCTGCAAAATATGGCTAGTAGAAAGCATGCCCGACGATTGGAATCTCAGTGTCCTTTGTCCTGTACTGAAGAAAGGTGACCCGACAATCTGCGATAACTACCGGGGAATCAGTCTTCTTGCCATCTCTTACAAGGTCCTGTCGACTGTACTGTGTGAAAGACTTAAGCCGTTTGCCAACACACTGATTGGGCCTTATCAGTGCGGCTTTAGACCTGGTAAGTCCACCATAGACCAGATCTTCACACTACGTCAAATCCTGGAAAAAACCCACGAAAAACAGATCGATACCCATCATCTCTTTATCGATTTTAAAGCTGCTTTCGATAGCCCGATACGGGATTGCCTGTATGCCACCATGTCTGAGTTCGGTGTACCTGCGAAGCTGGTGCGGCTTTGCAGAATGACCATTTGATACCGAACGAGGTTTCAGACAGGGCGATCCATTATCCTGCAACCTCTTCAACTTTGTGATGGAAGGGGTGTTGCGAAGAGCTAGTGTACATCGTAATGGCACTATTTCCTACAAAAGTGTCCAGCTCCTTGCATATGCCGATGATATTGATATCATTGGACGTTGTAAGCGAGATGTTACTGCTGCGTTCTCTGCTATAGAAAAAGAATCAGCGAAGGTGGGTTTGACGGTGAACGAGGGCAAAACAAAGTCCACAAACAGAGACGCGGCGTATTGGATCCTATGTTACTGCGAACGGCTATACTTTCGAAGTTGTCAAGGAATTCACCTCTGCTATCGAAAGCAGCTTTAAAATCGATAAAGAGATGATGGGTATCGATCTGTTTTTCGTGGGTTTTTTCCAGGATTTGACGTAGTGTGAAGATCTGGTCTATGGTGTCGCAGACTGATGCAGCCACGCATGGGGTGTTTGAGAGTAAAATTCTTCGCAAAATCTTCGGTCCTGTTCACGTCGGCGACGATTACCGTATTCAAATGAACCACGAACTCTACGAGCTCTACGCTGACATTGACATAGTCAAGCGCATCACTATCCAACGTCTGCGTTGGCTGGGACATGTAGTGCGTATGGACGAAGAAGCTCCGGCGAAAAAGGTGTTTGATGCGGAAGCCGCTGGGCGACGACGAAGAGGAAGACCATGCCTCCGATGGAAAGACCAAGCCGAGGAAACCCTATCTACGCTTAGTGTGACTGATTGGAGAAGGCGCGCGCGAAGCAGAGGAGCCTGGAGAGAGCTTTTGAGGTCGGCCGTAACCCGGTAACGGGTTGTTATGGCCACTCAAGTAAGTAAGTAAGCCACCTTGAAATTTTGAATAGGTTCTTTATAAAATGGAAACTAAGGTTGAACACAGATAAGTGTGAAATCACTATTTTCAAAGACCTTAAAAACACATATATCCCAATGCTAGGCAATACATCCCTTATATCGAAATAAACCGTGAATGTATTAGATATAGTGAAAAAATTAAGTTTTTAGGAAATTCACCTTTAAATCTTATATTGATTGCACCTCATCCAAAGCCAAAAAAATATTTTTCTGCTTCTCGAACTTGTTTCGCAGAGCAAAAGATCTTAAACATGAGATAAGATTAAATTGCTATAAGCAAAGGCTTAGAACATTTGAAAGGTACATCCTCAGCATTTGCTTAGGTACTAGAGCTAAGCCATACTGGGATGGCACTTACAGGAGTACTCCTAATAAAATAGTTAACGGCTTAAGCCAAACAAGAAGAATAGATCTCCTTTCTGGTAGGATTAGCCATGAAATACTTAGGAAATTTGCCTTCCGTTCATAACGATTTATTAGATAGCTACCTAAATAAGGAAAGCGAAATAGCATACCCCATTTTAGAAAATTATATGTCACCCATATACTTAAGCGTGTTAAATAATTATAACAATATGTACGCAGGTAAAAAAACTCTTGTTTTACCATAGAAGGTATAAAACACTTGACGTCAGAAATACAGTGTACAACACTGGCCAATTTCTATAAAATTAATGATTCACATACTATGTGACAACTTAAAATAAGAGTTTTTTACCTGCTGTTATTTATTTCTAGGAAGTTGTAAGATATTGTTTAGTTTTAAGTATAAAATCAATTAATGAAATTTTTCTTTTTAAACTTTTTGGAAAAATAAATGCTAATAAAAACAATGCATTTATGTATGTATCTGCAAAGTAATATTATGTAATAAAATAAAATGTTATTTTTACAAAATATAAATATTAGTTAAGAAACTCTTAGATAAATACGAATGCATGTTAAGAAAAGTACAAACTGTAATGTAATGTATTCTAAATCAACTCTGTAAATATTCAAAGAAAATTCAATAAATAGTTCTTAATAAAACTAGACTTCATGTGGAAGACAAAACCGCCACAACATAATTTCGATTTTATTTTATTTTGAAAAAGATAGCCTTTGTGGCTTATGAAAGTCTCAACATAGCCTTTGTGGCAGATTAATCAAAAAGTCTTATGGCTGAAAATAAAAGGCGTGTGCTCCAAAACACAAAAATATTTTGAAACCGTTTTCATAAAACTTTGACCAAGTAGACTCTACTCCATACACGACACTAGCTTTGCTTTTTCGTTAAGGAAAGAGTTAAATTCAAATGAAAAATATTTGTCATTTTTTAAATGGGTTACGCCTTAGTCATGTACTGAAACATATGTTGTTGTTCATAATTTTTTTTTTTTCACTAACAATCCCTTTTTTCTCATTAATTTTATGTCATAATGTAATTCTTAAAGTTAATATTAGCTTAGTATTGAAATACTAATTTTATATATTCGGTTAAATGATGAAAAATTTGTTTTTTTGAACAAAAACTAACTATAAAAAAATCTATCAGTGATTTTTGAGACAATTATATAAGAAAAAATGCTGGCAATTTTAAGTGAATCGATTCAGTAGTTTTTAAGTAAACATCACTCGGTCAGCCGATTGCACTGATTAGTGGAACAGAGCGTTACATCATGATTAACAGTTAGTACATGCGTGTCGTGCCGCAATCAGTGACAATTGGTAGTGTAGCTATGACCTCCAAGTTGGTGGCCACTGGAAACGGCTCTCCAGGAAGTTAAGTCTTGACTGTAGGGCTGGCTAGCATAGCTAGGCTAGGGGTCGGTTAGCTCCTCAAATGTCTGAGGTATCTTCCAGAAGGTATTTCAGGCCGAAATTCCCCCAATCTAAGGTGGAAGAGCATATGCCAAGGGATGAATGGCTAGTGGGTTATCTAGTCGATAATATGCGGACTCGGGGAGTATGGCAAACTCCCGTTTCAACCAAGCCTTATCCACACATGCAGGCTCTGTGGGGATGGACCTTCTTTTTCCTGGCGCCCTCCGGTATTAAGTAGCCTTACCCACGCACCTGGACCTCTGTGTGGGTGGACATATTCGTCCTATACTCGTGGGACCAAACATGGATAAACAACTTATTAAACAAAACAAACAAAACAAACTGAAAAAACAAACATAAAAACTACTGAGTCCGGAACTCAAATAGATACAAATCCCTATAACGATTGCACCTCAGGTGGGACTGGCGCTGGCCTTCGGGTGGCTGGACCTGTCTTGAAGGTGGGAGGGAAGGAAAGGACGTTGGACTTCACGTCCAGGGGGGCTTCAATGCCCATTTCTGGACCAACCAGTTCGGCATTGACCACCGCCTCACGGCATGGTCACTTCAAGTCGGCTGGGGAATCCAGACATGAGGGGGGAATTTTGCTGTCCAATCTAGGACAAACCAGTTCGGCATCGGCCACAGCCTCACGGCTAAGCCAGTTAAAGTCGGCTGGGGAGTCCAAGAATGCACAGAATCCTTTATAGGCTATTGACTATGTATTTTAATAAGGAACTAATTCGTTAAAGGTATTTTATTGTCTTATATGTTCAATTAAACCCTAAAAATGATGTAGCCAAAAATGCGATTAAATTAAGGCTTGGACTTCTGAGAACGGAGCGAATTTGCCCATTTTTTATATTTTTAATCCTAACTCAAAAACTGTATATTTTTAGCATGTACACATCCGGAGACATATTGTAGAGAATAAAATTTCCTATCGAAATGATACTTTATAAAATCAAAGAATTTATTTTTTCATCAAAATAAGTTAAAAAAACTATTAAAAAAAACCGAAAAATTTCAATATTTTGAATTTTTTTTAATTTTTGGATAGCATTTTTCTTAGAGAAGATTTAGAGATTTTTTCGGTTTCCGTCAAAATGCTGACCCATAAAAGTATTTTTAACGATGATTGAACTGTCGTTCAAAGTTACCTACTTTCACCAATTTCTACCTTTATGCCATTAGGCTATTGACTATGTATGTATTTGAATAAAGAACTAATTCGTTGAAGGTATTTTTCTGTCTCAGATGTTCAACTGTATCCTGAAAATGATAAGTCCAAAAGTGCGATTAAATTTATGATTGGACTTTTGAGAACGGTGCACATTTGTCCAATATTATATTTTTTTTGCTGTAACTCAAAAACTATGTAGTTTTATTGTAGAAACATTATCAGACTTATTGTAGAAAATAAAATTTCCTATCGAAATGACATTTTTAAAATCAAAAAAACTTATTTTTTCATCAAAAAAATTAAAAAAAAACCATTTAAAAAAACCGAAAAATTTAAATTTTTTCTAATTTTGTTTCTGAGTGGACTTTTATATTGAATTAACATTACTTTTGTGTGTATAAATTAAAACTAACATGGTCTATAGGTAAAAGTTGGTGAAATTATACAAAAGTAGATAACTATGCAATCCTCCAACTCACAACTGGAAGATTGGGAAGCTAGAAGCACCAGTCGGACCATCCATGCAGGCCATGGTCCTGCTAAACAAGGTATCCGTGGAGTTACTGTCGGCAACTAAAGGTGTCGTCAAGTATGGATTCAACAAAGTGACGCTTACGGTTTACCGTAAGGATGAAGAGCTGGCTTCCAAAGGTGCTATCTCTCCCTCCCCAGAGACCATCATCACATCACCACCAGTGCCAGTGGAGATGGAGGTTCGGGATGATGAGGTGGAGCCAGAGGGGGACGACTGCATTCCAAGCGGCCAACCTCCGGCGTCCCTTGAAGAAGCCGAATCCACGGACTTCGATAGGTTGTCGGAGGTAGTGGGCCTCCTGGAAGAAGCTCTATTAGAAGAGGCTGATGAAGACGAGGTGGACATAACCGTCGTAGAAAGGGGAGGTGATTTGGAATCCGATGAGGGTCCTCCAAAATAATCTCCACCACTCAAAAGCGGCGTCCGCCGGCTTACTGATCCGCTTAATTAAAAGCGGAGATAATGTAGTCCTCATACAGGAACCCTGGGTTCATGCCGGGAGAGTCTGTGGTCTGAGGACGCCTGGCTATAAGTGGCGAATATGGAAGGTAACCCCAGAGCGTACATTTTGCCAAAGACCAATCTTAACTTGTTTTTACTCTCTAATTACAGTGACCTAGATACGGTCGTTGCTAGCCTGGAGATAAAAGCTGGAGGCTTTTGGCTAGCTTCGTGCTACATGGCTCACGACATGGCGGGTGGTTTACCACCGACATATTTAAGGGCGACTGCTCTACAGTCCTGCTTACATAAAACTGGGCTAATCATAGGCAGTGACGTAAATGCATATCACACTGTCTGGGGTAGCACAGATGATAATGATCGAGGTGAGTCACTTTTAGAATACATTTTAAATACTAACTTACTTATCTGCAACAAAGGCTGTGAGCCAACCTTTATAGTAAGGAACAGGGAAGAGGTCTTGGACAAAGCATTGGTCTCGGACTTTGTTTTTGATTGTATCGTTGACTGGAGACTCTCAAGCGAGCACTCTTTTTAGGATCATCGATATATAGAATTTGTTCTCACTGTTAACCCCCCAGGTCCGATTATTCACCGAAATGTAAAAAGGACAAACTGGGGAATATATAACAGGAAAATCGCAGAGTATCTGCCTATCTCAACCCCCGTAGAGCCGTCAACTATCCACGACATAGATAGGCTGGTTCGAAGCTTAACGGGAGGGTTAAAGAAATCTCTGGAGATTTCTTGTCCTGTAAGTAAACCTCGAGGTAAGAAGAGAAGAAGGTTCAAAGAGCTGCTTCCATGTGCATCAGTGGTGCCCTGAGGACCACACCGACTGATGCCTTGGAGGCCCTCTTTCATCTCGTTCCCCTTGACCTTTTTGGTAAACGAATGGCAGCATGTACCGCCATTAGACTTAGGGAAACTGCTTGCTGGTCCGAGGGAAGAACAGGACACTCAACTATCATTAATAGCTTGAATTCCGTACCCTCTAAATTGGACTACACTGTTCCCGTAATCTCATTCAAGAGAGATTATGTAACTCATATCCCATCTAGGGATGACTGGAAGGGAGGAATCTCGGGGAGAAGGAACCATATTAAATTTTACACGGATGGATCCAAATTAAATATGGGTTATGGTATTTACTCTAAGGAACTGAATATAAGAATTGCTGCGAGATTACCAGACCATTGTAGCGTTTTTCAGGCAGAGGTAATAGAAGAAGTAGCATCCTGGCTGCGGATAAATGTGGTAGCCAAGAAGGATATTAACATTTATTCAGATAGTCAAGCTGCTATCAAATCCCTAGAATCAGTCTTCCTAAACTCACTAGTGGCCCAACAATGCCGCTCGTCTCTGAATGAGATGGCTCAGCATTTTAACATTCACCTTATCTGTGTGCCTGGGCATAGGAACAATGATGGCAATTGCAAAGCTGATGAACTTGCTAGCCAGGGAACTACTGCACAAATTCCTCAAGATAAGGAAGGTGTTGGTATGCCACTTGCTACCTGCAAGTTACTGCTTAAAGAACAAATGATAAAAAAGGCTAACAAAGATGGACCCAAGGGTCAACTTGCAATATAACAAGGAAAATCTGGCCGGAATGGAGCGCTAAGCGATCTCTAGAACTGATATCCCGCACTAGACATAGTGTCTCGTCAGTTGTTGCAGTAATAACCGGCCACTGGCTTATCGGCAGACATGCGGAGAGATTAGGTATTCGGTCTTTTGACTTCTGAAGAAGTTGGAGAGATGTGGAGGAGGAGGAAAACATTAAACATTTTCTTTGCTCCTGCCCTGCACTTGCTAGAAAACGCCACAAAACCCTTGGTTCGTTTTTGTTTGGTGACTTGGATGACCTTAGACATGTTAGAGAGGGTATAGTTAAGCACCCTGTGGTATCACAATGGACCAAATTTGGTCTAAGTGAGTCGGTTTTTGTAACTGACTGCCACTCCTACCTAACCTGAGTAAACATCACCCGTTCGAAAAACAGATTTTTGAGAAAACCGCTTTCAAAATACAGTGGAATCCCGATAGATCGTAATCGCAAGGAACCAGCAATTTTTTTCGAATTACAGGGGTTTTTGATTTAACGAGGTTTAATTTTTTCGATCAATTTTTTTTGCTCCATTATCAATAGCTGAAATTATATTTTGCTTTTGCTACACTTATAAAGTCTTATTCGTACGTTTGTTTGCCATTTTCACTCCACACTGTTTTTTACACACCTCTGGTAAAGCAACGAACAAACGGTAAAGCACCGAAAAAACAGACCACGAAAATCACAAAAAGTTCCATCAAAAAACGTAAATGAAGAACGTAGCCTTAGTTGCCTACTATATTTTTTCTCAAACTGCAGTTCCATAGAATTTTTCTTTGCCTTAAGAATTATAAGAGGTTGTCAAATCCAATTACGATTTATAAGAGGTTAAACAGGCTTTATTGCAAAAAAAAAAAAAATACGAATTATCGAAAGGACCAAAATGTATGGAGTTTGCTACGAATTATTGAGATTTTTGAATTAACGGGGTACGAATTATCGGGATTCCACTGCATATGGTTTGTTTTTGAAGAAATTTTAAGATCCGTCTATAAAAAACCTTTTGTAAAAAAATAATAGACATATTATGCTTGTTTTATTCAAAATGCCACGTGTGAATATGTTTCAACACGGACAACTAACAAAATTAACATTGAAAGTTCGAAATAAAATTGATTCCATCGTTTTTAACAGACAAGACTTAAAATCTGTTAAATAACAGTATTCTGTAAGAAAATTGATCAACATGTTCATAAAAAAGTCATGTTCTAGAATACTTCAAGAACACTCGATTTTCGAAAATTTATTCATATTCGAGTATTTCCTCATTTAAAAAAATAAAAAAAATAATCCTATAGCTGCAAAATTTTAGTTTTTTGGAATTTGGCCAAAAAAAATGATGAAAATTTGATTTTTTTCTTATTTATATTTTTTTTAAATATTTTTTCGATTTTCCTTGTGTACACATTTGTATCATTTTTGGACCAGAAATGAAAACAATTTTTTTTCTCATTTATTTTTTAATGGAAATTCATGTAGTGCCATTGATAATTTCAAATTATAGTGTATTAAGGTGAATGTAGTGAAAACAACAAAGATTAATTATTCGCAGAGTTATGAGCATTTAAAAAAAATTTACCAAATAAATCTAAAACCATGCACGCGGATTATTTCATGTTACGGAATTGGTTGCCGATTAAATATATTGTTTTTCAAAGGATATAAGGGGACTCACATTTTCCCGATTTGATTAAAAAAATTTTTTTATGAAGTTATGTCCATTTTAGGTTGAAAAATGTTTCAAAAAAGCGGCATTTCCATCCAAATCAAAATAATTAACTTTTGTCTTTTGATTCTTATAGAACTTCTTATTCTCTGTTAGAATCTTTTAAAACATTTGAAAATGGTTGAAAATTGGCAGAGTCTTAGTGCTTTTTGTGAGAAAAAACAAAGCTAATTTCTGTAAAACCTCACCTTTTTTTTCGCTTAAAATTTTACTTTGGACTAATACAAGAAAGAGACGATATGAGTTTAATGCGCGCTTGAAGACATTTGAGGTGAGGAGAATTTTTTCCCAAAAAAAAAAAATGTTTAAATTTTTTTTTCAACCTTGCTACCTATCTCTGATACTACTACTTTCTGCTTATTTTTAATAATTACATCATTTAGTACTGTTCTTTCTCTTTAAAATGAGCTTTCAAGTGGTAATCTGCGATTTTTCCAAAGTAGCAAAGTAACAGCCATTCGAAAAAGACATGAATTTGGTCCCCAACGATCAAGATGAAATAAATTTGTATCCGGTTGGTTAATATTGTTTGGTCGTAGGGGATCAAATTCATGTCTTTCTCGAATGGGTGTTACTTTCCGAGGAAACATCGCAGATTACCACTTGAAAGCTCATTTTAAAGTGAAAGAACGGTACTAAATATTCAGAATATTAACACAAATTGCCTAGCTCTCAAATATCTTTCAGCAGGAAGTTCTCTATAAGGTTTCCGTCGAGGTGTAGGATCCGAGAGGTATACCCACAAAGTACAGTAAATATGCATTGTAACTCGAAAACGGAGGACTACTTGTAGTATGTAGCATATTTAAAGCAGAATTATTACAATTGAAAAGGCAGCAGATCACTTTAAGAGAAAATATATGAAAATTAATTTGTGTGTCGAAAGTCAAGCGGCTTCAAAGGCCCTCAAATCTAAAAACATAAAATCTTTAGCTTAAACACTTTAAGCACCTTAAGTGAAGGCAAAAGTGTCTACCATCTGGGTACCTGGACAGTCTCACATAATAGGAAATGAAATAACAGATAATTTATCTAAGCAAGGAGCTCTATCTAATTAGATGCAGATCTTAAAGAAGCCCTTTTGATGATTGCTTAGATTCTTGGAAGATAATTTTTCTTTTACACCCTTTCGAGCTCAAACTTAAAATCTTGGGAGCAGTACCCGTGGAAGCAGTAACTTTCTCAATTATTTCAGAAATCAACTCAGTGCAGAGCTGCTTTCTGTTTGTTGTGAAAAATATTTGTTAGCTTTCTTAGATTTTCGCTGCTTTTGAAATTTCGGTTGACTTGCGATTTCAAGCCAACGTTTCACCAATAGCCAATTTCTTTTTCAAATTAGGGTGCCCCTTATGGTGTAGTTATGCAAATATAACATTTACAATTGTCTGCAGCTTTGGCAGATCTAGTGTCTTTCTGTAATCTCATTTTCTCATAGTTCAGAATTTTTTTAAAAGCCCGTTTGTTAATCCCCTGCGCATACATTATTTCTTAATAAAATTCGGAATTGCTCTCAAAAGCAGACAATCTATGCAATACTCTACCAGCAATTTACAAAACATTTTAGGCCCTATCATAGTCTTGATGATTCAAAGTACATACATAAATTTTGAATTGCAATTAAAAATTATTTTACCGAACTTACAGTCAATACCAAACACCAATATTTCTGTAAGTTTTCAAATCGATCAATGCTTTTTACTAAACAAACATGACAAGATAACAAATACATAGATCAATTTAACTTGAAGTTTTTTCCATATAAAAAGGTCTTTCTGATGTTTCTGTTATACAAGTACATGTTTCTGTTATACAAGTACATATGGAGTACAGTAAGAGCAAATAACAATAAAGAGGAAGTTTAGCCATAAATATGCTCCCGCAAATATTATTTTGGGACAGAAGTTAATACAATGATCAAGCTTAAAAAACTAAAATATTTTTATATTAGTAATAGCAATAAAGTAAAAATTTAGGATATTTAGATATCCTTCTGCAAATATTTGTGACAGAAGTTAATTCAATGATCAAACTTGAAACTTAAATATATTTATGTTGAAATTAATTTCTGAAGTTGCAACCAAAATTTATTTTTTTTTTTTTCAAGAATTTCATCAACTTTTTTGCACTTCATAGCAAGGAAATAAAGATTTATAAGCAAGGAAATAAAGATTTATAAGCAAGGAAACGATTCAGAAGAAAGGATATAAGGATTAACATAAAACACTTGGTACCTATTATGCCTTCAATATCTTTGTACATGTAACTCGTGAGCACTTCATTAGTTGTAGGATCTAATTGATCCAATGAGCAAGGTGTCACCTCAAGGACTGTAGGCAAACTTATACCGGACCAATGATATTTGTATGCATTGAAACGCTGTTGAATTCGAAAACAAATTCAAATTATATCAGAACATTAGATAAAAACTCAAATCAACTTACTTGTAAATTTTTTGGTTTGTCAGCAAATTCTTTATAGTATTTCAATATTGAGCTGAGAATATCATTTCGAAACTCAGACGATAATTTGATTGAATCTACTTTTTTATCTTTTTTAATTGTAAGCAGAAACTCATTAGGTATCTAAAATGACAAAAATTTATTTATATTGGTAATTTTCTAGGTAAAATTATGTTTACATTCGATGATTTGTTTGGTGCTGCAGCTACAATATCGGAGTAAGTCCAGCGATTCGTAAGATCTAATTTATCTGGATTGTAAGTCGATATTCCCATTGTACCAATAGACAAAATACGTTTATATTTTCCCTTCCAAGAGTGCTTCGTTACAAGAAAACACTCGAGATCAACATTTTCTTTGGGCGGAACCATTTTGTTTAGATTTTCAGGCCAGTTGATTAAAATTTGTTTTTTGTAGATTTTTTTGCTTTCTTCGGTATTTTATTCTTTTTCAAGCGATGATAAATAAGTCTAAGCCAAAAAAATATAAATTATTATGTCCCGGTGACTAATTATAGCAAAGGTTAATCAAGATTTCTAATATCCAAAATCATTTCGATTGCTAATCAAAACATTTTGCTCAAATTTTCCGTATCATTTTTATCAGTTTTGATTTTTGCAAATAGAAAAAAAAATTCGAAGGGGGAGTAAACGTCATTAACATTAAAAATGGAGCCTCCGCAATTTATAGAGCAATCTCGGAATGGTTCAGAATAAAATTATTCTTACATACTTTCAATAAAAACATTTTTGGTAATTTTTTTAATATAAAAATATTATTTTTTTCACTTTTTTTTAAATTGCTGCTTTTTTTTACATCTAATCAAAAGTTTATTTCGCGAAATTCATGCAGTCACAACAATTTTTCACTTGACAGCAAATAAGTTTATGACATCCGATTTAATAGGGTAAAGGAACAGTTGCGTCCGTAATGTGACGTTTGCATATCGTATGTAACTCATATACCTTCTACACACAATTTAACTCAATCGGAGCATTAAACATAATGGACGGAGAGCCCGCTGCAGAAAAGTCGAGTGTATAAGATTACACCATGGGACCTATGCCAAATGATAGAGCTCGATGAGCCTAAATAGAATATCTAGGGTTGCCTTGCCAAAGCCTGTCCCGATGGCCGAAAAAACCCACTTTTGGTCGACTTTTTTCTTAATAAAAAGTGTATAAGATTACAGCATGAAATTGGTGTCAAATGATAGAGCTCGATGAGTCTAGAAATAAAATATAGGGTTGCCTTGCCAAAACCTGTCCTAAACTAGGGTTGCCTCACGTTTTTTGGGCCAATTTTTTTTCAATGAAAAGTGTATAAGATTACAGCATGAAATGGGTGTCAAAAGGTAGAGCTCGATGAGCCTAAATAGAAAATGTAGGGTTGCCTTGCCAAAGCCTGTCTTAAACTAGGGTTGCCACCCGTTTTTTGGGCCAATTTTTTTTAATAAAAAGTGTATAAGATTACAACATGAAAGTGGTGTCAAGTGATAGAGCTCGATGAGCCTAAATAGAATATATAGGGTTGCCTTGCCAAAGCCTGTCCCGATGGCCGAAAATGCCCGAAATTTAGCCAATTTTGCTATTCTAATTAAAACTGTAGTACATTACAGCTCCAAATGTATGCCAAAAGATAGAAAATGAAGAGGCCTAAATATAATACCTTGGATTGCATTGTTGAATCCTGTCGCAAACATGGGTTTTCACCGGTTCTTGGGTCAATTTTTATTAATGAAGATAATAGCTTGAAATTTGTGCCAAATGATAGATATTAAAAAACCTAAAAAGAATATATAGGGTTGCCTTGCCAAAGCCTGTCCCAAACAAGGGTTGCCTCGCGTTTTTTGGGCCAATTTTTCTTAATGAAAAGTGTATAAGATTACAGCATGAAATGGGTGTCAAAAGGTAGAGCTCGATGAGCCTAAGCAGAATATATAGGGTTGCCTTGCCAAAACCTGTAATATACTAGGGTTGCCTCGCGTTTTTTGGGCCAATTTTTTTTAATAAAAAGTGTATAAGATTACAGCATGAAATGTGTGTCAAATGATAGAGCTCGACGAGCCTAAATAGAATATCTAGGGTTGCCTTGCCAAAGCCTGTCCTAAATTAGGGCTGCCACCCATTTTTTGGGCCAACATTTATTAGAAAACATTTTATGGTTAAAGATTCCAGCTTCAAATGTATGTCAAATGATAGAGCTCGATTAGCATAAAAATAATATATAGGGTTGCCTTGCCAAAGCCTGTCCCGATGGCCGAAAATGCCCGAATTTTAGCCAATTTTGTTGTTCTAATTAAAACTGTAGTACATAACAGCTCCAAATGTATGTCAAATGATAGAGCTCGACAAGCCTAAATAGAATATATAGGGTTGCCTTGCTAAGGTCTGTCCTAAACTAGGGTTGCCACCCATTTTTAGGGGTAACATTTATCAGAAAAAATTTTATGGTTAACGATTCCAGCTCCAAATGTATGCCAAATGATATAGCTCGATGAGCCTAAATAGAATATATAGGATTGTCTTGTCGAATGCTGTCCTAAACTAGGGTTACCACCCGTTTTTGGGGTCAACTTTTCTTAAATGAGTGGCAACTCATGTTTCGAACAGGATTCGACAAGGCAATCCTATATATTCTATTTAGGCTCATCAAGCTCTATCATTTGGCATACATTTGGAGCTGGAATCGTTAACCATAAAATGTTTTCTAATAAATGGTTGCCCAAAAAACGGGTGGCAACCCTAATTTAGGACAGGCTTTGGCAAGGCAACCCTAGATATTCTATTTAGGCTCGTCGAGCTCTATCATTTGACACACATTTCATGCTGTAATCTTATACACTTTTTATTAAAAAAAATTGGCCCAAAAAACGCGAGGCAACTCTAGTATATTACAGGTTTTGGCAAGGCAACCCTATATATTCTGCTTAGGCTCATCGAGCTCTATCTTTTGACACCCATTTCATGCTGTAATCTTATACACTTTTCATTAAGAAAAATTGGCCCAAAAAACGCGAGGCAACCCTTGTTTGGGACAGGCTTTGGCAAGGCAACCCTATATATTCTTTTTAGGCTTTTCAATATCTATCATTTGGCACAAATTTCAAGCTATTATCTTCATTAATAAAAATTTACCCAAAAACCGGTGAAAACCCATGTTTGCGACAGGATTCAACAATGCAATCCAAGGTATTTATTTAGGTAGGGCTACCAGATGGCCTGCCTTCAAAAGTAGCACATATCAAAAAATTTCCATTTAGTAATGAAAAGCAAAAATAAACTTCCAATATTGTAATGAAAACCAAAAATTTTTTTAATTCCATACCAATATATTTTTCATGAGCAAAAAAAAGGTCCTCACTTTGTACGAGAAAACCCCAGCAAATTAAAAGAATATTTCAAATAACTTTTTTTTTTTCAATGCAAACATCAAAAGTAGCAAAACCATCCAAAAGTAGCACATTTAGGGTGAAAAGTAGCAAAGTAGCACAGCCTTGCAAAAGTAGCACTTTTGCTACTTTAGTATGCCTGGTAGCCCTATATTTAGGCCTCTTCATGTTCTATCTTTTGGCATACATTTGGAGCTGTTATGTACTACAGTTTTAATTAGAATAGCAAAATTGGATAAATTTCGGGCATTTTCGGCCATCGGGACAGGCTTTGGCAAGGCAACCCTGTATATTCTATTTAGGCTCATCGAGCTATATCATTTGACACCACTTTCATGTTGTAATCTTATACACTTTTTATTAAAAAAAATTGGCCCAAAAAACGGGTGGCAACCCTAGTTTAGGACAGGCTTTGGCAAGGCAATCCTACATTTTCTATTTAGGCTCATCGAGCTCTACCTTTTGACACCTATTTCATGCTGTAATCTTATACACTTTTCATTAAGAAAAATTGGCCCAAAAAACGCGAGGCAACCCTTGTTTGGGACAGGCTTTGGCAAGGCAACCCTATATATTCTATTTAGGCTCATCGAGCTATATCATTTGACACCACTTTCATGTTGTAATCTTATACACTTTTTATTAAAAAAAATTGGCCCAAAAAACGGGTGGCAACCCTAGTTTAGGACAGGCTTTGGCAAGGCAATCCTATATTTTCTATTTAGGCTCATCGAGCTCTACCTTTTGACACCCATTTCATGCTGTAATCTTATACACTTTTCATTGAAAAAAATTGGCCCAAAAACGCGAGGCAACCCTAGTTTAGGACAGGCTTTGGCAAGGCAACCCTATATTTTATTTTTAGGCTACAGCGGGCTCTCCGCCTATGATAGTAACTTACCGTAATCAATTTCGTTGCACATAACTTACCGTTTAATATCCTCATTAAGAGCAGGTAAAGGGTTTATTAGACGATATGTTTTTTAAAATGTCACATATCATATATACATATGTCACTAACATTTTTTTCAAAATCGAGATTTTTATAGATTTCGGTAGGTCACCCACTAATACACCATTGACAAAAAAATGTTTGTGCTACGATTGAAAATAAATCAATTACAAGCAAATAAAAAAAGCAATACTCACTTTAACTCACAAAAACTTTAATTTTTATTAAGTTTTTTCGTTCTCCTGTAAAATAATAAAAATGTAAGATAGGGCCTTTCTATATTAAGGTAACAATATGCTCATACATATCGTGTAATTATTAAAAAAATTGTTTGTGTAAAAACAGATGCATAGAATCGTTTTTATTTCACTTGCCAGAAGCAAGTACACAACACAAATAATAGCTATGTTTCCGTACAGTAAAACGTTTACAAGATTTGGTCGGAAAGGAGTTGCTGTACAAGAAAAATCTTCGTAGACATAAGTTTTTCGGACTTAATCGGACTTAATCCTGTGAATTTATTTTTCAGCCTTTTGTTCAATCGGAGAACGTTTAATGTTTTTAAACTTATGTGAATTTGTACAAAGAAGAATATACATATAAATGAACGAGACTTCGAGTTTAATTATTTAAATTATTTCTTGCTGTGCGAACCTTGGAACCAATGGGATTTACGAAGCAATTGGATTTTATTTCTGATGAACAGGGCGACCAAAAGTATGCATTTGCTTAAAAATGCCTATTTTGCTTATTTTATATCATTTTTGATGTTCATGCATATTTATGGCGATCAAACATATTTTTGCTTATTAAAAAAAAAAAAAAAAAAATTGGCAGCCTTATTATCTTGACATATGTATGTACTTCTGAAAAAAAAATCTTTGTTTCCAAATCTTTCATTACCACCGAGTCCGACAATAATAAGATGGGGAACGTGGCTACAAGCTGCTGAGTACTATTGCGACAATTTTTCTGAAGTTAAATCAGTAATGGATAAATTGGCAGAGGAAGACCCTGAGGTAATCAAAGCTGCTAAAGAGCTGTTTGCCAATACAGCAATTAAAACGATCTGGCCTTCATTATAGCAAATTTTAGTTCTATTCGTGGGTGCATAACAGAACTAGGGACCCGAGGACTTCCGCTGAATGACAGCATTGCTGTAATGGAATCAGTTCAGACGAAACTGAATAATTTAATTAATTCAGCATATATTAAAAAATTAAATGCCGTTTTAGCGCGGAACGTCGGCTACAACCATATTATCGTAATACGAGATATATTTTTCAAAAATTCGGATGTCACTACTGAGTTTATTAAAAAACTCTCTTCGTCTGAACTTACTCGATTTATATATTTCACTGTCACTTCTTGTGACGTAGAAAGAAGTTTTTCGATTTATAATAATTTTTTGACGAAAGAACGTAGGAGTTTTCAATTTGAAATCCTAAAAATGCATTTAGTTGTTCATTGCAATGTGCAATGTTTCAAAAAAGAAATAAGGTACATATGTTTAAAAATAAAATTTTATTTGCTTATTTTCCAAGCATATTTCAGGATTTTTTAAGGCTTTCTTAAGCGCTTATAATTGGTTTTTTATAGCTTATTTCTGGTCGCCCTACTGATGATCTACGGATTTTACCAAAGAAGTAAATAAAATAGAGCGTGAGTCCGAGCTTTTTGCTTGTATTTAAATATTGCGAGCAGAAAGATAGCTGGAACCAGTGAGAATTACGAAGCAAATCCCATTGCATCTTATTTGTGATTAACTTCGGCTTTTACAACAAGCAACCGAATTCATATTGCTAAATTGAGACCATTTTGTATTTTCTAATTTATTTATTTTCCTATTTATTTGAATACTAGCTGTCAGACGTTGTTCTGCCCTTTCCGGTAGGTGGCACGAATCAGCCCACTTTTAAAGTGAAATCAACTTCTGTCCCTAATCTTTTACATATAGTATAGTATAGCAGACTTGGCAGACGTTGTTCTGGCCTTAAGAGCTAAACAGAACTGGGACGAGTGATTTTTCTTCTGTTTTTCTTATACGTTTGTAGTGAGTACAGAATTGACACTAGAAAATTTATCGCAGAGAAATAGAAAAAATTCTATTTTTTGGTGCGATTTGATACTAATGGCAAATTGCACGTCCCAGTTCTGTTTAGCTCTTTACTGCTAGGTGGGTGCGATGAGTTTAATTTATTATAGCTTTTGTGTTTTATATAATAACCAAGTCTAATTCATCTGCATCAAATAATTGCTGATATATGCAAAATGTTGTTTTATTTGCATATGGAAGGTGAGGCACCACCCATTTTCTCACTGA
This sequence comes from Tricholauxania praeusta, assembly GCA_949775025.1. NCBI lineage: Eukaryota > Metazoa > Arthropoda > Insecta > Diptera > Lauxaniidae > Tricholauxania > Tricholauxania praeusta. Next base: position 38,804,428 of record OX459031.1, read on the forward strand.
AATTTCTTTTTGCCCGTACTTATGTATCTAGTCTCATTCATCTGCATCACAAATTTTGGTATTATCATATATGGAAGGCGTGGTACTGCACGGTCTTAGCTGTGCCTCTTAATCAGTGTTCGAAAATGTACAGTACGGTACAATTCAATCGTGATTTGTGACGATTTTAATATGTGCGCACAATTCAGTATTGTACTGTGCAAACACAATACGTTTATTTTTCCTTATAAAAATAGCGTGCCGAAGCTCTAACGAGTACACATACTTTTCATAAACGAAGAGTGCACACAACCACTCTTCTTTTGTACGTCTCTGAGCACAGAACATAACTTTATTCTCATTATGTTTTGTGAAATAGAACGAAACAAAACCAATTCGTTATAGCGAGAACACAATTGGGGCAGCAGCAGCAAAGCAGCAGGGCAGCAAAATCTGTCAACATGAAAATTATAGAGAATTATGGAGGTGAGAAAGAGACAAATAGAAAATCCTGCAGTTTGCTGCCGTGCTGCCCTGCTGCCGATATAGAAATTTTTCTATTTTTTATCCGGCAGCAAAGCAGCAAAATATCAGTGTTGTATTCAAGCTGGCATGAATAAAAATTTTGTTTTTGTTTATTTTTTCAATTTCTCCAGCACTAAGAATGAAGTTCATATAAAAAGTTTTCTTTTTGAATATAGCGAAAATTTTTATTTTGATTAGTTTGTTTATTTACAATTTTTGGAGTTCTGACAGATTTTGCTGCTGCTGCCCCAATTGTGTTCCACAGAGCGTTTTGCTGCTGCTGCTTTGCTGCTGCTGCCCCAATTGTGTTCGCTATTACCATGTCAGACTTGCTTCTTCTTGCTGTGAGAAGCTTACATAAATGTGGCCACATGTTTCGATACTTTCCGAATTTTTCGACATATGCGACAAGAAAATGTAAAAAAACAGTTTAATAACAAAAAAAAGTGTATTTTAAATTTTTTTCAGAAAACAATAAAAAACCGTAACTCAGACTTAAATACATATTTCATGATTATTCTAAATTTTGGAATTAAAAAAAAATTGAACAAAAAAAAAAAAACAATTAAATTTTTTTTGAACCGGTGGTATCACTGGTGCAATTCGCTGTTGAGTGAAATAAACGACACAATTGCGAATTGTACCGAGCCATTTCTATTTATAAAGTACATGCTACGGTGCAAACACAAATACAGAACAAAACAAAAGCCAACAAATGCACAGAACGATTCATATTTTGTACCTTACTGAGTACACATTTATGTTTTGTGCTGATACTGTTTTGTGCATTGGATTGCACACTATAGAAAATAAATAAGGTTTTGTGCTTCGGCTCGGTACACAACGAATTGTACTGTTTATTTTCGAACACTGCTCTTAATATAAAAGATACGTGGCGTAAATTCCATATGAATCGATGCAGTGGTCTATGTGAAAATTCCATTTTTAAAAATATTTTTGTGTGAGGGCCACCCTAAATAAAAGTTATGTAGGCTTAACTATGCCTCTTAATATAAAAGCTAAGTGGTGTAAATTTGGTGTGAATCGATAAACCGGTCTTCGTGAAAATGAATTTCTTAAAAAAAGTTATGTTAGGGGCCACCTTAAATATGCACCCTAAATAAAAGTTTTAAAGACCAAACAATGTCTCTTAATATAAGAGACACGTGGTGTAAATGCCATGTGAATCGATGAAGTAGTCTTTGGGAAAATGCTATTCTAAAAATATTTTTGTGTGAGGGCCACCCTAAATAAAAGTTTTGTAGGCTTAAATATGCCTCTTAATATAAAAGCTAGTTGGCGTAAATTCGGTGTGAATCGAGTAACCGGTCTTAGTGAAAATGATTTTTTTAAAAATATTTTTGTATGACGGCCACCCTAAATGTATACCCTAAATAAAAATTATACAGGCTATGCCTCTTAATAAAGAAGACACGTGGTGTAAATTCCATGTGAATCGATGGAGGCGCCATTGTGAAAATGATATTTTAAAAATATTTTTGCCTGAGGGCCACCCTAAATATGCACTCTAAATAAAAGTTTTATAGCCTTCAACCTATTCGCAGACCTACGAAATATACACAAAGAATTTCATAAAAATCGGTCGAGCCGTTTCGGAGGAGTTCGGTAACAAACACTGTGACACGAAATTTTTATATATTAGACTAGCTGTCCCGGCAGACGTTGTTCTGCCCCTCCCGGTAGTGGCGCGATGTTGTATGAACTCACGCGATGGAATGTTATAGCGAAACAGTTAATTTTTCAAGTGAAATAACTTTTGTCCCTACTCTTTTACATACATACAGGCTGTATGATACAGCAGACCTGGCAGACGTTGCTCTGGCCTTACTGGTAGGTGGGGTGATGAGTTTAATTTGTATAGTCCTTGTCTTTTATATAATTAGTAAGTCTCATTTATCTGCATCAAATAGTTGCTGATATATGTACATATACATAATATTGTTTTATTCGCATATGGAAGGCGTGAAACCACTCATTTTTTGATTGAAAATTACTTTAGCCCGTATTTTTTGTATGTGTATCTTGCCTCACTCAGCTGCATCAGAAATTTTGTTTTTTTTTTCTGATATGAGAGGCGTGGTACCACCCTTTTTTTTATTGAAACTAACTTTTGCCCGTACCTTTTATGTATGTATGTATGTACTAGTGGTGGCAATCCCGGAGATTTTTTGAGTTTCGGGATTGAAGTTGAAATTGACTTACATCTTAATCACATTTACTAAGATAGTCGCTATTAAAAGGAGATGAAAGAGGATAATCAAGCATTTATATCCAAACTATCAATTTTATTATTCAATTTTATTTTTACATCTAAAAATTCGTGTACCACACTTTTTACTTGATTAATACTTTATCACCTTATTCAAATGTGACAGTGATGGCATTTAGTGGCACCGAATGGCTCGCTCTCAGTAGACGCACCCATAAGAGTGCTTCATTTAAGTTGTCAAAATCTTTAGAAGCTGATTTCAGAAAAAAAGCTTCAGACAAAAGTTTAATTATATCTTAGAACTTAAATTTTGGTATGGGTCAAAATTTCAATGTCAAATCAAGGTCGGATGTGGTTTTTTTTTAGACAAACCTATATTTTTTGTTGCAGATTTGTATATTATTATAAAAAATAGATATATTTTGCTTATGTTGTTTTTCTATTGCATTTTTAGTATTTCCGTTATTGATAAAAATAATTTTAGTCTAAATTTCACATTTTATCATTTTTCTCCTGAACTATCAATTTTCAATACAAATCGCACTTAGTAAAAAACTCTTAAAATTAGTCAAAGTATTAAAAAAGATATTTTTTTTGCTATGCACAGAAAATACTTCAAACCATACAAAAATGCACTTTGTTTTTGTTATTACTAATTTAAAGTTTAACAACAAACCATTAAAGTCTTGCTTTCTAAGTAGAATTCTTAATACAATTACGTGTAAGTTTTTTTTAAGGTTATTTAGTATATAGCGTTTTTGCTTAAAATAAAAAAGTTTCAAAATAAATGAAGGTGATGGTAAGTACTTTAATGTATATTGTTACGAAATTTCTGTCCCTTTGACGATAATTTCGATCTCTCACACTTTTCTGAGTTCGATCACTGGATTGTGTAACAATTAAAAACACACAAACTTATTTAGTTATAAAATGGTTTATTTTATTAACGTTCAAATTCTAATATTAATTTAACACTGTATAGAAAACTGTTTTGTTCTACTACGGATCACACTGTATTCACTTTATTGCTTACTGCTTCGCTGGTTTAATTCAGCTCAGATGACAACCCTTTTTATACTGCAGTCATCACTCTCTCGAATAATCCAGTACCTTCTAAGTGGCGTATATTCTACCATTATCTACAACTTACCAGTGCTACTTTGTAGCGTGCATTCTACTACTATCCACAATTCACCACGTTGACGTTGAGCTAGCTATTATGCTAGATGTTAGATGGCGTTGTACGTTGTACGACGGCGATAATTTCTCTCGGTTGTTGACTTTTTATTGTTTACTGCAGCGTCTGTTCGGTTTATTATTTTTAGCATTTTGCGCTAGATGGTGCTAATATCGTTTAGTTTCTTTCGTTGGTATTTATTTCAAGAGTCTTCTAGCATAAACCAAATTTCGCTACACTGCCCTCCGCTTAAACTTGTTCGTCCCGAACAAGAGTCTCTCCGTCCCTAGTATAAGGTGCCAGCCTTTCGATGTGGACTACCTTTAATTTACTTTTGTTCCCGGGGTATTTTTGGATTCGATACACAACATCATTAATCCTTGTGACGATCCGGCAAGGTCCCTCCCAATGAGTCTGTAATTTAGGAGACAAGCCTCGTTTTCGTTGTGGGTTATGTAGCAGCACTAGTTGACCTTCTTTGAACCCTTCAGTATTTGCTCGCAGGTCATACCGAGCTTTCATCTTGTCGCTAGCTAATTGAGTACGTCTTCTAATAAGCTCGTGTATATCTGCTAATTCTTCTCTTTTCCGCGACATGTAATCGTCAGAATGGGTCGTTTCTGGGACAACGCTTACTCCGTACTTCAAATCTGCTGGAAGCCTTAAGTCCGTACCAAAAATGGCTTTTGCTGGCGTAACTGTAGTGGTATCGTGTATTGCCGACCGATAAGCCATCAGAAACATTGGTAGATGCTCATCCCAATCTTTTTGTCCTTTATCGACAACCTTTTTTAAATGTTCCTCTAGAGTACGGTTGAACCTTTCGACCATGCCATCGGACTGAGGATGCAAAGCTGTGGTGCGTGTCTTCTGTATTCCAAGCATGTCACAAACCTCCTTAAAAAGTGTCGACTCAAAATTTCGTCCTTGGTCGGAATGCAACTCAAGTGGAGCTCCATATCGGCAAATCCAATTTTTGATGAAAATGTCTGCCACTGTTTTTGCTTCTTGATTGGGAATGGGATATACTTCTGGCCACTTACTGAAATAATCAATTACCACAAGGATGTATTTATTTCCTGCATTGCTGATTGGAAAAGGTCCCGCTATATCCATGGCTATCCTCTCAAAGGGAGCTCCGACGTTATACTGATGCATTTTTCCCCGAGTGCGTTGCCTTGGTCCTTTAGCAATTGCACATTGGTCACAACGGCGGATCCAGTCAGCAACTGATTCTTGGCATCCTACCCAATAAAACCGTTTCTTTATTTTCTCTGTGGTTTTCGTTATGCCCAGATGTCCACCACTCGATCCATTGTGATAGTCCTCGATTATTTCCTTAAATTTGGCCTTTGGAATAACCAGCAGTTTTGAGCGAGTTTTACCATCCTCGCTTTCCCAGATTCGGTAGAGACAACCGTCATGCAACTCCAAACTTTGCCATTGCGCCCAGTATGCTTTACAGATTTGGCTTTCATTTGAAATTTCTTGCCACGCCGGTTTCCTACCCAGCTCCTTATACTTAATTATAGTTGCCAAATCTGTATCATTGCGCTGGTCCCGTTTTACCTCCTCTTTTGTCCACTTTTCTTCAGGCAAAACGTTCAAAAGGCGCACATCAATTGTTCCAGCTTTATTTTCTGTTCGCGAACAATGACCGCATTCAATTTTACATGGACGACGGGAAAGTGCATCCGCATTTCCATGCTGGCTTCCTTTGCGATGCTCTATGGTGAAATCATAGCTCTGCAAGCGTTCTATCCACCGTGCGATTTGACCTTCAGGATCCTTGAATTGAAGTAGTCACCTTAATGCCGCATGGTCTGTCCTCAGGAGAAAGTGCTGTCCATATAAGTACTTATGGAAGTGTTTCACGCATTCCATTACTGCCAGTAACTCTCTCCGAGTTACGCAATAATTCCTCTCAGGTTTCGACAGAATTTTGCTGAAATATGCGACGACTTTTTCTTGGCCATTGATGATTTGGGACAAAACTCCTCCAATACCATGGCCACTCGCATCGGTGTCCAATACAAATTCTTTGCCGGGTATTGGGTACGCGAGTATTGGCGCTGTAGACAGTAATTCTTTCAGCTTTTGGAATGCAGTTTCCTGTGCCCCACTCCATTCGAATTTTCGATTTTTCTGTGTCAGCTCATGTAGACTGCCTGCAACATTTGCGAAACCAGGAACAAAGCGTCTGTAATAAGTGCATAGACCCAGAAAACTTCGCAACTCATGAAGATTAGATGGACGTGGCCAATTTTTCACAGCTTTTATTTTATCTTCATCTGTGTGTATTCCTTCTGACGTAACCTTGTGCCCCAGATATTTGACTTCACGCTGGAAAAGTGAGCACTTTTTCGCACTTAATTTTAGTCCAGCTGCCTCCAAGCGCTCAAACACTTCCTCCAGATTTTTCAAGTGGTCATCAAAATCTTTACCCATGATGATTATGTCATCGAGATACACTAGACAAGTCTTCCAATGTAGTCCTTTGAGAACTCGTTCCATTAACCGTTCAAACGTAGCTGGAGCGTTACAAAGACCAAACGGCATGACGTTGAACTGCCATAGACCATTCCCAATACTAAAGGCAGTTTTCTCTTTGTCTTTTTCATCTATTTCCACCTGCCAATATCCACTTTGTAAGTCCAGGGTGGAAAACCATGTTGCTCCAGATAACGTATCCAGTGTATCATCGATTCTGGGTAACGGGTAGCTGTCTTTTTTAGTGACGTCATTCAATTTTCTGTAATCCACACAGAATCGCATACTTCCATCCTTTTTCTTCACAAGTACGACCGGTGAACTCCATGGGCTTTCTGATGGTGCAATGACATTTTCTCGCGCCATATCCTCTATAAGGCCCGTCACTTCTTCTCTCTTAGCGAGTGCTAGCCTCCTTGGAGGTTGACGAATCGGCTGAAAATCACCTGTATCAATGCGATGTTTGACAACTGATGTTCGGCCATTATTTTCTTTTTTGGACGCAAATATCCGCCAATGTTTTTGCAGAAACCTTTTTGCTTTATTTTTGTTCTGGGCAGACAACTCCTTCATCCATTCTTTCGTCAATACTTCCATGGCCGACGATTTCGATAAAGTTGGGCCTTGTGTGTTCTGCTGGTTATTTTCACAATTTACCACAGCCGTAACTTTCTCACATTGCGCTATAAGTTCACCTTTTTGCATCCATTTTGGCTTATTTGTTGGATTCAAAATTCGCACCGGTCTTTTTCTGTCTGTTCTTGTGTTTACTAGGGTCTTTCCAATAATCAGGTCTTTCTTAAAATTTTTCTTATCTGCTTCCACTACCCACAGATGGCTTGTCCCACAGTCTTCATTTGTTGTGGCCCAAATAATTTCTTCGGTGTTGGGTTCGATTCGACAGCGCTCACTTATGTAGACTCTTGCAATTGTTAATTTTTGTCCACAGCCAATGTCTAAAGGTAACTCTACATTGGCATACCTTAACGTTTTTTTTTTAAGATCCAAAGTGAACCCGTGTCGAATCATGAAGTCCACGCCAATGATAACCTCATCGGTGATGTTTGCAACAATAAAATCATGTTCCACAGTTTTGTTGCCGATAAGAATACTCGCTGTAACTTTTCCTACTATTTGCGCAATTTCTCCTGTCGCTGTTCTCAATTGGATCCCATTTAATGGCGTTACTGGTCGTCTATCAAATAAGTCTTTCCTCACAATTGAATGCGATGCGCCTGTATCCAAAGTAAGCTCACATGGTCTTCCGTTGATTTTTCCACCGATGGTAAGGCTGTTGGAATTTCGGCAGAGCTTCGAAACCAAGACTATGGGGCAATCATCTGTAAGAGTCAGCTCACGCCCCGCTGTACTGACTCTCTTCAGTTTAACGACTGCTGCTCGCTAACATTTTCGCCATCGTTCACCCTATTTCCAATTCTTCTTTTTGGTGAACGCGATGCAGATCGTTTACGACGTGATTTGCAGTCACGTGCCATGTGTCCCTGCTTACCACAATTGTAGCATTTTCCGCTGAAGCTACCGCTGGCGAACGATGAATTTTTCTTTTCAGCCTCCACCTCCATCCGACGAGTTTTCAGTGATAGGCGGCATGTTAACGCAATCGTCTCCTGCGTGAGGGCAACCGTTACTGTTTCATTAAATGTCGTCTTCGGGCTCCTCATTGTCTCGCGTTTTGTTTCTGAGTCACGTATGCCGTCAATAAACGCCTCTATTTTGAATTTTTCTGCTACGACACTTAACTCGTCAGGATAGGAAAGGTGTGCCAATCGCTCAATATCCGCAGCATACTCCTGCAAGGACTCACCAGATTTCTGGATACGACTTTTCAACTCCAATCTGTGAATCTGCTTCATGTGGTCACTGCCATATTTTCGCTGTAAGGCATCCATCACCGCCTTGTAATTTTTCTGCTCCGCCACTGGAACCGTTTGCAATACTTCTGCAGCTGCGCCTTTTAATGCCACAATTAGCGCTGCAGCTGCGCTTTCGTTATCCCAACGGTTGTGACCAGATGTTGTTTCGAACTGGAGCTTGAAAACACTGAATGGCGTTGTTCCATCGAATGAGGGTGCCTTAAGCCTCTCTGCGCTGATTTCTCTTATAACTTGAGTGGTTGGTTCACTTATTTCCAACTGTTGAATCCTTTTATTAACGTCTTCAAAATTATTTTGAACTTTTTCAAGATTATTTTGAACTTCTTCCTTGAATGATTCAACGTCATCTCGTAACTCAGTCACTTTTGCATCGAGGCCATCTACCATTTTGGCAACCTCCGTTCGAACAGCCTCGTGGATCTGCGTCGCGTTCTGACTTAACTTGTGGTCTATTTGCAGTGCATTTTGACTTAACTTCTCGTCTATTTGCAGTGCATTTTGACTTAAGCTCTGATCAATTTCTTCTCGAACGGCCTGGATATTGCTATTCATTTGTAGTGCATTTTGACTTAACTTCTGGTCTATTTTTTCCTGAACCGCATGGATCTGCAGCGCGTTCTGACCAATTTCTTCCCGAACGGCCTGGATATTGCTTGTCATCGCCATTAACATTTTCTCGAACTTTGACATATCTACAACTTCACCACTTGCCGCTGGTCCAGAAGTTTCTTCCACTTTCGCTGCTGATTCTGATACATCACTATAAAATTCATGCTCTTCCAGGTTTACACCTTGAGCCTCAAGAGCCTGCCGTAAGCGTTTCTGTAACTCCACCTTTCCGCCAGTAGATTGCAGATTCAGCTGCTGCAACTCCTTCTTCAGTTGATCCACTTTCAGATCTTCAAACTTAACCATTTTTATTTATTTTTTAATTAATTGATTGTTAATTCTTTTTACACAATCCCACTTCTGACACCAATTGTTACGAAATTTCTGTCCCTTTGACGATAATTTCGATCTCTCACACTTTTCTGAGTTCGATCACTGGATTGTGTAACAATTAAAAACACACAAACTTATTTAGTTATAAAATGGTTTATTTTATTAACGTTCAAATTCTAATATTAATTTAACACTGTATAGAAAACTGTTTTGTTCTACTACGGATCACACTGTATTCACTTTATTGCTTACTGCTTCGCTGGTTTAATTCTACTGTGTGTTCAGCTCAGATGACAACCCTTTTTATACTGCAGTCATCACTCTCTCGAATAATCCAGTACCTTCTAAGTGGCGTATATTCTACCATTATCTACAACCCACCAGTGCTACTTTGTAGCGTGCATTCTACTACTATCCACAATTCACCACGTTGACGTTGAGCTAGCTATTATGCTAGATGTTAGATGGCGTTGTACGTTGTACGACGGTGATAATTTCTCTCGGTTGTTGACTTTTTATTGTTTACTGCAGCGTCTGTTCGGTTTATTATTTTTAGCATTTTGCGCTAGATGGTGCTAATATCGTTTAGTTTCTTTCGTTGGTATTTATTTCAAGAGTCTTCTAGCATAAACCAAATTTCGCTACAATATGTATACATTTAAAAAAAAAGAGCTGGTACAGTGAAAAATACAATTGTTTAATGCAACCTATAAAATTATTGTGATTTTTTAATTCTTAAGTTTGTGTTGGCTTGCAAAAAATTGTCCAAGTTTGCCCAGCCTAAAACCAAAAAAAAAAAAATAATACAAACAATACAATACAAAAAAATACCTGAAATGACAAAACAAAAACTGAAATGACGGCTGGTTACGGCCGCATTTCACTACAATATATATTATTAAATATATATTGCGGACGCCAATCTGCGCTAATGCGGATAGTGCGCCGCTAAACGGTTTCGCAATTTATTATTTGTAGAAACCGTACCTGTATTGGTAACGGCCGCATTTCACTACTTATATATATTAAATTGCGGACGCTAATCTGCGCTAATGCGGATAGTGTGACGCTAAACGGATTTATTTAAATTTATAGAAACCGTTTAACAAAGTAGTAGTAGTATTATATTATATATTAAATATATATTGCGTTCGCCAATCTGTGCTAATGCGGATAGTGCGACGCTAAACCTGCTGTATACCTGAAATGACGGCTGGTCACGGCCGCATTTCACTACAATATATATTATTAAATATATTTGCGGACGCCAATCTGCGCTAATGCGGATAGTGCGCCGCTAAACGGTTTCGCAATTTATTATTTGTAGAAACCGTTTAACATTTTCAATGTTAACTCCTGTATGTTAACTTGTATTGGCAAACAATACAACAAAAAAAAATATATACATTAAGTATATGATAGCGTTGTCCGCTAATCTGCGCTTCCGATTTGCGCGAATGCAGATAATGCGCCGCTATAACGGTTTCAAATGTTCAAAAATAGAAATCGTTTAACATTTTATGTTATGAAAAAATATTGACAAGTGTCAAAATCATAAGTTTTTCTTTTTGAAAAATTTTTGCTGGTAAAATTTGTTTATTTATTACATTTTGCATTGATGCGTACATACTGTAGCGAAATTTGGTTTATGCTAGAAGACTCTTGAAATAAATACCAACAAAAGAAACTAAACGATATTAGCACCATCTAGCGCAAAATGCTAAAAATAATAAACCGAACAGACGCTGCAGTAAACAATAAAAAGTCAACAACCGAGAGAAATTATCACCGTCGTACAACGTACAACGCCATCTAACATCTAGCATAATAGCTAGCTCAACGTCAGTGCGCCATGCTGGTGTATTGTGGTGAAATGTGGATAGTAGTAGAATGCACGCTACAAAGTAGCACTGGTGGGTTGTAGATAATGGTAGAATGTACGCCGCTTAGAAGGTACTGGATTATTCGAGAGAGTGATGACTGCAGTATAAAAAGGGTTGTCATCTGAGCTGAACAGACAGTAGAATTAAACCAGCGAAGCAAAGCAGTTGAGTTAGAACAGCGAAGCAATAAGCAATAAAGTGAATACAGTGTGATCCGTAGTAGAACAAAACAGTTTTCTATACAGTGTTAAATTAATATTAGAATTTCATGAATGAATAAACAGAAGATTACGACATCAGACGAACAAAATTGAAAATCTACTGCGCATGTACGTCACAGGAGCCCATACTATTGACAGACATGTTTCAGTTGCATAGCAACTTCTTAATAAATAAAATAAATATTAAAATATTTTTCATTATTGTTTACTCTCTGTTTACACACAGAAATTATTTTTGGAAATTCTTTAAACGTTAAATATTATGAAATAGACTTCTGAAAATTTGTGTAGCAAAAATGTGATTTGTTCATTAATTAATAAAACGACAAAGTTAGTTTTAGGATACTGTTTACTAAAAAAAAAATCTAGCTCTAAAAAGTAATTTTTTGACTTTTTGGTCACAATTAAAATGTTCTGCATGATCCAGATGTTTTTTCAGATAATCATTTGATACTAATAATTCATCTTCACTTATTTCATCGAAAATTTGTTGGAAAGACCTCATGTGGTTCATTAGTTCTATTGATGGCTTTGAAAGTCCTCCTCTCTCAGTTAAATCGAGGTGCTGGGGGAAAAGTGGGCAACTAAAACTCATTTTTATTGTAAGATATTAATTAAGTTATCAATAGTCCGAATTCGTTAAAAATTTTTGAAATCTTATTTTGGCTTGAAGCGAACTGTGTACAAAGGAAATTTTAGACTTAGATATACTTAGATATTCATACCTTTGCAGGTCTTTTGAACTATGTATATAATTCCCAAAGCCTATACTCTATGTGCAATGGTCCTCTGAAATTGCGTTAAATTTAAGGATCCTTACACTCGTAAATTGCTTTACAGATTTATTATTAGTGGAAATATTGATTGTGCTCCAATTTTATGCAAGCGAAAAAAAAATTCACAACAGAGAATAGGCTAGAATTTCTTCCACATAAATTCCGTGTGTAAAATGGCACTTATTATTATTTATCAAACAGTTGTCAACAAATCTAAACAATAACAAAGAAACTGTCAATCGACTAAATGAACTACACTTTAGTTTCATTAAAAGGCTAAAAGAGATTTAACGCCCCATTAAAAAATACTAATCCATGTCAAAACTTGTACCAAAAACAATTAAATTTCATTCTTGATATACGTTCTTTTCAGTAAAATACTTTTATTATGGTATTTAATATGTAAAGAGTAGAAAAAAATTATTTTCTTTTTAAATCTGTCCCCTTAATCAATTAGGAACTACGTTTATGGCGATGGTCCCCTCCTACGTCACAAGAAAAAATGACATATGCGCGTGTCGTAATCTTGTATTCTATCATTCTTGTTAGAATTTGAACGTTAATAAAATAAACCATTTTATAACTAAATAAGTTTGTGTGTTTTTTAATTGTTACACAATCCAGTGATCGAACTCAGAAAAGTGTGAGAGATCGAAATTATCGTCAAAGAGACAGAAATTTCGTAACAATTGGTGTCAGAAGTGGGATTGTGTAAAAGAATTAACAATCAATTTTAGAAAAAAAAAAATAAATAAATAAAAATGGTCAAGTTTGAAGATCTGAAAGTGGATCAACTGAAGAAGGAGTTGCAGCAGCTGAATCTGCAATCTACTGGCGGAAAGGTGGAGTTACAGAAACGCTTACGGCAGGCTCTTGAGGCTCAAGGTGTAAACCTAGAAGAGCATGAATTTTATAGTGATGTATCAGAATCAGCAGCGAAAGTGGAAGAAGCTTCTGGATCAGCGGCAAGTGGTGAAGTTGTAGATATGTCAAAGTTCGAGAAAATGTTAATGGCGATGACGCAGATAAATCTACAAATGAACAGCAATATCCAGGCCATTCGAGAAGAAATTGGTCAGAGTTTATGTCAAAATGCACTGCAAATAGACGAAAAGTTATGTCAAAATGCACTGAAAATAGACGAAAAGTTAAGTCAAAATGCACTGCAAATAGACCAAAAGTTAAGTCAGAACGCGACGCAGATCCACGAGGCTGTTCGAACGGAGGTTGCCAAAATGGTAGATAGCCTCGATGCAAAAGTGACTGAATTACGAGATGACGTTGAATCGTTCAAGGAAGAAGTTCAAAATAATCTTGAAAAAGTTCAAAATAATTTTGAGGACGTTAATGAAAGGATTCAACAGTTGGAAATAAGTGAACCAATCACTCAAGTTATCAGAGAAATCAGCGCAGAGAGGCTTAAGGCTAGTGTTTCACCGAGGCCGAGGCGAGGGAGGTTCTAGTTGATCTCGATCTCGCCTCGTTTTATAAATTTAAGTCTCGCCTCGCCTCGGCCTCGGACGAGATCTTGCCATCACATGCCTCGCCTCGCCTCGCTTCGCCTCGTTCTCGGCCGAGGCACCTCGGTAAAAAAGCGAGGTTTTTATTAAAATAAATAAAAAATTATATATGTATCAGGGCTGATAGGCTGATCAAGCCTCAAGAAATAAAATAAAATATCTGTTTTTATTTTTGGTGAATAGGATGAGACATGATGAATTTAGTTCTTTTCTTATATGGGAAGAAGACGCATTGCCTATTTTTCCAAGCCAAACTAAGCTATGAACCTTTTACAAACTATAAGCAAAATATGTAACAAATCTTATTTATCTACTCCAATAGATATTGAGATATGATAAAGTTAATTTTTTTCTTATATTGAAGGCATGGTACCGCCCAATTTATTAATTGAATCTTAGTTATGCCTCTACCTTTTATAAATATACCAAGTTTTATTAATCTGCATCAAGTTGTTGATAATATATGATGAATTCTGTTTTTCTCTTATGTGGGGGTGGCATCACCCATTTATCGTAAACTATATTACGGAGCATCACAAATCATAAGAAACATATATGTATGTCAAATCTTTCATCGGTCGGTTGAACGGTTAGGAGTCCATTAGCAACGAACATACATATTTTGATCTTTATTTATATACTAGCATTACCCTGTGCGTTTCGCTTCACCTTACCGGTTCTTAGAAAGACTATTAGAATAAATCAATTTCAATGCAGTATTGTCAATCATGCAGTTTTGCTTATAGCCTTACATGCTTCCCTAACTGATCAATCGAGGCGAAGTCACATAGAAGCTGATGCGATCCAAGCACTTCTGTGCATTAGCGCATGGACCAAATCTGAACTCGTAAGAAGCACATGCGGATTAAAAATAACACAAAGTAGCTTACTCAAAATAAAATACTAAAATATAAGTTAAATATAGATTTTATTATAAAAATTACATTCATATTTTGAATCTGCATATGATTCTTACGAGTTCAGATTTCGTCAAAACGCGCCTCGCTCTTGGTTTCGAAAACGAGGCTAGGACGAGGCGAGGCCGAGGCGAGTACGAGGCGAGGTGCCGTGTGATCTCGCCTCGCCTCGGTCAAGCGAGGAAAATTTATTTTTCCGTCTCGCCTCGTTCTCGCCTCGGTCTCGCCTCGTTCTCGTAGTCAAAAACGAGGCTGCCTCGTAGCCTCGGTGAAACACTACTTAAGGCACCCTCATTCGATGGAACAACGCCATTCAGTGTTTTCAAGCTCCAGTTTGAAACAACATCTGGTCACAACCGTTGGGATAACGAAAGCGCAGCTGCAGCGCTAATTGTGGCATTAAAAGGCGCAGCTGCAGAAGTATTGCAAACGGTTCCAGTGGCGGAGCAGAAAAATTACAAGGCGGTGATGGATGCCTTACAGCGAAAATATGGCAGTGACCACATGAAGCAGATTCACAGATTGGAGTTAAAAAGTCGTATCCAGAAATCTGGTGAGTCCTTGCAGGAGTATGCTGCGGATATTGAGCGATTAGCACACCTTTCCTATCCTGACGAGTTAAGTGTCGTAGCTGAAAAATTCAAAATAGAGGCGTTTATTGACGGCATACTTGACTCAGAAACAAAACGCGAGACAATGAGGAGCCCGAAGACAACATTTAATGAAACAGTAACGGTTGCCCTCACGCAGGAGACGATTGCGTTAACATGCCGCCCATCACTGAAAACTCGTCGGATGGAGGTGGAGGCTGAAAAGAAAAATTCATCGTTCGCCAGCGGTAGCTTCAGCGGAAAATGCTACAACTGTGGTAAACAGGGACACATGGCACGTGACTGCAAATCACGTCGTAAACGATCTGCATCACATTCACCAAGAAGAAAAATTGAAAATCGGATGGAGGTGGATTTTAAAAAGGAAAGTTCATCGTTCGCCAGCAGTAGCTTCAGCGGAAAATGCTACAACTGTGGTAAGCACGGACACATGGCACGTGACTGCGAATCACGTCGTAAACGATCTGCATCACATTCACCAAAAAGAAGAATTGAAAATAGGGTGGACGATGGCGAAAATGGTAGCGGGCAGCAGGCGCGTACGTGGAATCAGGGTTCGATTCCGGAGAGGGAGCCTGAGAAACGACTACCACATTGCAAAGAAAGCCAGCATGAAAATGCGGATGCATTTTTCCGTCGTCTATGTAAAATTGAATGTTCACGAACGGAAAATAAAGCTGGAACAATTGATGTGCGCCGTTTGAACGTTTTGCCTGAAGAGGAGGTAAGATGGGACCAGCGCAGTGATCGGGATCGTGGTGATCGTGAACGAGAGCGTGAAAGGGAACGTGAAAGAGATCGCGAGCGTGATCGCGAGCGGCGTGAGGAACGCGACAGAGAACGAAAGCGGGAACGTGAAAGAGAACGTGAACGAGAGGAGGTTAGAGAGCGCGCTGAAAGAGATAAAGTTGAAAAGGAGGATCCAGAACGGCCAGATAAAGATCGTGAGCGCAGAAGAAGAAAAAGGGAACGCAAACATGAGAAAAAGCGAGAACGAGAGCAGTCACGCCGAGAACGTTCTCGAAGTCGGGAGAAATCTTCTAGACGTCGTTCTAAATCGCGTAAAAAGGAACGTGAGAAAGAGCGTGATAAAGATCGCGACAAGATGAAAGCTCGGTGTGACCTGCGAGCAAATACTGAAAGGTTCAATAAAGGTCAACTAGAGCTGCTACACAACCCACAACGGAAACGAGGCTTGTCTCCTAAGTTTCGGACTCACTGGGATGGACCTTACCGGATCGTCACAAGGATTAATGATGTTGTGTATCGAATCCAAAAATACCCCGGGAACAAAAGTAAATTAAAGGTAGTCCACATCGAAAGGCTGGCACCTTATACTAGGGACGGAGAGACTCTTGTTCGGGACGAACAAGTTTAAGCGGAGGGCAGTGTAGCGAAATTTGGTTTATGCTAGAAGACTCTTGAAATAAATACCAACAAAAGAAACTAAACGATATTAGCACCATCTAGCGCAAAATGCTAAAAATAATAAACCGAACAGACGCTGCAGTAAACAATAAAAAGTCAACAACCGAGAGAAATTATCACCGTCGTACAACGTACAACGCCATCTAACATCTAGCATAATAGCTAGCTCAACGTCAGTGCGCCATGCTGGTGTATTGTGGTGAAATGTGGATAGTAGTAGAATGCACGCTACAAAGTAGCACTGGTGGGTTGTAGATAATGGTAGAATGTACGCCGCTTAGAAGGTACTGGATTATTCGAGAGAGTGATGACTGCAGTATAAAAAGGGTTGTCATCTGAGCTGAACAGACAGTAGAATTAAACCAGCGAAGCAAAGCAGTTGAGTTAGAACAGCGAAGCAATAAGCAATAAAGTGAATACAGTGTGATCCGTAGTAGAACAAAACAGTTTTCTATACAGTGTTAAATTAATATTAGAATTTGAACGTTAATAAAATAAACCATTTTATAACTAAATAAGTTTGTGTGTTTTTTAATTGTTACACAATCCAGTGATCGAACTCAGAAAAGTGTGAGAGATCGAAATTATCGTCAAAGAGACAGAAATTTCGTAACAATACTTTTAAGTTTAGCTAGTTTAAAAAACCGATTACTCAATAACGATTTTGAATACAAGACTGGAAATTGGTGTGCTTGTTGCTTTTAATACGCACTAAAATTAAAAAAATAAAAAAAAATTAGCGAAATCGAAGACGGTCGGGCCAAAACCTCGGTGATTTGGCATGGAATGCCCCATATATTCTTGGTCAGCGTCTCCACCTAACTTGATTTAGCTATGTCCGTCTGTCTTTCTGTCCGTCTGTTGAAATCAGGTTTACGGGAAAACCAAGAAAGCTAATGGAATGAAATTAGCACACTCAGATCACACCTTCTTACAGACACCTTGCTATTGAAAATGGGAGAAATCGGTTTACGGGCACGCCTGCCCATACTCTATATATAATTACCCAGGCCCATTTCGGAAATAGTTGCAGTGATTTTGATGAAACTTGGTGATTTGATGCACATGTGAACAAGATTAGGATTAGGCTTAGTTTCAAGTTTTCAAAGCTTCCTAAAGGGGCGTGTCACAGCCCTAAATTTTAACCTTTATGCCGCCGTGTCTAGTAAGCTGAGCAAGATATTGTGATGAAATTTGAAATTCTCAAATTCAAATCCAAAAGTGAGCAAAATTGTAAAAGTAGGCGTGGCACTTTTCAACAGTTAAAAATTTTGATACCGTATATCTCAAAATTGGCTCAAACGATTTTCATAAAAATTTTAGAGATGATGCCGCTGAAAGCTGTCATCAATACACGCTTAGCCATTTAACTAAAAGAACTCGTTGAAGGGCGTGGCACAGCCCACAATAATTATAAACGTTATATTAAGAGAATTAACAACGTAATCGTTATGAAATTTAATGAGGTAGATATACTTGCTTATGGTCTTTTATTAAAAAATGTTGATCAAAAAGTGCCCACAAGTACAAATGGCAGCTCCCATATAAGCAAAAAACATTTATTGTTATAGATAGTGTGCTATAAGAGTAATCTTCATAAGATTTGGTGTATAGATGTCAGTTTCTATAAGCTTTAAAATTAAATGAATTTAGACGGGATTACTTCAGTGGGCGTGGCACCTCCCATATTAACATTATTTTGTAAGCGCTGGTGAACTATTGCAGCAATTGGTATGAAATTTAGTGCAAGTGGTTCAGTTGCTATAGAGTAAATCTGAATCAAGTGGCTGAAATAAACCCAGTGGGTGTGGCACCTCCCGTACAAATAAAATACCCTAAGTTGCATACTTATCGAAATGTGTGAGCAATCATACTAAAATTTGGTTTAAGGGGTTTGTTTATAGAAAGCTATTTCTGGATCAAAACCGGAAAGGATTGTACCAGTGGGTTTGTCACCGCCCTAAATTTTAAGGCTAACTACGGCATACATCGCAAACTATACAAGCTATTGTGCTAAAACTTGGTATGTGGATGTCGATCACGAATATAATTTATTGAACTTAAATTAGGCGGAATTGGAGAAGTAGGTGTGACATTTTTCAACTTTTTCATTTCTATTCGATTTTTTTTCATTATTTTCCATATTCTTTTGACTTTTCAACCTCATTCAACTTTTTTCGTAAGTTTCATTATTTTTGCGCCTTTTTCATCAATTTTGAATTTTTTCAACATTTTTCAACTTTTTTACATTTCAAATTTTTTTCGACTCATTCAACCTCTTCAACGTCTTTTTAACCTTTATTTAAGAGCTATTTTGATAACTGATAACACTTTAAATTGTTTGGTACTTTTCATTGTTTTTTTTTATTTTTTTTCATATACTCAGCCATAGCCATAGATTCGCTATGCGACTTGGACACCTGTTTCAGCACCAATATAGATGATTATTCTGTGGCAGATATTGAACACATTCTAGATACATACACATAAACCAACACAATTTCATTATATAAAGTTTAATGTTTCAACACTTTTTATTATTTTCAATTCAATTTTGCTACATTTCAAAATTTAATTATTTAAAGTTAATATTCGCAATAGAGTTCGAATTGATTTTACAGTCTTTTTTGTAGTTACTCATAAGCAAATACTATAGTAAACATAAGGTATGTAAACGTATATGTTTTTAAAAACATATGAATAAGAATCTTAAATGTGAGAAATAAAGAAGTAAAGCAAATCAAAAATTGCCACCATTTTCTTCATCGACGATCTTTTGAATTTTTGCTCGTACAACACAAAATTTTGCCATATCCATATCTTTCAGATCTGCGTACAACATATCGCAGAACAGTCGTTTGGAGTCGGTTGAATCAGTTTGCTTTCTGGAACTCAGAAATTGTTTTTTTAGCTCCAGAATTTGTCTTTCAATGTCCAGTTTTTCTATAATACATTAAAAATAAGAATTTAATTGTTTTTGTTTTTAAATTATTAAAGGAAAAATTAAAATATGTTAAAGACAATAACACATGTATGAATCACTTTTATTTATTCGTACTGGCAACGGGACCAAGGTACCAAGTTTTCAAAAATGTAAAATATTATGGAAGTACTTAGTACACATTAAATAGCCTATCAATATTTTCAGATAACACTGCGGAATCCTTTGAAATTTGTTTCAGATTATGATTCTTTTTTAATGTTGAATGAGTTGTTTAATCACAAATTATCTATTATATAAAATTCATTTTTTGTGTCTTTATGGACGCGAAAACTATCCAGCCGATCTTGATGAAATTCTTACAGTATGTTAGTATCGATCAGGCGGGTGTCATAGGCTATAAAACTTTTATTTAGGGTGCATAATTAGGGTGGCCCTCATACAAAAATATTTTAAAAATAGCAGTTTCTCAAAGAGAGGCAAATCGATTCTCATGAAATTTACACCGTAAGGCTTTTATGTTTAGAGGCACAGAATGGATGGTACACATTAAGAAAGAGTTTCATTATACACACCTAATTTCAAATAACCACCCGCTAAAGTAGTTTCACTTCAAAAACAATGTTATGTTATGCCCCCCTCCCCCGTAACGCATCGTAACGTTTTGCAAGACCCCCTCCCCCCTAATTGCGTTACGTAATACTTGAACGCCCCCTAATATCATTTTCTCGAAGTCCGCTAAGTCGATTCTCATGTACGTAATTTACACCACATGGCTTTTATGTGAAGAGACACAGATTAGATTGTAAAAATTTTATTTAGGGTGTATACGTAGGGTGGCCCTCATACAAAAATATTTTTAAATATAATTTTCACAAAGACAGATTAGTCGATTCACACCGAATATACACCACGTAGCTCTTATGTTAAGAGGCATAGTTAAGGGTACGATTCTCTTGGAATTTACACCACATGTCTTTTATATTAAGAGGCACAGATAAGATTAAAAAAATGTTATTTAGGGTGCATACTTAGGGTCACCCTCATACAAAAATATTTTTAAATACCATTTTCAAGAAGACAGTTCAGTCGATTCACTCCGAATTTACACCACGTAGCTCTTATATTAAGAGGCATAGCTAAGGCTACAAAACTTTTATTTAGGGTGCATATGTAGGGTTACCCTCATAAAAAAATATTCTTAAATATAATTTTTTCGAAGACCGCTAAATCGATTCTTATGGAATTTACGCCACATGACTTTTATATTAAGAGGCACAGATAAGGTCGTAAAAATTGTATTTAGGGTGGCCCTCATACAAAAAAATTTTTAGATATCATTTTCACAAAAACAGGTTAGTCCAATTTACACCACGTAGATCTTATGTTAATAGGCATAGCTTAGGCTACAAAACTTTTATTTAGGATGGCCCTCACACAAAAATATTTTTAAATATAATTTTCTCGAAGACCGCTTAATCGAATCTAATGGAATTTACATCACGTGGTTTTATATTAAGAGGCACTGCTTAAGTTGTAATAAGGGTGCATACTAAGGGTGGTCCTCATGCAAAAGTGTTTTTAAAATAAAATTTTCACGCAGACTGCACATCGAATATACGCCATGGTTGAGGTGTTAGTATTTAAATATTTAAATAAAAAAAGACAAATTTAGTTCCGCAGTGCTTGCTACATCTGTATTTATTTGTGAATACCAAGCGTATGAACTTCTTCGTGCTTTCTTTTGTGCTCGCCACCTTCGTACAAAATGCCATTGTTACTCGTTTCTTGTGTTGCTGCAAATGAAATAGAAAATTATGTGTAACAGTTTTGAATACTTTAAAAAAATATTACTTAGATCGGGAAGAATAAATTCAACAGTATTCCATGATGCTGATCTAAAAAATTTTAAAAGAATCAAGATATTATAAAAATATAAGTAATAAATTTAACAAGCAAATTTTAGACAAACGAATATCACATTGCAAACTCAAAAAAATGTCAATACATATTGAAAATGAAGCCTTTAACACTTTTCAAAGCCCCATATGATTTTCCAAAATGTTTTTTTGGGTCTTTTAAATTATGAACTTACTTCCTTAGCTTCAAGGAGTCATTTAGAAATGACATTATTCGAGCACAGGGGAATTCCTTAATAGCTCCTCCTGATCCAAATGCAGTTGTTCCTTGAAGCCACTGTTGATACCTATACTTTAGGCTAGTGAATTTCTTCGAAATGACCTTCATGTTTTCTTTGGATTGTTTAATTCCTACAATGCAATTTTTTATTATGGAATCTGAGTTTCCATACACTGAGCAGAAAATTCTATGCAAAGCCGATATTTTAAGAACAAAATAAAAAAGAAATGTAGTTATTTTTGAGCATCTTTTCGCCAGAAACAAACAATGGCAACGACAGAATAACTGACACAGTGTAATAGGCAGTTTTGGCCTTATAGATTATCTTACCAAGTTCTGCCAACACTTCCATCCACAAGCGTTGGCGAAGATGAATGTTTTTA
The DNA here is from genome assembly GCA_949775025.1 of Tricholauxania praeusta. NCBI lineage: Eukaryota > Metazoa > Arthropoda > Insecta > Diptera > Lauxaniidae > Tricholauxania > Tricholauxania praeusta. The sequence continues at coordinate 38,826,485 of OX459031.1, forward strand.
TAATTCACGGTTGACATACGCCAAAGTACAGGCCGTGATCGCACTGCTTCAAGAAGCTGTTCTATGTTTCATAAAAAATTAAATATGGAATAACAATAATAATCGTGAAAGGAAATTAAATAGTACTACCATTTTTCACTACCAATTGTCTGCCGTTCATGATGGTGCTGATATTGCTGTCGGTACTGAATTTGGTGTTGTTGCTGCAAGACTATGACAAAAAAATATGTGTTTTTTTGTTAAAATAGCTTTCGTCATACTTTTAACTTATTTAACTTGTTTCTCTTACTTTGTAAAATTGTATTTTTACTAAATTTTGTGAAACTCCACAGCTTATAACCTTTTGTTTCATCGATTGTTTTTTTTTTTTAAACTGTCAAACTTGACACTACATAAACAGCAACCATATAAAATACTGCCAAATTTATAGCATGTAATCAACTTTGATAGCAAAAGTTTAACTTTTTTAACTTTCTTGATCTCCTGAAATCACAGAGAATATCACGAAAATAGGAAATGTACACATGGAAATTTGGCTTGAAAAATGGCAATCTGACAGTTTCATCAGTGTTGCCGCTGTCACACCAAAAAATAAAATGTGTCAAAATATGTTGGAGAATTAAGCCCAATTTCCATGTGATCTTATCTTATCCCATATCAGGGATATGAAATCAAATTTTTGTAAGAAAGAAAAAGTATGCAAACAGAATCTAATGCGCTTGGAGAATGCGAGAGTGAATAGCATACATTTGCTATCCTTATAGCATGTGATGTCCTCCCTGATATTTGATAAGATAAGATAAGATATGAGTCGACGTTTACACGAGAAAAGTCTGAGAGACAAATTATTGTTCATTCTCTTTTGTGATTTTCGTTTCGCGTTTGCAACATATGACAAATTTTTTGCCTCGTCCCTTTCGTTTTTCCCCTCTTGCAAACACACAAGGAAACTTTGCCGAAAAACTTTCCTCGTGTAAACCTTGACTGATCACATGTAAATTTGGCTTTATGCTGAAAACACACTTACAACAACTTCCTGTTTATTACGATGAAAACAGCTCTATATCATCAAGGAGCCACCGCCAAACTTTAAAGTTTCCTATATAATGCGTTCATTAATGAATTTTTTTTATCTTATCAACACTGCGCGCGTCTATCTGATCCCAATTTTGGACGTATCTGACCAGTGAATGCTAGTAACATTGATCAGATTAACGCGCTTGGTATTGATATGATAAAAAAGTTGGCATTTCTGCACTCATTATACAGGAGACCTTAAAGTTTGGCGGTGGCTCCTTAGTGATATAGAGCTGTTTTCCTCGAAATAAACAGAAAGTTGTTGTTGTAAATGTGACGTAGAAAAATTTTCTAAAATTTTTAAATTTTTCCAAAAAAATTTGATCTGTTTTATGAACAAAAAACGAATTCGAAACAGATTCGTATTTGAAGTCCGTTTCGAATTCGTTTTTTATAAATAAAACGGATCAAATTTTTTTGGAAAAATTTAAAAATTTTGGAAAATTTGCGTTTGCATGTTATCTCTCTAGGTACAATTCGTTCGCTTATTGGTGACAATACATACCTGTATCCTCATGCTCTAATGAAAGGAGCTTTTCTGCACTCCGGCGGCTTAGATCATATTTACGGTCAACAAGGTTGCAAGATCGTCTGAATCACACTGCGATTTTGCATGTGTATTCAGAATAAGCAGAAAATTAAAATAAGGACGTATTGATTAACAAATTCATTTCAGAATGTTCCAAACGAAGCGCAGTTGTTGCGTTAATTAAATAAAAAAAAAAAAAGGTTTTCAGGTTACCAGTCGTACGAAGCAATTCTGTTCAATTTTACATGATCAAGTATGTTATAATTTTTGACAGCTTGTAATCGTCGCCGCTTTCACGACCCCGTCCCAATTCTGAACGAAGCAAAAGTTTTTCAACTTTCAACTTTTGAAACGCGTTAGTCGCTTTTGACAGCTTAGAGAAACTATCAATCAATATATTTGACGGAGAGAAAAATAAATATTTACTTATTTATGCAAGTTTTGTTTAATTTTGAATTTATTTGAAATTTGTTCGTTATATAAATTATTGAAAATTTCCGATGAAAAAAAAATCTGTCAAAACTAAAGCGTGGTCCTATATGACACCACACGCATTAATCGAATCTGATGTATAGCTTCTGATGCGCTCGACACATGCGCTGTTTTTTATGTACCGGGGCCTTAATAAGAAAACATACTTGCATTTTATTTAAGCTTTCAGTTATAAACTTTGACGCACTGTTGTCACGTACTTTATGGATTGAGACCTTAAAATCTGCTGATAGTAATTGGAACACGGCTGAATATGAAGAAATTCTTTATATTTTTTGAAAGTCGGCGAAGCTTAAAAGTGAAAATTCTGAGATTTTAATATAATGCAATAACACAAGTACGAGCAACATAATACAATAACAAGAAAATATAAAGTGAACTTGATTTGTTTAAGCAAATATTCGAAAAATCGCTGTCTAATTGTCCATCATAATGCAAAAATATGAAAAGCTGGAAAAAATTGGTGAAGGTACCTACGGTACTGTCTTTAAAGGTCGAAATCGTGAAACAATGGAAATCGTTGCATTAAAGCGAGTGCGTCTGGACGAAGATGATGAGGGTGTTCCGAGCTCAGCACTACGGGAAATTTGCTTATTAAAGGTTTGTACAGTCTTACTCTGCAAAGTTTTTGGAACAATTTTCCTTCAGCAATATCGGATTTTATTTTAATTCCATCCTAAAATGGAGGTTACAGTGGAACTTCGATTATCCGTCAGGCACGGGACCAGCAGCCTGACGGATAATTGAATAGACGGATAATCGAATATATGGCAGAATTTTGTTTTGATTCTGTGTGGTGACGCTAGAATACAAGGTATTGAATATATGTACATATAGGTATATGTATGTACTGTAACACAAAAACGCAAGAAAAAAGGAAATTAACAAAAAATGTTGATTTGTCATTTTCGTATTTTATTATCGAATAAAAATACAATGTGATAGTTTACAATCGCATCAAGATGTTTTGGTGAAAAAATTCGTCAAAAATTTGTGTAATCCACTTGACTTGGTGATAGTCCAAGAGCCGGCTGTAGAAAAGTCGAGTGTATAAGATTACAGGATGGGATGCATGCCAAATGATAGAGCTGGACGAGCCTAAATAGAATATCTAGGGTTGCCTTGCCAAAGCCTGCCCCGATGGCCGAAAATGCCCGAATTTTACCCAATTTTATTGTTCTAATTAAAACTGTAGTACATAACAGTTCGAAATGAATGCCAAATGATAGAACTCGAAGAGGTCTAATTATAATACCTGGAATTGCATTGTCCCAAACATGGGGTTTCACCGGATTTTTAGGTCAATTTTCGTTAATGAAGATAACAGCTTGAAATTTGTGCCAAATGATAGATATCGAAGAGCCTTAATAGAATATATAGGGTTGCCTTGTAGAATCCTGTCCCAAACATGAGTTGCCACTCATTTAAGAAAAGTTGACCCCAAAAACGGGTGTCAAATAATGTTTAGGACATGATTCGACAAGACAACCCTATATATTCTATTTAGGCTCTTCGATATCTATCATTTGGCACGAATTTTAAGCTGCTATCTTCATTAATGAAAATTGACCCAAAAAACCGGTGAAAACCCATGTTTGGGACAGGATTTAACAATACAATCCCAGGTACTATATTTAGGCCTCTTCGAGTTCTATCATTTGGCATACATTTCAAGCTGCTATGTACTACAGTTTTAATTAGAACAACAAAATTGGCTAAAATTCGGGCATTTTCGGCCATCGGGACAGGCTTTGGCAAGGCAACCCTAGATATTCTATTTAGGCTCATTGAGCTCTATCATTTGGCATACATCTCATCCTGTAATCTTATACACTCGACTTTTCTACAGCCGGCTCTCAGCCTATGAACAAAAAGAACTAGATTAATGTATTTCTGCGAAATTTTCATCTCCGAATTTCATAAGAAAAATTTCAGACAGAATCGTTTCTCGCATTGTGTGCATACATAAACAGAATCGAAACAAAACGAAAAAAAAGTTTGCTGACAAAATGTGACGGTTAATCGGAGTGACGGTTAATCGGAGTGACGGTTAATCGGAGTGACGGTTGATCGGGAGACGGATAATCGAAGTTCCACTGTATTAGTAAAAGAGAATATGTAAACAAAAAATGTCGCTCGGATCTAATTACAGAACAGCAAATCTGAAGTAAAAAAACGTGTCCGATATATGTTTCGTGCAATGGTGTAACTCCATATATATGTATATGTATAAAAAAATATTTTTGGCTAGTTTACTTTAGCTGACATTCTCCAAATCAATTTATTTTTTTTAGTGGTAATAGAGGGTTAAAAATAAAAATATATAAAATTAAAAAAAAAAAGTCGCTTGGATCTAGTATCGGAAATATAGACATCGGAAGTTGCGGATATAGCTTTTGGAAAAATGATTATAAGTTGGAAACCCCTAAATGGAAAATGGAAAATATGGGTGGAAGGATAATTTAATGGCCTACAACAATGGTAAGCAAAGTTTTGAAACTTGACCGTTAATTTTGGAGATATTACGATTTTTCTGAAATTTCGACCAATTTTTTTTGAAAAACCTTATTTTTTTCTAAAAAATGTGTTAATGACCTAAAACTTTTTTAGCATGTTAAGAAAGCTTAATTGATTGATTGATTTTTTTATATTTACACCCTTTTTAAAGAAAACCAAAAAAATTTATTCAATGAATTCTTATGAAAACTATGTTTTTGTGGACAAAAACAATTGAAAACAACAACAGTGATTAGTGCAACTACAACTATTACTATAAGACGATTCTCATTATAATAAGGTTATCATATAAATTAATATTTTTTAAAAATGTGAGTTTATGTTGAAAGTTTTAACAAGTTTTACAATGATAATGGTCTTATCATAATTGTTGTTGTTGTTTTATTGTTTTTGTCCATAAATAAGAATTTATTGAGTATTTATTTTTATTTTCCGGCAAAAAAGTGGGTAAATACGCAAAAATTTAGCACAAGCTATATACCATTTTAAAGGGAATAAATTAAGCTTTTTTAATATACTTAAATAATTATAGGTCATTGAGACATTTTTTTCGAAGAAATAAGAAAAAATGCCATTAGCGAAACGTTGGGAAAATGTTATAACAACTTTATTTTTATTTGCATTAAACAAAACTGACCAAACAAGCCTAAAAATTTTTAAACAAATCTACTTACATTACTGTTGCCGCCGTCAATGGCTAAATACATGTATTTTTATTCATATGTTCATACATAAATATTCACATATTTTTATGCATAAGAATTCAAAAATGTTCATACGAGTTTATATTAATTGTTATCAGGGCCGGCGCTAGAGCTTTTGGCGCCCTGGGCAGAGTGCGATATGGCTCCCCATTAAAAAATTTATTCATGAACACATTTTTATTCAAGTTTCGTGCATTTTGAGATGGGCGACAACATATACTCGATACAAAGATATATGAGCAAAGATTAAGTGAATTTATAATTAAGAAAAGTTACATATGTAGTCTATAATAAATTCGTGTATTTTTTGCACTCTAATAAGAATTTAAATTGCTTATGAAAAATGAGATCATATTTCCGCAGCCAACTTTCGGTTCCTTAGAAAGGAACTAAACATAAAGATTTAGTTTAGAAACTAATACTAGAATGCTAGTTTTATTAAATTTCACTTGATATGAAAAAGTGACTAAAAATCCTTTCAAAACTGAACAAAATAAATTTTTTCCGATTTTCAGTGAAGCGATAGTTTAAACCTGGCTTGCACTTAGAAACTTCTAAAACTTTACTGCTTTGGCTTCTGCAAAGGGTTTTATGAGATTATCGTAATCAATTTTTTGACAAATGTCACTTCCTATGGCCAGCATAGCCAGACCGAACAACCTTTTTTGTGACATTGTAGATCGTAAATAAATTTTTATTAATTGTAATTTTGATAAGCTGCGTTCCCCAAGTAGTATTCGCAAAGCAATAGCTACGTTTCGAGCATAAAATTTTAGGCTAGATATAAATTCCAATGCTTTTAATGGAGTAGTTTTTGGATCTATTGACACAGATAGCAAACATTTCGCAAGGGTCGATATCATTGACACTTTTCGTGTATGACAACATTTGCTCAATTTTGCTCTCATCTTGTGTACAATCAACCACTATACAATAGTACTTAGCAGAATTCAATTATGTTACAATTATATTTTAAGCTCTTTCAGCTACTAGATCAATCATTTATGAAAAAATGTGAGCAACTTGGGCTGCTAACTGCCTTATTCAAGTGAAGTGTTTCTTCACCACAGTGTCAAATTTTGCCAGCAGCTCCACTACTATCAAAAAATTTCCATTTCCTTTTTTGTGAGATGTGTCAGACGAATCTCTAAAACATAAGCATTCCCCTCCAAGAAATATGATGACGGCGAGCAGTCTTTCGACAACATTCCGCCAATGGTTTATTTTCGATCGTTATGCGTTTTGTTGAGCCGAGTCACTTGTTTAATTACAACGCAATCTATTAGAAAGCTCTAGCCAAGCAGAGCAAGTGCGCAAATAGAATACACTGCACTCATGCGATTTTAGTCCTTCCAATATTTAAAAGAGCTAAGGACCATGCAGCCAAAGGAAAAATTGTATCAGCTGCGACTGAGTATACCAGCCATGACCGTTCTTTTCACACATATTGGTGCAAATCGGCGACAGTCTTTATTTAAGGGACACTGTCGGTTCACTTTTAACTTTGAAGGCTCACGTTTTACAAAAAACACACATATTTTATCAGAAATCCTTTTTGGCCAATCCTCTGGGTCATCAGTAATGCATTCCAATGGCGAATTACTTTTAATCTCTATTGAATGTAGAATAAAAATATACTAATGGAACATTTTTGTTATCCACTTCAAACTTACCTTCAGAGTCAACAGACTTTTTACATGAGACTGAGTCTCGAGCATCTTCAGTGTTATTATTAAAATCGGCAACAGCATCATCGCACTTAGCATTGGAAGACTTATTTGGAAAACTTTTTTCATCTGCACGTACAGACATTAAAAAAAATTCAATAAAACTTTTTAGGCACTCAAATTGCACAACTATTTTGTCTGGTCCTTAAAATTTATAAGCCAACTTCTTCAACGTGTGAAGGATATTAGATCCCCATAAATTTTCAAAACGTTGTATATCTTTCATGTTTCAAAATTTGGCGCCCCATCAGAGCGGCGCCCTGGGTAAATGCCCGCTTTGCCCGTACCTTCCGCCGGCCCTGATTGTTATTACATAACATTTTTATGCCATTTTTGTGGGGATCTAAAAGATATAGCCAATTTATGGTAAATTTTGCTTTTTTGGAATCTTAACTCAATCAAACTTGATCAGGACAAGAAAATCACTACTTTAAGACTTAAAGTTTAAGTGATTTTAATTTATTTATTTATTTATAATAATTAAGTCTATGAACATAGCTATTCTTACAGACTAGAATAAAATAAAATACATCAATTCAAAAAAAGGTATTTAAAATATGCCTAACAACAGTTTTAGTAGCCGAGAAATCTAAATTATTCGCAGCACTAACTTGATTAAACATTTTCATTGCTCTAAAAATAGGTGCATTTTCGGCATAATTAGTACGAGGAGTTGTAAGATAAAAAGGAACTTGATTCCTTAGAGCTCTTGCTGGAACATTAAAATGAATCAGACCGAGTAATTCAGGGCAATCAATTGCATTAGAGACGATGTCATGTAAGAATAGTAAAGACAAAATATTTCTTCTACTTTCTAAGGTTTTTAAACCAATCAAAAGGCAACGGGCATTATATGGAGGAGAACCATTTTCAAAGTTTAACGAGCGCAACGTAAACTTTGTAAAGGATTTCTGCATCTTTTCAATTCTAAATTTATGTATTTCATAAAAAGGAAACCATACAATTGACGCATATTCTAACCTTGATCTAACAAGGCTAGTAAACAAAACTTTGAGAGTGTACGGATCACTAAACGAAGAACTATTACGCCTTATAAAAGCAAGCATATCGTATGCTTTTGGAATGACAAAGTCCAAATGGGGACGAGAAGAAAAATTTGAATCAAATACTACTCCGAGGTCCTTAAATTCAACAACAGACATAAGTGGAAAGCTGGCAATATGATACGAGGTTGAAAGAAAGATAATAGACTTGGAAAAAGACATATAAACACATTTATTTAAGTTAAGAGGAAGTAAATTATTAGTAGACCATTGATGAAGTTTTTTTAAATCATACTGTAGAAGTGCAGAATCGGTCACATTTCTAATCTGTAAAAAGAGCTTAAGGTCATCAGCGTACAATAGGCATTTATAATTGACAAATAAAGACGCAATATCATTAATAAAAATGATAAACAGCAGTGGTCCTAAGATGCTCCCTTGAGGAACACCAGAAATTTCGAAATAGACAGTCGACTTAATCTTATCAAAAACTACAAAACATGGGCGATTGTGTAAATAAGACTCCAGCCATTTCAAAATACTTGAATGAAAACCGAAAGCTTCAAACTTTTTGATTAAAAGTGCATGCGAAATCTTATCAAACGCTTTAGCAAAGTCAGTATAGATTACATCCACCTGACAACCTTGCAAAAACGCCGATACACAATACTCACTAAACAAGACTAAGTTAGAGATAGTGAGTCCACTCACGAAACCATGTTGATAAGGAGAAACTATACTTTTAACAGCAAAGAACAGTTTATCCTTAACAATGGATTCAAAAAGTTTGGAAATTACAGACAACTTGGATATAGGTCTGTAATTGGCAATGTTATTTTTACAACCGGATTTATACGTAGGTGTAATGTACGCTACTTTCCAGCAATCAAGGAATACACCTGACGACAACGATTTATTAAAAATTAACGTCAAAGGTAGAAGTAAATTGAAGGCACAGTTTTTAATGAAAAAACCGTTAAAACCGTCAGCATCTGGACGTGTAGATGGCTTAAGATTTTGAATACCCTCCCAAATATCATCCTGTGTTAGAGACAAGAAAAGCTATATCCACATCGTCTGATAACTACAAATCCGAAGCCAGATACAACATTTTTGTTTACATATTCAAACAATTATTATTTTTTTTAAATATGACGTGTTAAAATTAAATTGTGCCAGGTTTTTTAATAATTTTTTTTTTCTGTTTAGGAGCTCAAGCATAAGAATATAGTTCGCCTGTATGATGTCTTGCATTCGGACAAAAAGCTCACGCTAGTATTTGAGCATTGTGACCAAGATCTCAAAAAATATTTTGATAGTCTTAATGGTGATATTGATATGGCAGTGTGTCGAAGTTTTATGTTGCAATTACTGCGAGGACTTGCGTTTTGTCATAGCCATAATGTCCTTCATAGAGATTTGAAACCCCAAAATTTGCTAATTAACAAAAATGGTGAATTAAAACTTGCGGATTTCGGTAAATTATTTTTATTTTTGCTTAAGATTTCTCAAAATAAATTATATACAGTTATAAATATAGTACCTAAGTATTATTAGAACATGATTTTTTTTTTATAATTAGAAATTTGGCATTTGCTCTCTTAATAAGTATACAGTGTGAAAAAATTAATACTGAAATATGAAACTTTCGATATTGATATAACCAGAGGCTGCATTCTTAATTAGACGTTTTATAAAGCAAAAAAAAAAACACTTCTAGTTAAGAACTGGAGATTTTGCGTGTGCTTGCTTGCTCTACATAAGAATATGACTGCAGTGTAGAACACCGTGCTTGTTCTCAAATGAGACATGTTGACTCTCCAACCCGACTGCGACGACAAGTGAAGTAATTAATCGCATGAGATTTAGATACGCTGAACTGCAACATGATGAGCTACCCTAATTTACATTCTGTAAGAAACATACGTTCACGATGGATATTTTATGAAAGTTGATGTGTACAACTAGCATGTCAATGACCAAGAGTTGATAGTTGTCCCTAAGTGAATGTAAGGATAAATGATAAGACTGGCACACTAAGAGGGTCGTTTTGTATTAAGGGCGTCCGGGAGTTTCTCGAAAAATAAAAAGACATTTTTTTAAAATTTTTTTTTGAAGCTGCATTTTATTTTAGACCAAAGTTTTTTACATTATTAAAGTATAACTATTCAAGATTTATTATTGAAATCTTGGTCTAAAAATATTTTTCAATAAGTTAGAAAAGTGCAATGCCGTGAACGACCTCAAAATTCGCGGTGAGCAAGATATCTGGAGACTGGTTCATCCGAAAAAAGAAAATTAAATTTTTTTCGGTTAAGCAAATAGTTAGGGGGCGTTTGATCGTTCTTTTTATTATTCGAAAAACTCCCGGACGCCCTTAAAGAAACTAAAATAACTAATATGTCGAGAGTAGTTGAAGGAGAAAATTGAGTATCACAATGCTAACTGTATACCATGAATGGTAACGAACAGAACGCAACTCCGGAAAGAAAGTGAATCGCACCCACTTCACAAAGAAAAGTCCTTTTGCTGGTTAAAGGCCACTGCAACCACATCAACTTACGAAATAATTACGAAGCTTAGATCCCAAATTGTAATATTTAGTAATTTAGCTCAGAATATTTCAGAAAGAGAAACCGTATTTACATCTGATGCTTCGCAAGATTATTGCAAGTCCGAGGATATAAATCATTTTTTAATTACTGCTGATCTAACCCATGGCAATGGTAAGATCGAATAACTCAATATAGTGGTATAGACACGTCGAAAAAGTGATAAATTCAACATTTAAAGGGAGTATAAGTACCTTTTGAATTACTAGTTGGCGTCAAGATGCGTTCACAAGAACAATCAGAAACCAATGTGCTTACAGAAAATGAAAGAATCGCTTGGCCACGAACGCAGAGACTGTCTGTCAAAGAACAAATATTACAGATCAAAGCAAAGAGCAAGGGAGCTATCAACGCTAAATACAAAAATTATGTTTTTTTTTTGCAACGAACTCGAACTTACACAAGTTGAAGACGAAATTTCTAGGAACCGTAAGGAGTTTTCAAAGTGAATCGAAATCTAAGATCTCATGAAGCTAAGAAAGATGACGATGTGTACAGCATATATGAAATTCTGGTGTACAAGTACAAACGAAGACGAATCGATGTTAGCATAGGCGGAATGTACAAATTAATGCAAACAGACAAACGATAAAAGAAATATTTTCAACAATGACGAATTAGAAAAGTGAAAATTTTAACTTTTTAAATATCGGACAAAAAGAGAGCAACGAAAATAATTTGAAAGAGGGGGGACTGACCTTAGCGTAGAATTAATGACAAATATAAAAGAAAGAGCTTAATATAAACCAACTTTTATTTACTCTTTATTTTAATATACAAATTAAAAACAATGTAAAAAGTGTGAGGTTTGATAGTTCATTTAAGAAAACTATATTTTATAGGATTGGCTCGTGCATTCGGAATTCCCGTTAAATGTTATTCCGCGGAAGTTGTGACATTATGGTATCGGCCTCCAGATGTTCTTTTTGGTGCTAAATTATATACGACCAGTATTGATATGTGGTCCGCCGGATGCATTTTTGCTGAATTAGCTGACGCTGGGCGACCGTTGTTTCCAGGGTCGGATGTACTGGACCAACTCATGAAAATTTTTCGTGTACTGGGCACCCCTACTGAGGAATCGTGGCCAGGAGTATCGCATCTTTCTGACTATGTTTCCCTTCCATGTAGGTTTACAAATAACATTTCTAAATTTTATTTCTTCTTCTTTAATATATATATATTTTTTTATTAGCATTTCCCGCCATCACTTCTTGGAGTCAAATTGTACCACGGCTTAATTCAAAAGGTCGTGATCTCTTACAAAAATTGCTGGTCTGCCGTCCGAATCAACGTATTAGCGCAGATCAAGCAATGCAACATCCGTATTTTACGGATAATTCAAACCATTCGTAGAAAATATAAAAAACAGAACGTTGAAAAAACAGCTTTGGCTTGACACTCTGTTACGTTAATCAATGAAAGCTTCATTCTGGTAAGAACAAGCATCTTCGCCATTTTAATTAAGGTTGGTTCTAACGTTTTAGAGAAATACATAAATTTTGGTTAAGCTATATAATAGTTTTTAGTCTTTATTTAAGATCAAGATAACTTTAAATAAGTCTGCCAACATATAAAAAGCTTTGATAAATTATAAACGAATTCTTTATTAATGAGTACAGATTTTAAAAATGGCATTAGACAGAAAATTAAGTGATATCGACTGAAAACTTACCTTATCTAAAATATTATGAATTGGGTATTTAGTTTTCTTACTTTGTGAACAAACCATACACAGGAGATTTCTATTTCTGAAGCAAATATGTAGAGTTTTGATTAAAAAATTGAAATCAATTGATTTATTTATTACATTTGAACTGTACAAAATTGTAAGTCATATCTCGAGATACGACTTTTTGCGTTCGATTTAACCGAATAAAAATAAAGCTTTATATCTTCTGGAATTATTAGCAAAATAACGTAAACAAATATTTCATTCATTTTAATCAATCTTAAAAATTGTGGTAAATAAGCTTAGTAAAATAAAACTTCTTCGTTTTGTTCTTAAATTTTTTACTATTAAACTGACACTACAATTCATTTGTGGTGTGTCAGAACAGAAAATAATTTACAATTGTTATTTTATTGAGTTTACTTACTGTTCAATACAGTGTGTGTCAAATATAAAATAATTTCATTAAAGACAGATAAATTATACAGAAACATGGACTGAAGCTAGTCATACTAGTTTCGTCCGTTGCTAGGCGGACTCATCAGTGACTTTTAAGCCGATTAGTATGAATTTGTAAGCCTGATATGTTTCGTTTTTTGCATAGATCTTTAATGAATATAATAACAATTCGGCCATCCTGATCGAAAAAGATCACATGATCTAAGGTGCTTTTATTATTCATTTAGTTCTTATAATGTCGGACATTTTAAACTAAGGACGAATGTTACTAACGAACCATATACCCTTGCAAAGATTTCTCGCTTGTTGGAAATTTTCTAGATCCTCAAGTACTATATATATCTGTCGTTTCTTAACACTTTTGTTGTGTGATATGGACCCCTAAATTTTGGGATAAGTTTTTTGCAAACCCCCGTAAATGAGTCAAAATTCTTTATCATTACATAATTTCCTACATTGTACTTAGTCGGTTCGCAATTTTTTCATCAAAGTTATTTTTGTTGTAATTTTTAAATTTTTATTAATTTCAAGCTGCTTCTTCACTAATGTCCTCCAGGCTACGCATATCAGAACTCTCATCAAATTGTTCTTAAGTTTATTTTAAATAATCGTCCACTTTTCCTCTCTATTTATACTTCTATGGATTTTATTGCTTAGAGAGTATTCAACAATGTCGACTAAATATTAATCTAAATTCGTGAGCATTAAATATATAAATATCATATTTATTGCTTATAGGCATCGTTACGAAATCTTCTAATTCTTCGAATTCTTGAACCGGTAACATATTTTCTGAAATGTTATTTTAATTATGTCTTTATTATTATCTTTGTGAACTATTCTATCCCTAGAATTAATTTTTATTCTTTTATTCATATCGTCTTTTACTACTTGTTTTTTATATCTATGTAGTAGAGCCATGCATGAATATATTCTGTTTGTTGATTGTACCGCTGCACATGCTGTACGTGTACTCTCTGAACGAAGAATGTAAACAACAAAACGAAGAACTCAGAGGACCGACTATGGGATAGTAGTCGCTTCGCTTGACATGCACTGCTTTGTTGCTATTCGGTGACCAAGAATTTGATAAAGTAATCGAAGACATAGCAGCTACACCGATAATGTTGAAAATACCGTAATTGTTTTTTTTATTCTTCTTTGAAATTATCAGAGCGTTGTTGCAAATCGCCGAATAAAAACACTTTTAGCGCATTGTGTTAAAAATCTATTAAAATTTTCGAATTTTTTTATTTTTTCCTTTTTTTTACCTTCCATCCTGTTTATAATCTATGCCAGTTAGAGATCGTATAATTGCTTCCCTGAATTCTATAAACTTCATTTGAGAACCTGTCTTTTCTTTAAAGATGTAGTAAGAATTCCACACTGCTACATCCAGTAGATGAAAGATTATCTTTTTATACCATCTAATTGTTTTTCGTGGACAGGAATAATAGGACATCATCTGATCTGCTCTGTCGACACCTGACATATTCTGATTATAATTCACTATTTCAATTGGTTTTCTCTTTTCCTGTTGTCGACGGTTAGCTGTGTTTATCATACTTGGGTGGTAAGCTGTTGTTAGACATAGCACATCCCGTTTATCTTTCCATTTGGACACGTATGTCTGATTTTGGCGTCGCCATACATGTTCTCCTTTTCTAAGCTTACGACCTGTTATTTCTTGCGACAGACCCTTCCTATTTACACGAAGAGTTCCTGTCACATGTGTCTTTTTGCTCAGTAATTTGTTAGCCAATGGTACACTGTTGTAATAGTTATCCATGAACAAATGATGCCCTTTGTTTAAATATGACTGCATCAATCGCATCACAAGACTTTCAATAGTTGTCATGTTTTCTTCGTTTTCTCGATGGCCTTTGTATATTTCTATGTTCAAAACATAACCTTGGGCAGAACAAAGTTCGTACAAATTAATTCCGTATTTTGCCTTTTTGCCTTTCATGTACGTGCGAAAAGAAAGCCTTCCTCGAAATAATAACAAAGATTCGTCTAATGATAATGCCTCATTTGGTGCATATGCATTCGCAAACTTTTTTATGAGCAAATCAAGAAATATTTTTATTTTCCTCAAACGGTCGTTTGAATTTTCTTCTTCTACACAAAAGCATCTCAATATTTGCTCAAACCTCCTTCCAGACATTTGTGAAGGAAAAGCTGAAGCAAACACAAACCCAAAAACTTTCTCATTTCAATCGTATCAGTATTTTTGAAATTTGCCTTCCTACTATGCCTTGTATGTGGCCGTGTTTGATTGCAAAGTTTTAGGCCGTAATCATTCGTAGATTTTATAATCATTTCCATTACTTGGTCATCCCAAATTTTTTCAAAAACCTGAATTGGAGACACATTTTCGTCTATATCCAAAAGAATCCCAGCCGCATCTGCATCAAAAGAAAAGTTTCTTATAGGTGTCGTATTGATATGCCATGTCTCATCATTTTCTGGTTCTTCTGGTGCTTCATATTCCTCATCTGTAGTTGATTCATTTTCTTCATCTGCATCAAAAGAAAAGTTTCTTAAAGGTGTTGTATTGATATGCCCTGTCTCATCATTTTCTGGTTCTTCATATTCCTCATCTGTAGTTGATTCATTTTCTTCACTACCCGAACTGTTATTTTCAGCACAGTCAGCATCAGGTTCAGATTCACTGTTGCTTGACCCACTACCTGTTTCCTCAAAAAGCTTCAGCAGCCTAGCCTGTTCTTTTTCCCAACTAGCCATTTTCTATAAATATTGAATAAAACAAATGTAATATCATAAAAAACAAAAAGTAAACAGTATAACTATAAATATCGCTAAATGAATCAAAAAATGCTAAATTTAAATTTTTTTATTTCTATTTAAAGTGTAAAATCAATCATAAACAAATACTTACCAGTATAAACAAAAAATATCGTATGTATCAATAGCAACTGTAAATTGAAGAGAAAACAAGATCGCACTACTCCGTTCACAACCACGTGCATACTCAATGTGTTAACCTTGCATACTAAATTTTTTTTCGAAAACATGACACTAGGCTTCTACTTGTACGCTGGTAAATGCACATTTGTGCTGCTACAGCCGCAGTGTCTAAAAACGACCGTTTCGTATTGGACGGCTATTGCCGTCATGTCACATAGTGAACTTGAACTTGACGGCTATAGACGCAACTGCCCGTCAACGTGTTAAACACAAATCTTCTCTATTTAATTTACAATAGATATTTGATAATTCTTTTTTACAATTTTCAACATTTTTATATTTAGATCCACATTTAACTATTTCTTTTGGAATTATTAATTTAGATCCGTTTTGACTTAATGATCTAACCTCAAAATATTTGCATAGTTTTTCTGTGATTGGATATCTTATATAAATTACTATCAAATCTTTATTTTGTATTATTTTAAATTCTGACATGATATTATTTTAAATTCTAATAAATCGACCATTGTAACTTTTTCATGTTCATGCCTTGTGATTTCTTGAATTTCTTCCAAATGAAGAATCATAGGACTTAATATTCCGACTTTTGCCAATGTAACTGCATGAATGACATTATATAATTCATTTACTACTAATTTATTTCTTCTTTTAATCATTAATTTTGTATGTGAAATTTCGGGAACTCTCTTTATGGCTTCATTTAATTGCTGAATGGCTTTAAACATTTGTGAATTTGTGACGAATTGTTTATTGTTATTTTTTACAAGTTCATCTAATTTATTTTGGACATTTACTAGATCATCGTGATCTGGTGTTCCTGCGATCCATTTCCATAATGTACCTATCTCATTTATTCCCCTTTCAAATCTATTTTGACTCTTTAACTTTTTAAATTCATTTCTTTGCTTTTGCAATTGACTTAATAAAACTTCTATCAGTTCCATTTCCAAATCGTTTCTGTATCTTCATTATAGGTTTGACTTGTATCAAGTAGTTTCTTATTTTTCTCTTGACTTTCTTTGCATGACTCGACTGACTATGTTTGCGTAGTATGACAGATTAGTTATATGAAAGATTTCTCCATATTTTTCATAAAGTATAGCTTTTTCATTTTCAATTAATATATACTCATCCCTTGTGTAATCTATTATGTCGATTATGTCTGACTTTACTATTTGTATCAATATTACTATTATTATTTGTTGGAACATCTACAATGAAACAAAGAATTTTTATTTTTACTTTAATTATTGTTTTTGGTATTATTACGTTTACATTTCTTTATTAATCTTCGTATTTTAATTCTTTCTTTTTCTTTCTTAATTTCTAAGTTATGTTCAAATTGATGTGCCCAAATTAACGACTCTGATTTATCCACTTTAGCTTTCTCTTTTGGTAAATCGCTGCTTGTGGTATTTTTCACATCATTTTCCATATCATTCGTTTCAAATGGTATAGCTAAAAATTGAATAATTATTCTTTCCTATATTTTTAGTTTATTCTTTTTACTTCTGCGACAATTTCGTTTACTAATCTTATTTATAACTGTAATTATATCTTCTTCCTTATATTCTTTTACTTTGATATCTATGATATCTTCCTCTTTATCCTTTATTGAACTCATGTTGTGTGGTGGTCACATCTCTGTAAAATTTTATTTGCTTTGATTAATTCATTTATTTTTATTTGTTCTAGCAATTCTGTTTTCCTAATCATTGTCATTGTTTCAAGTTCTTTATTATCTTCATCGTCGAAAGCCTCTATTAGGTTTTCTACTTCAATACCTATATAATCATATATTCTTTTCATATATTTAATTTTTTCTTCCTTTGTCGGTTCTTTTTCAATTTCTAGTACTGCATCATTTGCATATCCTACAATAGGATTCTTGGCAAATGATTTTGGTTTTCGTCCTGAGTTCATTTTGCTGAAAATAAATTATTTCTCATGATTTAATGTTATCTTTATGTATTATTCGATTCCTATTATTGATCTTAATTTTTTTTCCCAAATCTTCTTTTACCTTTTGTCTTTTATACCTTGGTTTCAATTTGTTTCTTTCACCAATTATTTTTTCATATATTTCTTGACCAATTATAAACTGTTTTTCGTTTCTATCCCTATTATTTGTTTTTAACATATTATTTTGGGCGTATTTTAAATTCATTATTACCGCTTCGTGATTTATTTTATTACATAAAATTTCAAATAGTTTTCCATCAGTTACTGAATGAATTGTTTTATTATATTGTTGTGAGGCTCTAATAATAGCTTCCAAATTACTTATTAAATTCTGTTCTTGTTTAATACATCTTGCTATTTCAATTAATGTAGAGTGGGCTCTTTCCACTTGACCGTTTGTCGAACTGTGTCTTGGGTCACAATAATAAAGATGAATATTTGATCTTTCAATCATCGATCTGAATTGTGGAGTACTAAATCCTGGTTCGTTATCTAATGTTATACTTCTAGCATTCGGGAAAGTTTGTAAAATCTCTAGTACTTTCTCTTCTAGATTTATTTTATTTTCAATATTACGTACGACCAAAAATTTAGAATATGAATCAAAACATGTTAAAAAAATTAATTTTTCTGCGTAAAATATATCTATATGTAGTAATTCCCCCTCTTTGTTTGGAATTGGTGCCTCACCAATTGGTACTAGCTGTGGGTGTCTATCGTATTTACAATAACAATTTGTTGCCCCAGTATCTATTAGAATCTTTATTTCTTTTCCTTTATAGTAACCGATGATGAAGGGCAGGACACTTCCCCTTGGCCTTCCCCTAAAAAAGCATTTTCGTGGAGATTATTAATTCTTTGTAATTTCTGAGGTGGGAGTTGAGCACTAGGTAATTGTCTTTTTTGTGCATCATTTTGATTATTTTGGTATCTATTAAAATTATTATATCCTCTATTATGATTATTTTGATAATTATTATGATATCTACGACGATTTTGTGTAGATTCGTCTACCTCCATTGGTTCAATCTTTTGTTGGTTTTTGGGCTTCGTCTATTCCTTTGATCACTTGAATTATTTTTATACATTCCTTGTGTTGGAAATCTTAAATTTCCTTCGTGGTTTTTATTTTTATTAAATTGTAGAGCAAAATTAGCTCTGAAATTGTTCGCTTCTAATTCTTGTGCTTTTGCTAAACCGTTAGGTAAATCTTCTGGTCCTAATGAAAAAAGGATATTAGATAATGGTTGATTTAACCCAGTAATAAAAATTCTTAGTGCGTTATTACGATTCTTTTTATTAAGCTCGTTTGTTATGGCAGTGTTTGTGCCATGAGTCATAATTGTTTTATTTATAAGCAAAGTCAACTTTTGATTAACCAAATTATAGTAATCAAGGATACTTGATGATCCTTGTCGTAAAACACTTAATTCTTGTTCTAGGATATGGATAGGGCGTTTATCCGAACAAGCAAAATCTAAACGACTCAAAATTGCATCAAAGTTCATAACTAGCCCGTGACTAGTTAAAACATCATTCGCGTCACCGGTAACTTTGTTTCGTAAAATTGCTAAAGCATCGTTATATCTTCTACTAGTCCTAACATAAAGTCTCATTGCAAAGTTTGCTGCCTCTCTCCAGCTAACATATGTGTTTATTTTTCCTGAAAATTCTGGTATTGACTTAATTATGTCCAATGTTTCATTACACACAACTTGATCATTGATCGTTTCTGCTTCATAATTTTCAACTGTATTTGCTGTTGTTAGCAATGCTATTTGACCCTGTAATTCTGTCACTTGATTCGCAAATGCTTGATTATTCCTAGCAATTAGTTCTGTTATTAAATCAATCGTTAAATTATTCATTTTGAAGCTTTCTTCTTTTATTACTTCTAAAATTATTTTTTCAAATAAACTTGCTAATTCTTTTTCACTTGGTAAGTCAGCTAATTCTTGTATATTATTTTCTTTTTTCACTGAACAATTAATCATTTAACCACTCACAGAAAACTTTCACATTTATTTTATCACTATTCAAAATTATTTTAAATTTATTTCATATATCTTATATCTTTATATCTTACTCTTCCTTTGGATGTTTTTCTTTTTTTCGCCTAAATTGGTTACTTAGTTGTTTTAGTGGCCAATTCACTACTATCCTTCGTTTGCAGGATTTCCTTAGTAATTGTTGCAGCTCAAATTGTGATTTGCTTATAGTTGACTTGTTGTTATCGGCAGTTGTTGTCTCAATTTTAGTTGCACCACTGTTGTTTTGGTCCCAGTATGGTGGTTTTTTCTGCTTTGTTGATACTTGTGATTTTCTCAACTTGTTATTTTCTCCGTTTAAATTTGTAAGTACTTTTTTCCTTTAATTTTTCACCAAGGATACTTTTATGTTACTTTTGAAAAATCGGATATTTTAGGATGCAGAGATTTAACACCTCCTGGCAGGATCGCCAATTAAATGTTTCACTCACGAAAGTATGTTGAAAAAATAATTTTATTTATTTATTTCCTTAATACAATTCAAAATATAAACTTTACAAATCGAAGTCTTATATCGTAAGAGAACCAAGTCTTAATCTAACTTATGTATTTATACACAGTTCTTCTTCTACTTTTGAGAACTGTCGTGTTTTACTTCTTTTTGCAATTCTTTGATTTGCAACTTTATCCCTTTTTTAATTACTTAAAGTTATGAGTTGCTCCAAATTTCCATTTAATTTTAATGATCGTTTGCTGAAAACATATGTTAAATATTAATGGTTGCTTCGTGACTTTATTAATTTGTCATTTCATATGCAATACGTAGCAATTAGTAAATCTTAACTTGCATGTAACGCACGAATGTTTTCGGATATGTGAAAATGCGTACCGTTGCAGTGCTCTAATATCTAGGTCATAAATTATTTCTCTCACCTATTTCGTATATTTTCACCATTTGTAACGATGTTTTCTGCCGATTACCTCGTAAGGCTTATCTTTATCGGAACCGTCTAACATAGGAGGACTCTGGCCCCACGGTTTGATCTAATCGATTGCGTATATTGATGAAAATTTTCGTGACGTCACTTGCATGCCAGGAATGTCTTCAATTAGATATCGATCGTTGCCTACAGTTTTTTTTATCATGTACAGGCCACGATACTTCGGCTCTAACTTGCGTTATTCTCCCGTTACAGCAGGTTCGTTTTCGAGGTAAATCGTTGGAGTTGCATGTTTCGTATTGAAACGTTTTTTCCAACGTTCTCGTTCGGTGTCTATATTTTTAGCAGCTTGCTCTCGTTTTTTGGAGATAAGGTCAGGTATGTTATCATCAACAACGTCATCATAGATGGCAGCAGTTAAGTAATTTTGGAGAACATTTCGTAACTTAAAGTCGAAAAATAAGTTCTGGGTATTTACAGTCCACTAAAGTTCTCTTAACGTGACATCCCAATTTTTGGATTATCGACGGTGGTTCGGATATAATTTAGTATGGTTTGATTTGCTCTTTCGACCTGTCCATTTGATCTTGGAGTACGTACTGCAGTTTTGATATGATGAACATTATTGTTTTTGCAATATTCCTCGAACGTTTTTGACGTGAAAGTTGTTAGCTGGTGATTTCATTAAGCGCATTTATGACTGGTAATGTTTTTGTTGAGCGTACTGGTTTGACGATGAGGTACTTGCTAAAAGCGTCTGATATTGCAAGGATGAACATATTACCCCGTTTACTTCGTACAAACGGTCCTAACTGGTCGATATGTATGGTGCAGAACGGTATAGGATCCACGTCGCTGAAGTGCAGTTGTCCTGATTTTCTACCACGACTCTTGTTATAACAACAATGTATACAAGCGCTGATGTATTCACTCACATATTTCCGGATTCTAGGAAACCAAAAGTTTTTCTTGACACGTTCAATTGATTTGTCGATTCCAAAGTGTCCCACTCATCGTGATAGTATTTTGCGATTCGCCATTTAACTGACTTTGGTACTACAAATTTAGCTCCATCAAGTTCTTTACGGTAGAGCCGATTATTTTGCAGACAATAGTCTTTTCGTAATTGCGTTTCCTGGTTAGATTTGCGTGAGTGGTTTCGAAATCAAGGAGTAGTTTTCTACAAATTTTCTGAAGAATCCGATGAAACCCAAGAATCTTCTTACCTCGGTGACATTAGAAGGAACCTTAAAGTTTTTAATGGCGTTTACTTTCTCGTTTCCTGGAGTTATACGACCCAGGTGCATGATGCTTGATTGAAGAAATCGGCATTTGTCGAGTCGGAGTGTAAGACCAAATTCGTTACGATACGTAAGAAACTCGCTCAGTCGCAAGAGTCCTTCTTCAACAGTTTTACTTGGTGCGTACTGGGTTTCATTCGTGAAATCATTTTATCCATAACGGCTTGAAAAACAGATTATATTCAAAATGACCGTTGGTAGTAACAAATGCAGTAAATTTTTTTGATTCGTCCGCTATTTCGAATTGGTGGTATCCCATTCGTAAGTTCAGTGTAGTAAAATATTTGTTGTTGGATAGTTGCGCAAATTGTTCTTCCATCACAGGCATCGGGTATGGAGTTTTTATTGTTATTTTGTTGAGCAACCTGTAATCAACACAAAGTCTATGTTCGTTGTTCTTTTTCTCCACTAACACAGTAGGAGACGCATAGGGTGACTCAGATTGGAGAATAATATCGCTCTCGCGCAACTCAGCCACTGTATCGTTGACAATATTTCGTTTCGCAAACGGAATTCGAGGTGGTTTGACGTTTACTGGTACATCAGTGTTTAATTTAATTTCCATTTTGGAAACGCTACATTTACCGAGTTGAGAAATGTTTTCGCAAAGCTATGACGGTGTTTGGTCAGCAGTGATTGGATATTTTTGACATCTTGAGCTGACAAATCGTTGGACCTCTCAATATTCACGTTTTCAATCCAACAATCATCTCCTTCAATGACCAATCTTTTACCTTTTTGACATAAAATGTTTCGACCTAATAAAACATTCTGGACATTGTCACCGACTTGCAATTTTGCAAAAAGTTTTCGTGTTCACGTGAATTTGCCTCCAGCAAAACCTTCTAGTACTACGTTACACTCAGAGAACTTTCCGCATTTTTGACAATGTATTTTTTTCTGCGGTTCTGGACAGGTTCTGTAACAACGTTACACAAGGTAAAGAGCAATATGTTGTTGTTTTTTCTTTTATTTATTCTTTTTGAAAAACGTTCAAGAGAGTTCCTCTAATTATTTTAAATAAATTCTGTGAAAAAAAAAATAATTACGAATACTTTTTTGTATGACTGTATACATTATTTTCGTAGATGTTTTGTATTTCGATGAACTGCGCTATTGCCAATATTGAAATTATAATCCGTAATGTTATTTTCAGTATAGCTTTCATGGTCCTGTAAAAAGTAAACAAAAGTGTCTCAATGGATTGTCTGTAATTTTTTATTTCGTTTAGTGTGTTTTTTATAGTACTTCTGTCCTTTAAAGATAACATTTCGTCTTGTTCCTGAACATTCGCCTTTTTAAATCGTGAATAATTTTTTCGTCCTCGGACTTGCTAAAGAAATACACGTCCTGAACTAATGTTTACATCTTCGCGATTCTGATTTAACTTGTGGATTTGCGTCCAGTTGTCGAATGTATCGTATTATATAATACTTAATTATTTGGAAAATTTTTTCTTCGATCTTTCCGTATCTCTGTTTGAATCATGTTTAAGTATTCTTATATGTTCGTTGTATTGTGTAATCGTTCAACCTCTGCGTTTGAAGTATGGTTCCCACTGGATGTAAAATGTATTTCAATATTATTTTCCCTAAGAAATTCTTGCAGTGGAATTGCTTTAAATCCCAATTCGTTATCACCTACTATCTTTCTTATATGACCTACATTGCGTAAGTATTGTATTATATAGTCTTTTTGAATTCCGTCCATGATCTTCCTATTATCTTTATTTCCTGCGCATCTTTTGAGAATTTGTCAATTACACTAGTTTACAAAATGATTTTTTTCTTTGTTCCTTTGATGAAAGGGTTCTTTTCTATTGAATTTGAAAATTAAAATTTTTTGAATGGTACAGTTTTTGAGATGTTGTGGTTTTTTTAATTTTTTCGACCTCCTTTCACTTTAAAGTCCATATCTTGAGCTGGGAATGTCCAATTTCATTGTACTTGGTATCAAATTTAAGATATTACAATAAAATTTTTTATTGAATAAGCGGTTCAATAGAGATCGATGAAAACAATATAGTTTTTTTCAAATTTATATGTATGTTTGTTTGTTATTTTAATACCTTTAATTTGTACCAAAAACGATTAAATTGGTAATTTCTAGCTTGAGATATGAATTTTAAAATGAAAAGAAGTCGAAAAATTTAAAAAACCACAATATCTCGAAAACTACCATTCAAAAAATTTTCATTTTCAAATTCTGCGAGAAAAAGTACATAACAAAAATAACCTCTCATTAAAGGAACAAAAAAAAAAAAATTTTTTTTTGTAATGATGAGACTCAACAAATTGTTGGAAAATTAATATATTCAGAAATTGTGCGACTTGAGTTCATTCATTCAATCGCTCCTACCGTTGTCATTTTACGGTCGATTTTATGCTCAGACATAAGCTGCTGCTGCTCAAATTTGCTATTATATCGTGCACAAACTACACATTTGTGCAAGAAATTTTTCAGCTCGCTTCGCAATCGTGGAATCCAGAATTTCTGTCTTATAAATTGCATCATAACTTGCACAGCGCCATGCTTGGTAGCTCTTTGGGCATTGTCAATAATTAACCACGCCATACGTGAACCATTTTTAATTATTACAGGATGTCTCATCTCATAAGGTTCATTAGCTCTGTCAATTCTGCCTCCCACTCTTAATACGCACTTATCGTCCAAAATCGGATTCAACGATTCAATCGTGCTCCCGTGTTGCACATGTCTTTCTTTTTTGAGCACCTTTATCTCTCTTACAAAGTCTTTTTCTTGATCCTGTTTTAGCAGAATCTCAATAGCTCTTCTTTTCTCATCGCTCGTAGGAGAAATCACCTGTTTCCTTCTACGTTTTGATTTACGCTCATTTCGTTTTTGTCTTGCGCTGTCCACAAACTTTACCACAAACGCTAAAATATTTATAGCTTTCTCCAAACTGTGTGCATACTCCACCAATGGACAGCCCTGCCCATTGCCGGTATGTATATTTGTATCTGATCACATTTTGTTATTATGCTGTGCACTTTCAATTCAGCCTGCATTTCATCGTTAGCTATTTTCTCGAAAATATTTTCTGGCCAACAACGTTCTGGTCAAACCTCGACTAAGCAAATTAGCCGGGTTATCTTTTGTATTAACGTATTGCCATTGCTCAATCTCACTGTTGCTCTGAATTTCTGATACTCTTTTTGCTACATAAGTCTTAAGCGTACAAGGTGACTTATGTATCCAATAGAGTACCACTTGTGAATCGCACCATAGAAAGTATTCACAATCTGCCCAGCCCATTTCCGCCAGCACTTTGGGCAGAAGTTGAGCCAATAATCTTGCACCAGACAGCTCTAATCTTGGCACAGTAACCGTTTTCAATGGTGCTACACGCGCTTTCGATGCCAAAAGATTCACCGAAACTTGCTCATTATGCTTTGCCCTCACGTAAATCACAGCACCGTAAGCTCTGTTTGATGCATCGGAAAACCCATGCAGCTGCACCTTTGTGCCCGCAGTCGTAGCAAGCCATCTGCTAATCCTAAAATTCTCTAGATAATTAATATTATTCCAGAATTTTCTCCAACGCTCTTCTATCTCTTGCGAAACATTTTCATCCCAGTCCATGCCTGATCTCCATAAATCTTGTATTATGATTTTGCCTTGTATCGTTACAGGCGAAAAAAACCCATTTGGATCATAAAGTTGCGCTACAAGGCTCACTATCTCCCTCTTGTAGCATGTCTTTCCGATGAAGGTGACTTCACCGAATAAGTAAATTCATCTTTCTCAATTGACCACTTCAGGCCTAGCACTGAAGTTTTCTCCTCAGTAGAAAAAATCATCTCATCTCGCACTGCACCGCTCATCTTGCTAACTAGCTCTCTTGTATTTGACTTTCATTTACAAAGCTCAGAGCCACCACCCCTCAAGATAGTGGAAATATTTCTAGCTAAAATTAGTGCTTCTTGCTCCGAATTTGCACCAGTAGCACAATCATCCATGTAAAAATCTTGCTCTATTATGTCAGCAGCCTCAGGAAAATTTTCTTTGGCCTCCCTTGCGCATTGAATTAACGCTCTTACTGCATTATGTGCAGATGACGTCATACCATATGTTACAACTGTCAACCAATATTCACGCAATGTGTCGCTCTGACATTCCCTCCAAAAAATCCATTAGAAGTCCCATTGTTTTTCCGAAATTTTTACCTGCCTAAACATCATTTTAATATCGGCAGAAATCGCAATTTTATGTCTTCTAAAACGCATAATAATTTCAAAAAGGTCTTTTTGCATCTTTTCTCCTAATAATTGAATTTGATTTAAGGACACACCAGTATCAGTTGGACAACTTGCATCAAAAACCACTCTAAATTTTTTCGTGACACAATGATGAGGAATATAATATATCTTGCCTTGCTCTGATCTTCGAGAAACTATTCTCATGTGCCCAAGCTCTTCATATTCTCTCATGAAAGCAACATATTTTTGTTTCAAAGCACAATCTTTTTCTAAGCGCTTCTCTAAAAACATGAATCTTTTTAGTGCAATAGCTCTTGAGCTACCAAATCTTTGCGCATAATCCTTTTTTAAAGGAATTGTCACTATAAACCGCCCTTTCTTATCTCTATAATAAGTCGATAGAAAATTATCTTCGACTGATTGTTCTTCGTCTGTTCTCAAATGCGTTAGCTCAGCAACCTGATCCAGTTGCCAGAGTCGCTGCAATAGCTGATCTAAATGTTTATTATCAGTGCACAGCTGTACTGCAACGTATGACAGCTGTTCTTGCTCTTTCTCAAAATCTTGCCCTTGCTCAAATGCACCAAAAATAACTGCACCAAATAATGTGCTAAAAACTGTAACTCCATGCTCATTGCGCAGGATCACTGCAGTGACCACTTTAGCGACTATTTTAGCTCCAAGCAGTAAATCTACCGACCCAGGCTTCCAATACTCTGGGTCTGCCCATACTTGATCTCCAATGCACGATATTGGTAATTGACTCGTATACTCTGTTGGCAAAGTAAGCCGCCAGCCAACGTCTTTTGGAAGTATCCAAAATTCATCTTCTAAATAATCATCTGACTGAGACCATGGATACAATTTTACTTTAATCCGATGCTTGACATGGAAAGAATTTCCATTTATACCTACTACGCTTCGTTTGCATGATATAAGTGGTAGCTTATATTTTTCTTGGAAATGTGCGCTCATTAGATTTGTCTGCGCACCCGTATCGATTAGAGCACGCACTGGACCATGACTTACTGCATTCGCAACGACTCTAACCTGCGCTGTAGGAAGAAAAATTGGCAAATAGGTACTACTATTAAAACGCTCGAAATAAATTTGACCATTGTGATTTGTTTTATTTATATTTTTATAATGGCTAGATGTTTTAATTTTCTTTGCATCTTCTGGTCAGAATCCTGACTCTCCCTTGCGCTTGGCTGTTAGCTTAACGCTGCCAGCCGCTTGCTCAGCAACGCTCTTTGAACAAAGCACACTATTGTGCATTTGATTTCCTGGGCACCGCACACATGGTCCCTGGAAGCAGTCACCAGAACTATGACCTTTTTTAAAGCAGTTGGGGCACAGTCGGCGCGCTGCCACAAACTGCTTACGCGCCTCCAACGTCAGGCTCAAAAATTCATTGCACTTGTACAGTGCATGATCACGCTCGCATACCTCGCACACTCTAGCTCTATTGTGCTGCAAAGGCTTGCGCACATTGGGCACGATGCGCACTTGCTCACTTTTTTCCGCAAATATCTTGCTTCCACTTGGCATGGCAGAGGCTTGCCGCTCTAAAAATTGGGTAAAGTCTTCCCACTTGGGAGTCTCAGTATCTCTGCTTAATTCCCATTGACGCGCTGTCTCAACATCCAATCGCTCATGGAGTGCGTGCACAATTATCATATCCCAGTGCTCTACTGGTAAGCCGTGCGCCCTTAGTTGCCGCATGGTCTCATGGGTGACGTTCACCATTCGCTCTAGCTGTTGGGCTGATGGCGCTCCCTGCAACTCTGGCAATGCAAAAAATTGCTTTAAGTGCTCGCGCATAATTGGATATTTTTTGTTGTAAATCTGGTTAATGCGTTGCCAGGCTTCGTTATAATTTTCATCGGTGAGTTGCCAATCACCCAATGCCTGCGCAGCTTTGCCCACTAAGCTCTTTCTTAAATATGAAAATTTAAAAGCTGGCGCTACCTGCTCATTTTCGTGGACAGCTGCTACGAATCTGTCTCTGAAGCCTATCCATTTGGTTAGGGTTCCATCGAACTCGCCCCATGTATTTTTAACAGCATTCTGCTGCACTGACACAGTAACTTGCACCGAGATAGGCCTCTCTTGCCCCTGCTCTAGCGCCTTTGGCCGCAATAAGCCAATTTGCGTTTTTAATGCACCACTCGCTTTGAAAAATCTATATTCAGCCTTTTCCATATACTCATCAAGCTTTTCAAAATCAACTTCATCGGCGCTCAATAGCTTATCATGCAACCTGTTGAAGGTTGCCCAGCGCTTCTCCAAATTTGCCAGTCTGATTTCTGCTTCCTCTACCGTAATTTTTTCCAACTCCGGGCTTCGGATAAAGCCTGCAGCTCGCTTGATTGCGTTGTATTCCGCTTCGAATTTATTCTCATTCTCCATCTCAAGGCACTGTCAGTAAAAATAAAGAAAAGGAGAAAACAAAACAAAGAAAATACGCAATCATGGTCTGACCTTCGAATTTATATTCAATATCATGCCAATTTTTGCCACTGTGAGTAACTTTAAATTTACGCACCACTGTGAGTAATTGCCTTTACTTTTTATGCTTTTGCGTTTTTGCACTTTAAAAACGTCTTATGCTCAACTTAAGCATGTATCATATACGATACAAAACTCCTGTGCTCTTGCGTTTCGCACCTTGAAACGTCTTATTAGCATTGCACTCAATAATATAAGCCCTTGTCATTTTCGACATCGACTCTCTTGCACTCTTGCTCTGGTACCATCTAGCACTTGGCCATCTTGCTCTTGCACAGTCTAATCTCTGTTGAATACCGATAATGGTACCCAACTGGCCAACACAATCTCTACCTATTTTCATAACATGCATGCTACTACTTGCTAAGGATCTGTGAGTGTCAAAGCATGTGAAGCCGCTGCTTCATTACCAAAAAAAAATATAAAATATTCAATGCATTTGAATAAAATATATACCCTAACAAAGGAAGAAGCCGCTGCTTCGTATCTGAGTAAAATACGCATGAGAAGCCGCTGCTTCGTAATTAAGTATACTATTCTCATTATTACGCAATACCAAGCGAATCTTTCACAATTAGCACACTGAGTTGCGACAAAAAACAACCCTTATTCTACATGTACAGCTCAATGTACGCCCGCTCTCTCTCTCTTTTGTTCTGGTGCTCTCAACTGCAGTGCATTGCAAACAAAAATGTACATACATATATGTTTGTATACACATCTAACATCTTGCTCAATATGGCGTCTGCAATTATAATTACAAACGAAACGCACAATTCCTATCACCATATCGTTTGCAATAATGAAATAACAAACCATGCTCCAATAAATAATTCGCACTATGCACTATTAGCTCTACACTTCACAGATCTTAGCACAACCGCAAATAAAAAAAAATCGCAAAAATTTCTGGCACTGGCGTCGCACTGACGTCGTTTTACTTGCTCAAGGCATTCACAGTGGTTTTGTTCTAATACTCACAGTAACTTTTACGCAAACCTTTCATACTCACAAGATTGTTATTTTAATATAATTTATTATTATTTATTTCTATTTGAAGTTATTTTGGAGTTAGTCAGTTTTTATTTCACTGGAATCACGAGTATACGCGTTTACCACACAATATGAAATGACACCGTTTCATTCTTCGCTCGCTTTGTTGACATCGCAGCATCAACATACTTGCCCCGCTCTTCGCACACTTGCGCTCAGTTTTAACGATCGACTATAATGGTCCTGCTCTTGCGCATAGTGGCTGCAAAAATGACAAATTGCTCCGCTCATAATTAATTTCTCTCGCTCCAGGCACATACATATTCTTCATATTTGAAATCAAATATGACGCTACGCACACATGCTCATTATGGACTATTTCTTCATATTTAAAATCAAATATGACGCTACGCACACATGCTCACTATGGACTATTTCTTCATATTTAAAATCAAATATGACGCTACGCACACATGCTCACTATAGGCTATTTCACAATTTGCATAGAACTTTCCAGAATTTGCTTCTGGAATTTTCGCTTTATTTCACTGTTTCACTTTTTAAAATTAAAGAAAAAATTTTAAAAAACTCCGCTCGAATGACCAATGTTTAGAACCTAAGATAGCTCAGTAAATAAAAAGACCCGATTTAATGTGGAAAAGGAACTAAGTCCAAAAAACCACATTTATTTCTCGCACAAAGCACATTCTAGCACAAGTATCAAGATATGCACAATACAAAAGCTCAAGTAAGACTAAAAATACATATAGAATATAATAGACTACGAAGTGAGTTTTCTCAGGAACTCGTATACAGGGTGGATACGATACAGTCGGTTTGAATCAAATCGATTTGATCTCCGCATAAAATTATTAAACAAATGTTAATTTCAACCAAAATATCTTTAGATATTTGGTTTGCAGTAGTTTTGGCACTAGTAAAAAAAATGTATTTGTAAGTTTTTTTTTTTAATGTACCTAGATATCCCTCAACGTATGGAATGATTAAAATCGGAGTGGATTGCATTAGAGCATTTATTGCTTATGAGAATCCCGAAGACGGATCGGAATATACTTCCGAAGATTTTAGTTGCCAAGTACAAGTTACTGGCAAAGTACAATTATGTTGTAGAGGATCAGCTCAAAACACCTATTCTAGGGAAATAGTATATAGTGATTCTTGTACACTATATTCAGCTGATGGAATTGCTGTCTCCGCAGAACAGCTTACGTTGAATGCTCCTGAAAACGTCACTATCGATTCAGACATCAACGATGATTTTGAAAGGGTTACACTTAACATCGCTTATAAAGTCTATCACCTTCCATGAAATTGTTCCAATTGCTACAAACTGGATTGGAATTGGTGTTACTATTGAGTATTTTATCTCGTTAAAACCTTTTAGAGTTTTAAACCAAATAGGTTTTTGTAATTGTTGCTGTTCATAATGGATAACGCTTGGTTTAATGATGCTGCTGTTTGCACCGGTATCTATTAAGTACCTAATGTTTTTTCTCCCTATTGTAAGAACTGCTAGTGGTAGTTTGAATTCGAGGCATTATTTGAAAATTTACCTCTTCATCAGTGGTTGCTTCCCTCTCTTGTAGAGTATCTATTTCCATGCTTCTAGAATTATGTGATTGACCTGGATTTTGTGTTGTTGTACACGAGATTGAGAAGAATGATTAGTGTTATTGTTATGTGGATTACTATAACTATTTTTTTAGAAGTAAATGGTTGAGATGAAACATTTGTGTTATTCTGTCGAACAATACTGTAGCTATTTTGACCAGGCTTTTGTATAACCTTCGATATTTTGGTGTCACTATTATTTCTGTCGTTTCTAGCTGTCCTGTGTTCGTAATGAATAGCTCTGGTGTCGTTAAGCAGTCTTAATTTTGTATATTTTGTAATTGTTTCATTTAATGTAAATTTTTCGTCAAGATGGGCTCTGAGTGGTCCACCGATTTTTTTTCTATTAATATACAAACTAAGTCCCTATCTACATTTCTAGGCTGATAAATTACCGATTTTTCGTCGTCGAACTCGTAAATTTCATTAATTTCATATTTACATTTTTTGAAATAGTTAAATAAGTCTCTTAAATTACTTACTCTTACGCTGCGGCACTTGTTGAAAAATTTCACCGTAAGACACTTTTGGCCTGAACTGATCTCTCATTTTCTGCTTTAGCTGCTCCCATGTAATGCAGTCTCCTAACTCTCTCACATAGTTTGCAGCTTCTCCAGTTATTTTTTTATTAATAACTATTTGTAGTCCATAATCAATCAATTGCCTATTATTGTTGCATAAATTGGATTGTCATTTCCACAGATCTGATGAATGAATTAAGATTATGATCTTTGTTCAGTGGTTTTAACTGCCGGAATTGTTGTGGAACCTCTTTCGGACTAAAAAACATTGAATTCAGTTCCGCTTGTTGCTGCTGCTGCTGAAATTGTTGCTGTTGTTGAATCTGTTGCTGCTGTTGAATGTGTTGTTGCTGTTCAGTTTGTTGTTGCTGTTCCTTTTGTTGCTGTTGTTGAATTTGTTGTTGTTTCTGTAGCAAGATTTTGGCTTCTTGCCTTTGACAACAATAACAACTTCAAGTTCCTTTATTTTCTGAAGTAATTCCTCCATGTTATTTTTTTCAAAATTGCGATTTGAATCAAACACTTTTGATCTTTGCATTCACTTGTCTTTTGGTAAAATTTTTTGGTAATAGCTTTTCACTTTCATACAATGTCTTTTGGCACTAAGCTTTTAACTTTTGTACAATATCTTTTGGCACTAAGCCTTTTAATTTGTTTTTTCCACTTTAGGTTCTTTTCAAGTATATTCGGGTATTTGTTACTACGACTGCGCCAGTTACAAATGTAAAAAAGCTTTAGCTTAACAGCTTTATTTTATGAAGTGAATCTTAAGACTAACTCTTTATTTTTAATTTTGTTTTACCCTAGCCTTAAATAATAAATATCAGTTCATAATAAGCTTTGAAATTAATTTAGGCCTAAAATGATATTTATTGTCGGCTTAAGCGGAAAAAAATTTTGTTAATAATAAAGAACCTCGAAGATCAGAAAAGTTTAAACAAATAACCTATATTTGAATTGTCATGTTATGTTAATACATAACTCGCCCCCCTGTAAGATTCGAGTCTCTTCGAATCCCTTTTACAATAAATTTATAGTTTAAAATAAGAAATATTATGATGGTAAGTACAGTATAATCTCGATAATCCGGACAATTAAAAACCAAGTGTTTTCCGAATTATCAAAATGTCCGGATTACCAAGATAAAAAAAATAAGTCGGAAGCGATACTACTGAGCCTATGAATGAAACTTATTTTTATTGAATCTCAAATATTTTACCTTAAAAACTTATTTTCATTGTGAAATAAACATTTTTAGTGAGTTTGAAAAAAATTAGAAATTTTCATTTGTCGAAATTTTGTTTCATTTTTCTTTTTATATGCAACATCTCTCAGACTAACAAGTCTTAAAATGTACCCGACCGCAAAGTCTTGCTCTTCTAAATATTAAATACTCGTATTAACGCGGATATAGCTTGAGATTGTCGAACTATTGGATCTTGGTTTTCATTTTCATAGTGATTGCTGTTCTCGATATCCTCTTCTTCAATCACATAGTCAATAAATTCAGTGTCGTCATTCAACCACTCAACAGTTTCCTTATCATTACATATGTACATCCGAAGAAATTTTGACAAGTAGGTCAACTATATCAATTGAGTTTGTGGGGCGTAAAATTGCAAGAGGCAGATCATCATCTGAATCATATTATTCGTCATAAAGAATTTTGTTAAAGCATTTCCTGAGGACACCTTCATTCACAGTATTCCAAGCATTTGATGCTAGAAAAGCAACGTATTTTAAAGAAAAAATGTTTAAACAATCCATGAAATTATTTGGCTGGATAAAAGAAGAGATAAAAAACTTTTTCGATAGTTAATTTTTAAAATTCGAATAGCATTTTGGTCCATGGGTTGAATATGGGCCGTGCAGTTTGGTGGTAAAAATAGGACGCATATGTCTTTATCAAAGTCTTATATTGATTTTGGATGGCATGTTTGTTGTCTAGCAGAAGAAGTGCTTTGGTTGGCCAACTTGTTTAACAAATGATTTTTCAAACCATTTTTAAACAAAAGTTCAGTCATTCAAGCATGTTTGCTGTTAACAAATTCTAATTGTAGGCTTCCTTTTTTAAACGCCCTTGGATTTTTGGCTCTTCCGATCATCAATAATTTAAGCTTATGTTCTCCCGTTGCATTGCAGCAAACCAGAAGAGTTACTCTTTCTTTACCAATTTTACGTCCTGGTGCAGATTTTTCAGTATGCAAAGAAGTTTTTTTTTTCTTTTTTCAGCTCAATCGTTAAGAAGGTTAATTTTTTCTTAACTATTGGTGCCAGTATTAATATTTAAAGTTTTTAGCACACTTAAATTATAATATGTTTGATTAACATTCAAACGAAACACTTAATTAAATTGAACCCTCCATTTCACAACTGTAACAGTAAATGAATTTGCTGAGAGCAAATAATAATAAGGATTATGAATTTGTATTCGATAGAAGCACATTCATTTTCACTTACACTCGTCAATCAAATAGAAAACGTGGGATTCCGCTAAAAAATAGCGAACAGAACTGGTGTCCGGATTACAGAGTCTACAATAGAAAGCAATCGAGTGTCCGGATTACCGCGTTGTCCGTTGTAGGTACTAACAATATAATAAGAAGTGTATATGATACTTTTTTATAATGTTTTAATTCAACGATTTCATGAATGTTTTGTTCATTTGCAAATACAATATCATCGAAAGTAATTTTATTTGAAAAATTAAATGTTACATTAATTTTTGGGTAAGTGAATTTTTCATAAAATGCAGTTTTATTGTCATTAAAATAGTGATTAAAGATTTTCAATTTACAAAATCCAAATTGAATTAAATAGTTTCCCGCCAAAATGATCTTCCTTGAATCACAATTTTGTTCTAGATTTATCTTTCTAGAACTTTTTACAATTATTAAATCTTCATGGACGCTCATAATTTCAGAAAGATTATTTAAAATATAATTACAACTCATGGAAATGATACAATGTTTTGACAACTTTAATTCATTTAGTACTTTATTTTCTTCAAATGAATACGTTTGATTAGCGAATTCAAATATTTTTTTAATAGGTGTGTCAATTTCTTATTCGGAATTGGTATTACGACTTTTAGCTGAATTGTTATAAAGGTTTTTGGTATTTTAATTACGAAAACTAGTAAGTCGTTTTTATATTCAATTACACCTACTCTCAAATACCTTAATTTGTCTAAGTCTATCTGATAATTATCAATTTCGTCTTTGGTAATTATACCCGGGTGAATTATTCCATTTTGTGCAGTCCTGAATTTGTCCTATTTGGTTTGTTAAACTATTTATTTTGAATAACTGTTCATGATATGAATTCTGTAATATAAGATTTTGAACCACCCAATACACTTGATTGATTGATGAAATCATTTTGATTTAGCATTTGATAACGGTCTTTGTATAGAGTATCCCTTAGATTCATAAATGTTTGATTAAAATGTTCGTTCATTTTAACTTGTTGGTTTAAGTCTGTTATAGAGTTGTCTAGATTAGTATCTACTGTATTCAAATGATTTTCAATGTCAACCCTATCTTTATCATCCATCGTGCCGAATAAAAAATTACATGCTTGACCTGTGACATTAATAAGTCCATGCCTATGCCTACGTTTGGGTATAATAGTTTTAATTTTACTTTTTATCAAATTGATTTGTGACAAAAGTAATACTTTTTGATCTGAATGTAATAGGTGAAAGTCTTGTATCATTTCATTTAATAAACTTGTAATGTCCCTTGGATGAATAATGTGTAGTACTAAATCAGTTTCAATTACCATTTCCTTTTCTGTTAATTTTGCTTCCACAAATCCGCTATTGTCCTGTATTTGTTGGACTTGTAAAGAATCCAGTACGATTGTTGGCATTATTATTACCAGAGTCATTACTAGATTCGTTACCTAAAAGGTTACCTTAAAGGTTTTCTCATTTGTGTTATATCTACTTTGTTGGGGTTACTACGGCTAAATTTATTATATCTTTTTACCATTTTTTGCCTTAAAGCCTTCGGATTTTTTATATAGAGATTGGGAGCATTGAAATTCTGAACGGGTTCCCGTTTAGCATTTATTCTATCGATTGCTTTTTTTTTCTTAACTTGCATATTCATAGCAATTTTATTTAGATTTATATTTACATGATTAATAAAATCCATAGGTTTAATTCCTTGTAATCGCCCGTGGCGATCGGGTGCCTGGTCGCGGACATCATGGTCAGCGGCAGCACGAGCTGGGATGCCATCGCTAGCAGTTTCGGGATATTGGTGTGGGTTCGCTGCTGCCCATGGTGTACCTGCACCTACAAATATAATTTTCTCGTGCTAGACTGGGGCTGCACTCTGAAGCTTGAAGTTTTTTTTTTTTAAAAAAAACTGATTTTATATTTATTCAAAATTAAAAAAATTAAAATAATTGTGGGGCTCCCTAATTTTTCCTTCCTTGTAGCTGATCCTCAAGCACTGGTGTTAGGCTCGGGCCCTTCTTAATCCCACCTTACCATGTGGACCGCCGGGCAAATTTAAGGTCCACCCTAAAATGATTGCTGCTCTACATAGGACCTACCTGATAGTGCTTTATGACATCATCTTTAACCTTATTCCTTTTTAAATAAAAAGGAAAAAAGAAATAGTGTTAATATTTCAATTCATTTTTGTTTATTTTTGTTTTGGTTTTTTTTTTGTTTGTTTAATTCATATTTTGGTAAATTTTTAGTTGTGCATATTTTTTTTACATAGCAATTTGTATCGCAAAAGACAATTTCTTGTAGTTAAATAATTACGTCAGTGTTCTTATTATTTTAATTTGTTCAGTTTTACTGTTTTATTTATTTGTCTTTGATTTTACAAAATTGAAAAATAAAACCAAATAAACGTAAGAATTGTAATTATTTAAGTTCGTAATTGCAATACTTATATTTACTACATTTCCTTAAGTTTTATTTATATTTACTTATGAAATTCATTACAAGCTATGAATTTGTACAGAGTATTTTTAAAAAAAATTTGAATCATTTGTAAATTAAGTTTTAATTTTTTTTTTAATGAAATTTTACATTTAAATCCTTAAATGCATTGCATAAAAATTTTTCTTTTTTTTTCAATATTTATATCTTTTTGTTGTGGTTGTTTCGTCATAGTTGTTTTCTGTTGTTAAGGTTATTATTGTGTTACAGATGTTGTCGTTGTCTTTAAGTACTGTTGATATTCGTTGTAGTTATTATTGTGGTGATTTTTGATGTTAAATTTGTGTTGAGTAATGTAAATGATGATTGTTGTTATTTGTAGATTTGTGTAGTGTTAAAGTGGAGTTTATTTATGGTTGTTATTTGTAATTGTTGCCTTTTTAGTTTTTCGTTTTGAATGTAAAATGTCCATCATTCTGTTTCCACTGTCACCACGAATAACAAGCGAAAATTCCATACAGAAAATTTAAAACGACCGCAGCCTATAATTTTTCCTTTTTTTTTTTTTTTTTTTTCCTCGGCACGTCCGCACTCTTTCGCAACCAAAATCAACTCGCCTCATACGATTTCGTTTTCTCTCTCTAGTTCACGCGTTCGACTTGAGTTTTATTGCCCGACGCGCTGTTCAGCCCTCTGATTGGTTGAACCGCTAAACCGCAGAAAATTCTAGAATAAACGGCGCGATAAAGCGATTCAATTTACCAAAAATGTCAATTTACCAAAAATGTCAACTTGCCAAAAATGTCAACTTGCCAAAAATGTCAACTTGCCATTTTTGGTTTCGACGTTCTTTTTGCTACGCCGGTGTCTAATCGATGGCATTGGTGCCGTTACATCCTATGGTAGAATGTATGGAGTTGTTATAATAGCCTACCGCTCTTATAACTAATTCTTCTGTGCCCATGCTTTTGTCACAACGTTTCAATATTCTAATATGCTCCAATAAGGTCGAATGAAATCTTTCGACATCGGAGTTTCCCGTGTGGGAATTGGGAGTTGTAAAATGCGTTGTAATACCCTTTTCTCTACAAAAAAATTTTATTGAAGTGTTATTAAACTCATTCTCCATGATAAGAATTTATGGTTTTCCCAGATAAGATATCCTTTCTTCAAGTTTTTGTTTCACTGTTACCATATTTTTGAAGTCTATGAACGCTAGCTAGTTTCGTAAATCGATCTATAGAAGTTTAGAAACAGGTTTTATTTACTTGGAATATGTCAATGTGAACGATCATATTTGGCTTATTTGGAGTTTCGGTTGCATTAAATAATTTTTTTATAGGCTTCCTGTCATATTTATTTTCGGCACAAGTGGCACAATTATTAATGAATTTGTTAATAAATTTAATCAAATTCGGACAGAAATATGTATTTTTGATTTCCTCAAAATTTTCTATAACTCCTCGATGGTTAGTATCAATATGGACTTTTTCTATTTCGGAATAAAAATGTACTTCGTTTGTTAAATCGGTTGCTAATTTAGAGCACCTTATAAATTTAAATCTTGAATCATTACTAAATAAATTTATTAGTTTTTGTTGAATTATATTATATTTATGATCGTCTAGTTCCGAGGAAGTGCCAATTTTTCCGTTCCTTAAATGATTCCTAAACAAATTATTTAAGTAATGTTCTCTATTTAAATCTGCTTCTTCAATGTAAATTACCTTATACTTGCGGAAATAATATTCTACTTCTGAAATTATTGACCTGAGAATTCTTATTTGTGTTCTATATTTATTTAGTATACCCTCACTTATGAGAAAATTGTCATTGATATTTTCTTGATTTGTGTGAATTGTTGCACCTGTTGAAGAAATTGAGTTATCAATTTCGTTATTGGTGTCAATTTCAGCTTCTTCACTTGAAAGTTGAAAAATGGATCTTAAATTAAAATCTTGTTCGATTGACTTTCCCTCAGAATCTTCTACTCTGCTTAAAAAATCGGCAACTTAATTAATTTTGCCTTTCAAATAATCTACATCAAACTCATATTCTCCAAATGGATTCTCCAACGAATAATTCGTTGATTTGGTCTTTTTTAACGAGAAAGCCATTTAAGAGGTTGATGATCCGTTTGAACTAAGAATTTTCGTCCGTAAAGGTATGGCCTAAAATATTTAATGGCCCAAACGAAAGCCAATAACTCCTTTTCCAAGGTTGAATAATTTTTTTCATGACCGTTTAAAGCACGAATAGCATAACAGTTTACCTGGTTTACCTTCTTGACTAAGGAGGGCACCTATTGCAAGGTTGCTAGCATCTGTGGTGAGAACAAATGCCTTGTCAAAATTCGGAAAAGCTAAAATCGGTTATCCCTTTCAGACCTGAAAAATTAAAGTTAGCTGATCTTAACGAAACTTCCTGCAATTGCTAATATATATAACCTGAATTCGATAAAAATAATAAAAAAAATTTCCGGCTTCAAGATTCTCAGAAAAAGGACCTGCACAATTGTGTACCGCCGGTTTTAATGTCACATTATTCAAAGAAAACACAGATTAAGTAAAGTTTTGTATATTTTAAGGGCGTCTGGGAGTTTTTCGAAAAATAAAAAGACATTTTTTTAAAATTTTGTTTTGAAGCTGCATTTTATCTTTGACCAAAATTTTTTTACATTATTAAAGTATAACTATTCTCTAACTTTTCATCTATTGAGTCATGAGACGTGAGCAAACATGTTGATATTTGGGTGTTGAGCGGCCCTTGATATCGATCTGAAACCACCCAACCTAACAATGTTTTTTGGAAAACAGGTAATTTGTCGCCAAGACGAATCTGACCAACAGAAAGAATATTGAAGAAACTTTCTGTGCCCAAAAACAATTCGATACGTTTTGATTTGTGAAATTGTTCATCAGCGAGTTCAGCGCTCGGTGGCAAATTCCATGATGAGACATCAATTTCAGCTTCTGGCTGATATGCAATATGTGACGTCACACAAAATGAAAGTGAAATTTCAAAATTATTTAAGCGAGACTTAATAGTTGTTGAGGCTTTGTATTTTATGTTTGTAAATGAATTTCCAATGGATTTCAATATTATGTTTGCCACGAGGCAACTGCAATTTTTGAGAACATTTGTCGGTGATAAGATTAACCTGCGAGCAAGAATCTAACAAAGCTCTGTCCAGCTTATAACAACCCGAATCATCTAGAACCAACACCATAGCAGTGGCGAGAATCACATTATCTGTCGACGAATTTTCCATGTGCTTATGAGCTGCAGCCTCTCTTGAAGTACAAGGCAATGATGACGATGTTGTCGTTGATGATAACTGAGATGCAGGTAACCTTGTTGGTTTAGAAAATACGGGATGTAACTTTCCATCTTCTTTCTTTTGCAAAAGAATCGCCCCGAAGCCGACTGAACTTGCATCGCAATGAAGTTCAGTGATACCTTTAGGGTCATTTAACGCAAGTATTGGTGATTCTAAAAGTTTTTGCTTAAGTAATTCAAATGACTGTAACTGCTCGGCTCCAAATTCAAATTGTATATTTTTCTTGGTTAAATCATACAAAGGTTTCGCTATAATAGAGAAATTTTTGACAAATCTACGAAAATATGAACAAACTCCTAGGAAACTTTGTACCGAATGTGGTCTATCCGGAATTGGGTAATTTTTCATAGCTTGAAGACCCTTGTCGTCAGCTTTGATGCCATCGCCACTTACTGTGTAAATTAAAACAAATTGGTTGTTTCTTGATTTTTTTATTTGTTTTATTAAACTTTTAGGTTTTCTCCTCTATGAGGATCGAGACCTTCTTATTTTTAAATGAAAAACAGAACTAACACTAAAATATTATTTCTAATTGAAGGTAAGCTGTCTCTTCGCGTTTAAGTTGCTGTGCTTGCACATTCACACGCTTGTGAATATGCAGCAGTCAAATTCAACTAGTTGCTGCGCTTGCATATTCTCACACTTGTGAACATGCAGCTGCCAACAGAATTTGATCGCAAGCTTATAATTTCTTTAAAGAAAAGGAGAAGCGAAAACAAAAAATGGTTTTCCGTTGAAAACTAAGTGTTAACTACTCCCCCCGTCGAAGAGTGGGCGTCCTCGGCTACTTCCATTTTTTGCAACATCATTGTTACTTTCAGCTTTTCTTGCCTTTTTATCAAGTACTGGCACAAAAACACGGAAACTAAAATGAGAACCAGTAGGCCTAGAAAGGAATATGTCCTTGCTCTGATCTTATTGAGTTTTGAAATGTTAATCAAATTTTTTATATTTAGCTCATTTAAGTAAGGGAGTTAGAGCACTGTTAAGTGTTTCGAAAAAATTATGTTATGAGCCAAAGGAATTTTGGGGCTTAAAAAAACATGTGAAGTAGTGTTTTGAAATACAGTGAAAGCTCCCGTCACGGACAGCTCCCGCAGGCGGACATCTCTCGTAGCAGGACGAATTTCTTGGTCCCAAGCTTTTCGTTATGTTTTTAGAACAAAATACATTCCGGTGTGCGGACGCTCCCTTGGCCGGACGCGGACACTACATTTATACACATTTCATACAATTCATCTCTGCTGGCGGACAAAAAAGACATTCTAACGAAAAAACTCTTTCTCAACTCTTTCTTTGCTTTGCTGTCATTATGGGTCAAAAACGGGAAGCATGGCCTGGGGACACATTTTCGGGTCAAAAACGTTTGTTTCCAGGGTCCCGAACTTTCTTTAGTGATGTCCAAAAATATTTTTGAGCTATCTTCGTTGAAAAAAAAAAAAAAATTCCCCCGAAAATGAGTAAAAAACGGGTTGCATGGCCCGGGGACACATTTTCGGGTCAAAAAAGTGTAAAATAACTTTAAATACAAACGCTGATCGTGCGCATGCATTTCTGCGTGATAGAGATCATTTTCTTTACGCGCACATTTTATACCGACAGAAAATTTGTTCTTGCACAATCGCATATCGCGCTTTCTCACATAGTTCATATTCATTTATGATCGGTGAAAAAATTGTTGGCTTGAATTCATTCTTTTATTCATTCGTTGTTGAAAAAAAACGGAAACTCACATACGAATGCGGTGCAATAAAGAGCAATTTTCAATCTTGCAAAAAAATTTAAGAAAATTCATTCATGAATAAAATGCGTCATTTTGAGTGCACATACAGGAATATTTTCGAACTCTGTCATACTTGTATTAAAAGTTAATTCCCTTCACTACAAACATTTTGCTTGAAATAGAAAAATCGACAAATGAATTTATCATTTGAATACTCCTCACTTTTCACATCATCTCAAAATGAGTTTATCATTTGATAAACTCGAAAGTGATGAAAACGAAACGATACACATCAATACAATGTTCGCTCGTTTATTATTTATCAGTGAGGAAAAAAACGAGTGATGAAAACAAACGAGAAGTTATAATAGAGTGAATGCTGATTTGCTAGCGCTCTTGAGTTTTAAAAATAAAAAGATAAGTATAGAAGAAAGATAAATAAAAAAGAGCAATTGTGTATTTTGAGTGCTCTACGCACTCTAACTACAAACCATCCGATAAGAAAAATTTTGATTTTTTTGAATTGTAAAAATGTACTTTTTTCGACAGCTCCCGCAAGCGGACATCTCCCGTAGGCGGACGATTTTGTTGGAACCGTCGGTGTCCGCCTACGGGAGCTTTCACTGTATTGTGTTATTTATGGTTAGGTTTCCTTTAAAGCTCAACAAAAATGTGCCGTTTACCACGACCGGCTCTTTATCTTGCTCTTTAACTTCCGCTATTTGGCCATTTATGACCAAAATTCCATCTCCGATTACTGTTACGGGATTGACGTCATGAGCCAGAGTTGTTTTGCAAGTGGCTGTGTAATTATTTAATAAGTGCAGAAGGTACTGATTCTCTGAATTTTCTAACTTTTCGCAAAACGAAGTGACAACTTTCCTTTTACAATTTCTCAAAAGTTTATAATCATAATTACATTTCGCTACAGTATCTGTTTCATAAGATAAAATAGTACCATTCCAGATTACCGGTAATATAATAGTTTTATTACAAATTATTTCAACGATTGGATATTTTATATAGAAAGCAATGACATTGTGATCTTGCATTATCTTTACCATAGAATTACTTAGTATTTCGCTCACACTAACATCAAGGCTTCGTTCGGTTTTAATAATATGGTCAATCTCAAAGCTATCTAGCATGATTGGATTTATAACATTTAATTTCCCTAACACTATTGATAATGCTTTCCCATCTAGTTCCGTAATTAACGCCTTATTTCTCCCATATATTAGAGTATATAGTTGCCCACTGTTGATTTCTGATTTCTTACAGTTTTTTAATAATTCGTTCACTGTTCGTGTGAGGTTGTTTATGTGGTTCTGTATGTAATTGTGTGTTTATTACTGTCTGTATTTCATTATTCAGAATTAACCTTTGCTGCTTGTTCGTAATGTCATTAAAGTCATCAGAAATCGGGGGTACCCGCCACAAACTTAAGGGCTTTGCCTAGGATGTTTATACTCCTAGCCTGTCTTTGGTAAACACGCGGTGTGTTCATGAGCCTAGTTATCCTTTCAACGTCTGTTTCCAGGATTTTTTTCATGTGCGACTGTGGTATGAAATCCAGTGCTGCTTCAGTTTCTTTCATCATTAATTCGTAGGTAGTTAGATTAGTGACGTGTGCAAAACATCCATAGCTGTTGTAGATAGCAACCTTTCCATCTGAGATCGGAATATAGTGAGATGCAGAGTAATCCAGCAGCTCAGCGTTAATAGTCGAGGAAAAATATAGCGATAACAATAATAAAATGTTGAGGGTGTTCAAATTTTCCTTCCAATACATTTTTTGGCTTTAGCTCCACCGTTACTTTGATGTTCTTTAGAATTTGGTTTTCCTCTAACTTGCTGATTTTCGCTACGATTCAAAATCAGCACTTCAAACTTTTCCACCTTAGGTTCGGATATTTAGTTTTTCTTCACTTTGCTTTCTGGTTTTTCGTTTGCCGCAATTGTTTTAAAATTTTTTCACTATGTATTTGAAGATTTTATTTTTTCTTCACTTTGCAACTTTGTGTTTGCAGTAATTGATCACAATTTGAGAGTATTAGTTTTAAGCTAAATTTTTATTAATTTTAGCATGTAGATTTCCTCTATGTGGAATAATCAGCACAACAAAAATGTTCACCTTGTGATTAGAGATTTTGTTTATGTTTGCCACAATTATCGGATGATCAATTCATAAATTAATTTTGTTCACTTTTATATGGCGGGCCCCACGTTGGGCGCCAATTAAAACAAATTGGTTGTTTCTTGATTTTTTTATTTGTTTTATTAAACGTTTTTGGTTCTCTCCTCTATGAGGATCGAGACCTTCTTATTTTTAAATGAAAAACAGAACTAACACTAAAATATTATTTCTGATTGAAGGTAAGCTGTCTCTTCGCGTTTTAGTTGCTGTGCTTGCACATTCACACGCTTGTGAATATGCAGCAGTCAAATTCAACTAGTTGCTGCGCTTGCATATTCTCACACTAATGAACATGCAGCTG
Source organism: Tricholauxania praeusta (assembly GCA_949775025.1). NCBI lineage: Eukaryota > Metazoa > Arthropoda > Insecta > Diptera > Lauxaniidae > Tricholauxania > Tricholauxania praeusta. The sequence continues at coordinate 38,870,769 of OX459031.1, forward strand.
CCAACAGAATTTGATCGCAAGCTTATAATTTCTTTTAAGAAAAGGAGAAGCAAAAACAAAAAATGGTTTTCCGTTGAAAACTAAGTGTTAACTTCTATCCTAGATACTTAACGCTAGACTGCAGAAATTCACACTTATCTTGCCTTAGCTCAAGTTTATTTTCAACGTTTTAAAACCTCTCTTAATATGCTTAAATATTTCTCTAAACTATTTGTCGATATCATAATGTCGTTTAGGTATATAATAAGTTTATCGTCTCGGACCATATCCGCGAAAATTTTATTAACAATCCGCTGAAAACTGACGGGCATTCTCAGAAATTCGTATTGCCCCAACGGTGTGGCAAAAGAAGTGTATTGGACCGAATCTTCATGCATAACAACATGAAAGAATCCATTTTTCAAATCAAGTTTTGAGAAATATTTCTTGTTAGTTAACCTATCTAGTAAGTCATCAATTAAAGGGATCGGATAATTATCCTTTTCCGTAAGCTTATTTAGTTTTCTATAATCAACGCATAACTTCAAATCACCAGTCTTCTTTTTGACCAAAACAATAGGTGATGCGAATTCTGACTCAGTAGCACGAATATATCCCTTAATCAAATACTCATCTAACAGTTTTTGAAGTTCACTTTTTTCGGAATACGACAACCGTCTTGGAGGACGCTCCGGTTTTACATAAACTTCTTCAAACATTTTATAAAAACGTGTCTTATCATTTATATACGATATATTTTTACCTACACAAAATTGTTTTTCAGCAAACCAGTCTATACAATCGACGGTTGCTTTATAACTACCAAAATCAAAATCTTCTTCAAATTTATTAATTTTCTCTTCTTTTTCACGTTATCTTTTTGACTATCTTGTAAGTCTTCTTTAAATTCATTAGTTTTCTCTTCTTTTTAATTTTTCATGTTATATTTTTGACTATTTTGTAAATCTTCTTTAAATTCATTAATTTTCTGTTCTTTTTAATTTTTCATGTTATCTTTTTGACTTTTTTGTAAATCTTTTTCAAATTCATTAATTTTCTCTTCTTTTTCTTTTGTATTAAAGTTATTTTCATGCTCACAAACTAATTTCAATTTACCAACTTTCATAAAACACACAACAAATCAAAATAAAATTTTTTATTGTTTACTATAACCAGAGCAGCCAAAAAAAGCACGTAAAAAAGTCGTTTTAAGCATAGCAAATAAGCACTTAAAAATGCCAAAAAAGCACAATAATAAGCACGAAAAATCTTCTATTAAAAACGATCAAATATTCTTAAACAAAAAGATAAGTTTATTTTAATATTCCTTCTAAAACATAAAAATAGGAAACAGAGAATGTACACTCTAAAACATAAGTTAAAATTAATCAGTTCAATGTATTCTCTTAAGCATAGTTACAAACTAATTTCAGATAAAGTTTAATAAAAATAGTCGTAGTGTTCAAATCAATGCATTGGGAAAGTTAAATTAATTATAAATTAATGTTAGAATATATTATTAAGTGTTGCTTCAAATTTTCAAAAATAAATGAGCGGCGCTTTTCATTTACCAAGTTCGCATATTTTGAAAATGATCGCTCAACATCCGATGATATTACTGGACAATATCTGAAAAAAGCAAATTCTTCTGGTGAATATGTATCAACATATTTATTCCTTGAATCAGTACCTTTATAAAGAATTTTATATATGTATAATTATAGAATATCCTTTCTTTCTCTCAAGGATGTTTTTATATTTTTGTAAAAACTCCTTGCGATCCATGGAAGCTAACGACTTTCGTGTTTTTTTTTTACAATGCCGTTACTTTCATTCAACTCAAGTCCTTGAGTTTCAAGTTTTAATGCATTTAATGAAAGCGAGCTCGGCTTTTAATTTATTTAATTGAAGTATTTTTTTGGCTACGCGGATTGCTTCTGCATCGTCGTCACTGAATTTTTCCGTTACAGCTTTAATTTCATCAAAATGGTCGCAAAAATAAATGGCTGCTTTCAAGCAAGTACCCCATCGCGTTATTATTGGACTTGGAGGCAATGGCGTACTTGGAAACGCATTTTTGAATGCGTTACGACGAGACGGAGTCTAGAATTTGTATAAGTTTGATTGTAAAATAATTTCACTTTAAAATTGAAGGTAGTTTTTACTTTCATATAAACTGATTTAACTGTTGATATTAGTATATTCACTTTAGGAAACTGAGCGCGGATAAATTCGGCGATTCGATGCTGGCCATGTGCGAAACACGTTAAATGAATCATCCGCGGATATAAAACTTGCAATGTACTGGCAGCGCTTAGCATATAGGATGCTGCATCCGTAACTAGCACCAACACTTTTCCATATTCAATGCCTAAATATATGATTTTGAAACAAATAAAATATATCAATTAAAAATAAACCTACCATTCGGCCACAGCTTATTTAATGAGTCGTTAAAAAAGGCTGCCATATTGCTCGCGTTGGCTGCATTAACTGTGTCCACATTAAATAAGTACGATGTCTTACGTTCCAAAGAATTTTCGTCACCATCTAGTATTCCGAAAACAAAATTGACTACTAGGCGCTGATTTACATCCGTCGTTTCATCAATTGAGGTCCAAATATAATTATTGGCTGCTTAAGCAATCATTGCGTCCATCTTCTTTCTGTATAAAGTGGGCAAATATCTCATCCGAAGTATTGATTCACATGGTACAAGGCCACTCTAAAAACTTTTTCATGCTTGGATGGCCCACCTTGCAAGAAAGGGTAATGTTATTCTTATATTTTTTCACAAAGTCTTTACTTACCTTCTTTAAGGGAATATTTGCTTTCACAAATGCTTAACAAAGATCCATAGGAAACGTGGAATCCGACTTTTCCTGATAATGAGCAAGTAGTGTTTGTCTTGCAATGTCTGTAGCTGTCGCACGTTCTGACGCTGCGGCTCTATGTCTTTCTGTGCTAAGATGCTGCACCACATTAAAACGCCTCATTGCCGACACTTGTGTGTTGCACAAAATACAAAACAATATTGACTCATCGTGGCGAAAAATGCCAGGATGCAGTCGGCACATACGTGAGATAAATTCTTTTTTTGTTTCTTTCACTTTCGGCATGCTTACAAAAAAAAATACCAGCTACTCTACTGACTGCTTTTTGGCGGAATATTTTGCAATTGTTGTTTGGATGTGTTTAATGCCTAGTTTTCATGTTATCTTTCTTGATCTTCTACTATCCTATATCAGGGAAGATATCAATTGCTATAAAAATTGCAAATGTATGCCTATTCACTCTTGCGTTCGTCAAGTGCATCAGACGCAAGAAAGATTACATGAAAACGCCACTTAATTTTGTATATCAAAAGAAGTTGCCACTTAATTAAAAAATGTATGTGGCAGTATTACCTTGTTTTAAAAATTACCAAAAACATTTTTGAATAAAATAAAGAAAAATTTCAAAAATAAGCAATTACAAGCAACATTGGTCGAAATAAGCACAAACCTCCTGAATAAGCAAGATGCTGGAGCAAGAAGCAAAAAGCATTTATACTCGCTTTGATTATAACATAACATAAAACAGTTCCAAGAACTTTTAATTCAGTTTTATTCAGACCATAAAAAGAAACATAACATTTATTCAGCTTTAAAGTTTTTGGAACTCAGGATTCCTTAACGAAACTTATCGGGCTACCGGAGTCTATGAGGCATTCTACAGATAAAGAGAAATGTTTCTTAGCTTCTAAATTATAAAAATACAAACAAATCCTAATCCTTATCTTCTACCAGGTGCACATTCTTCCTCTTAGGGCAAGCAGCGACTACGTGAGTTGTGCTGCCACAAGCATAGCAAGTACCAGGTTCTCGTTTGGGCTTCTTGCACTCACCAGCATAGTGCCCCAACGAATTGCAGTTGAAGCATCGCACCATCTCCTTGCTTCGGAGTTTGATTGGAACTTGAACTTCCTTGGCTTTAAGTTCAATATTAGCAAACGCCTGTCGTATCTAGAGTCTGTCTTTGAAATTTTGCATCATCGCCTGCATGCGCAACTGTGAATCTGGAAAGCCTTCTATCAAACTGTCGACTAGCACGTCTTCGTCTAATTTGATTTGGTTCGCTAATATTATTTTGTCATTATAGTCGTCTACAAATGACTCATTACTCTTCCATATGCGGCTGTCAAATTTCTTACGTAGGTGTAATTTCCCTTTGCAGCTAAACAGTTCTTTCATCTCACTCAACAAATTATCGAAGCTTTCCAACGCATAAGTTGGTTTCGACTGCAGCCAGGCCAACGCATTTCCCTTCAGTTTGCTCATAAGCAGGCAACGCAACATATTAGCATCATCGTTGGATATATCAGCAACATTTTTAAATTGTGTTGCCCACAGTTCAAAATTCGAATTGCCGTCAAACTCTGGCAAAATTTCTTTTAGCATGTTGAACGAAGAGTTTGCTACTCCACCGTCAGCCTCACACGCTCGACTGCTCGTTCTTTCGAATTCTGCCTCTCATCTCAGCAGTTCGTTTTCTCTGGTCAGCAATTCTTTTTCTCTCTTCAAAAGTATAATCTCTGTGCTCAGTGTCGCTTCATTATTTTCTTCGTTTTCGTCTGCTGTTGAGGGACACTCCTCTTTCCCCCAACGGCACAGCGTTGATCCGTGCCACGAGTGCACATCAGTTTTGCCGAATGGATCCATTCGGATACATTTGGATACTTTTTTCTTTTAAATTTTGATAGACACTTTATTTTGCCTTAGTGCAAATTTGGATACTTTTTTACCGAGAAAATATTTATTGTGTCAAAATATTTACCCAGAAAATATTTATCATGATGAAAAGAAATAAAGAAACCTTTTTTAATTTTTTGTTGCCCATATTTTTAAATTCCTCAACGTCGATGTATTTAAATAAATTATCATTAATCGCGATTCTTATGCTCTTAAAGTTTGTATTAATAACTGTTTCAAGTTTGGGAAACTTTGTATAGATTGTGGTATAAATTTTTGTTCAACACGTTTTTGTTTGTTTTTAGAATTGGTATGGAGACTCTCTAGAAGTCTTATTCTAATATAAATCCTAGCTGTGAAAGGATACACACATTTCTGCTATAAAATAAGCTTAATGCATACAATGAATACCAATCATCCCTAAGTCCATTTTAGGCACTTTCAGATATTTGTTTTTGTCTTCACATCTACTTTTTGAATTCTTAGAATTTATAGTATAATTATTTAATAGTAATTCGTATTTTTTTTGGGAACATTAGTAGCAAAAAGGTAACTTGAGTATAGATTTATTATGCCACGGCAACTCTAATCGTTGCTAAAAATCCCAATGCGCTATGTCGCATTTCCACTCGTTCTAAGACCGTAATTCTAATCTAGCTAAAATAGTAACACGTTCCAATTATCGACATTTCTGGGAGCGTTGTTCTTTAATATATAATTCTTTGTACTTATGTAAATATTGTATTTTGATAGAATAAACAACAACAACAACAAGTCTTATTCTAAAATAAATCCTAGCTGTGAAAGGATACACACATTTCTGCTATAAAATAAGCTTAATGCATACAATGAATACCAATCATCCCTAAGTCCATTTTAGGCACTTTCAGATATTTGTTTTTGTCTTCACATCTACTTTTTGAATTCTTAGCCTGAACTAATTTTCCAATTAAAACATATAGAAGTATCAAAAGAGTTGTTCCAATACCGGAAAACGCAATTTTGTAAAAAATTTATAGTATAATTATTTAATAGTAATTCGTATTTTTTTTGGGAACATTAGTAGCAAAAATGTAACTTGAGTATAGATTTATTATGCCACGGCAACTCTAATCGTTGCTAAAAATCCCAATGCGCTATGTCGCATTTCCACTCGTTCTAAGACCGTAATTCTAATCTAGCTAAAATAGTAACACGTTCCAATTATCGACATTTCTGGGAGCGTTGTTCTTTAATATATAATTCTTTGTACTTATGTAAATATTGTATTTTGATAGAATAAACAACAACAACAACAAGTCTTATTCTAAAATAAATCCTAGCTGTGAAAGGATACACACATTTCTGCTATAAAATAAGCTTAATGCATACAATGAATACCAATCATCCCTAAGTCCATTTTAGGCACTTTCAGATATTTGTTTTTGTCTTCACATCTACTTTTTGAATTCTTAGCCTGAACTAATTTTCCAATTAAAACATATAGAAGTATCAAAAGAGTTGTTCCAATACCGGAAAACGCAATTTTGTAAAAAATTTATAGTATAATTATTTAATAGTAATTCGTATTTTTTTTGGGAACATTAGTAGCAAAAATGTAACTTGAGTATAGATTTATTATGCCACGGCAACTCTAATCGTTGCTAAAAATCCCAATGCGCTATGTCGCATTTCCACTCGTTCTAAGACCGTAATTCTAATCTAGCTAAAATAGTAACACGTTCCAATTATCGACATTTCTGGGAGCGTTGTTCTTTAATATATAATTCTTTGTACTTATGTAAATATTGTATTTTGATAGAATAAACAACAACAACAACAAGTCTTATTCTAAAATAAATCCTAGCTGTGAAAGGATACACACATTTCTGCTATAAAATAAGCTTAATGCATACAATGAATACCAATCATCCCTAAGTCCATTTTAGGCACTTTCAGATATTTGTTTTTGTCTTCACATCTACTTTTTGAATTCTTAGAATTTATAGTATAATTATTTAATAGTAATTCGTATTTTTTTTGGGAACATTAGTAGCAAAAAGGTAACTTGAGTATAGATTTATTATGCCACGGCAACTCTAATCGTCCACCAGACGGCGCTCAAAACTGACATGAAAATAACGGAGATGCGCAATGCGTAATCTTCTTTTCATCATTCTTGGATTACAACGGCTCTGCTTTAATTAACAATTAACGAGTTAATACCCAGCTATGATGATGATTTGAAAGTTTATCGGTAAATTTTAGTGGTAAGATCTGTGCTACGGATACAAACGAAGAGGAAACATCTTGTAATATATCAGAATCAGTACCAGCAGTGCTAGGGCTAATACAGTGGAATCGCGATAATTCGTAATCGCAAGGGACCAGCAATTTTTTACGAATTACAGGGGTTTTCGATTTAACGAAGTTTCGATTTTTTCGATCAATTTTTTTTTTGCTCTATTATCATAGCTGAAATGATATTTTGCTTTTGCAACACTTATAAAGTCTTATTCGTACGTTTGTTTGCCATTTTCACGCCTCACTCTCCTCTGGTAAAGCAACGAACGAACTGACCACGAAATCACAAAAAATTCCATGAAAATTCCTTTTCATTAACTTACATTTAATGTGCAGGGGTAACCTGAAATTATTTACCTTGAGCTATGATTTTTTTTTTTAGACAAAATTCTTGGGAAAAAAAATCTAACCCTTAAATCAAAGTTCGTCTGCAGTTTCGCAGATGGAATTCGTTTTTTTTTAATGATATTCTTCTGCAAGCCAAAGATTGCTTTTTCGGTGATATGCATTTTATATCAAAAATCTGGCAAAATTGCATAAAATAAAGCGTTTAGCATTTTCGCTTTTAAATTTAATTATTATTCAGATCAAGTTTTAAAGTAACTTTACTTTGATCACAAGAAACTTACCAGATTTTACAATAATTTTTCGCCCGTGGCTGATACTTTGGCAAGCTATTCTTTTGGTGGTTCGCAGAAAAAGGAAGTACATTAAATTCTGCCGAAGTTGCAGACTTAGGACTTTTGCTTAGAGTTGCATTTTTGCAATATGCTTGATATAATGTTCAAGCATCTCAGTGCGACTAAATTTGGTGGAAAAGTTTGAGAATCAGGTTGATTTACACATAACCTGCAACATGAAATGTAAATATCGCAAAAAGTTCAAAACCTGTTCATTATATGCTGCGCAGACGTATTTAAGTTTTGTGATGAATATTACTTAGCTAATTTAAACATGATCACAATAAATTTTTATATGTTTGTACATAAAATAAATCAAATTAACCTTCTGCTTGAAAAAATTAAGTAAAAGTTCAACAAATCGATGAAAATAGACAAAAATCGATCGTACGTAGACTTTTGTGACATGGTGTAAGTTTTGGTTTTGGAATTGTATGTCACTAAGGTCTAATATTTTGTTGATGAAATTTTGTGCTGTGTTTATTTTTTGTCTCATAGGCAACGTAGAATGAAAATTCATCATTCGTCCTGATAAAATGGGTTTTGAATACCAAATAAAATTATGTGGTCATCTTGTTTTTTCAGTTCTATGTCTAAATAGGGTAATGTGTCATTGTGTTCCTCTTCTGTTGTGAATTGTATTTTTGTAGGATATTCGTTGAATTTGTTTGTTTCAAATGAACAGTTGGCTCGAATTCCAAGAATTTTTTCTTAGGTCGGTTTACATAATTGTTCCTATTTATCATTATTGCATTGAGAGAGTGTGGAGTTGAAGTAATTAAGCTGCCAAGACGATCTCTTGCTAAAAACGAATTAGGGAAGATATGTATCTGCAGCTTGTTGTGCAACATTTATTATTACAGCAGTTGGTATGTACGGTTAATCTTTGCGAAGCTCATCCACAAGAAGATTGCAGAAAGAGTTCATGCGTTTAACCAAACAGCTCTTATATTTCAAAAAATCTATTACGCCCTGAGGTAGTTTTCCATTGTTTCTTGATTTGATGTACTGGGAATAGGAAAATCAAATTTATGTTTCCTGTAAATATGAATCCTAAATGTGCTTTTCTTTGAATAAACCTTATTGCAGCTCTTCACAGGGCATTTGGTTTTCTCAGAAATATTAAGGTGAATTTGCTTATGTGATACAATTTCACTGAATAAATTGTATTCAAAATAGCAAGTGCTTTCATTGCACTGCCAATATTTTTTGAATGCATTTCCTGCCAGTGAGCTTTATAGACAGTAGATTACATATTTTTATTAGAAAAAGGTGTTTGAATTCACATTTTCTTCTGTAAATTCTTCTTTTGTATTTTTTGCAACAATAATGCTATGTTGTGAGTTTACACATCGCATTTTTCATTTTTTAGAGTGCACTTCTTAAATCTTTGATACTACTTACTCTTAAGCCATTGATTTTCCTTGTTAACGCCAGTTGATCATGCTTAGGTCGATAATGTTGCTTGAGCAACATAGAATCATCCTTGCCTCTCCCTGTAGTTTGTGTTGAATATTACACTGTAGACTTCATTTTGATTTTGGTATTCCGTCTTTATAGTATCTATTGCTGCGATGAAACGTTCTTTCTTGTCCAGTAAATGTTGATAAGAACCTGATTTCTTTCTTAATCCTTGCTCTCATTGAATTAGCATGTTGCTGCATCATTAAATTAGTTAATGCCACAATGCACTGTTGCATGTTCGCAACATCGGCTGCTAGATTTGCCATTATTTAAATATATAACTTAAAAATCCTGTTTAAGGAGGATCAAAAATAATTACTTTTCGGCCGCATTGGCTGGTGTATGCCTATGTCAGTAGACAAAACAGATATAAAAATATTTGAGATATATCGCTCCACGTTAGGCGCCAGTTATAAGAATGAAGTTATTGTTTAATAAATTTATTCTTAAAGGAAAAACACTTGTTACACTTTATAAATCCAAAAGTCAACTACTGACTGTTAATAGTATATCGAGACGGCGATGCTGACTATGCGCCTCGTGTGAGTCATGAATGTAAATAAAACAAATTAAGCTTTATCTTAACAACTTTATTTTATGAAGTGAATCTAAAGACTAAAATTTGATTAAACAATGCAGTTGAAATAAGACTTAATTTATTATATTTTTAGGTTTAAATTCAGTTGTCCCTGAAGTACAAAATATGCTCCTCAGCAGATTTTGCCCCAGACACTCAACTGAATTTGAAATCACTGCTTGTGCAATAGAGAAACTAAGCGATAACGCTATTGCAGACAGTTTACTTTTTTAATTTTTTGTTATATGTTTGTAAATGGGAATGGGGACGTAGCTTACGTAACTTGCGTGGTGTCCCATATTAAGACGGCGAAGTGGGTGGTGTTGTTGCGAAATTCTGACAATGCATTGTCAAATTGTGGAATTTTACTGGGTGATCGTATTAACTTACATGTAATATAAAAAAGGAGACATTTGTGAAAAAAAACTTACACTTGACATAAAAAAATTATAAACTCTTACAGTCAAAAAAACAAGTAAAATAATTTACTTAAACACATTAGACTCACATTGGACTAGAAAAAAAAATCTAAAAATCTAATATTTAACTTAAAATAAAATAATTAATTAAAAATAATTAATTTGAGTTGGAAATCTTAATTTTTGTCAACACGTTTTTTCAACTGTTTGGTTCTGTAGTGCCTACGATAAACGTTGGCTTTGTGTATACGAAATACCATCCTCATTCCTTTTTCGTATGATGAATACGATTCGTAGAGACATTTTACTGCCCCTGAATTTTTAAAAGAAACTTAAAAATTAGTTATGTATATACATAACGTTCATCTTGTACCAAAAAGTAATGACTAAATAGCTTATTGCTTCTGATTGCTTCCGTTTCTTTGCTTCCCTTCCAGTTAATTTGAAGAACGAATTGGTCAGAAAAAATCATAGGAAATATTTTGTTCAACTCGCCCCGTGCGAATTTCTCTATGTATGAAATCTGTTAATACAATACCATTATTCAATGAACAGTGAAGTATGAGGTTGTACTATTGAGTATTTAATCAAAATTGATGAACGTTTGAAAGTCTTAATTAATCAGAATAATTAACTTACCATTTGCTTTTCTTCAGTGTTTTCTAATTTCCCCTCTGCTATCTTCAATACTTTCATTGAATGAAGGGCAATTTATGGAAATCAGTCTTGTTTTCGCACATTACGCAAAGATGGTTTTTCAGTTGCAGACTATATGTGATGAAAATAGTTTTCATAACATGCAACATAATCTTTTATGTGCTATAAGCTATACACATTGTAGGTAACTTTATCGCTTCGAAATATTGCTGAAAAATCTTCTACAAATGCTTCAAACAAAACAAGCTTTGAACACAGTCCACATTTTTGTGGCGATTGGCGCAAAAAAGCAGTAAAAAGTTGTCATATCAATCATTATCTTATATAAATCTGAATAAAATAATTCCCGTGTAACTCCCGACGAAACTCTGTTGCTTTCCACCTTTTAATATAATCGAATCATCTGGCTTTCCGAGAAAAATTTTTCGGAATGTGTTTTGCAATAAAAAATGTTCTCTGATTGAGCTTGTATTTTCGCAATGTTGTTAATTTCGATTTATAATGATTTCCCTGCAGTATTTAAAATAACACTTTTTCGTGACGCCTACATCGATGAGATGCATCAGGTCCAGAAAAAATTGGGACACCATTTATTTGTAAGAAGACTGAAACTTTTATCAGTTTCAGGCGAAACGCTATAGCTTAACCTTTAATTTTTATGGATTGCATGCTGTTCAACAGTGACCAACAGTGCCTGTGAGAAATGCTCTTGCGAGCGTGTCACACACAAAAAGCCTAGTCGTAGGTTTCAATAATTTGCTATTTATTAAAGTTCCATAATTTCGCATACAACTATATTTTTCCACAAATTTCGATAAAAAATCTTAACATATTATGGTTTTGAGGGACCTACATACTATAAGTTTCCTTTAATTTTGAAGAGCACCTGAAATTGGTCACAGTGGCTTAGGAGAATTTTTTAAAAGAAGTAAGCCCTCAACGAATATGTCAATAAGTAATTTTTTACTGAGATCGTGCGACTGAAAATTAAGCAACTCTATGGAATTATTGAGCCTAAAATGCATGTATTCTCCCGGTGGCATCTAGGACAAGGATATATTTTTTTGGAATTTCACATTTAATTGTTTATTTTTCAGAATATTTGGACTTATTGTTATTTGATGGACCACAATCCAAGTGGCTATGTAATTGCGACGAGATATTGTCCTGCACTAGATTTTCCTCCATCAAATGATTTTTTGCTAATTTCTTTACAATTTCTATGAGCCCCATTGTGTGTTTGTTCAATTATTATCCATTGTTCCTCAAAATTTACTATGTCTGTTGGAAAAATTTTCGTGGATACAAATTTCATGTTATTAAAGGTAGTCAGCAGCATGTCCTTAATACCATAAAGATCTTCCATTGTACAAAATGTATTGCAGTAACTAATTTTGGATTTAAAAAGTGTGTTAGACTTCTAGCTAATCTTTCTACTGTGTTGTATTCAATTATATATCTGACAATAATGAATGAACATCTATAATACTTTTATTATTTACTTTTTTCACGAATATAACTTCACCCTGGGTATAATTTTTAAAAGTTTTTCTATCCTTATTATGATGACTTAATTCTGTCTCTTGCTTTTTAATTAAATTTTGTATATTTTCCTTTCTAAATTGTTCCAATTGTTCTGGATCTGTAATTATTCTTGTTCAAAAAAATGCTTCTATTGGCTTCTTCTGGGTAGTAAAATGAATAGAGTTATTGTACTTGAAAAGTGTTTGGTGTAGCAAATCCGAGAAGAATGAATGTTTTTTTCTGCTTTTACGCAGCGCATTATCTCGCTAAGAGTGGAGTGAAATCTTTCTATCTGACCGTTGACAGTGCTAACATAAGGTGGAGCTCTAAATGTTTCGATTCAAAATTGATCCTCTGGCATTAATTTTATTGGGGTTGCATTTAGGGATTTTTCATTATTTATGACTATTTTTTTTTGGAATTCCAAAAGATGTTATAAGTTCTCTAAGGGGTTCTTTAATGTCTTCAATTGCTCTAGATTTGACTACTTTTGCTAGGCATATTTTGAGAATTTATCTATTGCTGTTAGGACTTTATTGTTATCCATATAATAAAGATCTAAATGCACTATATGCTTCTAGTGTTGGTTTGTTCGGGTGTCTCTCGTACTTTTGCTCTTTGCAAATGTTACATTGCAACACAAGTCTATTAATTTTTGCTTGGATATTCGGGAAGAAAAATCCTTTTAGAAGTTGTAATATGTTTTCTTTGCAATTATTGAGCTCGTCTATGTTCATTTAGTATTTCTGTTTCCTGTTCAATTTCGCTCGTGAGGTCAGTAATTTTTTCTTTAGAGAATCTTATTTTATAATTTCTTAAAAAGGTTGGATATATTTCTTGTCTTTCCTAAAGTTCTCTCATCAGTATTGATACCGTTTACCACTGATGGGTTTAAATACTTTTTTAGAATTTTGATAAGATCTTGTTGTGAATATTCAGTTTGGGTTATAGTGTGCCTATGGTACGTAGGAAAAACAATTTCAAATTTGTAAGTAGGATCATTGTCCAAGATCAGAAATATTTGGTTTTTAAAAACGTTTATGGGTGCGTTTGCAAATTGAATTAGATTATGTGATGAACTTTCATAACTGTCAAAGAATTTATTTGCGGTGGTCTGGAAAGGGCGTCAGCTATAACATTTGTTTTACCTGTTTTGTATTGAAGAACATAATTATATTCTTCTAATGTCGCTTTCCACCTTTTCATTTTACTATTAATGTTTTTGCTACTAAGAGCATATGTCAATGGTTGGTGATCTGTTACTATTTTGACTTTAGCTGCACCATATAAATAATTTCGTAAGTTATTTAAAGCCCAAATTATCGCGAGCATTTCCTTCTCGTTCGTCGCGTAATTTTCTTCGGCTTTATTTAATGTTCTAGAAATAAAAACTATTGGGTGATCTTCTTGAGATAATATAGCACCGATCGCTTAATTTGATGCGTCGGTAGTCAAGGTAAATTCTAAATTTTGCTAAAATTTTAAATTTTGAAAAAAGGACAAAAAAAAAAAAAATTCACACACAAAAAAAAATTAGTCGTTCCTTAAATTAGTTATTTCGTTTGTTTAAAAGCTATCTCGTTTTTCGTTTTATTTTTCGTTGCTTTTTCACATAAAATTACTCGACCCTAAATCTAGATATGTCGTTTTTTTTTTTAAAAGCTATTTATTTTTTTCGTTTTGTTTTTCTTGCTTTTTTTTTGTTTTTTTAAATTCACATTTGTTTTATATGATTTGCTTCAACTTAATTTTATAGAATTTGTTTCACTTAAAAATATTAGTTTCAAAAGGATATAAAAGAAAAGAAATTCTTACATAGATTTCCACATCTCCGTCCCGAAACGTTGGATGAATCCTTTTCCTCTGTTGTTACTCGGGTTCCTAAGAGTTGTTAATGGACGGCTTTCCTTTGTTGAGAAAGGGAAGGAAACTATTCAATGTGATCCTTCTTAGGGATTTTTCCGCTGCGAATCTTCCTTTGGATTTTTCCGTTGTGGATTTTCCTTTTTCGATTTTTCCTCTGTGGATCTTCCTTGGATTTTTCCGCTATGGATCTTCCTTGTTGGGCGCCAGTTAATACACTTTTTAGTTTGAAAAATTTTTCTTTGAAAACTTAACTAAATAAAAGAAATTAACTTAACTAACTAAAAGAAATGAACTTAACTAACTGAATAATGATTTATGATTTTCAGATTATGGTTGAAGCAGAAATATTTACAGTAGAACATATGCACATTAGGATGTTTTTTTTTCAAACTTTTTGAGAGGGATTTTATTTAGTTTTTCTTATATTATAGCTTGAGGAATAAAAATAATTGTCCCAACATTTGAGCTTCCTAGCTCAAATCTGAAAACGGCGCGGACAGAGTTTAAGTCCAATTTCGTTGAAATTTAACGAAAAACCCGATCTACTAAAACGTATAAAAAGTCTGCCGTAGGTGCCAAAATATAGCGTTTTGGTTTTTTTAGTTGAATGGGGGTTGCCACCCACTGTTGTTAAACCACGCCCACATTTTTCGTGTGAATAAAAATGCGGAAAAAAATACACCCGAAGGAGGTATTATTTTTTTTTTTTTAAATTAGCAGTCCTATATGCCCATAAAATAGAATCGGGTTTGAGAAAATTCTCCCAAAATTTCAGCTTCCTAGATCAAACTTGCGAACGGCGAATCCACTTGGTTTCCTAGTTTTTTAGTGTTTTTTCGAATAACTTCTACATTTTTTGTCCGATTTTCGCAAAATTATACTTAAAATATTTGCAAAAGAATAGTCTTTCATTAAAAATTTTAAAAATATGTCAAAAAAAAAATTTTTCATTCAAATGGAGCAAATGAAATTTAGTGATTTTCAAAAAAGACCAAAAAAGTCAGTTTTTTGGACTTTGAGCGCTTGTAACTCCATAAAATCTTTTCCGATTCAAGCAAAGAGCATATCGTTAGAAAGGGAATACAAATATCTTTCGAATGCTGAAAATCGTTTTTGAGTCGAAAAAAAAATTATGGAGAATAAATGAAAAAAGTGCCGAAAAAGGGGTTTTTTGGGGGTATCTCGAAAACGATTGTTAAGAAAAAAAAAAAAGGTTGACATTTTTGGAATCTACGCCCCGAAATACATCGAAAAAAGTCTATGAGAAACCAGATCTTTTTTCTTGTAAACTAGTGTTATCTATTTGCATTATCGCCATCGTTAGTTGGTCACGGAACTCCATTGTCATCAAAGCTGTAGAAAGTTGTCATATAAATCTTTATCTTATATATCTTTGAATAAAATAATTTCGTGTAGAGCACTATCTGACAAAACTGTTGCTTTCCGCCTTTTAATTTCATCGAAGCATCTGGCTTTCCGAGAAAAAATCTTTCGGAATGTGTTTTGCAATAAAAATGTTTCTCTGATTCAGCTGTTCGTATTCATGAATGAAATCTTTATAAGCGTCAAGCAGTTGTGGACGTATAAAATTTCTAAATTTTTAAGCCTTTTAAGAGCGTTATTTTGATTATTATTCAAGTCAGGAGGACCATTATTAAAAATCAGAGGTTTGAAAGGAAGTTTCACGATGTATTTTCCTGAAGGATCACGTTTCGTAGTCCTTTGAAAGTAAAGTTCGCAAGCATTTTCTTCTTCAGAAAGCTCGCGTTTTCTTCTTGTTCCCAAAAACCTCTTGATAAATTTTCAATAACCAAGTTATTGACAGTTAAACTTGAACCAGTGAATTGTTCAACTGCACCAGAAATCACCTATCCGAAGTGAGTATTTTGTAAAAAAGTTTGCTTGTATGTTTTAGATTGACCTGGCACAGCAATACTAGAGAAAATATCAGCACCCAATATAACATCGATTGGATCTAAGTTATAATAAAATAGATCTGCTAATACGTTAATACCGCACATTTCAAAATTATGTTTTATGGCTGAAGCCTTCGGAATGCATGTCGTTAAACTAGAAAGAACTAGAGCCTTACACTGCAAAACTGGTTCATCTTGATCCGACCAAAGGTCTAAGTGAACCAAAGCACCACAATGACTTTTATTGTTTACTCCAACTCCTGAAATATCACAAAAGAGTTTGTGTTTGTTTAATTTTAAGAGTTGAACAGAGTTTTCAGACATAAGAGTTGCTTGAAAACCTTGATCAAGCAGAGCTCGTAAAGTAAGTAATTTCAGAATTTGCACTTTTTTTATTGCTTTAACCAAATCAGCAGCTTCATTCAATAAAGTGCTTTTCAAGTAATAAAACTTGTGAATATTAGAAATGCTTTTATTTTGATGAACTAAAGTAGTATATGTATACCAGCTTGATCAAAACGTTTTAGGACTCGTCACCGTGTGGCGCTCTCGTTCGTCCGATTTCAATTCTCTTTTTTTTGTTGTGTTGGTAGAAGTGTCATGGACGTTATGTCAAATTTTCAGCTTGACAGCTTGACATTTCTTGAAGTGACGCCGTATTGTGTGCATCTACTTTTGTGTGTGGTTTCGATTTTTTACAAAAAAAAAAATGTCATCAACTTTGCAGCAACGAGTTTGCATTAAATTTTGTGTTAAAAACGGATTTAACGGTGCGCAGACGTTGGAAATGTTGGGAAAGTGTTTTGGCGACGATACTCTAACGAGATCGAACGTTTTTCGCTGGCACGGACGCTTCAGAAATGGTCGTCGTTTTCAATCGAAAAAGAAGGCGATGCTCACGGTTTTCATGGACTACAGAGGTGTTGTGCATCATGAATTCCTCCCAGAAGGTCAGACCGTCAACAAAGAATATTATTTGGGCGTTTTGAGACGTTTGCGTGAAGCAGTTCGCCAAAAAAGACCGGATTTGTGGGCAAACAACTCGTGGATTTTGCATCACGACAACGCGCCGTCGCACAATGCGATCATTATTCGTGAGTTTTTGGCCAAAAACTCCATGAATACCGTCCAACATCCACCGAATTCGCCTGATTTGGCTCCCTGCGACTTTTTCCTGTTCGGCCAGCTGAAGAAACCGCTCCGCGGATCGCGTTACAGCAGCCGAGAAGAGGTCATCGAAAAATCGAAGATGGCCCTGATGGCCATACCGACGGTCGAGTATAAAAAGGCTTTTGAGGACTGGGTCAAGCGTTGGCATAAGTGCATTGCAGTCGATGGGGAGTACTTTGAAGGAGACAATATCGATTTTGATGAATAAACTTGTATTTTTCATTTTAAAAATAAAGTCCTAAAACTTTTTGATCAAGGTAGTATGTCACTGAATGGGACCCATTCCATGTAATCTCCAAAAAACTTAAGTAAAGAAATTTTAGGCAAGCTTACATCTGCCTTATGATCAATTTCAGTTTGATGCGGCAGGACAAAATTGCTAGTTAAAAATGGCGAAGGTGCATTATCGTGCGGCATAGTGTAGGTGTTATACTAAAACTGGCGAATTATCAATAAAACACGTTCGCTCCTATGTTCACAAAATACAACTGACGCTGCTTTTCTATTTTATTTTCTATCATCCTTCACATGTTCGTACTTTCTATCTCGTACTTCGGCTATCACGCAGTGAAGCCTTGATAAACTTACTTCGGCTGTCATATAGTGAAGCCTTGATAACTTAAACTAAATATAATAAGAATACATGTACATACAGTACGATTGAATAAACATAAGAGAAATAGACATTACAGCCAAATTAAGAGTACTGCAATTCGGCCGTGTTGATAAAGAGTTCGTCTCGAAGTCTGAAATACATCAAAATTAACCTTTGAACCACGGTTTTAAGTTTCCAATAGCCCATACTCCTTTATAAGGTGTTCTAGATTGTTGGAATCCATCTACATCTTCCAAAAGATACCTATCGTTTCGTAGTACTTTCGTAACTTTGTAAGGTCCCTTCAACTTTGGAATAAGTTTTTTTGATATGCCTGCTGTTGAATCAAAATTGGTTACGACAACATAGTTCCCTTCTTTGTATTCTGTTGGACTCGCTATTATTGCTATCGTTTTTTCATTGTTTAACTCGCTGTTGTTACCATGTTTTTTCCATCGTTTTCTTCCTCGTGAACGCCGTTACTCTTTTCGTTGTCGTCATTTTTCATATTGCTTTTTCCATTGCCTACTTTGCCGCTATCGACGCTATTTTTTTTTCGTTGGTTTTACCGTTGTCCATTTGTTTGGCGTCATCTTCTGTTTCATCATCTCTTGGAATATTTTTCGGTGGAGCTCCTCGTTGTTCCAAAGGGACATTGTTCAGACGAGCCACCAATGTAGCTTTACACCCAGTGGTGCTCATATTTAGTTGTCGAAGCCACTGCTTTAATTGTAGCATACAAAAATCGTTTGTATTTATGGTTTCTTCCATCATTTTGTTTACTTTTATTATTATATTTTTTTTTGAATTTAGTATGTAGGCGAATTTATTTATTTATAAAAAAAGTTCAATCCCACTTCTGATGTAGGAGTTATACTAAAACTGGCTTCTATATTCACAAAATACAACTGACGCTGCTTTTCTATTTTATTTTCTATCTCGTACTTCGGCTATCACGCAGTGAAGCCATGATAAACTTACTTCGGCTGTCATATAGTGAAGCCTTGATAACTTAAACTAAATATAATAAGAATACATGTACATACATACAGTACGTATGAATAAACATAATAGAAACAGATATTACTGCCAAATCAAGAGTACTACAATAGTATCAACTAAATTTGCTTTGAAACTCATGCAGAGGTCAAAAAATTCAGAAGACAGATTTTCTTTTATACATGGTAACTTTTCAGTATTAATATTTTCGGTGCGGATAGCACTATTAATTTTATTATGCGTTTGCATAAACCGATTATATAAATTGTCATGTTCTTGCAAAAAACTTGTTATGAAACCCTTGGTTTTCGCACTGGGATATTTTTTTATCAAGGTTAGTTTGTAGCTGCTTAATGTGTATCAAATGATGTTGCTGCTGTACCATTTCACTCATTTTTGCAGAAAATGTATGAATTTGTTGAATAATATTGCTTGCAGCAAGGCAATTGTAACAAAATGGCGTTTCCATAAAAAAAGCACGTGAAAAAACTAGGTTTAAATAAATCGATTTCCACTTAAATAAAATGAATGGTTAAATCAAGGAAGTTATTTAGTTTTCCAAAGAAAAAAGATTAAGTAATGTTAAGGCAATTTTTGTTTGCAGCATGGCAGTTATAACAAAAAACGAATGTGATTACGTGAACGAGGTTAAAATGTCCATCCATCCATTCATTACCTTTCCTTAAGGTGACTAAAGGCGACTAAAAAAATGGTTAATTCAAGAATTCTTAAATTTCTTAAATTTTGATTTTCTCTTATGAGCCCCTTTAAGTCTTCATTGAGTTTTTCCTGAAAGTTGCTAACTGGTAGTTAATTTTCCCGCATCTATTAAAAAAAATGTCGCTTGGTATTTTTTTAGTAACAATGGATGGAATTATTATATCTGTCCACTACAACGTTCATGAGCTCTCTGAGGTTCAAACGCGCAGCTTCATTCCTCAAACACCTATAAATCTCCAGAATAGTTGAATGAACCCTTTCAACTTTGGAATAAGTTTTTTTGATATGCCTGCTGTTGAATCAAAATTGGTTACGACAACATAGTCCCCTTCTTTGTATATTGTTGGGCTCGCTATTATTGCTATTTTTTTTTCATTGTTTAACTCGCTGTTGTTACCATCGTTTTCTTCCTCGTGAACGCCGTTACTCTTTTCGTTGTCGTCATTTTTCATATTGCTTTTTCCATTGCCTACTTTGCCGCTATCGACGCTATTTTTTTTTCGTTGGTTTTACCGTTGTCCATTTGTTTGGCGTCATCTTCTGTTTCATCATCTCTTGGAATATTTTTCGGCAGAGCTCCTCGTTGTTGCAAAGGGACATTGTTCAGACGAGCCACCAATGTAGCTTTACACCCAGTGGTGCTCATATTTAGTTGTCGAAGCCACTGCTTTAATTGTAGCATACAAAAATCGTTTGTATTTATGGTTTCTTCCATCATTTTGTTTACTTTTATTATTATATTTTTTTTGAATTTAGTATGTAGGCGAATTTATTTATTTATAAAAAAAAGTTCAATCCCACTTCTGATGTAGGAGTTATACTAAAACTGGCTTCTATGTTCACAAAATACAACTGACGCTGCTTTTCTATTTTATTTTCTATCATCCTTCACATGTTCGTACTTTCTACACTTACGGTCAAAAAAACGCCGATTTGAATTTTGCAAGAAACTTTAAAATTTGCTGCGTAAAATAATATTTAATCTTGTTTATCTGCTTTAAGGTTGTTAGATACGTTTCCCAAGGACAAGTTTTGAGCATTTTCAGAACTCTCCACTTAAATATAATAAATTCTAGGAACTTATTCCAATTAAATACATAAGTGGTGGTTTTATAATCAAAAATTAAATTTTATTTATATGAAAAATAGATAGTTTTTTTACAAAAATTTGATCGTAACAAGTAAATTCTATTATTTTTGTATAATACTCCAATGATTTTTTTGAGTTTTTGCATTTTAGTGGACCGTGGAAAGTATTTTACGACAGAGTAAAGTAAAATTATTAAAAATTCCATTTTGCAAGGTAAAAATTTTAAGGAAATTTAAAATTCTATCGGATGTTCTGCGAAAATGGTTTCGAATACGATAAAATACACAAATAAACGAAAAACATGAGGCCGAATGCCTTCCATGTCCCTCCGGAACGTGAATTGTTCGATACGGCTTTCAATACATAGTCCGTTTTTACCTGCTGCGGAAATATAGAAAGTGCTTAATATAGCAGCGAGTGTAGAAAACGTTAAAAGAAAACTCAGGGAAACCAATTTGAGTGCCCAGAATCCACAACCACTTCCACTGTTTAAAAAATGCATGGAACAATGGAAGTGGTTGCGGATTCTAGGCACTCAAATTGGTTTCGCTGATATTTCTTTTAACGTTTTCTACACTCGCTGTTATATTAAGCACTTTCTTTATTTCCACAGCAGGCAAAAACGGAATATGTATCGAAAGCCGTATCGAACAATTCACGTCACGGAGGTACATTGAAGGCATTCGGCCTCGTGTTTTTCGTTTATTTCTGTATTTTATCGTATTCGAAACCATTTTCGCAGAAGATCCGATAAAATCTTAAATTTCCTTAAAATTTTTACCTTGCAAAATGGAATTTTTAATAATTTTACTTTACTCTGTCGTAAAATGCTTTCCACGGTCCACTAAAATGCAAAAACTCAAAAAAATCATTGGAGTATTATACAAAAATAATAGAACTTACTTGTTACGATCAAATTTTTGTAAAAAAACTATCTATTTTTCATATAAATAAAATTTAATTTTTGATTATAAAACCACCACTTATGTATTTAATTGGAATAAGTTCCTAGAATTTATTATTTTTAAGTGGAGAGTTCTGAAAATGCTCAAAACTTGTCCTTGGGAAACGTATCTAACAACCTTAAAGCAGATAAACAAGATTAAATATTATTTTACGCAGCAAATTTTAAAGTTTCTTGCAAAATTCAAATCGGCGTTTTTTTTTACCGTTAGTGGTTAGTGGATTGATTCATATTTAATATTTGTTGTATGCAAAATTCTTCAATTGCGTCTAACTCATTTCCTTGAAGACATAAAGCGGGTGGGTATAAATAAAAAGCAGCTTTGTGCCACATACTTAAATTCGGCAACCAAGTCTCTTCGGTTTCTTTTAAAATATTAACCTTCAAAATGGAAAGAGCTTGAACATCACTTGAATCGAATTTGCAAAGCTCTTGAAGCCGGTTGATGGATGGAATGACATAACATAAAGAAGGGAATGAACATCCTTGAAGTTTTTTAAAAATAATTTCGAAATTTTTGCACAGCTCTACCAAGCATTGGATAGTAGAAATATTAATATTTAATAGCCTATGCATCTCCGCAGTATCAGCTAATATTTCGTTGATTTTAAGCCAGTTATCTGCTATTGACTTCAGCATATAGTAATGAGAGTTCCACCTTGTGGGGCAGTGGGTTTTTAGCGATGTTTGCAACATATTTTGTAAACTTGCCTTTTTGAAGTATTTCACTATATTTTTACAAGAAGTGATAATTTCTCTCAACTCCTCTGTGGACTCAATAGCTGAATCTAGAACGTTCGAAAATAAATGGCTTGAACAATTAAGTCTGGTGTTATTTTCTAATGCTTTCTTTACATTACTTCCTCTGTCTGTGACAAAAATAATGTTCTTAAGGCTACTTATGTTGAATTCACTAAACAAACTTTGCAGTTTGCTTATAATATCAACGCCTCTGGTTTGACTGAAGTCCATAGATTTAATTCCTAACACGATATCAGTTAATTGGAAATCTTTTTCAAAATGTAAAGTAGCGCACAAAAAGTTTCGCTTCACATAATCATCCTTCCATAAATCAATTGTTGCAGAAGCTTGTCCACTTTCCACAATTTTGCATATATCTGACTTTATTTCAATTTTCTTTTCCAATGCCATCCTTTCAACCTTGCGTGAAATAGTTGTAGCATCTGGAAGCAAATCGTGTGTATCTATATTTCCATTGTACTTAGCTCTAATGTTTAGTAAGGAATTTATCATTTTTTTGAAGCCAAGTCCTTCCACAGCGGTAAAAGGCCGGCAATCTTCGACGACCCATGAAGAGCACGCATCTAAAGCTTGTTTTTTATCTTCCACACTGACTTTTTTCTGGGTCAATTCGATTGAACGCAAACTAAAGCACTTGTGTCGATTTAAGTTAGACGTTCGCTTACCATTAAACTTGAACAATTTTTGGCAACTTCGGCAACATAAAAATCCATCTAGCATAGTTCCATCTTCCTTTCGAATTTCTGCAAACAATGACCATATCTCACTTTTACCTTTGCGTTTTTGACTCAAGGAGTACTTCCCAGTGGCAATATTGTCCGAAATTTCTTTAAGGCACTCCATTTTTAAATAACTATTGAAATTAGTATTGATTGCATTATTAACTTAGTGAATAAAGTTTGAAATAAACTTACAAACTGCGGATTTTTTGCTGATTTTTATTCTTTCACCTTCCGACCAAAAAAGTGCAATTGCGACTGAAAGAAAGAAAACTAGTAGCTCTTCATCCATGCGGTTTCATTAAAGAATCATGTAAAAAAATTCTAGGAATCCAAGAAAAATCCAAAAAATTTTAAAATTTACACTACATAGTTAAATTAATAAATTGGCACAAGCTGTTTAGAAATGCAACACTGATCTGTCTGTCGCAACACTCTCGCTCTCTCACTGAGTGCGATACCGTTATACTTACGAGTCATACGCAGAACATACTTATATTTACATTTTTTCTTGTCATACTTATTCGCTAAAATCAGAGTGAAACGCAAACACGCACAAGCCGTTGGCAACGCAATCATAGAGAGTCGGAGTAGTAAAAGTGCTTCAAGATTTTGAGTTGACAAAAGTATGAGTATGGGCACTGTGTAACTATGAATCAGTGCTAGACTCATAAATAATGACTCATGATTTGAGTATACGCTATTTTTAGCTACTCATTGCAGATCTCTGAAGTGTATCTCGTACTTCGGCTATCACGCAGTGAAGCCTTGATAAACTTACTTCGGCTGCCATATAGTGAAGCCTTGATAACTTAAACTAAATATAATAAGAATACATGTACACACAGTACGATTGAATAAACATAAGAGAAATAGACATTACAGCCAAATTAAGAGTACTGCAATTCGGCCGTGTTGATAAAGAGTTCGTCTCGAAGTCTGAAATTAATCAAAATTAACCTTTGAACCACGGTTTTAAGTTTCCAATAGCCCATACTCCTTTATAAGGTGTTCTAGATTGTTGGAATCCATCTACATCTTCCAAAAGTTACCTATCGTTTCGTAGTTCTTTCGTAATTTTGTAAGGTCCCTTCAACTTTGGCATAAGTTTTTTTGATATGCCTGCTGTTGAATCAAAATTGGTTGCGACAACATAGTCCCCTTCTTTGTATACTGTTCGACTCGCTATTATTGCTATTGTTTTTTCATCTCTTGGAATATTTTTCGGTGGAGCTCCTCGTTGTTCCAAAGGGACATTGTTCAGACGAGCCACCAATGTAGCTTTACACCCAGTGGTGCTCATATTTAGTTGTCGAAGCCACTGCTTTAATTGTAGCATACAAAAATCGTTTGTATTTATGGTTTCTTCCATCATTTTGTTTACTTTTATTATTATATTTTTTTTTGAATTTAGTATGTAGGCGAATTTATTTATTTATAAAAAAAGTTCAATCCCACTTCTGATGTAGGAGTTATACTAAAACTGGCTTCTATATTCACAAAATACAACTGACGCTGCTTTTCTATTTTATTTTCTATCATCCTTCACATGTTCGTACTTTCTATCTCGTACTTCAGCTATCACGCAGTGAAGCCTTGATAAACTTACTTCGGCTGCCATATAGTGAAGCGTTGATAACTTAAACTAAATATAATAAGAATACATGTACACACAGTACGTATGAATAAACATAATAGAAATAGACATTACAGCCAAATCAAGAGTACTACAATAGTATCAACTAAATTTGCTTTGAAACTCATGCAGAGGTCAAAAAATTCAGAAAACAGATTTTCTTTTATACATGGTAACTTTTCAGTATAAATATTTTCGGTGCGGATAGCACTATTAATTTTATTATGCGTTTGCATAAACCGATTACATAAATTGTCATGTTCTTGCAAAAAACTTGTTATGAAACCCTTGGTTTTCGCACTGGGAGATTTTTTATCAAGGTTAGCTTGTAGCAGCTTAATGTGTATAAGCAAATCATGTTGCTGCTGTACCATTTCACTCATTTTTGCAGAAAATGTATGAATTTGTTGAATAATATTGCTTGCAGCAAGGCAATTGTAACAAAATGGCTTTTCCACAAAAAAATCACGTGAAAAAAACTAGGTTTAAATAAATCGATTGCCACTTAAATAAAATGAATGGCTAAATCAAAGAAGTTATTTAGTTTTCCAAAGAAAAAAGATTGAGTAATGTTAAGGCAATTTTTGTTTGCAGCGATTGCGTGAACGAGGATAAAATGTCCATCCATCCATTCATTGACCAAAGGCGACTTGTATTCGTACAGATGTAGCGCACATGCTATCTTCAACAAAAGAGTTCTGCAACGATTATGAAACTTAGCGTTGGTAGTGGCTTTGTAATGACGAAGGGGAACCTTAGAATACCTACATTAATTATTACTTCTAAGGAATAAGATTAATTGATTAATTAATTAATTGTCAATTATGCAAATTATGGTTTGGAATAAGATTCAAATTACTATCTGAAATTTTGGATTTTATTATTATTTGATTGGGAGTAAATTATTATAATAATAAATCATTATGAATATAAAAGTTTATTACGACTTTAATAAATCGTTACTCTCGATTAAGGTTGAAAATTGTAAAAGTATTAATAATATTACATATAAAAAATGGTTAATTCAAGAGTTCTTAAATTTTGATTTTCTCTTATGAGTCCCTTTAAGTCTTTATTGAGTTTTTCCTGAAAGTTTGTAATCGCCCTCGGCGATCGGTGCTTTTGCGTGGGCATTATGAACAGCGGCAACACGAGCTGGTGTGCCGATGCTAGCAGTTCGGTAATTTGGGATGGGATCGCTGCTGCCCATAATGCGCCTTCACCGTACAAATTTGTACTCGTGCTGACGTTGGGTTGCTGAGCTCTTCAGCATATAAGAATGAAAATATTTGATAAGTTTTGTTTTTGAATCAAAATAAAAAGTGAACGCGTTACCACAAAAATAGTCTCTTACAAAAAAAAATCAACTCCCAAAAATTCCCTAATGGCTGAACCACCGAGCCTGGTGTTCTGCTCGGACCCGACTCAACCCACCCCACCATGTGGACCATGGGGCAACGGTTTGTGGTCCACCCTAATCTGAGTGTTGCTACATAGGACCTACTGCGACTTTTTTAAACTGCCATCCACTTATTTCATCTTCTTATCAAAATAAAAATGGATTTATTTTTCCTTTTGTTTTGATTTTATTTTTACATTTTTATATACATACATATATATATTTTTTTTTTGTTATGCAAATTGATTGTTTTAATTATAATAATAAAGTTATATTTTTATACTTTACACATTTTTGTTGATAATTTCTTTAGTTTTGTTCAAGCAAAACAACAAGTTAAAGATAAATTAACAATATTGGACCAAAAAAATTAGTTGCTTGCTTTGTTTTTTTTTATAATATTTTTACTTAAATAAACATAATTAATTCAATTAATAATAATAAATATAAGGAAAAAAAATCGATTAGCTCACGCTTGTTGTTGGTTGTACGTTTAAAGTTGAGTAGAGTAAATGTTGTTGTTTAAAGTTGTGTTTGTTTTATTTTTATAAATTGTTGATATTTATAAATTTTTATAAAATAATGCATTTCTTTTTATTTGCACCAATTATTGGTGGAATGGTATTAATTTATTTTTTTATTTATTATGTCACTTGGTTGTTTATTGTTAATTGACAATTTCTTATTTTCTTTTAGTTATTGCTGTTTTTGTTTTTTTCTTCTTCTTTATTTCTGTCAATTCAATTTCAGTTTCTTTAACACATATGTCACATTTTCTCTTGATTTTATGTCCTTATCCGTTGTGGGTCTTTAAATGTCAACTATTTTTCAATGTTCTAGTTGTTTCATTTTTTTTTCTGTTTTGACCTTCTCTCTGTCAAAATTTGGAATGTCTGTACCTTCGTCTCACATCTTCGTTAAATGAATGTACATGTATCTTTTTTCTCACTCTTTCTTTTTGTTTTATTGTCGGAACCGGTGATTGGGAGCGCTAGCGCTTTGCCATATACGTTTGCGCGAACGCAAGCAGACTTGCTTAGGGTTTTGGTTCGAAATTTTTTTCTTTGGATGTACATATTTTATAATAAGGTTTGAAATGTTTTAATGCGAATAAAAAAAGGTTTTATTGGTTTTATAGTATTAATTATGTTTTACAAACTTTTTCTTTTATTTCTCTTTAATAAGAATGAAAATTAGGATTTCAGGCAAAGTAAAACTTCATAGTAAACGAAATGCTGGTTCGAACAACATTTTGTAGGCAGTTGACGTTGGCATGGCATACATAAAGTTGTTGTAAGAACACAACACTAGAATTTAACACTCTGTAATTAGTATATTTTTATCAAGGAATTTGTGCACCTTAAATTTTTTTTTTTTTATAATGAATTCACCAGCAAACACTTTAATGATACTTTTGTTTATCTTTATTTACTTTTCCGTTCTTGTTTGCTTTAAAACTTAAATTTTATCAAAAAAACAAATGGCTGATATAAGCAACTATCCACACGCGCGCACGACTGCATCACAAACCAGCCAAAAACCAACTACCGTCATTCGATTTCGTTTCTCTGTCTAGTACCCACGTTCGAACAGAGTTTTATTGCCCGACGCGCACATGAGCGATCTCATTGGCGGGTGCAGCGCGCGCATGGAAAAGTCTAGAGTCTTTAAGTCTTTATTATCTTTATTTATTTCAAATGGACCGCGGATTTATTTTTTATGTAAAATAACTTTAAGAACTTGGAAAACTTGTTAAGGCATAGAATTAATTTCATACCCTGAACCTCTACTTAAGATGTCTGTTTCGAGGACGACAAGACTTTTTGTCACCTTTTTCTTCTTTTTTATATAGAACAGAAACCGCACGACGCTAAACCTTTTCGAAGCTCTTAAGCTTATAACGAAATAAAAAAAGACGTCTGCTTGGTTTTAAGTACAAACTAGAACTCCAATGTATATTCAATTTATGATTTTAAACAACTCCAAATAACTAAAAATAAGGTACATAACAAAAATAACGCTACATCAAAAACAATGCATGAGAGCGATTCCCGTTGCTAATATGCATCAATGCAATCAAGGTTAACGAAAGACAAAATATGATAATAGTTATGTTTGTATGTAATTTTTCTCTGCAAGGCAGTGGCGGCATCAATGTCATTGTGGAGTATTTCGTAAGAGTATGAAAACCTAGGTGTTGGTTGTAATTTTGGTTTATGTGAATGCCTTTCGTATTTATTCAGATGACAAACTGACACTGGTTGGTGTACTTCCAGATCCGTTGCTTCATTCTAGGGAAGTAATATTTTTCCAGAATCTGATCTTTATTTTCGTTTTCATTCCTATGGGAATGGGTTTTTCTGTATAATTTCGATTATCCTTTCTTCCCGAGTGACACCCTCTACTACCAGAATTAATTTCATACCCTGAACCTCTACTTAAGATGTCAATGTGGAGTATTTCGCAAGTGTATGAAGGCCTAGGTGTTGGTTGTAATTTTGGTTTATGTGGATGCCTTTCGTATTTATTCAGATGACAAACTTCGCACTGGTTGGTGTACGTCCTGATCCGTTGCTTCATTCTAGGGAAGTAATATTTTTCCAGAATCTGATCTTTATTTTCGTTTTCATTCCTATGGGAATGGGTCTTTTTGTATAATTTCGATTATCCTTTCTTCCCGAGTGACATCCTCTACTAC
Organism: Tricholauxania praeusta; assembly: GCA_949775025.1. Taxonomy (NCBI): domain Eukaryota; kingdom Metazoa; phylum Arthropoda; class Insecta; order Diptera; family Lauxaniidae; genus Tricholauxania; species Tricholauxania praeusta. The sequence continues at coordinate 38,899,616 of OX459031.1, forward strand.
CCTTTGTGTGATACGAATTTTGTACTTGAAAAAATGATCAGTGAAGACGTCTTGTATGCTTATTGCCTCGCTCGCTGAGACCGTCTCTTCTCCATCGCCGACCAGGCCCAGAGGATTCACTACTTAGTCAGCATCAGCTTCTAATGAGGTTGACAAATAGTTTGTCTCTGGTTTTAACCTGGAAAGAGCATCGGCCACATAGTTTGACTTACCGGTTTTATAAACCAGCTCGTGGTCATATTCTTCTATCCGTGCTTTCCAGCGTTTTAACTTTGATTTAAAGTTCATCTAGAAATGTAGGCAATCGGCTTGGGCTTTAGCCACACGATTGGCTACGAAAACAGACCAGCGACTCGGGTGGCTTTGTAACCAGGCGAGGGTGTTCATTGAATCTGTCCAACCATATGTTTTCCTGATGAGCACTCCTAATGATTTTAGGACATGTTTGGCGAGGCTGCACACGAGTGTGGCTGCACATAGTTCCAGTTTCGCTATTGAAACCGTGCGCAGCGGTGCTACTTTGGTTTTTGCGCAAACCAATGCTACTGTAATGGAGCCATCAATATGCTCTGTTCTTGCGTATATAACGCCTGCGTAGGCGACTTCAGATGCATCTGCGAAGCAATGTAGGTCAGTTATAGAGCCTTCTTCTCCTGTTCCGAGCCATCGTGGTATTTGTAGTGTATTCAGTATTTTAAGACCTTCGCGATAATCTAACCAGTAAGTTGCTATGTCTTGCGGAACCAGTTCATCCCAGTCGATTTTTAGCTTCCAAAGGCGCTGAAACAAAATTTTAGGAACTACAGTTACAGGAGATACCTTACCCGTAGGATCAAAAAGACGGCATGCATCAGATAGCAGAAGTCTCTTCGTGAGCACATTTGGTGGTGAATCCAATGATATTGCAAAGTACAGATAGCCTTGCTTAGAGTTCCACATTAACCCCAAAGCACGAACGACGTCATCTTCAGCAAGCAAATGTGTTATTTTGTTTTCTTTTGCTTCCAGAGGAATGTTTTGCAGTACGAGTGGTGAATTCGATGCCCACTTGCGTAGTTCGAAACAGCCGCTACTCAAAATTTCACTGATCTGTTTTCGAAGCACAACAAGTTCTTGCTCAGATGAATGTCCGGTTAACAAATCATCCATATAAAAATCTTTAATAACTGCTGAGGATGCTAGCGGATATTTCGATTGAAAATCTAGAGCTGTTAGATGAAGTGCTTTGACTGCGTGATGTGCACTAGAAGCAATGCCATATGTTACACGTAACATACGATAATCTTGAATGGTGTCCGACGGTGACTTTCGCCAAACAATGCGGTGGTAATCTGTGTGTTTTTCATCAATTTTGACTTGCCTATACATAGCAGCGACATCTGATATCATTGCGTAATCATTGAAAGCGGTTGAGAATCGACGGTAAATCTTGTTGAAGCTGCGGACCAACCATCAACACATCATTTAAGGAGTAACCGTTTGAAGTTTTTTGCGATGCATTAAAAACTATGCGTATTTTTGTTGTCGATCTGGTCTCCTTAACAACGCTGTGATGTGGCATATAAAAGTTTTTTGCGTTATAGCTTTGAGCTAGCTCCATGTGACCCTGATCCAACATATCTTGTAGAAAGGCGTTGTAGCTTATACGAAGTTCATCATTTTGTCGGAGTCGACTTTCCATTCGAAGCCAAGATTGAATTGCGATGGATCTTGACTCGCCAAGGCTAATGTTCGGTTTGAACGGTAGTTTTACAGTGATTCTTCCATCATTGTCTCTTTTGTGCGATAAATCGAAAATCCTTTCGCAGGCTTCTTCATCGGGCGTGTGATAGATTTTTTCCGGCATCTCCTCTAGCTCCCAAGCTTTCATAACTACTTTAGTCAGCTCCAAGTTAGTACACAAACAGGCTAGTTCTGGTTGTTGAATTACTTCATTTGTTGCTTCACCAAAGAGTACCCATCCTAATGCAGTTTTTTGAGCTAGTGGCGTACCGGGCAAACCTTTGATGAGATTAGGTTCTAGAAGCGATGGCATTTTATCAGCACCAATTATTAAGTCTACTCGAGCGGGATTGTAAAATTGTGGGTCAGCCAAAGTTAGCCCGTTTATATGTGGCCAGATGGTGTTAGTAATTTTCACTGTCGGCATAGGGCCTGTAAGTTTTGCGAGTACAATGGGATGTATCTTGTAAACCTCACTTCCATTAACTGGTGATATCATGACAGTAGTTTCTTTTTTTTTATGATATAACTTAAAAAGGATAATCCTTAAAAAATATTTGTACTTTTTGAAAATATTACCAATGATACAAAAGTGGAAAGCAGAAGAGCTAACCACATATTTGTACTTTTTGAAAATATTACCAATGATGCAAAAGTGGAAAGCAGAAGAGCTAAAAAATATTTGTACTTTTTGAAAATATTACCAATGATGCAAAAGTGGAAAGCAGAAGAGCTAACCACATATGTTAATCCATTTTTGGTTTTTGGAAACTTGCATTTGTGGAAGCCGCTTCTGCTTTCCACTTTTGCATCATTTTATTTATGCAATAGCATGCCAATGGTACTGGATCGTCATGCTTTGGCCCAAAATGTTTCAAGGCACTTTCGTATGCCAATTCTTTGGCACATGAAATTTTTTTATCCGCTTCGATAAATTCCAGTCCATCTATATGTATTTTTACTATAAATATTTGATTTGATTTTGTTATTGTCGTTTTTTCAGTTGGTTTTTGCAATTTTGTGATGGCCTCTATAGCTGTTCTGGGTATAATAATTTTTTTTAGTTTTTTATTTTGTTTCGCTTTTTTAAGTTTTTTGATTATTTTTCGCGTTTCTGCATTTTTTTTTATTTTTGGAAAAATTTTTTTCCAATCTCTTTTCCTCAAGTTATTCATATCGTCGTTATTCATATTGTTGTCGTTGATGTTGTTGCTATTGTTGTCGGTGTTGTTGTTGCTATTGTTGTCGTTAATGTTGCTGTTGCCTTTACCGTCGCTGTTGTTGTTGCCTTTGCCGTCGTTGTTGTTGCTGTTGTTGTCGTTGTTGTTGTTGCAGCTGCTGCTGCTGATGCAGAGGTTTTCCAATTGTAAATCCATAAATGCAGATTGATGTTATAATTGTTGTACAATGTTGCATATAATTTTTTATTTTTAACTCACGACGGACGATACTACTTGTTCAAATCACTTTACAATTATAACCTATCACCCTTCGTATTTCCTCTTGACAATCCGATGCCGTTGATGGTAACCGTGGTAGATCTATTTAATAATTTTAATTTTGCGGCGCATGCCTCTGTTATAAGCGATGCTTGCGATCCATTGTCTAGTAGTGCACGCAAGATGTGTGAATGTCCATCGCTGCTGTATGCTTTGACTAAGGGGGTGGCCAATAGTACAGATCTGTTGGTGTTTGTTGACAATATCGTGGTCGTTGGACTTGTTTGTGGATTATTTGTTTCAGCTTTAGAGTTTAAAGCGGCGTTTTTGTTTGAATGCAGAAGCGTGTGATGGCGTTGACTGCAAACTCTGCAAGTGGAGGTGCTTTGACACTTATTTTCTGAGTGTTGAACGCTGAGGCAATTTGTACAAGCACCTTTGCTTCTTACTGCGCTTTGTCTGTTGTCAACTGAAGTTGTACGAAAATGGTAAATTTTGTGGTTACCTGAACAATAAAAGCAAGGCTTTATGCGGTAGTCCTCAGTTTGCGTGGTCAAGCACATATGTGCTTTGTTTCCTTTTAATGAGTTTGGTTTTAATTGTTTGTTGTTTGGTGTTAATATCTCTAAAGAGCGGCAGCGGTTTTCTAAAAAATCTTCTAAATCTTTTAGGTTAGGTGTCTTGTCATCAGATATGGTTAGTTCCCATTGGCGTCGCGTTTCATAAGCAAGGCGATGTACTATGATGTGTATTAGCCAGTCGTCCCAATATGAAACCGGCAAATTAAGTGATTTGAGTGCTTGCATGTTCTGCATGACTGGGTCAAGTACGCTCTTTATCGCAGCAGCTGTATCGACGTTAACCTTTTGAATTGAGAAAATAGCACTGAAATGATGATCTTTAATTACTCTTGGTACATTGTATCTTGTTAAGAGTAACTGCCAAGCTATGTCAAAGTTGGTATCTTCCAATTTATAGTTTGCTATTAGTTGCAATGGTTCTCCTGATAAGCAGTTGCGTAAATAGTGTAAGCGTTGACTACCTGTTAGCTATTCATTTTTAATGATGACGCTGTTAAAGCTGTCAAAGAATGACATCCATGCAGTTGGCTCTCCTGAAAATCTAGGCAAATCGAATTTGGGTAGCTTCACATTTGGTAAAAAACTTATCGCGTTTGCTTGAATTGCGGTTGAATTTATTGCTGCTGTAGCATCAGTAATTAATTGTTCCGTCGACTCAAGCACATTTCTGAAATTTGCCTTTGCTTCAATGTACCATTTTTCTGCTTGTTCTCTTTCAGTTTCTTCGTGTGCAAGAGTGTCGGCACTACCGCATGATTCTTCAACTTTTTCTTGTGCCGACTGAAAACGGCACCATTGCTCTTTTAACAACTCTAAGTATGAAGTTATTTGTTGTTTATTATAGCTGTCATCGGATTTCATACTTGCTTGCAGGTATCGCCTAACTGCATTGCGCGCCGAGTCTCTCTTTTTTATGTGTGCCATGTTAAAAAAAATAACTAACTGCTGTTGTGTATGTGTGTGTATGTCGAATGATTTTGTGGAATTCGAATGAACAGCTCCACCATCCAACCAAATTATATCCAAAATTGCGATGTGCAGAATGCTCCAATTTGCACAGGTTTGCGAAAAATTATATATGCGACAATTTCCAATCATCAACCGACCGCCAAGTTATTGAGTTACTTTATTTTTCTCGGTTTTAAAGTCGATTGATTTTTTGCGAATTAAAAAAGCGCGAACACCTAAAATGTAGTGAAATTAATTATTTAATGCGTTTAAATAATTATTTGTATTTGTTTGGACAATTCGATATGTCCATCCGGTTTGAAGGACCATAAATTGTTGCGAATTATGCGTGAGTGAATTCAATTAAAGCCGAACACTTGTTGCGTTTATGCTGGTTTAATTATAACTAACTTCATTCAAACTAACAAATTTCATAAGAGCTTAATTTAACGAAAGAAAAGTAAAGAAGCTAAATAAAGACATGAGAGCGGCAAAGCGCACACACATATTTACGCATATTAATACAGGGCCTTAACATACTCTATTTTGGTTTAAATATTTGATTTGAAGTATATTGTTACGAAATTAATGTCTCTTAGACGATAATTTCGATCTCTTACACCTTTCTGAGTTCGATCACTGGATTGTGTAACAATCAAAAACACACAAACTTATTTAATTATAAAATGGTTTATTTAAATCACAAAAGTTAGTTTTTACACGTTACAATTGTTTATTTCATTAACATTCAAAGTCTAATATTAATCTGACACTTTATAGACAACTGTTTTGTTCTACTGTTTAAATTCAACTGTTCACTTATGTTGCTCAAATTCAACTGTTCTGCTTCACTGTTTTGATTCAACAGCTCAGATGACAACCTTTTTATACTACAGTCATCACTTTCTCGAATAATCCAGTACCTTCTAAGTGGCTTGGAATCTACCATTATCCATAATTTACCAGTACCTTCTAAATGGCGTATCGACCTTGAGTTCACAACTATCTAGAATGTTACTACTAGCCTCTAGATGGCGTTGTACGACGGCGATAATTTCTCTTGGTTATCGACTTTTATAGTGTACTGCAGCGTCTTTTCGGTTTATTATTTTTAGTACAAAAACTGCACTTTGCCGCTAGATGGTGTAAAAGTATTTATACAGCCAGTGATGCTAGCTAGTATTGTTTAGTTTTCTTTTGTTTTAGTCAATTTGTTTTTAGTTTCGAAACTCTTATTAATTTGAAATTTAGATCTACTGAATTCAGAGCACTAGTTAGATCATTTTCATCATAGTATGATTGGAAGTTTTTTAGGACAAAAGTGAAAGGCTTTTCACTTTTTGGGGTAAAAGTAAAAAAGTTAATTTTTTCGTTAATTAGTACATCTCGGACTTTATTATAGTCTTCAATATTGAGGGTTTGGATATTGGTACTATTGCCTTTGGTTTGATTTAGATAATAATTCTTATTTTTAAATAAATCTTGCATCTTAATATTTAACTCTTTACTGTTTACCTTGTGCACAATCATCTGCGGCGGTTTTCCAGTTTCGGCTTTACTTTTTGTCTGCTCCTTTGTTTTTGGAGCTGATTTCTTCAAACTTCCTTTTTTTGCAGCATTCCTGGATCCAATTGGTGGAAAGTTTGCGTTGTCTTCGTTGTCATCTTCCATACCGGCGACATCTTCATATGTATTCAATTCATAGAATCGGTTGTTTTTTAATCTATCTTCCAGCTCTTTGCTGTATAATTTTAATTCCTCGTTTAATTTGTTTCAGCAGTATTTGCTCATTAGAGTTTTGCTTCTTTTTGTTGGTCTTCTCACTGTCACTAGTGCTAGTTGATGGCATTTTGCGCTTTAGTATCTTTGGTTTTTTATTAGATGTCTGAGAGCTCACACTTTCTGAATCAATGCTCGACATATTGTCTTTAATTACGCTGTTGATATCATTTGATAAAATATCAATTTTTATTTTTATCACTGCAAATGTATTTTATGCAAAGCGTCTTTTTTGCCAAATTTTGTTTTTCCAATTTTTTTTGTTGTTTTATTTAATAGTATAACTCTTCAAAAGTATCCTGTTGAAATTTGAGATCGATTGGAGTAAAACTGGCGAAGATACAGTGTCTTGATTCTCGATGATTCTGTGTAAGTATATGAAAAAAAAGACTGCTAAAACTTTAAACGTGATTTCCTCGAAACTAACTTTTCAAAGTCGGTGGACACTTTTTCTCAAAAACTACTAGACCGATTTTCTTGAAATTTGACACACTCCTTTAATACATATAAAACCAGGTAATGACGAGGGCTTTTTTTTTTTTCATTACAAAAAGTTCTGCAATAATAAACGTGCTGATTTTTGCCTTTTTTTTCAAAAAAATTCGATTTTTGACTTAAAAATTATGCCAAAATTTTAAAAATCGTCAAAGGAAAAAAACCCTTCGTCAATACCTTAAAAAACTTATAGGCTTCTTTCAAAAATTTATACTTTAGTTTTATTGTGTTAAGTGTGTAAAATGATAGAAATACTTGTCCTTTTTCTTGAAGGTAATTTACTAAACAACCCTACCTAATTCATGGCTCTATTATTCTCCGTCACCGCTTGTACCCCTTGGTCGGAACTGCTTGGCTTCGAATAATTTGAATGAATTTGATTGTTTTGGTTGAATCATGATTCTAGGGGCGACGCTACTGTTCTATCTGCTTTTGTAACCAGATTATCAAATGGTCGGCCGTATAACATCTTCAGCTTGTCCGCCTTGGTTGGAATTGGCTTACTTTGTTTATTAGACTAACTCTGTGTTGTACGTATTGCTTATTGTAGGGTTCGCACCAACCATTGTGCATAAAGGGTTTTGACCAACACAATGTTTGTAGCGTATCAATACAGTAAAATATTATGACAAGGTCAGCGGCAACTCAAACACATTATTTACGATGACCAATAATTTGTGCAACAACAACAAATGTCTGGTTGACATACATTTGGAAATGCACAACATAAGTGTGTCATGCATTTGACGCCACACACAAAGCCAAAGCAATGGGATGTAACATAACACTTTTACTATTGTTTGTTTATCGTTTTGCTTTGAGCTAATTTCAATATGTAACAGATGCATGGCATGTGTTACAATTATTTTTGTAAAATTATGATGAGTAAGAATTTTTGGATAACGAGTGAAAAGAAGAATTGTGTCTTTTCACTCAAATAAAAAATTTATATAAGAAAAAATTATAAACTAATAAAATCAATCGAAGATCTGACTTTGACTTAAGATTATTAAACATTGTTTTATTAAGTCTCAAAGGATCATCTATTCACCCCTGTAGCCTTTGTGGCTGTGTAAGTGATAGCTCATGGCGAGCTTCTAATAAAGCCAAAAGTAGAACCTTAGGGAAAACTTTTAACTGAAACTCCTTTCCGCTATAGCTACATCATCCGAGAACCAGAACCTTTATAACTGTTTTATAGACCTTATATGTCTAGAAGTAACATATGGTCGGCTGCATGCAGTATTCGTGGCTATCTTCAATTCGGATTTTAGTTGACATGGCTTATACCACAGTTTTCTCTCGACAAGGGAGGCGTTATTTTGAAAGCTATTGCCCCCTCCCTTCCTTCCTTCTGCTTGGTTGTCTCCAGTAAAGATTGGCAACCACTTAATTTGTCATCATCGATGGATATTTCACTTATGTTGCATGAAATATCCTCAGCTTCGCTTATACAAAGTTTATTCTGCATCATTTTGTTGCTGATGTTGTTTTAGGTTACTAAGCGAATAGTCTGTATACGGTATTCGTCCCCTTGAATCAATAATCTCTATTTGACATCAAACGTAACTGCCTCGTCTACTGCTATACTGCTACAGTATAGGACCATGATAATAAGGAAATTGTCTATTACATACTTTATGTGCAAAATTTTTACTGTATATTTGTTAAAACAAAATCAAAATCTACTCTTTAATTTCAAATAATTTACTAAGACACAAATCTCTATTTTTTGATATATTTCTTAAAACAAAACATTTAATCGTATGATTTAAGTTGGGTTAGATTTGAATTTTATACTTAGTTGTTTTTTTGAGGTTTACTAACCAGTGCTTTTATAATTGTAATTAAAACATCTAATTGCAATTTTGTGCCAACGTTTCGTCAGTTATTTTCTGACATCATCAGGGCTAAAAATTTTTATTCTAAACAAAAACAAAATTTAACATTTTATACAGGTTCTGACTTTACATAACACTTACTTTGTTTTAAAAATTTAAACAATTTAGAAAAACTGATTTTAACTATAATTTTTGAAAAGAAATTTTTTTTTTTTTTTTTTTTTAAAAATTTTTTTTTTTTTTAATCATTTAATTAATTGTAAATGATATATATGTTTATGCATTTATTTATAATGCATAAAAATATATACGCGTACGGCATTTACTCCGTTTTATTTTATTTAATTGTTGCTGGCTTTGTCTGCCAATATTTAATGACATAATTTCAATTTATGCAATTATGCAAAAATTATTATGCTACTGATTTTAAAATGTTCATGTAAGTGAACCGACTTGTTTTCTAGCTTACGATGCATGCAAGGTGTCAATGCATCGTGTATAAAATATTTACGAAGTAAAATATATATATTTACTTTTCAAATTTTCTAAATCTTAAAATAAGTCAAATGTAAATGCATTTATATATATTTATAAGGCATTTATTGCCGTTTCACTTCATTTCATTATTCCTTATTTTATTAATTTTATTATACTTGTTGGCTTTGTTTACCAACATAGTATGACATAATTTTAATTTACGCAATCAATCATAAATCATTATGTCAATACATTAAAATCTAAGCAAGTCCTTGAACTGACTTGATTGCTTAGTTTACGATATATGTATGTGAAGCTTACATCGTATTTAGATTCAACAAGTTTTAATTACATCTATATATGAATATACATACGTGTTAAAACATATCTATACAAATATATATTTTCTCATTTTATAGAAATTACTAATTTATTATCCTTATTTATGGTCTTTTCATAGAACAAAAAGTTTTGCTCCATCCGTAAACAATTTTAGATTTTTTTTTTTTTCAAATTGCTTACTTTCAAATTTAGTTCCTTCTTAATTTGAAACCAAAATTTGTTTATGGTGATATTTTATTCGACCTTTTAATTTTTTAATAAAAACCTCAATATAAGAATTGTTCAGGCTATAGGTCCGTTTTTTTAAAATTATTCAATTAAAACTCTTTTATGTTTTAATGTAATATTTTTAATTATTTTTTTCTCTTTTCGATATTTCGAACTCCGTCAACGTTCGTCTTCAGGAAAAATATGAATTACACTGAAATTATAATGACACATATATTAAAACTTATAACTTAACAGAAAATTAAAGAATAAATAAAAATTTTTTTTTTTTTTAAAAAAATAAAAAAAATATTGCTTACAATTGAGCTAAAATCTAACCGCTTATAGTCAGTGTCGTTTGTTAACTAAATTATTTGATCGTTGCTATATTATGTTTCATGATTATGTGTCTGTAAGTTTGAGCACACTTTTCCATGTCTGTTTTGTAGTTTAGCCGTATCTTTGATGGTGTGTTTATTATATGTAACATTTCTATTGTGTAACGTTTTTTGTAATTTGTCTCTTGTTGTAATATTCTTGTTTCTTGTAAGTTGGGAGAGTGCCCCATGGTAGCACAGTGCGCCGCCAGTGCTGTTTTATTGTCCAAAAATCCTTTTCTTGTCTTATAGTCCGATTTATGTATCGGACTTAAGGAATAACTGTTTATCGTGGCAGTAAATAGCTACCAATCCTTTTTCAGGTAATTTTGTTCTCATTATTTCGAGGAGATTGCATCCCGATGTTGTTTTTAATATCGTTCGTATTTTCTTTTTATATAGGATTTTGGTTGAACAAGATTCTACTTGTGATTTTTCTAATATAAATTGATTTTTAAAAACATTTAAGGCTTTTTCAGATATTGGAATAAAATCTATAATGTCAGTTTCAGCACTGTGTACAGTATTAATTTCTTCATTTTCATATATTTTTCTTAAATTGGTTAATATCTCTTCTGTGGTAATTAAGTTAACTGCTACATCAGCTTTAGGATTTCTTGTATTTGCAATTAAGGTCGAACTGTCAGTTTCTGCACTGTTTACAGTCTTCATGTCGTCATTGGAAAATAGTTCACTTAAATTTACTTCAATATCTCCTTTTGTCGTAACATCTTCGTTATGAACAATTCTACTGAGGCCATCAGCGATTACGTTTTCTTTTCCTTTTAAATATTCAATGCTAAAGTCAAATTCGTTCAATTTGATCTTCCATTGTTGGAGTTTAGCATTAGGTTCTTTAAGGTTACTTAACCATACGAGAGGTCTATGGTCGGTTTTTATCAAAAAATTTCTTCCAAACAAATATTTTCTGAAATATTTCGTAGCCCATACTATGGCTAATACCTCTTTTTCGGTCGTGCTGTAATTTTGTTCGTGTCCGTTTAAGGATCTGCTTGCGTATGCTATTACTTTATTTTGTTGCATTAGCACAGCTCCTAATGCATAATTACTAGCATCAGTTACTAGAGTGAATTTTTTTTGAAATTCGGGATGTATTAGGATAGGATCATTTCTGATTAATTCTTTTAGCTTTAGAAATGCTTCGATATAGTCCTTGTCTTGTAAGTTTATTTTTGAGTTTTTTTTTTTTAATATTTGATAAGATGATGGGCAACCCTAGAATAGTCTTTAATAAACCGTCTTTAATACCCAGTGATGTCCAAAAATGACTTAATTTCTTTTTGGTTTCTTGGTAACTGAATCTTATTGATTGCTTTGACCTTATTCGTATTTGTTTTTAATCCTCGGGAAGTTATTACATGACCTAAATAATCTATTTCAGAAGTCATAAAAGTGCACTTATCTAGCTGGATTTTTAAATTGAATTTTTATAAAACGTTCAATATTTTAGTAAGAGACTCGAGGTGCTCTTCCATGCTTGTGGATATATCGTCTAAGTAGACGATACAAATTTTTCCAATATAATCTTTTAGCACACAATTTATTAACCTTTGGAATGTGGCAGGGGCATTGCGTAACCCGAACGGCATACTAAGGAATTCATAGTGGCCATTAGCAGTAGAGAAAGCGGTCTTACGGATGTCGTCTGGATGCATCTCAATTTGGTGAAAACATTTTGCCAAATATATTGTTGTAAAATATTGGCATCGACCCAATTTGTCAAATACATATATCTTCTATATTTGGAATTTCTTTTTGTTAGATGCATCTGTTTTCTTTGGGACTATCCATATTGGGCTATTGTAAGGGCTGTAAGATTCCCTAATGATCCCTTGTTTTAACGTGTCTTTAATCTGTATTTCAACTTCGTCTTCTGCATTTCGGGGTATCTATATAATTTTGAATAAACCGGAATATCATTTTTTGTGTGGATTCTGTGCTTAACTTCATTCGTGAATGAAAGATTATCACCTTCTTTGTACAGCACATTTGTGAATTTTTTTATTACAGCTTCTTTTTGCCTCAAAATCGTTTAAATGACCAATACGAAGCATGGCTTCCAAATTTGTATTATTTACTTCGTTGTTGAAAATTTCAATAGTGTCATGTTGTTTTGTCAAATTATTGTAAATTTCTTCTTCTTTGTTAAAAAATAATTCCATTGTAAAATTGTTTAGTATCAACAACCTTTTAGGGTAATCAATGACTGCATTAAAACTTTTTAAAATATTATAACCTATTAATCCATCAAAATCTTTCCTAAAGTTCATCTCCAAAAATTCGCAAGGGCAGTTATAATTAAAAAGATTATGAAGTGTAAAAAAATTTCCCATTGCTGTAATTGAAACGTTAACATTCTGTTTCCATTCGGGGTTGCAAACATTCTTATTAATGATACTGAATTCAGCTCCAGTGTCAATAATGAAATATAAAAGTTTTTCATTTGCCTCGATTATTATGTAGGGCAGTTGCCTGACCCTGACGCTTGAAAATTTGCACCAGAGTTACCTATTTCCATAGGTTCCTCCTGGTTCGAATGATATTGCCTAGTTTGACTTGATTGCTGATTGTTTTGAGAACGATTGTTATTTTGGTTGCTTTGACGTGTTCTTTGTGAGTTACTGAAGCGGCAGCTTTTTACCGCTGTGTGAATGTATTAAATCAATGGAACTCCGCTGATCGTTGTATACCGCAGCCTGACGAATTCCTCCTTGCTTGACTTGGAGATTTCCAAAGAAACAATGTTCTGCCGTTTGTTCACAAATTTAAGGGAATGCTTTATCACCCTTGCACTTTATTTGGTGGTAAATGAAAAGTTTTAAACCACACCACAATTAGCACAAATTGTCACAACCAATCATCAAAATTATTAAGAAAGGCTTATATCCTTATTTGTTTTTTTAAATGTTTTCAAAGTTTTATTTTTTAGATTAAGTAACACAAGACTTAAAAATCCACATTGTTTTTTTAGCAAAAAAGAGGAAAAAACCGTGACCGTGACAAACGCTGCAAACAAACGACAACCAGAAAAGCCAAAAACGAACAAAGGAATTGTATGAAGATTACACACATGTTAGACAACTTGTCGTAATCGATTTTCAAACAATCGAAAGAGCAAATTGCAACAAGTATTCATTTCTAGTTTCACTTGTTCGCAGTGTTGCCATAAATTAATTAATAAAATAATTAAATGAGCATGATTTTGACATAATGTATCACAGTAACATTAAATAAGTAAAAGATAAATATAATTATAAGAATACGAATAATATATTAGATACTTATATAATATGTTAGATATAATTCATTTCAGTGAGTAAAAAAAATAATAATGAGATATGTAGTAATAAATGATCTGCCTAAACAGTTACTATTCTGGTTAGTATTGAAATAGTTACTATTTCTGTAGTTAGAGTTTTGATTGTTATCATTATTTCTATAATTAGTATTCCTGTAGTTAGAATTTTGGTTATTATTGGAATAATTACTGTTTCTGTTGTTAAAATTCTGGTTACTATCACTGTTTCTATAATTAGTATTTCTGTAGTTAGGATTTTGGTTATTACGATAATTATCGCTAAAGTTTGTACGCATTTTTGTTTGATTATCGTCTCTAGTGCTATGCCCAAATTGGGTGTTATTTTGATGTCTCGCTTCTAAATTAATTTTAAAAGCATCTTGAAGAGTAAACGGGTTTTCTTGCGAAGATCATTGTCTTTGTTGGCTCTGGTAAGTGACTTTTGAATACATTTAACCCTATTCTCTTAATTTTCTGAGACGTATAATTGTTTTCGTCATGAGAAAAGTTCATATTGTGTATGCGCGTCATTAATTTGGCAGGCTCAATATTTTTATAAGATTTAATGATAGATTAAATCGATTCAACAGTACTTGGTCCATATTGAAATATTTATGTAGGAATTGAGCCAGACGGACGGAAACAGTTAAGGAGCGGACGGGAACACTAAAAAATAAGACAGATAGACAACACTGAAAACTGGACGAATAATAACGTAGCGTGGACAAGACTTGATACAAAAAACAACGAAGCGAAGCGTGGGTATAATTTAAAAAACGAACAACGGACAGAGTCAGTTGAAGACGAGCACACGACGAGGACGAAACAGTGAAAAGCTAAGCACTTAAAATTATAAAACTAAATTTGTGAACTATTTAACTAAACTAAAACCTTAAAATTATAAAACTAAATTTGTCAACTATCAAACTAAACTAAAATAATAAACATAAAATAAACAAAACCTACTGAGTTTCATTAAAAACTCTACATTTATATAAAATTTTTCTTAAAATATACATAATTTTTTTTTTGTTTAGATATGTTGCTAGTATTTTATTTCACTTAACTTATCTTTTTCCTGCCTTTGTTTCTGCTGTTGTCCTTAGATATTTCACTTTCACGTCTATTTTTTTTTTTGTCTTGAAGATCGCCAGGAGGCTTCACGGGTTAACTTTGTTATATTTGTTGTTTTGTTGAATTTAGTTTTATATAATGAGATGGAATTAATCCATCGTTGCCCAACACTTGGGATTGATGTTTTCTTGTCCCAATCCTGTGTTTATTTTGCTGAGCTGGAGTAGATTTTAAATGTTGAAAAGTTAAGTGGTTGTTCAATTAATTGAGTTGTGGTTTGTTTTCGTCGTCGCCAGTTATGTGGGTGAGCCGAATAAAATACTTTATAATTTTATTTATTTTTTATTTACTTGATAAATATTTTAACTGTTTACAGCTTAAAGAGTAACCACAAACTAAACTTTACTTATTATAGCCAACCCAAAGAGCCGTGGATTTCTGTGTAGGTTTTATGTAAAGTCAGCTAAATTTGTTTGACAAAATAATGCAAAGCTTAAAAATAATGTAAACCGATTGTGCATTGCAACATAATTCTTTAAAGTTTAATACTTTAATATGTAGTGGTTCTTTGGAATTATGTTGCTATTGTTTTGTCTATTTATTTGGCACAGTGGTATAGTTATGTGACCATATACAATGCTTGCTTTTGTTTATACATCAAATGGTTTTTTCTTATGCAGTGGTTAACGTTATTTTTCATTAATGTATTTATGCTTGGATCGACATTATCATAGATTGTATTTGTGTTTAGATCAGCATCATTTGTCATGGCAACCTTAGGCTTAGGAGGAAGGTTCGGTTTCAATTCCCTATTAAAAAATTGGTTCACGGGATAGAATATTGTGTTACTAACATCAGTTTTATGTATCAGACTTTTCCTATAGTTAAGGTTCTGCATTTACGCCTCAAGGTATGCGGTTTTCTAATTGTCAACAATTGCGAAATATCGCCATCGAGTCCTCGTCTGAAAATGTCCAGGGCCCTATTTCTATAATTTTCTATTAGGACTCTGACGGTTTCCTCCGACCAAGACTCAGTTTTAATTTTATTAATTATAAAAGAAAATAGATGATTTACGGTGGCGTAAAATTCATCAAGCTTCATGCCGCACTGGGTTAGGGCACTGAGTTCGTGCTCCAGAGTTCTTATGTTCCTTTTGTCCGCATAGTGGAGTTTGACTGCTACCCAGTCATCTTCAAATAGATTGTAAGATATAAGCACGGCATCAGCAGCTCCTCTTATTTTTTGTCTGATGCTTTGGAGGATTGCACTATCAATTAGTTTTCCCCTAACAATGCTGTAGTCTTTTAAAATCCCCTCAACACAATGTACCCACGATACATACTGAGTGGGATTACCACCAAACGTTTGCAATTCTTTTACCAAATCAGGAAGCTTGCTTATTTCCTTCAGATTGGTCTCAGCACTTGGGCCTTGCAATGGTATTACTTGGATGACGGATGACGTACCAGAAGTTAAAGTGTCAGACGAGTTCGCCCTTCGCTCTAAGCTCTTCATTCTATCTAATGGCCCGTTTACCGCCCCATTGAGCTCGGTGATGGCTTTTTTGATCTTATGGGAATTTTCGTATTTGATTGAAACAGTTTCTTGTTTTTATGTTAAGATTAAATATTTATTTAAGTCACAAATTGATAAAAGATTTTTTATAAAATAAAACAAGGAGGCGAATTTAACCGAATAAATAAACTGTCGAATATACCGGAGCATAAATTAACAATTTGGTTTAAACGTCGGAAAAAGACTGACTTATTTCTTTGCTGTTGCTTAAGTTGAAGACCGATCCTCAACTTAAGCGCTGACGTCGCTGCTGGCCGAATCCGTTGGCCCTGAAGGATCGAAAATGCTCAGAGCAGCATATCCCATAAGGAATACCATCAAAACCAATTTATTACGAATTTAATCGCGCAGTAAACAACAATAACGATCGCGACGGTTATTGCTCCGTAGCGCAACATTGTATTTGGATATGTTTTGATATAAACAAACGCTGTTGCGCTAGCTTTTATAAGGCCTCAACCCATAGAGTACGTCAAGTCCGTTGCGTCAAAGTTTTCAACTGACACAACGCAAGTAACGGAAGGAAGCGACCCAATCAATACGTTAGCAACGCATTCAAATTCAAACGTCAATCAAAAATTACATGTAATGTTTTATTATATACATATATATATTATTATTATATAATATAATAATATTTTCAATCGCCCACAAATCGCAAACAGAAAGAAGCCGAAATAAAGAATTTTTGAATTTTAATTATTAATAACTAAATTTAAACAAAAGTTTCGATTACGGGACTGCTTGAGGACGAAGTCAAAAAAAAAAGGGCATTGCATCAATGTATCGCCAACTAGTCCGCTCCCCCGCTGCAGCTCCAGATTTTGGCTTCATGCCTGCTAATTCCTTTACAAACCTATCGCGAAGCGATCGCCAACGGCTCTGACATAGTTCCACTGCAAATAAAAGAATATGAAGCAAAAATAATACATAATAAAAATAACAAATTTTACCACTAGCACCAACTGCAGCTGCCACCGTTGTCCAAGCTTTTTCTTTTGGGAGTTTGTTGCGGTTAACTTGCGAGCTTTTATTGAAAATGCAGTCATACATTTTCACCATCTCAATCAGTTTCTCCTCATGTTTAGTTTTTGTTCCATTTTTCGGTTTTATTATTTTTAATTTATTTATTCTCAAATTAATTCACTTTATGTGTTTCACAAAACAGTTTTCATTTTCTTTTGTTTTTTTGTTTGACGCAAGCCCACAGTTGTCAAAGTATTCAACGTACGTCAAAAGTTGAAAGTTGCCCAACTTCATCCGTTGCGTTTTTCATTTTTCCCACAAGTTTTTTAAGTAGTATCGTCAGGATGTTTCAAGGGCACTTGGCCGGTCCCTGTCCTCGGGCGCGAGTTAGCAAACGCGTGGCTTGTTTGTACAAAAAACTATTTTCGGCCGGGCATTGGTTATGCCTTCAAAAATATCATGCATTATGTCATAAGTCACGTTGTCAATAATATTGAAAGATTTTATAACATTAAAACACAACTTTCATTAATACCAGTTTCAGACAGATCACTTTTATATGTAATTAACTGTATTCCTTACTTTGGTGTCATATTCTTGGAATTGTTTTTGCATAACTGACTTATCACAGGTACATACTCTGCAATAGTGATTAGGAGAAAATGACTTGGCAAACCCTAAAATAGAATAGAATCCAAGTTATCGCCAATTACTGCACCCAATAATAAATGAACTTTGATATATGTAACTATTGTTGGTTGATACACTTACTCCACTTTCTTCTAAATCTCTCAAAATATTTATTAATGGCATAAAATTGAAGTGGTTATCATGATAGCTATCTGAAGTTTTGGTGTAACAACAAGGAAGTATATTTTTTTAATTTTGATATTTTTGCTTCAGCTAACAAAGCAAAACTCAAATAAACGCCTGATATTTTATCGGTACTAGATTTTGAGTACAGAGGATTATAAACTTCAAAGTCATTTTGATACAGTAAATAAGGAATACAAATTTTGTTTTTGTACATCTTAGCCTTTTCTTTCCAAGCAGTACCATGTATAATGTTAGAAATTCTCGAAGTATGTTCTACATTTCCCAGTTTACTAATCATACTTATATGTTAAATTATCGTTTACTTGCCAAAAGTTTATAATATTCTCTTTTATCGGTAACAATAAACCCTATGCAGCCTTAGAATTAACGTTATCAACCAATTTACTACTATATCTTAAGAACTCATGTGGTTCTGTGAATAAATTTATTTTTTTTAGTACTTTTTAAAATGTATACCTTCTCTGAATTAATTTGGGAAAATTGATCCTTAAACATATTTAGTTTATATTTAATTTCTTTTACATCTGATAAAGATTCTATACTATTTTGGAAAAGAACAATTAATTTTTTTTTTTAATATTTTAATATTTCATTTGCTAGTTTTCTATTTAAAGATGTAAGGACAAAAAGTTTTAAAGCGAACTCCAAATGTGCGTGAGTGAAATCAGTTTCAATAGACTCTTCTGCTTTAGGTAATGAATCAATAGTTCCCTGAAGATTTTCGAAAATATTACGACGTTGATATGCTTCTACATTGTTTTCAATATTATTTTTATCTAAATGTCTGATTAAGTGACGACGAAATGCATGAATATTTTGAAATGATGAATTGTAAGTTTGAGTTATAAGAGTACAATTTATGAAATAATTTTAAGTGTGTAATGTAACTTTTAACCTCTTTATTTTTTTTAAAGACAATCAAAGCAGGAGAACATTTTTAATTTTAAAGCTTTTAACGATTGATTGGACAACATTTTTGGGATTCTTAACCTCGATGGAAATTGACTAAGATTTCATTACATTGAAGCGGACTCTGTGGGGTTGCTTCTAGTCGCGAAAAATGTCCCATAACCAAAACTTGGTGCAGATAGGTAAAATGAAGGGAAAATCCAAAAGAGGGCTAATAGGAATTTAAACTAAAGGCTGAAACTATATTTTGGTGATTTCTGCACACTTTCCAAAGCAAAATCATAAAGATCTCTTTACTCTTTTCCGTATAAGATAATCATCGTGGAGGACAATGAAATGGTTTAGGGTTTTCAACAATCAATTTCATTTCTGCTTTTACCTTTGGTTCGTTTGGACGCAATGGTGTCAAATAATAATCATGAAATAACTCTTCAAACATTAGTCTACTCTTTTGATTTACGTCGCAATCAGTGGATAACAATTGTTTTTCAAATTCACTAAAATTTTCTTCTATGCCTTCGTTAAAATTTGTTAAACACTTATTATGAAATTTACTATTTTCATCATCATTGCTATCAAATGAATATATTAGCTTAGCATTGCATGCCTTCAAAAAATCTCTACCTAAAACTACTGAATGGTTCATAGACCCATCCTCTACCACAATTAGTTCAATTTTGATTTTGTGTTTCAACACTTGTATTGAACAGCAAACTTGACCCAATACTTTTAATTCACTTTTATTGATGTCAAAATATTTTACATTGGAAACATTTTTTATATGAAATTCATTTTTTAAAACATAGGACTTTTGTATAAAACTGATTAGGCTCCCTGAGTCTATGAGGCATTCTAAAATAAGAGATTCATTATTGTTACTATCTAATATAAACTTAAAATATTTTACATAATCATTGTTTTGTACCAACTGGGTGTTTTTCTTCTTATTTTGTAAACAGTCTGCAGCGTGATGTTCGAAGCATCCGCATACATAGCAGGAACCAATTTGCCTTTTAGGCTTTCTACACTCTGCAGCTAAATGGCCCTTACAGTTACAATTGTAGCACCTCATATTTGACTTATCAGTTGAGTTACCAGCAGCTACTCTATTTTCGAAAAAGTTTGCAGTAGGTCTGCCACACTCAAAAATCGTTGCATTTTGGCGTGTGTACGAAGCTGCACGTTCGGAATTCCTTCAATTATATAGTCAATGACCTCATCTTCTTCCATCTGTATGGCGTTTGAGAGTATTATTTTATCATTGAAATATTCGGCAAACTTTTCGCCACGTTGCCAAATACGTGCTTCAAATTTTCGACGCAATGTTATTGGTCCTTCTTTAATGCTAAACATATTTTCCATCTGTTCAATTAGGCTTGTTATATTTTCATTTATATGATTTGGCTTTGACTGCAACCAGGTTTGTGCCTTTCCTTTCAATTTTGTCATCATAAGCGCATGCATCTTGTTGTCATTCAACCTGTACGTCTGCCATATGTTTTTGAATTGAATGATCCAAATGTCAAAATTTGTTTCGCCGTCACAATCGGGCAAAAAATCTTTCACAATGCTAAACGGCATGTCATCAACATCCCTCGATTCCATAGTACACTCATTTGTACACTCATTTGAAGTCACTGCCATCTGAGCTGCTCTTTGGAGTAGATGGTTTTCCCTTTCTAAAATATCTCTTTCACGTTTCAGTAGCTCTATTTCCTTTGCCATTAATTCTCTTTCCTTGTCTATACCTCGCATGGTGTTAATTAAACAATACTTAAATAACATAGATAAATAACAAGAAATGTGCAGTAAAGGGAACAAAAGAATGAGAAAACGATAGTGCCAAGTCATATGCTCTCTTATGAGAAGCATTAAGAGCATCGCCCTCCCATTCGCACATATGGTAACTTGACTTGAATATTGACTAGCAATTTAAAACTTATAAAGACGAAAACACAGAATGTGTGATTAATAGAGAGCGAAGGCAGCATGATAACCGTCATGTTACCCGCGCTTTTAGAAAAAGGTATTTAACCTGGTAATCACTTTACATCAAATTGAATGAATATGCGATATTCATTAACAAATAAAATTATTATTTTTGACAGGCGTGTCATTTAATAAAAGCAAACAATAACCAAGCAATCTGCATTAGCACAGACATTGAGTGCCACGCCACCGACGATACCAACCCCCCCGAGTCATGGCAAATTTTCTGGATTTTATTTGTTATTAAAATCCAACATGTGGATCGTGTTTAAAAAGTTAAATCTTTTGTATCAGAAAAAGAAACGCGAACTAAAACAAATATATATGTAAACAGTCAATACATATAACAAAATCGAAAAGATAATATAAAACTAAATAATAAAATAGCATAAAATAAAAGGGGGTGAGGAAAGAAGGGTATGTTTTGTCCACCCATATGTTTCAATTATCCGCGGTTATGTCCGAGAGAGGCTCTTGCATAGTAAGGTAAAGTGAGCCCATCTGGAGTCGAGTCCAGATCTTCAAATAACACCCCTACAGGTGAGTTGTAGCATGAATCGTCCCATGCTATGTTCGACTGCGTTGCGAAAATTTCTCTAACTGATTCGTTCTCAAGTCTCTCCAATCCTATGACAAGTTTTCTCATCAGCAAAATGGCATATTTCATTATCGGGACAACTCCAGCCTCTGCGTATACGTAATCATTAGAATACCTTTTTGATCTGTTTTCAAAATTTTTGCCGATGCACATTCTAAGGATTCTTTTCTCGAAACGCTCCATCTCCAGAGCTACCGCCGGGGAAACGGTGAACCACGATGGGAAAGCATAAAGCAATACTGGTCTAATCAGGGATTTGTACATAAGTAGTTTGGTCCTCTTCAACAGTTCCTTGTTACATAATAGTGAAGTAAGTAAGTACGAGGCTTTCCTGGCCTTGGTCAAATTAAGCCTAGCATGCCTGTTAAATTTGAACAGTTTATTGAAAGTAACCCCCAAGTACTTCATTTCATCTTTTAGAGGAACACAAACTCCATCAATAAGAATATTGAGGTTCCTACTTTCCCTCACTGCACCTTCCTTGCCCTTGCCACTGGCATTTCTGATACAAACACAATCCGTCTTTTCGGTGTTCACTTTGACACCCCATCTCTTGAAATAATTAACTATTTTACCTACATGGTCCTGGACTTTTCTGAGCGCCACAAGGGGGTAATAATCTCTAGCATACACGATTGTATCGTCTGCAAACAGCAACCCGATAGAAGAAATCCTCTGGTTAGTCATATCAAAGTGAGGGAAATCATTAAGAAAAATGTTGAACAGGCAAGGCCCCAGCACCGATCCCTGGGCTACTCCACTTAACGAATCGCAAACATTTGAGCGCCTCTCTTGAAGCTGAATGAAAAACTTTCTGTCAGCCAGGAAGCTTTCGAGCATAAAGAATAAATGCGAAGGAAAGTTGAGCTGCAGAATCTTATAAAGAAGTCCATCCCTCCAAACGCTGTCGAATGCCTTCTCTAAGTCAAGAGAACAAGCAATAGTACATTCCCGGTCTCTCAACCCCAAGGTAACATCGTTGTGAAATTTCAGAAGCGTGTGAACAGTGGAATGCTTTTCCTAAAACCAAATTGCAGATCAGTAATGGGCTCGATAGGAATCATAGCCGAGGAGTTAATTTTGTTCATCAAAACTCTTTCGAGTACTTTTCCCACATTTGAAAGTAGGGGGATTGGGCGAAAATTATTGATCGAAGTATCGTTTTTCTTTTTAGCTATCGGGATTATTCTAGCCGATTTCCATAATAACGGAAAATAACCAGCATTTATGCAATTGTTTAGCAGAATAGTGAGAAATTGAATCGCCCTGAGTGAGATTTTCTTGAGCGCAAAATTAGAGATAAGGTCCGGGCCATAAGACTTCTTCGGTTTAAGTGACTGTATGATATTTGAGATTTCTTCTTGTGAAGTAAAAATGTCAGTGACCTGGGGAGAAAGGGCAGAGTCATCTGTGGAAAACACAAAAATTGCTCGCTGGCTCAGTCTCATCTCATCAACCAATGTCCGAACTTCATTAGTCAGTCGTAGATCATTACTGGAGGCTGAGGTGGAGAAAACATTTTTGAAGTGATTCTCAAAAACATTGATTATTTCTTGCTCTTCGAAAATTCGTGTTCCATTTACAGTGACTTCACTGCAATTAAATTTTTTTTTCCTCCCAACTATACTGAAAATCTCTTTGAATGCATTAGGACCTGGCACTATCCTTGCAAGCTTCTCGTCAAATTTTTTGTTTACCCAAATTCTGATTTGTTCCTTAATAAGAATTTTGACTAGCGAGATTCGAGCGGACAGCTCCTTATATGCCCTTTTAACCCTGTTGAAAGCGTTATAAAAGATACGTTTTAGTTGCTTTTGCAACCTATGTTTTACTTGAAAAAAATTCTTAATATGGTTAGGTAAATTATTGTATTTTCTAGAGCTGACAACCACATCGACTGCATGCTCATCGAGGGTTTCGGTCAAGGCCACGTTGAACGACCTGATTGATTCATCAATTTCATTAATTGACAAATTGGACGATGAATTGGGAAAAAAACTGCTCAGTTTGGAGTCCAGATCTTCTCTAAACGCATCCCAATTGGTATTTTTGAAACTTTTTCCTTGTGGCGTTTGCAGGGTCGGAAGCTCAAAGTGAACAAGTTTCAGACTTAACAGTACAGGGAAATGGTCCGAAAATGTTGATATCGTTTTAATACTATAATTGGGGTCAATCAAATTGATTAAATGTACGGAAACCAGGTAGTGGTCAAGAAATGACGAGCACCTTGGGAAGGTGGGGGTTGACGGAGTAAGATTTATCAACGATGGCATCTGATTCACAAACCAGTTTTCTATACTCCTACCGTTATTATTGACGAGGGAGTTGCCCCATATTATATTTCTCGCGTTTAAATCTCCTCCTATTACGGCTCCATCGCAATTTTGAACCATAGTGTTTAGCCTTACTAAATCCGCTGAAAGAATGTCGCTTCCACAGTTAGTGGGGATATAAATAGAACCAAAAAGCAGATTGTGACTTGCTCCGCGCACCTTGGCTTTCACGGATAAAAAAATCGCCGGGAGGCTAAAGTTAGAAGGCTTGACTACATTAAAATCTAATGTTTTTTTTATTGCAACTGCCACACCTGGTTGCGAATCATTTCTTAAAAAAAAGTAATCGTCCAAACAGACAATATGTCTGGAGTTCAGATGCGTCTCCTGAATGAAGGCAAAGGAGATGTCCCTAGAGTGAAGAATCCTTAAAAGTTCTATTCGTCTACTGTGCTCCACAAGCGAAGCCACATTGAAAGTTAAGAAATTAAAATTATACATTTTGCGATATTTGGCCAAGTAATTCCAAATATAGAATTCTTTTTTCGTGGATGGAGCTGAAATTATCCACATTGTCCATAAATGCTGAGATTTTTTCAAGAAGGCTTTGAGCCTTCATACCAAATAGGTTTAAAGACAAGTCAATGAATTGACTGATTGCGTTGGCACCACCCCCAGTAGCCGGGAGGGGACCATCCCGCTGCCTAAAATGGCTGGCGTACGAACTCGAATTCGGCAAATTAGATTTAATGGACACGAAATTTTGTGCAGATCTCAGGTCTCTGATTTCTTTGACCTTTTTAATCGTTTGCTTTTTCAGTTTAATATAATCTTGAAATTTGGCGCAGCCTCGATAGTTAGCGGGGTGGGCCCCCCACAGTTCACGCAAGTGGCCCCAACGCCCTCAGACTTACTAACCTTGCAATCGCCCGGACGCATTTGTAGTCGCTAGCACAATTTTTCGCAATATGGCCGAACTGCTGGCATCTCTTGCACTGTGGGTGATTCAGTTTTTTTTTGGGTTTTTCCCAAGTTATACAAGTGTTAAACAGGTATTTAATTTTGAGGAGGTCACTCAAGGACTTCCCAGGGAGGATGCTGACGACAAACAAATTGTATTTGAATTCATCTTTTAATGATCTCGAAGTAATGAGATTACCTACACTTTTGACCACCCCTAGTAAAATGGAGTTAATTTCATCAAAGATCTCGTTTGTCTCGAAATTGTCACAAAGCCCTCTGAGGACTACTTTGGTTTCTTGCTCCTCCCTGGGGGTGAATGAGTAGGCACTCACTCCTTGGATACCACGAAGTTTCTCAAGCAGTTCGCGGTGAACCCGGCTATCTTGAACGAAAATTTTGGCTTTAAGCCCCATATTTTTTACTTTGAAATCGATTTTCCTGTCTCTGAGCGACTTAATCAAATCTTTTAAGTCGAGATTTTTAACGAAAATGGGTGGACAAAACTTACCCTTCTTTGCCTGCTGGGCTGCTGCCTCTTTCTCAGCAAACTGGACGCCATTTTTAACGTTGCTGTTACTGCTTGTTGACTGGTGGTTGATGTCATCCCTAACTGCTCCAACTCTGGAAGCATCAGTTTTACTTTTTTTACGCTGGCTGCTGCCAACTTTTAGAGTTAGCGTATCTAGCAACGCAAACTTATTTACGTAGGGAGGCTCGCTCGTGGCACTGCTGATGCTGTTACTTCCTGAGGAAGTTCTGTTCCTCTTCCGACCTTGAGTTTGCCGCATGGTGTTAATTTGTTGTCATGAGTTTGACACTTGTTCATGTTGCATTTCATTTGTCTTCTCTTGTGACGTTTCTTTTGATGGTCGTTCATTTGCTGCTTGTATTTGATTAACGCTTTTGTCTAATTCAACGATGATTTTATCGTAATCATCCTTTGCCTTACATAAAAATTCCCAGATGTAAAAAGAGGTGAAAGATTAAGTAAGTATGTGAACTATTTCATCTGTAGCAAAATTAATTTTATGATCGAAATTATAAGAAAGTGAATCTCTGTCAAAATACGGAAGTACAATTAATTCTTTACTATCTTTAAAAACAATATTTGATTTTATAGTATTTAATTCCAAAAAACTAATATTTTTAAGTTGATCATTACCCAAATCTTGTTGTATTATTAAATTTGCATATTCAATTTCGTGAAATATTGCATTATCAATCGTATAATTCTTATAAAGTGTGGTCGTCATTTTCTTCCGTCAATGAGGCAACTTGTCTCTCGACTTTAGTGGCAACAGCAGTTAGTACCTTTCTTTGATTTGGGCACGATTGGTGGTCATGGCACCTACGCCAACATCGAAAACAGGATCCATTAGCCCGCAAAGGGTATGGGCAATTCGGCTTAATATGTCCTTTTTGTGAACAGTTAAAGCATAATACGGCACTTTTATCGGCATTTCTATCGACATTATTATCGGTGAAGCGGCAGCTTTTTACCGCTGTGTGAATGTAGTAAATCAATTGAACTCCGCTGATCGTTGTAATGCAGCAGCCTGATGAATTGCTCCTTGCCTGACTTGGAGATTTTAAAAGAAACAATGTTCTGCCGTTTGCACACAAATTTAAGGGTTAGCTTTATCACCCTTGCACTTTGTTTGGTGGTAAACGGAAAGTTTTAAACCACACCAAAATAGCACAAATTGTCACAACCAATCATCAAAATTATTAAGAAAGGTTTATATCCTTATTTGTTTTTTAAATGTTTTCAACACTTAAAAAATCCACAGTGTTTTTAGCAAAAAAAAGGAAAGACCGTGACCGTGACAAACGCTGCAAAAAAAACGACAACCAGAAAGCCAAAAAAGAACAAAGGAATTGTGTGAAGATTACACACACATGTTAGACAAATTGTCATAATCGATTATCAAACAATCGAAAAAGGCAAATTGCAACAGGTATTCATTTCTAGTTTCATTTGTTTGCAGTGTTGCCATAAATTAATTAATAAAATAATTAAATGAGCATGATTTTTAAATAATGTGTCACAGTAACATTAAATAAGTAAGAGATAAGTATAATTATAAAAATTCGAATAATATATTAGATATATAATATGTTAGATATAATTCATTTCAGTAAGTAAAAAAAATAATGAGATATGTAGTAATAAATGATCTGCCTAAACAATCGACATTTTCATTTAAACTTGGTTTCGGCAAAGCGACAATTTTAGTAGGTCTTACTACACGGCTTGATATATTTAAATATTTTTGTTAGTAGCGCTTAATAAGGCTTTTCAATTCATCCACAGTACAAGCACCCACTAATAGATGTGAGTCTGTTATGTTTTCACCGATCCCCTCTATGATGAAATCGGCGACCTCACTCTCATTTATATCGGACTGCTTAGCTTCCAACGGCGACGACTCAACATTCGACAGCCTGACAAGAAACAGCAACGTTGAATTCTTTAATTCATCCTCGCTCAGTTCGGCATAGTTCAGTGCTGACGTAGTGGTTAAAAATACACTAGCGGTGCCTTTCAGTGAGCGTGTTGCTATTTTTGAGGAAAATTCGTGGAACTGTGCTTCCTTTTAAAGAGGTTGTTGCCTTGTTGCGGCCTGTTCATGTAATTTATTTGTTTGGTTTGGACCGATCTATCTACTTCTATTTGATCTTGAGGCCAGCAGCTCTGGGGCCAGCTGGTCTAGGAGGTGCGCTTGTTTGGTAAGGCCCATTGAATCGGTTGTTGTAATTGTTTTTATAGTAGGGGCGATATTGGTCACTTCTCCTTAGTGGTAGAGGAGGCCTGGTTTCAACACGCGAGACTTGATTCATGGAGATCGTTATTCTATTAGGGACCGCCACATGAATTGGACCACTTCTCATGCTCATGTTTTGCAGTTCTAAACAGGCAGAATATGCCTCGGGCAAGGTTTGAGGTTTCTGAATTATCAGCATTCTAGATAACTCAGGGCTCAATCCCCGAACGAACACGTCCAGCGCCCTGTTGCAGTAGGTTTCTTTTAAAGCTTTTATCGTTTCAACTGAATACGTTTCTGTCTTTAATTTAGGGAAAATTTATGATTAACAGTTGCATAGAATTCGTCGAGTTTTGTTTCTTTTTGGGAAAGTTGGTTGAGCTGATGCTCAAGGGTCCTTATATCACGCTTGTCGGCGTAATGAATGGATAGAATTCTTTTTATTTCTATCTAGCTATCATCAAAGACATTGTAAGATACTAACGCCGTATCGTCACTGCCCCTAATCTTCTGCCGTATGTGTTGAAGAATAGTTCGGTACAGAGATTTGTGTCGAATAATTTCAAACACTAAAGAAAGAAAATCCACTCACCTTTTTACTAAGTTAATGTTATCCTTTTTTTCGGAATTCCTTTTCAGTTCCAGTTTTTCCTGGTTGGATTTGGTTATGACTTGGTTATGAGTCTGTAAATAAGGAAACATTAGTTCAAGAAACAATTATTAATTAGCGTGGGAAGGATCATGTTCTTCCCGTTTAGTCGCCAGCGTTTATGCTTGTCAGCAACCTAGTAGGGTATGACGCACCTCACTACTTCGCCAGCGTGTCCTTTATCTTCATAGGCTCTCCACCCTGTTCTCACGGGAAGGATGGATGAGCAAGAAGGAAAAGTGATTTAATGAGTTACCGTGTTCTCATGGGCACCCTGCGTTTTAAAAACGTAAAAACACTTTGCAATAATTAAGGCATTAACCAAAGGACTCACCACAGAAGATAAATCTTGCTTTCCTTAAATATTAAAAAATTTCGGTATATTGCTAGACCTGGAGGGGCCCGTGGGATTCGCAGGGTCCTCTTTCTTATTATTTTTTTTCTTTTCACTTCACATTATTTTTATATTTTTTCTCTTTTTAACTGGAGGGTTCCAGTGGGATTCGCAGCTCTTTGCTTTTTTATATTATTTGTTCATTTATTTATTACAGAACTGAAGGGTCCAGTGGGATTCACAGTCCGCTTTCCTCTTCGAAATATTTTATTGTCGCAGCCCTTAATTTTTCAAATTATTTATGTGTTTATTTTTATCCGAACTGGAGGGTCCCAGTGGGATTCGCAGTTCTTTTTTCTTTTTAAAAAAATTACGGGACATCTTTTCCTCTAATGTTCCGGAGGGATACCCGCATTAAAGGCGGGTCCCTGTTTGGGCGCCAGTTAAGGATTTCAAATCCACAATTCTAAAAAAAAAATTTTTTTTGGCCGCATTGACTAGCCAATGCCAATGCTAGCCAATGCCCACGAGCCAGTTATTATTACCGGTTTTAATTCTCATCCTTTTTATGGAAACTCGTTTTATTAATAATCTGGATTTACTATATGAAGACAACTTTATTATACTAGTTGATAACAGGTCTAAAATAAGACTAACTGTAAAACTTAACTTAACATAAAATGAAGCCTAAAATATTCTTCCTGTCATCGGCATCGATAGTGGTCATAATTTGTTTGAAGTCCTCGACAAATTTTTGAACCGATTGTATCGGATTAGCGCCACTTAATGTTATAATAGCGTATTCGACATCGCTAAAACCATGTTTTTTTTTTAAGCTACCGGCAGTGTTTTACAGATCCTGAATTTCTTGTCTCAAGAGTAGTATCTCACGTCGTTTTTTTTCAGGTTTTTCAGCTCCTCGTCTAGGCACTCGGCATCTTCATTTACATATCTATGTTGCGGCGTGTTAAAAATAGAGTGACTTGAAGCACTACGGACTGGGGTGGCATCGATAGCTTTATCGACACTTTGTTGAATTTCGTCATCGAAATTATTTAGTTGGAAATTGTCTTCACAAAGACGCTTTAGCTGCGCCATTGTTGCATTTGGTGGTAGCTCCACACTGGCCTCATTTAGTGCATCAATCATGGATTGCTTGGTGATACGTTGTGCCATATTTTGATGAAATATCCTTAGTTTTCTTGAAAATGATTCATTTGAGTTAAAAACTTCAAATATTTATTTTCTTTTTACAGATTTGCTTTTTATTTTTAAAGCAGGCAAAATGTCTGACCTTTTTATACACCGGAAAAAGAAGTGAAGTGAAGTTGGTTGCGCATACGAAACTCAAAAACTTTTCAATATGCATATAAATGGCATTGCCACAGCTAAAGTATAAAGATATTTTACTTAAATGCTATTTTTATTGTTTACAATGTGTATTAACAAAAAATTTTTTTTGGTTATTTAATTCTCCAACGACTATTGAAAATGGTTGATTAGTTAAACCTCTTTCAAACAATTTTTTCTATGTTGCATTACTGTGTTTTCAATATCGTTTTTTGTCTAGAATATATAGTAATTTTTTATAAGTGAATATAAGTTGTATTTAAGATATATGTATTACCAAAATATGAATGCCACAAATTTTTGCCCTTCAAGAATGGATGGTTTCTAAAAAAAATGTTTGCCGTCTTTTTTGGAATGTATTCCAGTTGAAATTAAAATGGAATTAAGTAAAATAGTAACAAGAATATAAAATATTAATTAAAAATTTATTAAGAATGTAAAGTACATGCCTGTAAAGTTACCGACCATTACTAATTTCTGTACCCAGATTATGTAATCTTTTTTTTTTTTTTGGAAGAGCAGTCCTTAATATTTTTGTTGTAGTGGGCAATAATTTTAATTTTGAAGCCATCCCATTTAGAATAAAGTAATTGGCTTTTACTGGGATAAGTTTTCTCGAAATCCAGTTCAATCTGTTGGTGGTTATAAGGAAAGTAAGTTTATACAATACTGTTTTTAAATATACAATACAAAAGATTCTAATATGATTTTTACATATTTAGTTGTTTATATTGTACCTGAGGCATGCCGGTGAATATATCTTGATCTGATTTTATATGGAGCATGAGAAAAAATATTGATCCTTCAAAAGATTAAGAAATAAAAACAATTTGCTTTTATTAGAATAGATTGTGAGTGCTTGTTATTGTTGTTCCAAATGCAACTTTAGAACTAAAACTAATTTTGTATTTCATTTATAATTTGCTTAATTTAAGAGACCAAAGGCAAGCTTATCGGTAAACGAATGTGCAGAGTAAACAAGCATCGCATTACGTCTGGGTGCATGCAGCTGCATTGCGACTCATGAGAAAAATCATGTATGTAGCTATATGATTCTTTTAAAATATTTTACCGTACTGAGAAATCTCTTCTGAAACTCATGCGTGGACTAAAACTATTCCGTCACTTTTCTACAACCAACGTTTAGGCTATTTGTTGCTTTTTAAAAATAATTGGATGCCAATAAGTGTTTCGTCGACTTCTTCAGTCTCAGCAAGCAAAACTTGCACCCGGTTCTCTGGATGGCTTGCGACATTCGGCCGCAACATGTCCCTTTGAGTTGCAATTAAAACACCGTATATCAGTTCTGCGTTCTTTGCCCTTATGCTCAGCAGCATGTTGCCTCAGCTCGATTTTCGAAAAAGCTTTCAACAATTGAGGTTTTTTTCCATAACATTGAGTTTCCGCTTGAGTGCGAAGTTGCGAATCAGGAATTCCTTCAATGACGTATTCAACGAATTCGTCTTCTTCTAGCTGCAATGGTGCAGCCAAAATCTGTTTGTCATTAAAATAGTGAACAAACTGTTCGCCAATACGCCATTTTCGATCTTAGAACTTACGCCGCAACTTTAACTTGTTTTCATTTGTACCAAACATTATTTTTATTCATTCAATAGCTTCTGACTATCCATGGTAACGAAATTTGGATTTGTATGGATTGAAAAAAGTGCTGCGTAGCATGCTTTCAGTCAAAACAAAAATTTTGTGTACGCTTTTGATTTGTTTGCTCCAAATGTCAAAACCAGCACCACCCTGGTAGACTGGCAGAAATTCCTTTACATCATTCATCGATATGTTGTAGGGGAAAAAGGTTTCCTAGGTTTTATTTTTCTAGCTAAAACTTTTTTCCTACTAAAAAAAAAATTTGCTTTGACTTATTTTATTTCTGCTAGTCAAGCAGTTTTAATGGCATTTATGCCACACTTAGTGAGAATCAAGAGAAAACAAGGCCACTTTTGAGTTTTAACTTAAGTCTGAATTTTATTTACAATTTCCTAAGATTATATACTTAAAATACCAGTATTTCTTAACTAAAATTTTACCAATATTTGCAAACCACCCAAATTTGCTGCAATAACCAATCACAAGAATTGGTCACCAAATTAGTAAATTTGTTTCCATAAAAAAATGTACTTGAAATATTTTCCCATAATTTATCATGATTTTATCATTATTCTGATATGCAGGAAATTCTGTTATATACTCCACTAATGATTTTATTTTGTAATCTAATTCTCTTATGCTACTTACTCTTAAATTGTTTATGTTTCTTGTTATTTGTTTCTCGTCGTGAAACGGCCTGTAATGTTGTTTCAGCTTTAATGAACATTCCTCCCACGTTGTAGGTCTTTCCACCTCCAGGATATTCTTCGACTTTCCCAAAATTTTTGTATTGTAGATAATGTCAAAAACTTGTTGTTTTTCTTCATTGTTGGTATATTCTTCCAGAATTTTAGTAAAAGTTTGGATGAATGAAGGTAGATAGTGTTGCTTTCCTTCAAACGGTTGCAAATACTTTATGTCCTTTGCCTTTCATGTAAACAATCTGATCTTTTTCACAATGCCTTGAATGATTTCATCATGGATCAGCATAAAAAGAATTCAATCTTGAAACTTATCTGTTTATGTTTATATCCGTTCCAATGAAATGAAACTGGATTTGTCTGGGTTTGATTTTCTAATTCAGTTTTAACATAAACATCAAATAAACAAAAACATTGATCTTTTGCAGTAAGTATTTTGATTTGCAAGTTTTACCAAACTTCTGCTATGGTAAATGAAAATAAACAAAAACATTGATCTTCCATGAAATGGAATCAATTTGCGGTATGTATTTTGATTTGCGAGTTTTACCAAGCTTCTGCTATGCTAAATGAAAATAAGCAAACTTTGTATTTGTATAATGAAATAAATAGGGTGGGAACCCCTAACATGACTGCTCAAAAGAAATATACTAGTTTCACATACTACCTTGATCAAAAAGTTTTAGGACTTTATTTTTAAAATGAAAAATACAAGTTTATTCATCAAAATCGATATTGTCTCCTTCAAAGTACTCCCCATCGACTGCAATGCACTTATTCCAACGCTTGACCCAGTCCTCAAAAGCCTTTTTATACTCGACCGTCGGTATGGCCATCAGGGCCATCTTCGATTTTTCGATGACCTCTTCTCGGCTGCTGTAACGCGATCCGCGGAGCGGTTTCTTCAGGTGGCCGAACAGGAAAAAGTCGCAGGGAGCCAAATCAGGCGAATTCGGTGGATGTTGGACGGTATTCATGGAGTTTTTGGCCAAAAACTCACGAATAATGATCGCATTGTGCGACGGCGCGTTGTCGTGATGCAAAATCCACGAGTTGTTTGCCCACAAATCCGGTCTTTTTTGGCGAACTGCTTCACGCAAACGTCTCAAAACGCCCAAATAATATTCTTTGTTGACGGTCTGACCTTCTGGGAGGAATTCATGATGCACAACACCTCTGTAGTCCATGAAAACCGTGAGCATCGCCTTCTTTTTCGATTGAAAACGACGTGGTTTTTTCGGTCGCGGCTCATTGGGTGAACGCCATTCACTCGCTTGATGTCTGGATTGCGTGTCGTACTCGTAAATCCACGTCAACATTTCCAACGTCTGCGCACCGTTAAATCCGTTTTTAACACAAAATTTAATGCAAACTCGTTGCTGCAAAGTTGATGACATTTTTTTTTTTGTAAAAAATCGAAACCACACACAAAAGTAGATGCACACAATACGGCGTCACTTCAAGAAATGTCAAGCTGTCAAGCTGAAAATTTGACATAACGTCCATGACACTTCTACCAACACAACAAAAAAAAGAGAATTGAAATCGGACGAACGAGAGCGCCACACGGTGACGAGTCCTAAAACTTTTTGATCAAGCTGGTAACTCGCGAGCAGCTGCACTTGCTACTGTTCAAACGCTCAGCCGACAACGGCAAACGTTTTTTAACCCTTTCAGGCCGTGATGCATCGATTGTGCGGGTAAGTTTCAGTCCCAATATCTTAACTTCTATTTCACGAATGTGAAATTGATCGATATGCATCGATTGTGCTGATTGTTATTTATGTTCGCTTCTCACATGATTTCATTGTTCATTTTACCGATCGTTGAATTTTCGGGAAATTCTCGAGCTACATTTCAGTTTTGTAAAAATGAGCCGCAGAAGAAAGTTATATTTTCAATTACTAAAATACTAATATTGAAAAATTACTGAAGTGTAGACATTTTAATTAACAAAATACTCAACTTGAATATTTCAAATGAATTAAAGTCATTTGGTGTAACAAAAATTTGTTTTAGCTATAATTTTTAACGAGTGCATCAATTGTGCGTATTAGGTCTCAAGTCACTAAAAATTAGTGTTTTTTCTTGAATTTCGTTCCGAAGAATAGTTTTCGGATGAAAATATTTTGGCTGCGCTGCAAGATTGGGATGCGCTTGATCTTAGGAGTGCGGGCCAAAAATTATTATATGTCGTGGGAAAGCTCTAATAGTGAAGGCGATGAAGAAGTAAAACGTCAAAGTTTGGCCAACAAAGCAAGAGATGTTTGCTCAAAATATGAGGTATTGAAAACATCAGAAGGACTGGATCTCGATTTTAAAATTTATCCAGGCACGATATTCTCTCCAGAGGAAAACATTGGACTTGGTTCAGCGGTCGTTCTCCTTCTTGTCAGACATCCTTATCGTACGCAATTCCTTTTGAAAAATATACCACACCAATTGAAAGACCCTATGCAAACATTTCCAAAAGGAACAACCATATTTGTTGACATGTATTTTACAACATTGCCCCTATTGGACAAGCTTATGGCAAAAGGAATGTAAAAGACGTGAACTATAATAAAAAATCGTATAAAATATGTTGATTCGACTGACAATAAAAAAAAGGAAATTTGGGAGGGATCTATAGTCAAGAGATAAGGTTGCCATTGTCCAATGGAAGGACTCAAAGCTAATCTTATTGGCATCGTCTGCATTTGGATGCAGTACCGTAAATGGCATTCTAGTTGGTGCAAAAAAGATGAAGAAATTCTTCGAAGTTGCACGTCCAAATATAATCCGACTATACATTGAGTCAATGAGAGGTGTGGACATTTGTGAGCAACTATTGAAAGCAGATCGGACATTTTTACAGATCTGGAGGTGGGCATTGAAAGCAATCGTTCATTTCATAGACTTTGCAATGCTTGGAATACCAAAAGGATTGTTGGAAAACGGAAAGCTACCAAAAGTATAACTACGGTTTGGCGACTTGCGTTAGCTGAAGCGTTGGTGGCAGCGCAGAAGACTAACAACGAGAAGTAGAGCTCTGGATCTGAATTGGATGAAGTTGAAACTTTCACTTTTCAAACAACACCTTTCAGCTATGTCCCGAAAAACGACAGCATGGCTTCAATCACTATCCGGAAGAACTCGATTTGAAATCAGCCTATATGTGCCATCGCTAAGAGTGTAAGTCACTTACACGCACACGAAGTACCAAATGCAATGTATTTTTATGTTTCTGCAAAAACAAAAACTTGTTTCAAACTGTATCATACTAAAATATTAGAATAATTCAAAAACAATAATACATGGAGCATTGCTTTTTTTAAATGAAACAGGAGCGAGATGCATCAATTGTGCGGGTCCTGAAAATCCTTGAAGAACATGAGCAAGAACATCTTAGCAAAATCTAGACATTGAATATGTTTTCATATCATATATGTAAATACTATTTTGCCCAAAAATCATAAAAAAACTGCCGGTAGTTTAGTGTCAGGTCTGAAAGGGTTAAAACAACCGTACCGCAAGTAGCAACAACAACAATATTGTCATGCGAGCAGCAACGGCAAAGGTTTTTTTTTAAGCAACCGTACCGCAAGCAACAACAACAATATTGTTTAGCAACCGAAATGCAAACTGAATTTATTTTTGTTTTAATCAATTTCTAATGAATTGATTCCAATTTTTTATATAAAATTCACTTTTTTATGCACGAAAATCACTTCTTAAATTGACGATATCACGTCGGGGTCACCAAATGTTGGGCCTGTAAGCTTTTTCACAAGCCATTAATTGTTAAAATTTTGTTTGAACTACCGATTAAAAGTTAAACTCAAATTAGTAA
Organism: Tricholauxania praeusta; assembly: GCA_949775025.1. Lineage (NCBI taxonomy): Eukaryota > Metazoa > Arthropoda > Insecta > Diptera > Lauxaniidae > Tricholauxania > Tricholauxania praeusta. The sequence goes on from OX459031.1 coordinate 38,935,563, forward strand.
ATTTTGAAAAGTTTTATTTAAATGAATAGAGTTCACAAATTTGACCAAGTCAAAACTTATGTTATTTCAAAAAGAATGCAACTGCGTTGCTGCTTGTTGCTGCACAAAAAAAACCAGTATATAATAAAATCAAAGATACGGAGGAGACGAACTGCACGCTGCCGATGATATTAAACGAATGAAGCATGAATAATTGTCTAAGCGACGCAAAGAGCATGAAAAATTAAAAGAACAAAGAAAGCGAATTTGAAAGAAAGGTTTGTATGAACAGCAACAAGGGCAACGCATTGTGCATTTAAATTAAAAATTTAAGGAAGATGCAACTTGAAGTCTAAACAGATACAATAAATCCTAAAAACTCTACACTTGATTTTAAGAACTCGCATTTATCTAATTGTATCTTCATATTGCTATCCTGCAATGTCAGCAATGTCTTATAAGTGTTCGTCAATATTTTTAGAGAAAATTATGATGTCGTCTATGTAAACAAAGCATCTTTTTCCTATATGTTCTCTAAGATTATCGTCTAAGCTCCGCTGAAATATTGCCGGAGCATTTTTGAGGCCAAATGGGAGTCTCGTAAATTCATATTTTGCGTTATTTATTGAAAAATCCGTCTTTTTCTATATCAGTTTCCTTTAAAGGAAACACTACGTTGAGTCGTATAGTGATCGCGATGGTCGGATAATACCGTCATGGAGAAGCTTTTGAATTTCCTCTTCCACGTAACCTTTAAGGCTCATCGGGTATGGATAATATCGAGAGTAAACTGGTGAATCTGTGTTAGTTCTTATTTCCTTTATAACTTTCGTTGTGTAAGTTAATTTTTCATCTGGCTCTGAAAATAGGTGCGAAAAATACTCAACTAAATAGTCAAGTTTTTCTTTTTCTGCGATACTTAAATGCTCCGTTCTTAAGGATATAGTGTTAACTGTTTGTGATCCTGTTTAATTCTAATGTGTATTCTATTCAGTATTACTAAACAATTTCTTTATACGTCTATTATAGCCGAAAGTTCTTTAAGGCTATCATTTCCTAAAATGCAGTGAAGCGATTTTAATGTGGGTGGAAGGACAAATTTCAATTTATTGTCCAAGCCAAATGGACTTATAAAAGTGTGATGGGTAATTCCTACGTTTCCTCCAACTGAGTTAACATGGAAAGTATTTTTATTTGGAATTGATTTTTCTATAAGGGATGGCGGAACATATTTTAAATTAGATCCTGTGTCTATTAGCATATTTCCGTTCTTCACTCTACATTCAATATTCGGGAGCGAAGAATTATTCATCCCAAAAAATGAATATCAGTGTGTTCGATTCCAATATTGGGAAAATTGTTACCAGATTTTTGGTATAAGGGGTATTGATATCCTTCCAAATTTCCAGTATGGTTCCCTATTTCATGTACCGGTGGTTGCTGATACAGTTCTTCTGGCATCATTTGTTGGTATGATTCCATAGTCATCATTTGTTGGTTAGGTATCCCCTGTTGGTATATTTCTGGTGTCATAATCTGTTTGTTTGATTCTTGAGGCGTTTGTTGATATGTTTCTTCAAGTAATGTTTGTTGGTACATTTCCTGTAGCATCATTTGTGAGGCGTTCCTAGCAGTTATATGGAAATTGCTTTGAAGTTTTTGTGGTTGTGGAGTTGATAGTGGAGGTGGACGTTTATTAAATGTATTGCTGCTGTGAGACCTGTTCATATAGTTATTATTCCTTATTCTCATGGACGAGTCAATTTCCATAGGCTCAGGCCTTGGTTGCGGCTTAGGAGTAAATGGACGTAACGGTGGATTACTGTAAGTTTGATTTTGAAAAGGGTAGAAGCCTTGTGTCGGTCTATAAGTTTTTTGGAGGGTTCGCACGAAACTGTGGCAAAAATTCCAATTCTGGATGAAATTGTCTTTCTGGTCTATGTAGTGGTGTATTAAATCCTCTTGGTGGCAGTGGGGGTGGATGACCGTAAATTTGTCTGGGCATTAAATGGTTTCCAAGCGCGTAGTTTGAGCGGAAAGTTTGGTTTTCTAACTTAAGGCATAAGTGAAGCGCCTGTGGAAGGTCAACTGGCTCTCGTATTCCCAAAAGCCTTGGAAGATCTTCCTTCAGCCCTCTAACGAATGTATCGAGTGCTTTGTCGCGGTATGTCTGTGTTAGCAAACCCGTAGCTTCGAAGCCTACTTCCATGCTACCCACTTTATTTAAGATAAGGGACAGATTTGAGTAAACTTGATGATAAAATTCTTGAATGGTTAAGTTACCCCATACCAACGTAGTCATTTGGTACTCCAGGGTGCCTAAATCGCGTTTACCTGCGTAGTGCAGAGTGAGACACTTGGAAATCGCTTTCCAATCAAGGAGCGTATTATAAGATTCAAGAGAAAGTCTGTATTACCTGTGACCTTATTTCCTACTACGTTAAGTATGCCGTAGTACTTAAGAGTGCCCTTCATAGGCTCGTATACCTGCAGAATGCGATATACGCTTTTTTCCAGGAATCGAATTCACCTGGATTCCAACTAAAATCTCTTAATCATCTGACTACGTCCGGAACCTTATCGAATTCACCTATATTATTCAATTGGGATGGGTCTATTGTTACATCACTTATGTTTTGTAAGCACGCATTTGGGTTGAGAAATGCCTGAATTGCTATCCTACATTGATTCGAAACTAGGGTGGATATTTTATTTTTAACGTCAGTATGTTATCTAGGGATAACACTTTGTTATGGTGGTTGAAGCTGAACCTGCAAGTAGAAAGTTATGAAATATTATTGTAAGGGCTATACTTACCTAGTAGTAGTAGCCGTCTCTAAGAAAATCCACCTTAAAATAAAAGTCTAGTGTTTCACTTTGCATGTTAAAAATACAACTCAATTTTATTTAAAAACTTAAATACCTTAACAATTTGATACAAAAATAATTACATAGATAACAATAACAAAAACTTACGTCTAAAAAATTAATTCTGGCTGGCAGAATTTGATTTACAAAAAACTTGGCTTACAAACCTAGTGGAGTTTGGATATTTCCGGATTTGTTGTTGCAGTTAAGTGCATTGTGTTTTTATTCTTGTTACTTTTCAACAAGCAGAAACTTACTGTTATTAGATAACACAGGCCGACAAAATTTAACCAACATTCAGACCCAGAAACCAAACTATTTATTTCCGAAGGTTTTTGATGCGCTGGTTTTTGAGATATCCTTACCTAAAAGTGCAAAAAACACCGTTGTTGCCCATTTTTGAGGTTATGTAGGACCGGATACAGTTCTTCTTCTTTGAAACATCGTTGAGTTTTCTGAAATGTCTTTTTTTATCGCCCGGTTATCGCATTTTGAAATTTTCAAATCTTTTGAGATACAAATGTCCCTAATGAGTTTGCAGGCAAAATCACAAAGATGAAAATTTCAAAATCTAATAGCTCGGCAAGAAAAAAAGATATTTCAGAAAACTTAACAATATTGGAAAGTAGAACTGTTTTTTCAGATCAAATACATAGTTTTTTGAAAAAATTGAAACTCACGGTAACTACATAACCACAAAAATGGGCAAAAACGGTGTTTTTTGCACTTTTAGGTTAGGATATCTCGGAAACCAGAGCTGATAGAGTTATGTGGGTGTGCCGAATGAAACACTTTATAATTTTTCATATATTTTTATTAACTTGATAAATATTTTTAATTGCTTATAGCTTCAAGAGTAACAACAAACTAAACTTTACTTATTAAAACGAACCCAAAGAGCCATGGATTTCTGTAGAGTCAGCAAAATTTGGTTGATGAAATAATGCAAAGCATAAAAATAAAGTAAACCGATTGTTCATTGCAACATAATTCTTTAGAGTTTGTTTACTTTAATGTGCAGTGATTCTTTGGAATTATGTTGCTATTGTTTTGTCTATTTATTTGGTACAGTGGTAAAGTTATGTTATGTGGTATAGTTATGTGACTCCTTCACCCTTAAATTTTTGCAGTCCCTGCAAAAGGATCCACAACTCCTGAGGTTTCACAATTAGTTTCAACATTTGTAATTGTACTTTCCTTCTTTTTTATAATCCAAAGCACTATTAAAACAATAAGCACTACTACGACAATTGTTGTAGTGGAAATAGTAACATATGAATATTTTTTATGTTCAAAATTAATATAATCTATCTGTTTTCTATTTTGTATAGTTTGCAATTTTAGCCCATTAAGAGTAATATTATTTACAATTTTTTTGAAATTAGTATAGTGCAATGGTATTAAGGCGGTATCTACAAAATTTTTTTCAGTATTAATAAATTTTTGATTATCTATTGAGATTTTGCAAGATTGAAATTTTATTAAGTTGTTTCCTTTGATATTTAAAGGTTGTTCATTGCAAGTTTGAAATATCTTAGTAAGAGGCAAGTTTTTTACAATTATCCAGTTATTGAAAATTTTCTCGATAGATGTAACATTATTCTCTCTCAAAATACAAGCATTTGAATCCTTAAGTATGTTCTGTATACAAAAATTAACATTTGTTTTTAAATTTTTTCTTTGGACAGTTCCTTCGATATTAGCAAAGACAATGCTGTTATGCAATATTACCTCCACAATTGGAGAGTCCAATTCTTCAAAATGTTCGTTGGGAAAAGGTATTATGAGTGCGTTATAAAAGATTTCCTTGGTAAAGTTTGGGATTTGTAGTACAAAAATTAAAAGATTTTCGGTGTATAAGATACTAGTCCGAATGTATGGTAAAATTTCTGTCGTCAAGTTATATGTACTTATTTCGTCATCTGTTAGGATGTCGTGTGCCAGTACGTTAAGTTTGCTAAGTAAAATTATGTCGGAAAATTTTTCGATCTGTGAATTAAGTATTTGAATGTCTGAATACAGCAAAAGAATACGTTCATTTAAGTGTTCGTCTGTACGTTCGGCCAAAAGAAGGTTCAGGTCGTGTTGTTGTCTAGTTATAAAATTATTTATCTCTTGTACATTTTTTATTAAGTCATTGTTTATTAGAACTTGTTTATTTTGTTCGCTAATACTATTTCTGATATTTATGTCAAGGTTCATTAAGTGATCAGAAATTTCTTTTTCGTCTTCATCGTCCATAGTTCCTGTTATGAATTTCAGTCCACGTCCAAGGTAATTAATAAGTCCTCGTTTAATTCTGTTATTTTTAAAAATGTGTGGTATTAGTAAGCTTAGATTTCTTTTAGTTTTTAATAATTCTCTTATTATTAGTTTTGAGTTATCATTTTCAGGTTTAAGGTTCAAAGCGTAAAAATTAGTTTCTATTAGTGCTATCGTTTCATAGTATTGTGTTAGATTAACAATATGAAGTATTTTTGTAAAAGATTCTATGATAGGTTTTGGTTCCAGTTTTATCAACGTGTAACCATGTTCCGCATTCACTGGTATAACCTCTATTCGCTGTCCGCGGCCACTAGCAATTGCTGCCAATATTAATATCAACATCATTGTTAATGTCATCATTATTTCGCCTGTAATTGTAATTTTGAAATTTATACTTTCGTTTAACTTAAGTTTTGTAGGTTTTCCTAAACTTATTATTGTTGGAGATAATGTGGTTATTATCAACTCTATAGTTTGATATTTTTTTATACTTGTGTTGTGCTTTACTAACCCTGTAATTATTAACAAATTCGTTTTCGAAATTAGGCTCTGTACTATTGGGAGCTGCGCGATTTTTGGTAGTAATGTAACTAGTTTTATTCTGATGAATCAATTCTGATAGATCCGATATTTCTTCTTTAGATAGTAAATTATTCAAAAGATCTATTGGTCGTTTTTTAGTTGTTGAATGTATAGTGTTATTGTACGCTGTTATTGCCCTGAATATTTTTTCTTCCAGACTAAAGTCGTTTGTGGAGTCAGCATTGAATAATCGTACATGTTCGTTTAATGTAGAGTGCAGCCTTTCCACATCTTCGTTTCCAGTCTTTAAATAAGGTGTGGTTATATGAATGTTTATGTCGTTTTCTTGTAAGAACTGTGTGATTGAGGCTGTATTAAATTCATTATCTGAAATAAATAATTTAGGTATGCCAAGGTATTGGATTCTGTATTTTATGGCTTCTATAATTGAAATCCATGTTCTGTCTTTCAGTGGATGCACTGAAGCGTATTTAGTTAATTTGTCAATACTTGTAAGATACATGACATTTCTTTGTGGAAACCATATATCAAAATGTACTATGTATGTCATTATGTTTTTCAGGTGTATCAGTAATGTTTAAGGGGTATTTGTTAGGGCTTCTATCGAATTTGGCAAGGTTGCATGTCTCGCAATTATTTATGAATTTCTGGATTTCTTGTTGAAGTTTCGGATAGTAAAATTGTGCTTTAATTTCATTAAAAATTTCATTAACCCCTCTGTGGTTATTTTTCAAGTGTTCATATTGTATCAGATTTAGTATTCGGTCTTTGTCAACAATGTCCTCAAGAAGGATGTTTGCTTTAAGAATCTTAAGGTTTTTATTTTTTGCAAAATATTTAGCATAAAGCTCTTGAAAATTAAGGAATAACTGTTTATCGTGGCAGTAAATAGCTACCAATCCTTTTTCAGGTAATTTTGTTCTCATTATTTCGAGGAGATTGCTTCCCGATGTTATTTTTAATATCGTTCGTATTTTCTTTTGATATAGGATTTTGGTTGAACAAGATTCTACTTGTGATTTTTCTAATATTAATTGATTTTTAAAAACATTTAAGGCTTTTTCAGATATTGGAATAAAATCTATACTGTCAGTTTTGGAGTCTTGAGTAGATTGTCGTTAGCGTATGACGTGTTTTACTCAATCGTGGTATTAAAAAAAAAAAAAACTCTGTGTACAATTTCTCTTGGTAAAATTACGAAGCGTGCTGCAAAATTTAATGATGAAGACATAATGTCTTCATCAAAGCAAAAAAAACATTCAAAAACATTAATATCAGGAAGTGATAAGTCTAGGAAAAATTTCTACACTCCACTTCAAATGAATGATGAGTCTGATGGTGAACCTGATGATATGGAATGTAATTCAGCTGAAAAAGTTCAAAAAGAACTTGTTCCTCCTATTAAAGTGTTAACTCACAATAGTGATATTATTCGAAAACTTTTTAAGGAGAAAAATATTACTAATTATTTAATTAAAAAAATTTCAATCGGTATAAAAATTGTATGCAATTCTTTCGAAACTTTCAATGTGGTTAAAATTATTCTCGGTGAAAACAAACTTCAGTTTTTTACTCACCAACAGAAAAGTGAGAGACTATTTAAAGTCATATTATATGGCCTTGAAAGTTTTTCGTCCGAAGAAGTAAAAAAAGAACTTAACTCACTCGGCTTAAAATGTAAAGATGTTAAAGTTATAACAAAAAAATATGACAGTTTCTCTGACACTCTCTATATAGTTTATTTTGAGAACGGTTCTGTTAAACTACATGAATTACGCAAAAATTGTAAAGCGCTCTTTAACACAATAATAAACTGGAACTTTCAGAGAAAAATAAAAAACAAACTTGTCCAATGTCATAATTGTCAAATGTTTGGGCACGGTGAAAGAGGTTGCAATATTAAAGTTAAATGTGCTAACTGTGCTGGAAAACATAAAACTATTGACTGTCAATCAGTTGAGAAAATTCGATGTGCTAATTGTAATAACAGCCATAAGTCAACTGACCTCTCATGTCCGAATCGCGCTGCATATCTCCAAATTAAAAATAACTTAAACAAGAAAAATATGCGTGGTCCATTTACACCAGCAAAAACTAATTCTTTTAGCAACAATAACACATCACCTGATCAAAACTCAGTTGTTCGTTTTGTTCAATACCAAAACAATCCTAACTCTTTTCCTCCGCTCTCAAAGAAAAGAGACAGCTTTTTTAATCAATACACTACACAAGATCAGACGACTCCCACAACTACAACGTGGCCATCGTTTATCGGCTCATCTAATCAAGTGAAAAAAAATAATTTGTTCTCTGAAGAAGAGATATCTCAGCTTACTCTTGAAATTATTACTAAGCTTAAAGTATGTAATTCTAAAGAACAACAATTTCATGTTATCACACAATTAGCTTTTAAGTATCTGTATAATAGTAAATAATGTCTTTGAATTCTTTAAAAATAATTTTTTGGAACTGCAGAAGTATCCGCAACAAAAGTATTGAATTGTTTAACTTTCTGTCTGTTAATAATGTTGATGTTTGTTTACTTTGTGAAACGTGGCTCAATAATAATACAACGCTTTCTCATTCCATGTATACTTGTCTTCGACATGATCGTTGTGAAAATCGCGGTGGTGGAGTTGCTATACTCATTAGAAAAACAATTAATTTTTCTGTCAACAGAATCATTGCTACTGAAGTCATCGAGAATATAGGCATAAAAATTTGTTTGCAAGATTTTACGGAAATCAATATTATAAGTATTTATTTTCCTGGTGGCTCTAACACACCCGAAATACGGAACAAATTTAAAAATGATCTGAGAAAGCTTTGTAGTATAGGTGGAAAAATTATATGCTGTGGTAACTTTAACAGTCGACATAGGGATTGGGGTTGCCTGCGAGCTAGTGCTTGGGGAAATATACTCTCTGAGTTTACAACATTTTTTCCATTTAATATTTTATATTCACATGACCCAACATATGTTCCTGCATCGTCTAGATCAAATCCATCGACACTGGATTTGATTCTGTCGAATATTCCATCATTCATATCGACACCAATAGCATTAAATGAATTTAGCTCTGATCATCTGCCAGTAATGTTTAATTTATCAGCAAATATTTTAGCTCAAGCTAGTCTAAATTATGATTACAAAAATACAAATTGGAAAAGGTACAAATTAAAACTGAAAAATAGTCTTTCCGCTGTTTGTACGGAACTTAATAATGTAAGTACTACCAGCCAAATTGACCATCAAATTGAATTCTTTACCAGTAAGATAATGGATGCTGTGAGGTTTTCTGTACCTATAATTACTCCAAAAAATAATCATATGAAACTGCCCTTGTACATATTGAATTTAATTAAGTCTAGGAATTATTATCGTCGCTTATGGAGTAGGTATCGGCTGCAAGCAGATTATAATGAAGTTTATAGGTATACTGTTTTTATTCGAGAAGAAATACGAAAGTATAGAAATAAAAATTGGGACTGTAAGCTACTGTCGCTAAAAAAAGGTTGTAAGCCTTTTTGGAATATAGCTAAATTATTAAGAAAGAAATATACTCAGATTCCACCACTAATTCAAGGTAATAAAACCTTTATTCGAAACAACGATAAGGCTTGTGCTCTTGCCGACACATTCCTCCTAAATCACAAGGTATCTGAAAATCTGAGCAGTATTTCTTTTGATAATATTGTCAACACGGTGATATCGCGCTTCAACTCCACAAATGTGGATACCCCAATGTGTGACTATGTATCATTAGATTCAGTCAAAGAAATTATACGTGAGCTTCACTCTAAAAAAGCTTCCGGCTTAGATGATATAAGTAATGATATGCTTAAGCAACTGCCACGCAGTGCTGTTATATATCTTACTTATATCATAAATTCCTGCTTGAAAGTTCAATATTTTCCAGATACTTGGAAAGTAGCAAAAGTTATTCCTATCGCTAAGCCTGGAAAACCAAAAAACCATTGTGATAGCTACAGGCCAATAAGTCTTCTTAGCAGTATTAGCAAAGTATTGGAAAAAGTTATAAGAGATAAAGTTTTAAAATTTGTTGACCAAAATAACATTATACCTGATGAGCAGTTTGGTTTCAGAATGTTTCATAGTACAACACATCAAATAAAACGTGTATGTAATTATGTTAAAAGCAATTTTACTTCAAAAAAATCCACTGGTCTTGTTTTACTTGACGTTGAAAAAGCGTTTGACTCAGTTTGGCATAATGGGTTAATCTTTAAACTTATAAATTATAACTTTCCGCTACAGTTAACAAAAATATTGAAAAGTTTTTTGACTAATAGATTCTTTTGTGTACATATTAATGACGAACACTCTGATTTCTTCAATATACCAGCTGGAGTTCCTCAAGGGTCAGTGATAGGACTACTCCTTTATTTGATTTATTGCTCCGATTTTCCAAAATCCTCGCAGAGCGAATATGGTGTTTATGCTGATGATACAGCAATATTCTATGCGCATGAATTTGGTCAAAACATTTTGACTGAATTACAGTGTGAACTTAATAATATTGTTCATTACTTCGACAAATGGAAAATTAAAATCAATGCAGGTAAAACAGAATCCATTTTCTTTACAAGAAAAAGAAAATCTTGTTTTTTACCTAGCTCTAAGCTAATGATTAACGGCTTTGAAGTTCCTTGGTCGAATAATGTTAGGTATCTCGGAATTTATCTTGACCAAAAACTGATCTTCAGAGAGCATATCAATAAAACAATCAGCAAATTCAATATTGCAAAAAACTTATTGTTTCCATTAATAAATAGATATTCGAAACTAAGCAACATAAATAAGATTATAATAACGAAAGTTGTTTTTCAATCTATAATTTTATATGCCTGTCCAGTTTGGGGTTCGTGTGCACAAATGCATATAAAAAAATTACAAATTTGCCAAAATAAACTTTTGAAAATGAATTTAAATTTGCCTTGGCACTTTTCTACAAAAAAATTACATAAAAAGTCCAATGTCAAATTAATATCAGACAGTATCCATAAGATAACAAATAAATTTATAATGCTGAGCCGCATTTCTGACAACCCTCTAATTTCTAGTCTCTATGTACCATAGCATTTTTATAAGTTCTTGTTTATTTATCTAGTTCGTCAAAAATTCCTCCTTTCATTTCTTATAATGTCAATTTTTAAATCATGTCATACCTTCAATATATGTATTTTTCTGTTAATTTAATTTGTTAATTGTTTAATTTAATAATTTACTTATTTTATAATTTTTACAAAAAATTATATAAAAAAAAAAAAAATGTTTCGTCATTTCTAGTCATCCCTTAGCTGTAAGTCTAAATTCGAAGGTTTTTTTTTTTTGTAGTTTTCCTTCGCAAATTTCATTATTTAATATGTATATACATATGTAGTTTAAATAAGTTTAATGTAAAAATAATACAAATTATAATTTTAAAGCTGTAAGGTAATATACCAGATCTCTGTAAATTGTTTGATAACTATATGTTTTATAACGTTTTCTACTACTAAATAAAGAGTTATTATTATTATACTGTCAGTTTCAGCACTGTGTACAGTATTAATTTCTTCATTTTCATATATTTCTCTTAAATTGGTTAATATCTCTTCTGTGGTCATTAAGTTAACTGCTACACCAGCTTTAGGATTTCTTGTACTTGTAATTAAGGTCGAACTGTCAGTTTCTGCACTGTTTACAGTCTTCATGTCGTCATTGGAAAATAGTTCACTTAAATTTACTTCAATATCTCCTTTTGTCGTAACATCTTCGTTATGAACAATTCTACTGAGGCCATCAGCGATTACGTTTTCTTTTCCTTTTAAATATTCAATGCTAAAGTCAAATTCGTTCAATTTGATCTTCCATCGTTGGAGTTTAGCATTAGGTTCTTTAAGGTTACTTAACCATACGAGAGGTCTATGGTCGGTTTTTATCAAAAAATTTCTTCCAAACTATGGCTAATAACTCTTTTTCGATCGTGCTGTAATTTTGTTCGTGTCCGTTTAAAGATCTGCTTGCGTATGCTATTACTTTATTTTGTTGCATTAGCACAGCTCCTAATGCATAATTACTAGCATCAGTTACTAGAGTGAATTTTTTTTGAAAATCGGGATGTATTAGGATAGGATCATTTTTGATTAATTCTTTTAGCTTCAGAAATGCTTCGATATAGTCCTTGTCTTGTAAGTTTATTTTTGAGTTTTTTTTTAAATATTTGATAAGATGATGAGCAACCCTAGAATAATCTTTAATAAACCGTCTATAATACCCAGTGATGCCCAAAAATGACTTAATTTCTTTTTGGTTTCTTGGTAACTGAATCTTGTTGATTGCTTCGACCTTATTTGGATTTGTTTTTAATCCTCGGGGAGTTATTACATGACCTAAATAATCTGTTTCCGAAGTCATAAAAGTACACTTATCTAGCTGGATTTTCAAATTGGATTTTTGTAAAACGTTCAATATTTTAGTAAGGGACTCGAGATGCTCTTCCATGCTTGTGGAGAAAATTAGAATATCGTCTAAGTAGACGATACAAATTTTTCCAATATAATCTTTTAGCACACAATTTATTAACCTTTGGAATGTGGCAGGGGCATTACGTAACCCGAACGGCATTCTAAGGAATTCATGGTGGCCATTAGCAGTAGAGAAAGCGGTCTTACGGATGTCGTCTGGATGCATCTCAATTTGGTGAAAACCTTTTGCCAAATCTAAAGTTGTAAAATATTGGCATCGACCCAATTTGTCAAATATATCTTCTATATTTGGAATTGGAAAGCGGTCTTCAACTGTTATTTCATTAATTTTCCTATAGTCAATGACTATACGCCATTTCTTTTTGTTAGATGCATCTGTTTTCTTTGGGACTATCCATATTGGGCTATTGTAAGGGCTGTAAGATTCCCTAATAATCCCTTGTTTTAACATGTCTTTAATCTGTGTCTCAACTTCTTCCTTATGTATCTCGGGGTATCTATATAATTTCGAATAAACCGGAATATCATTTTTTGTGTGGATTCTGTGCTTAACTTCATTCGTGAATGAAAGATCATCATCATCACCTTCTTTGTACAGCACACTTGTGAATTTTTTTATTACGGTTAGAAGCTTTTTTGCCTCAAAATCATTTAAATGACCAATACGAAGCATGACTTCCAAATTTGTATTATTTATTTCGTTGTTGAAAATTTCTATAGTGTCATGTTGTTTTGTCAAATTATTGTAAATTTCTTCTTCTTTGTTAAAAAATAATTCCATTGTAAAATTGCTTAATATCAACAACCTTTTAGGGTAATCAATGACTGCATTAAGACTTTTTAAAATATTATTACCTATTAATCCATCAAAATCTTTACTAAAGTTCATCTCCAACAATTCGCAAGGACAGTTATAATTAAATTCTTTAAATATAGGAAATTTGCAGAGTTTATGAAGTGTAAAAAAATTTCCCATTGCTGTAATTGAAACGTTAACATTCTGTTTCCATTCGGGATTGCAAACATTCTCATTAATGATACTGAATTCAGCTCCAGTGTCAATAATGAAATATAAAAGTTTTCCATTTGCCTCGATTATTATGTAGGGCAGTTGTCTGACCCTGACACTTGAAAATTTGCACCAGAGTTATCTATTTCCATAGGTTCCTCCTGGTTCGAATGATATTGCCTAGTTTGGCTTGATCGCTGATTGTTTTGTGAACGATTGTTATTTTGGTTACTTTGACGTGTTCTTTGTGAATTACTATTTTGGTTAGTATTAAAATAGTTACTGTTTCTGTAGTTAGAGTTTTGATTGTTATCATTATTTCTATAATTAGTATTTCTGTAGTTAGAATTTTGGTTATTATTGGAATAACTACTGTTTCTGTTGTTAAAATGTTGGTTATTATCACTGTTCCTATAATTAGTATTTCTGTAGTTAGGATTTTGGTTATTACGATAATTATCGCTAAAGTTTGTACGCGTTTTTGTTTGATTATCGTCTCTAGTGTTATGCCCAAATTGAGTGTAATTTTGTTGTCTCGCTTCTAAAATAATTTTAAAAGCATCTTGAAGAGTAGACGGATTTCTTGCGAAGATCATTGTCTTTGTTGGCTCGGGTAAATGATCCCTGAAAGCCGTTAATGCTATTCTTTTAACCTCTTCTGAAGTGTAGGTATTCTCCTCATGAGTTAAGTTTCTGTTATTAATTCTAGTCATAAGTTTTGTAAGCTTATAATAAAAATTCTCGATGGTACCATTAAGTTTAAGTGTTTTTAACTGGTCCATGAGTTCCACACTCGACCTTTTTTCGCCGTAATTTCTTTTAAGTATTTCTTTTAATACTCCCCAGGAATTAACTTCTCCCTCTCTTAAAATAGTTTGTCTCGTTTCTCCTATACATTTATTACGTATGTAATTAAATAATACTCTTTTATTATTTGTGTCGAATACCGATATTGTCAGTATCAAAAAATCAATATTTGACAAAAATTCGGGCAAATAATTAGAATCCGTGCCATCGAATGGCTCTATGTTTTTTATTAAAATTAACGCGGTATTAAATTGAGCTAGAAGTGTTTGATCCATATTAAATTAAAAAAACACAAATTTTTTTTTTTTTACGAGATTCAAAGTTCACTTAACTTTATTCCAGTGTGTTGAATTTAAAGTTGCTATTCTTATTTTTGTCGAGTGAACGGTTACAGATGAATTGCTGTTCTTGTTGTTGGTAGTGCTCAAATTTTTGTCTTTCAAATTACAGATGAGTTGCTGTTCTCGTTGTTAGTATTGTTCAAATTTGATCCTTCAAATTACAGATGAGTTGCTGTTCTCGTTGCTAGTATTGTTCAAATTTAATCTTCCAAATTGAACAATTATATGCTGAGTATCCTCGGCGCCAGTTATGTGGGTGTGCCGAATGAAACACTTTATAATTTTTCATATATTTTTATTAACTTGATAAATATTTTTAATTGCTTATAGCTTCAAGAGTAACAACAAACTAAACTTTACTTATTAAAACGAACCCAAAGAGCCGTGGATTTCTGTAGAGGTTTTATGTAGAGTCAGCAAAATTTGGTTGATGAAATAATGCAAAGCATAAAAATAAAGTAAACCGATTGTGCATTGCAACATAATTCTTTAGAGTTTGTTTACTTTAATGTGTAGTGATTCTTTGGAATTATGTTGCTATTGTTTTGTCTATTTATTTGGCACAGTGGTATAGTTATGTTATTTGGCACAGTGGTATAGTTATGTGACTATAGAGCATTTCCGAGGCCAGATTTGGATTAAGTCTATCAAAAACCTTCAGAAATATGCAGTCTGGTATCTGGGTATGAGAACTGTCGGTCTGTGTAATGATCATCCCAAAAATATACCATAATGTGTCGTTCTGTTTTTAAAACAACATATTATGATGTAACTTAAGTCGCTCCCCGTAGGGAGGTCCAACAAAATTAAAGATGGGAGCCGGCCACTTCTTCTCCGGCTCCTTCCTCAAACCTGTAAAATAATTAAGAACCAGAAAGATTAGTTTTTATAATTTTATTACCTTGCCTGTCGAAGGTGAAATCAAAAGTGATTCTTACAAAACTAGTTTATTGATTCTGCACCTTAAACTACCCTAAACCTGCTGAGTCTGTGCTCCAATGAAGTTGTGCGGCAGCACCGACTGGCATGACGTGGCTCTCACAGCGGATGTACTGGGGAATCGTGTTACCAGTGGCAGACGCATCGTGAGCAAATTATCGTTGTGAAATAATGTTAAAATGTGGTTGAGGTGAAAGCCAGTGTGTTTACTTGTATGTGTGGTTATAAACCCACAACACGATGTTCAAAGTGTATATCACAAAGAAAACTGGCTTTTAGACCTTCGATTTTGCTTATATAATCTGTGTAAAGCACTGTTTCGAAAACTTTAAACACATTGATTGTCAAAAATTCAACAAAATATATAGGTTGGTATAAATTCCGCTAGATCTTATGGTTGTGCTGTTCGTGGATATCGAGAAAAAAAGAATGATTGTCGCCGGAAATAATCGAAATATTTGACAGAACCATGAGAAGCATGCTGTCCTAAAGTTAACTTATTGACTTCATATGCTGTCTCGATGAGTTACATGTGTCAATAGTCTTGTCACACACATATGTATCAAATATCTTAGGTAGTGGATTGATTACCAATACAACTGTTTGCAAACAATTGGCTAGTCGCATAGGAAACAAGTTTTGTTCGCATTATTATCTTAACTACAAATTTTTATTCCTAATGAGTTTAAGATACATGCGTGCAAAACAAAAAAAAAGAAAATTTCAATAAAATAAATTACAAAGATCACAAAAAAAAAAAAAATTAAGTTATTTGACTTTGTGTCTTTGACAAAAATCACCATCACATTATGTTGGCTGTCTTTGACTCTTTCGACTCCATATCATGCAATTGTTTACACTAAACTATAACATATATAGACAAAAATAGATTCATTTCTTGATTTCATTGATTGAATTCACGACACTCTTAGTATTAAAATTTATGATAGGTTGCTATTACCAAAAAGTATATATAATGGAAGAGAAAGACTCGCGCTCACAACAGACTCATGTTGCTGGCTAACTCGTACGGAGTTAAGGACCGTATACATTTGTAGCTTCAGAACCGACGCAGCAGCGTTTTTGAGCAGCATCAAATCTTCTGCGAAACTGAAATAGGAATGAAACGAAATTTCTTATTGCTGTGTCTTTTCATTTTCGTTTTTCTTCAATTTCTGATTTCTTATTTTGTTTTGATTTGGCTAATTTCTTATTTTGTCTTCTCATATGAAAATATGACTGATTTATTCTTATTGCTATTTCACACATATGTGCTTCTTCTTTTCTTTTGTTTTCCTAAGCTAACATTAAAACGAAATTTTTAATTGAATTAATATATGCACATGCAATATCCTTTTATTTTGCTTGGTTTTATTATTTAATTAAAAAAATATAAACATGTAAACAATATAAAACATATTAAAAAAATATAAAAATCAAAAAAATATTTCTTTAATTTTTTTGGATAGTAGGTACTGGGATTCGTACATCGTCTTTTTCGCATTTTTATTGATATTTGCAAGTTTTCATTTTTGATAATGTAGCATAAAAGAAGCTAACACCTACGCAAACACATATGCGCTTGTTTTCTTTTGTTTACCTTTTTGTTTTGCGTATAAATAGAAAATCATCCCTTATTTTTAGATCGTGACAACTAATGCATATAATTAAATGCTTAAAGCTTCGTTGCATTTGGGAAATGTTGTGTATCTACTTATGCAGAAGAATGAAAAACACGTGGAGTTGCTTCGGCTGTTACTTTATTACTGTCTTTCTTACATTTCATTTCTGATATAACTTAGAGTCTATACTTACTAAATTGATTCCTTAGGGACTACACTACATTTCCTCCCTATTTAGAAGAAAATATTATTATGAAACAGTCATTGTTTTCATATTTCATTTAAAAATAAAAATTTAATTCATAGCCAACAATATAATTTGTTGAGTAAAAGCTTAACAGAGCTATTCTGGCAACTATCTTAGAACTCACCAGAGTCTTTAGTAAGACAAAAGTCTTACTTAAGACTTTTGGTATTCTGGCAACTATCTTGAAAGCTTTTTTCTGTCTTTCGTAAGACAATTTTAAAGACCTGCTACGAGCAGGTCTTTAATTTGTCAGTTGTATTGTTTACATTACAAACGTTAGAAAAACTATTTATTTTAAAGGGAATTATAAGTTGCTTTTATTTGTCGTGTTAAAAAAATGTAAATACATATGTTTTTAGAAAAAAAAAAATTTTTAGTGACATGACTCGAACCCACGCACTTGGAGCTATGAGTTCACAGTCCTAACTACTTCTCCACGCTGCTTGGTGAATTCCGGATTTTTTATTATTCCTTTTGTAATTTTATTAGTTTAAAATTAAAAAATCAAAATTTGACAAGTTTACCACGAAAGCTTTTGTGTGGGGAATTCAAGAGCTTTATCTGTAAGACTTTTGCGCTAGAATACCTAAAGTCTTACAAAGTGTCTTACAAAATGTCTTACAAAATATTTTCGTAAGACTTTTAGCTGTCTTTGCCAGAATAGCCCTGTAAGTTTTATAGTTTACTGGATATTTTTTTCTTAATCTACTTTTAATATTAATTTCTTCAGCATGTAAACTCTTTTCAACATTTTCAACGTCTGTTAACTGATATCAAACAATTTTTCGTCTTCACTTAAACTTTTACTTCGACTTACAATATTTTTTTCTAGGTTGATTGGTACAAAATTATCTTTAAACTCTACTTTCAGTTGATTTCTGTGGGCAACTCTTCGCCTCTTATTTACTTCAATTAAATACAATACATTACTTAATCGTTTACAAACAAAACCAGGTATCCATTTGACATAATTTTTATCGACAGGATTCATATACAAAATATGTTCTCCTACTTTTAAATGAAAAGTATCTAACTTACAATCTTTCTGAAAATTTTCATATTCTTTTATTTTTCTTACTTTATAATTTGTTACCTCGGTTTTATTCGTATTTTGTGATTTATGTTCTATTGTTAAATAACTTAATAATGTTTTAGGCTTATAAGCAAATACCATTTCACTAGGACAAACTCCAGTGACAGTCGAAGGTGTATTTCGATTTTTAAATAAGAAATTTAACATGGAAAGTCCACTCTCCTTACTTGACATTAAACCTGCCTTAAAACTTTTTTTAATTGTTTGAACGCCTCTTTCTGCCAAACCATTACTGGGAGGATGATAAGCTGGACTAAAAAGTTGCTTTATGCCATTTGCTTTAAGGAAAATATCGAATTCTTCACTTCGGAATTGTGGATCATTGTCACTTACTAACATAGTACAAAACCCGAAACTTGCAAAAAATATCTTCAATTTTTCAATAATATTTATTGTGGCAGTTTTCGACAAAATCTGGACATCAAACCATTTCGTATAATCGTCGACTGCAATTAAAAAATCGACATTTTGAAATTGAAATAAGTCAACGTGTATCCTTTCAAACGGATAAGTGGTTGGCGGCCACGTGAAATTTGTGCAGTCCTTAACTTTATTTTGAATTTTTTGACATGATGCACAAGACAAAACGTATTTCTCGATTTTCCTGTCGATTGCTGACCACCATACTAAACCACGAGCTAAAAACTTCATTCTAACTATTCCTATGTGAGATTCGTGGAACAAAATCAGTATTTTTTCCCGATAAATTGTTGGTATTACCAACCGATCTCCGTAAAATAAGCAGTTTTGCTTAATTTCTAATGACAACCTACAGCTGTAAAATGGGCCTAAATATTCATCATTCTTTGCTGAAGACGGCCATTTATTTTTAACGATAAATTCCCATACCAATTTTAAAATATGATCTTTTCTAGTAAAATCACTAATTTGTTGAAGTGTAAGGGGAATACTTCCATCATAGTTAAAAAAATGTACGTTTAGATTTTCTATTTCAGTGTCTCCTTTTTGGGGCAAACGTGATAAAGCATCGACGTTTTTCTGCTTAGAACCCGGACGGTACTTAATTTGACAATTGTAATTTGATAAAAATAGAATCCACCTATGAAAACGCACGGATACGATATTTGCTAAGGCCTTTTGATCACCTAAAAGCTTTACGAGTGGTTGATGATCGGTATACACCGTAAAACAATAACCATATACAAATTTGTGAAACCTTTTTATCGCAAATACCACTGCTAATGCTTCCCGATGAATATGAGAATAGTTTTTCTCTGCACTACTTAAAGTTGTTGAAACCATGTAACAAGGTTTTTCTACACCATCATCTATAATGCTCAGAATTGCTCCTATTCCATAAGGAGAAGCATCGCATGCAATAACAATTTGTTTGGTGGGGTCAAAATGTACCAGTAAATTGTTTTCAGTTAACAATTCTTTACAATCAGCAAACGCTTTCGCACAATGTTGATCCCAATTCCACTTTATGTTTTTGCGTAACAAATTGTACAACGGTGCCAGTGTTGTGGAGCTATTTGGCAGAAACTTTGAATAATAATTTATTAGCCCTAAAAAACTTTGGAGCTGCTCCACATTTTGAGGTTCTGGTGCTAATTTAATAGCATCTAACTTTGACTTTGAAGGTTTTATTCCTTCGGGCGTAAGAGTGTGACCTAAATAGTTTAACACATTTACTAAAAGTTTACACTTTTCCCAATTAACTTTAACGCCAAACTCATCTAATCTGCGCAATACGCCAAACAGATTATGCTTGCAGTCTTCAAGGTTGACACCTGCTACAAGAATATCGTCTAGATAAACTTCTACGCCCTTCAGCCCTCGCACAATTTGGTCCATTACCCTTTGAAAAATCATGGGTGCGGTAGCTACACCAAAAGGCAAACGGCAAAATTGAAATAAACCCATATGCGTGTTTACGGTTAATAAAGCTTTGGAACTCTGATCTACAGACAATTGAAGAAATGCTTTACTCAAATCTTATAAGCAAAAACACGAGTTTCCCCTCATGCTCGTTAAAATGTCATCAATTAAAGGAAGTGGATATACATCCATTTCAATAACTGGGTTTATTGTAATTTTAAAATTACCACAGATTCTTACTTTTGAATCTTTTTTTAATACGCAAACAATAGGCGCAGCCCAGTTGCTATTGCGAACCGGCTGAATGATTTTTTCTTCGCACATGCGACTTAACTCAGACTCGACGGCCTTTCTTAAACTCATTGGAACTGTATACGGTTTGTAAAACTTTGGCTGTGCATTTGGTTTTATAAAAATTTCCGCGGTAAACTTTTTAATTGGATCTAAATTTTGTATAAATAAACTAGGAAACTTATTTTTATCTCTTCCTCAATAGCTTGGCAAAAAGTGTTCACTGTTAATAGGTCATTTGACTTACGACACATTTTAAACTGACTTCGCCACCAAGGAAAGAGAGAGTCCATCCAATTTCTACCCATAAGCGGTGTAAACTTCCTGTTTGTTTTGACGACCACTAGTTTTAATTGATATTGGTCGTTCACTGTCACTGAAATTTCTCCTCGCACTTCTACTTTTGCACCTGTTAATACCTGCAAAGGAGGAAAATTAATAGTTTTTAGATTAACGTTTTTAAAATTTAATTCATAATCCAAATTTGAAATCACTGATACCACCGCTCCACTATCTACCTCCATCACCATATTTCTTCCGTTTATCAATATATTCATCAATAAAGGTTCATCCACGCTCGATACCCAATTTAACGTTCCAAGCTTGTAATCTAGCTCATTTACCTGCCGATACTTTTGGTACTTTTTTGGTGACTTTTGAAATGATTTTGGATTTCGGTTACTGCGAGAGAAACACGCTTTTGCTGAGTGACCTTTTTTTCCGCAACTAAAACATGTCCAATCCTTCGCCGGACAAGCATTTACAGCATGGTTAGTCGTACACTTAGCACAGTTTTGCATCTTTGAGTACTGCTGGTTTTGAGTAATTTTATTTACTTCTGATGATAAAACAGGCTGCATATTTTTTTGCTCTTTATCAATTAGTTCAAATGATTGTGCCAACGTACATGCTGTCTCCCAAGTTAAATTTGATGTTGACAACAGTTTAGTTTGAAGCTGACTGCTTTTCACTCCACAGACCAACCGATCTCGTAGTGCTTCTGATAAAAACGATGCAAATTCGCATGGTGCCGCTAACAGCTTAAGATTAACTATATAATCTCCTATTTGTTCGTTTGATTTTTGGGAGCAATTGTAAAACTTAAAACGCTCGGCGATTACATTTTTGACTGGCTTGAAATGTGGCAAAATTACGTTTACCAAATCTTTAAACCCTTTATCGGTCGCTTTTTCTGGCAGCATGATCGATTTAATGCGTTTATATGTGTCTGGTCCAACCAAAGTCAAAAATAACGCGACCTTCTTCGCCTCCTCAACACCATTAATCTTGAACAGTTGTTCCACTCGTTCCAAGTATTCTTCAAAATCGTCCCCAAAAGAGAATTGTTCAATGGAACCTATAAATGCCATGACTGCACGTTCTGTTGAATGTGGTGTGAGGTTATGTTTTTATCGCTCACGACTTCTTCCGAATTTTGCAATGTTTATATTTTTATTGTTTTTACAAACAAAATATACTATTTTAAATTTACTTTATAATTATCAAAAAAAATGTTTTACTATTTGCACACGCGAATTTAATTTCTCGTCGCCAAATTTGTTGTGTATCTAATTATGCAGAAGAATGAAACACACGTGGAGTTGCTTCGGCTGTTACTTTATTACTGTCTTTCTTACATTTCATTTCTGATATAACTTAGAGTCTATACTTACTAAATTGATTTCTTAGGGACTACACTACAGGAAATCATTTTCTAAATTCGCCAAAACCTTAACTTGAAATTATATACATATGTATGTATGTATGTATGTATATGATACGGAAGAAAGACAACAATAGGCTCTTTGTTCTTTCTCCAAAAGACGAAGCTAAAATGAATGGTCGGTCTACTAGTTATGATGGCACAACCAGAAATATTTCTACTGTAAATGAACATCACTTAGAGTGCCAAGCCGAAAAAATATTTATTAAAAGTGCTGCAGGACTGGAATTATGTGATGGATCTTGTAACGTTTCATTAATACGTTCCGAATTTCTTGATGATTCCCCTATTGTGGCACCTGATCTGGGAGCAGATACCGCATTAGGCAAGTCAATAAAAGAACATGACTTCTGGTCCGACAGTGTGCCAAAGAAAGTATTAAAATCTTTAAAAAAAAATTGTATTACAAGACAAGAGCAATTATATGAACTTATAATGACAAAAGACCATCACTGTCAAACGCTATTCGTGATGCAGAAAGTGTTTGTCGAAAGTTTGGAACGACATTTTCCATCGCTAAAAGTAAATGAAATGCTCCCTCAACTCGCTGAACTCACTGAGTTGCACTCAGTATTTCTCGAGAAACTGCAAAAAAAACAAAGGGAAAACTGCATAGTAGATAGCATAGCTGAAATTCTTTTGCATTTCTTTTCGCTTGACAAAGCGCAAAGTTTACGTGTTGCTTACGGCGAATTTTATGCAAATCACCGAGCAGCTCTTGAGGAGTTTAGAAGTTGTATGACTAGTACAGATCAAACCTTTGCGCAATTGTACAAGAACTGTTTAAGTGAACCATTCCTCATGAAGAATGGCTTACCAGACTGTATTCTCTTAGTGACACAACGCTTGTCCAATTATCCGTTGCTAATTGAACCAATGTTGAAAAGTGCAGTTGAACATGAGCTGGAACCGGATAAACTACAGCAAGCGCTGAATTTAGTTAAGGCTATATTGGTAGATGTTGATGCTTATGTTGCTGTTGCAGAACTCAAAGCAAGACAATTAGAGATATTCAATCGTATTGATATGAAATCGAGTGTTATTTATAAAAACTAAACTTTTGACAAATCAGATGTAGGCATTGCGTCGGGACGCTGTTTAAAGTTTGAACAACTTGCAACACTCATGCAAAGAGGATTTAAAACGAAGATGATGCTGGTTGTTTTGTTAACTGATTGTTTGTTCTTTTTGAGCGAAAACTCACGGCATAACAAGTACAATTTCTATACTCCTAAGCATAAAGCTGGTGTTGTGCCGCTGCAAAAACTTCATATATGCAAAAAGGCTAATAAATCTCCTGGCGGCATCAGGCAACACCGTAAAAAGCAAGGTGATATATGCTACACGTATTTCTGTCTATCCTATACTGGACCCAAATGTATTTTAAGAGAAATTTAATTATTTTTAAAATATTTTTCAAAAATGGTCTGCCAGTAAGGGTTTTTTTGGCACCCGCCCCAAAAATAGGAGGGGGAGGGTGTGGTGATATTGAGAAATTTTATTTTATACACAAAAGAACAACCTTTTTATTTGTGCCTATGAACATCTGAATGCATGTTATTAAATATTTTTAATTCATTTTCAAGGTTGGTGTACGGAAAATCGTACGATGGTATACAATGGGTTAAGCGAAGGTTCAATAAATGACCCTATTTCTTCTATACGGCGAGCTATGGTTATTGCTGATAAAGTGACAGTATTCATTATTATATTGCATTTAATACCAAGTTTGCTAAAAATTTTTAAGCACATATTTTTTGTAACCATTCCATCTGTAAATGGCCTCCCCTGCTTTGCAATTTCTAAGCTAACGAGATGGGGCAGTTTTGGTTTAGTTTGCTTTATTTTTTCCTTTCTTTTTCTTATCATCAACATTTTTCTGAAGAAAATAATGTTGATGATAAGAAAAGGAAAAGAAAAAACAAGTTAATGTGTTATTTTCGGCGAGGCCGAAACTCACATATCCTACACTGCACTGAAAGTACCTTTTCATCAAATGTTAAGAAGACGTTGAAGAGGTTGAATAAGTCGAAAAAAATGTGAAATTTTAGAAAGGTTGACAGAGGTTGAAAAGTCGTAAATATATACAAAATGTTGAAAAAAGTTGAGAGAGGTTGAAAAACTCTAAAAAAAATGAAAGAGGTTGAAAAAATTTGAAACTATTCAAAATTGATGAAAAAGTCGAAAAAATAAAAAAACTTATGAAGAAAGTTGAAAGAGGTTGAAAAAGTCGAACAAATACATATAGAATATATTGGAAAAAGTTAAAGCGTTGAAAAAGTCGAAAGAATATGGAAAATGTTGAAAAAATCGAATAAAAATGAAAAATTTGAAATATGCCACGCCCACTTCTCCAATTCCGCCCACTTTCGGTTCAAAAAATTATATTTGTGATCGACATCCTCATATTAAATTTAAGCGCAATAGCTTGTATAGTTTGCGATATATGCTGCAGTTTAATTTAAAATTTAGGGCAGACAGACAGACAGACAGACGGACATCGCTAAATCAACTCAGGTGGTGACGCTGATCAAGAATATATATACTTTTCGATACCTGCCACGCCTTCTTCTATGTGTTACAAACGGAAAGTGAATATACCCTCGGTGTAGGGTATAATAAAGCAAACTAAACCAAAACTGTCCCATCTCGTTAGCTTAGAAATTGCAAAGCAGGGGAGGCCATTTACAGATGGAATGGTTACAAAAAATGTGTGTTTATTTTTTAAAGTTAATTTGCACCTATTCTGGACTGAGCTGAAAAATTTTTAACAAACTTGGTAGTAAATGCAATATAATAATGAATACTGTCACTTTATCAGCAATAACCATAGCTCGCCGTGTAGAAGAAATAGGGTCATTTATTGAACCTTCGCTTAACCCATTTTATACCATCGTACGATTTTCCGTACACCAACCTTGAAAATGAATTAAAAATATTTAATAACATGCATTCAGATGTTCATAGGCACAAATAAAAAGGTTGTTCTTTTGTGTATAAAATAAAATTTCTCAATATCACCACACCCTCCCCCTCCTATTTTTGGGGCGGGTGCCAAAAAAAACCCTTACTGGCAGACCATTTTTGAAAAATATTTTAAAAATAATTAAATTTCTCTTAAAATACATTTGGGTCCAGTATAGGATAGACAGAAATACGTGTAGCATATATCACCTTGCTTTTTACGGTGTTGCCTGATGCCGCCAGGAGATTTATTAGCCTTTTTGCATATATGAAGTTTTTGCAGCGGCACAACACCAGCTTTATGCTTAGGAGTATAGAAATTGTACTTGTTATGCCGTGAGTTTTCGCTCAAAAAGAACAAACAATCAGTTAACAAAACAACCAGCATCATCTTCGTTTTAAATCCTCTTTGCATGAGTGTTGCAAGTTGTTCAAACTTTAAACAGCGTCCCGACGCAATGCCTACATCTGATTTGTCAAAAGTTTAGTTTTTATGAATAACACTCGATTTCATATCAATACGATTGAATATCTCTAATTGTCTTGCTTTGAGTTCTGCAACAGCAACATAAGCATCAACATCTACCAATATAGCCTTAACTAAATTCAGCGCTTGCTGTAGTTTATCCGGTTCCAGCTCATGTTCATCTGCACTTTTCAACATTGGTTAAATTAGCAGCGGATAATTGGTCAAGCGTTCTGTCACTAAGAGAATACAGTCTGGTAAGCCATTCTTCCTGAGCAATGGTTCACTTAAACAGTTCTTGTACCATTGAGCAAAGGTTTGATCTGTACTAGTCATACAACTGCTAAACTCCTCAAGAGCTGCTCGGTGATTTGCATAGAATTCGCCGTAAGCAACACGTAAACTTTGCGCTTTGTCAAGCGAAAAGAAATCCAAAAGAATGTCGGCTATGCTATCTACTATGCAGTTTTCCCTTTGTTTTTTTTGCAGTTTCTCGAGAAACACTGAGTGCAACTCGGTGAGTTCATCGAGTTGCGGGAGCATTTCATTTACTTTTAGCGATGGAAAATGTCGTTCCAAACTTTCGACAAACACTTTCTGTATCACGAACAGCGTTTGACAGTGATGGTCTTCTGTCATTATAAGCTCATATATTTGTTCTTGTCTTGTAATACAATTTTTTTTTAAAGATTTAAATACTTTCTTTGGCACACTGTCGGACCAGAAGTCATGTTCTTTTAATGACTTGCCTAATGCGGTATCTGCTCCCAGATCAGGTGTCACAATAGAGGAATCATCAAGAAATTCGGAACGTATTAATGAAACGTTACCAGATCCATCACATAATTCCAGTCCTGCAGCACTTTTAATAAATATTTTTTCGGCTTGGCACTCTAAGTGATGTTCATTTACAGTAGAAATATTTCTGGTTGTACCATCATAACTAGTAGACCGACCATTCATTTTAGCTTCGTCTTTTTTTTTTTTTTTTTTTTGGAGAAAGAACAAAGAGCCTATTGTTGTCTTTCTTCAACATATGTATATAATTTCAATTAAGGTTTTGGCGAATTTAGAAAATGATTTCCCAAATGCAACGAAGCTTTAAGCATTTAATTATATGCATTAGTTGTCATAGCATAGTTGTTAGCCAGCAGCATGAGTCTGTTGTGAGCGCGAGTTTTTCTCTTCCATTATATATACTTTTTGGTGATGGTAGCTCGGCGTAGCACTTCCATTTATTGTTATTTAGGAAAGGTTATAATTTTAAATTAAAAGATCCGTTCGAGTTTTTCATATTTTTTTTTTTCAAGCTGGTAAACGAAAATAAACAAAACATTGATCTATCTTCCACGAAATGACTGTGCAAAGGAAATATACAAGCTTCACATAACTCGTGCGGCGATTTCCAGCATCTTTAGGATATATCCCATAACCGATGTTTTTGCTGAAGTGAATGTGTTTTTTTTTTTAGTTGTCAATCACTTCAGAAACGGAACAACTGTGTGACCAATGTTGCTTAAGAAATTGGTTACGTATTTGAGTCATTCAGCCTCGGTATCGGGTTTCATCAAATGTCGTATGCATTTGAGACGGTACACGTTATCGCCATTTACGGAATCACACGCAAAATATGTTTGTCAATTTATTTTAAAATAAAATGAATAAAACACTTTTTTTATTTTTGGAGAAGTTACTTTATTTTAACTGTCTCATTTGCTTGTGGTCTTATGACTAAATCCTCTTTGCATGAGTGTTGCAAGTTGTTCAAACTTTAAACAGCGTCCCGACGCAATGCCTACATCTGATTTGTCAAAAGTTTTGTTTTTATAAATAGCACTTGATTTCATATCAATACGATGGAATATCTCTATTTGTCTTGCTTTGAGTTCTGCAACAGCAACATAAGCATCAACATCTACCAATATAGCCTTAACTAAATTCAGCGCTTGCTGTAGTTTATCCGGTTCCAGCTCATGTTCATCTGCACTTTTCAACATTGGTTCAATTAGCAGCGGATACTTTATCAAGCGTTGGGTCACTAAGAGAATACAGTCTGGTAAACCATTCTTCCTGAGCAATGGTTCACTTTAACAGTTCTTGTACCATTGAGCAAAGGTTTGATCTTGTATTGCTGCAAAAGCAATATCAAAGAACCCTTGTTTACAAAAAATCAATTAAAGAAGTTTATTTTACAAAGATAGCTGACGCCGCTTCAAAAGACTGTCTTTTGCTAGTATTTTGATTTCGTCATAAGGAACGGAAGTGTCAAGTTACATTATTTTATGGCGAAATCAATTAATTTTATTTTGTGTATTTTCTTTTTTTTATGATATGCTCAGTAAATTTTAGTTTGCATATTTTTTAATGATATCATCAATGTTGCTGGGGTCAACAGCATTGATGGTACCGATACTATTTGGAAGGTTGGTTACAGGGTATGTAACTCCTCTCCTCCTTGTCTTAAAATTCTCCTGGATTTTATTTTCTATAACAATTTTTTGTGAATTGTTCTTTATCCAGATATACATAACTATTAGGCAAAAGATAAAAATGACTATTTTTGTTGTGGTAATAGTGTAATATATATTTTTATGGTATTTTAATTCCTCTATTACTTTAATATTTTCATAATGTCCTGTTACAATTTCTTCAAATTTAAGTTTGTGTTTGAAAGTGTTGTGTTGTTGATACTATCCTTTCGAGGGATAATACCAGGTGAGAACCGTATCTGAAAAGAAATAAGAATCTAAAAGGTGTTACAATATAATACTTACCTGTATTATAAAAGCTTCCCCACAGTCCAAATATCTTTGCTTTAAAACAAAAGAATGCGTCTTATCTTTTTTAGCTCAGAACAAATTCTGCTCTTTATTAAAAATCTTAAATAACTTAACACCTCTTATGATGCTAATTACAAAAACAAAATACATTATAAAATAATTACTTAAAAATACAATAACAAAAACTTAACATCATCAAAACTTATTCTACTTAATAAATATTTGGCCTACAAATATTTTGGCCTACAAATATTTTGGCCTACAAATATGCTGGCCTACAAATATTTTGGCCATTCTACTTTGTAGAAATTGCATAATTCTTAATTTAACAAAAATAGTGAGGTTGGCATATTTCCGGGTTTAATATCTTGCATTGCATTATTTGCCTTTTTGTTGTTGCAGTTTCATTGCATTGTTCTCATTCTTGTTATTATTCAACAAGTAGAATTTTCACATAGCAACTTAAACTGACCAACAAATAAGCAAATGCCCAAAAATATGCCATAATGTAATAACAGAAATTTACTGTTATTGGATGATGTTATTCATCATCCCAAAAATATACCACAATATGTCGTTTTTTGTTAGAACAACCCGTTGTGATATAAGTGTGGTAATTAACACACAACATTCCTCACCCTTTTGGATAAGAAAAAATTATGGCTAAGAATTAACTATAATTTTTTCTTAATAACACATTATTGTGTGTCATAATGTTTTTATTTTAAAATTTAGTTTATTAGTTAACATTATTTTCTTTAAGAATGTCTAATAATAATATATTTAAAAATACTCTGTTAAATGACTCTACCTAATTCATGGCCCTATTTTTCTCCGTCACTGCTTGTCCCCCTTGGTTGGAAACTGCTTGGCTTTGTCTTTGTGGCTTCGCTAGTTTAGTCATGCCACAAACTTAACTTTTGATTTGATTCAAGGTGCAACACTTGTTTTTATTAGCCTTGTATGTTTAGCTTCAACATAAGGCTGGGTGCATGTCATACTTCTGGCTACCATCATTTCAAATCATGTTGAGACGGCTTATGCCACAGTTTTTCTCGAAAGGGAAGGCGTTATGCTAAAAACTGTAGCCCCCTCCCTTCCTTTGGTTTGGTTGTCACTATGTAAAGATTGACAACCATTGAATGATTTAGCTTTTAACGCTGGATACTTTGCTTATTGTGCATGAAGTATTCTTCAGCTTAGCTTTAAATATTCATTCATTTTAAAATTTTGATCATAATTTTATTTTTAATTTAGTTCTTGGTTAACTAGCGTGTTTGCATCCTTGAATCAATTGACAAGCTTCTGGCCACTGCTACTGCTAATCTGCTGTAGTATAGGACCATGTTAATAAAATAGCTATCTATTTAGTTAAATATCTATTTCCCCTATCATTTAATTATTTATAGTTATTACTTTAATTGATAAATTTCTATATTTATCTTTCTATTTAAAACAAAATTATTCAATGTTTTCTAATATGTCAAGTTATAAATCATTCTTTAAAAATATCAATATAATTAAGTGTTTATTTTAAGTAACTAATAATACGTGTAAATGATATATATGTTTATGCATTTATCTGATATGCATAAAAATATATATGTAAATATACGGCATTTACTCCGTTTTATTTTACTCATTATATTTAAACTTCTAATTTTCATTGTAAATGTTATATATGTTTATACATTTATCTAATATGCATAAAAATATATATTTGCATATACGGCATTTACTCCGTTTTTTTTTTTTTTTTTTTTTTTTTTTTTTTTTTTTTTTTTTTTGATAAACATTTAAATAGTACAATATTTTAATGACTGCTGCCCTCGAGCAGCAGCATAGTCCCATCGGACAAATGTTTTCCGGAGCCGCCGGCTGAACTTTACTGTGGGGAAACCCCAGCGCCTTGATATTCCCTCCAGGTGCTTGATGCACTGCACACACCTGGAGAATTGTGCAGGTGTACATCCGATGGGTTTTTCTTCCAGGAACGTTAAGATTAATGTGTGTAGCCGCCAGGCTGCACCGTCATCCTCGTAGTTTGTCTGGTAGTAGAATGTTGAGAGCTGATTGAGCTCCAACAATTCTACTGTGAAATCAATATTTTTGAAACTGAACATGATTCTAGACTGAGTTAACGTTGTTTAACCAAAATCTTTTATAGTAAGAAATTGCATACTAATGAAAAAATGCAATTCTACAATGCACTTAATTAAATACAGGGTGCGTCAATTATATTTGACACACAAAACCTTAGTGAGTGTTAATAACCAATTTTTCTTTGTTTTAGGAACAAAATGAATGTACCAATAGTGTTGTTCTTCTTTTTCGGACCAATGATGGTTCTAACCCAAATAATAAAAATAATAAATATAAACGAAACAACAACAGAGAAATATAGTAAACCAGAGAAACAAGCAATTTATTTTCAGTACTAATTATTTATTTATTTCAACAAAAAGCAAAAATGATTCCTTTTTGTTTCTTCTTTTTGTTTATTTTTTGTTTTGTAATGTACAAGGCTTAAATTACTTCATAAGTGAATGAACGACCTACTGCAGTAATGAAATTTTTGCCTCTAAGCAGAACCTTAATTTGCGACCTACCGCAAATTTCGTATGGATTTGCTTGTATACCAATAAATGAATTATTGGTATGAAAAGAAATACCTAAACCTTTTATTTCCTTGTTAGGAAAAATATTTTTATTTATTGAACGCGGACCTTTTCAGAACACGAATCCTTAGAATAGTTGAAAGTATTCCTTGGAACCCAAAAAATTCTGCAAGGTTTTTATTAACGAAAAACAATCAAACAATCAAACGCGAGACTTTTTATTTCTTATGGAGTAAAAATATTTCACGTGAAAAATTTTCTTTCAAGAACTGAAGATACTAGACAAACTTTAAAAGTGAGAAATTTTAATTCATAATACAACTACTAGTAATCTTCAAGCTCTTAATTGAAAATATAATAGAAATCTTATCATTTAATTTCAATTAAATTCAATAGCTTCTAATGTCTTAGTTTTAAAAACACTGAAAATCAAACCTTAAACGTCAAACAAATGCTTCAAAGTTTTAGATTTCCAATTTCAATAAAACTTCAGTTGCAATTGAATTGAATTAAAATGAATTGATGTTCAATTGAGAAAAAAAAAGAATTTTCAATTTGTAACCTTCCAATAAGGTTACAAATTTTCAAAATGAATAAATGAAACCTAATTTTTATAATTCATAAACTTCCAATAAGTTTATGAATTATTGAAAAATAATTTTTTAATTTGTAACCTTCCAATAAGGTTACAAATTTTTCAAAACGAATTAATGAAATCTAATTTTATAATACATAAACTTCCAATAAGTTTATTAATTAAGCTTTAATGAAACCTAACTTCCCTACTAAATGATGCAGAAAATAGACTATGAGGATCTCTCATAGTTTATTTTCCCAAGTTCGTTAGGTTGAAGCAGCTGTACTGCTATTCTAAGGAATGGCCAAGTACTGGCCGTAGTGTTTTTAGAAGTTTATGGGTTAGAGTATATATATGATTAGGATACTTACAAAACTGGATCTTCCAACGTTGTTGTTCCGCCAATTTTGTTTAGTGAGGATTCCTGTGACTTGTTGTCTTTTCTAAATCCTTGTTGATGTCCCTTCTAATCCAATTTTAAGTCCTGAGACTTGTTGTCCTTCTAAATCCTATGTTGAGTCCTGGTCCGAGTGTTGCTCGAAGTACCGGCTGCGCCAATGTTGTGTTGTTGATACTATCCTTTCGAGGGATAATACCAGGTGAGAACCGTATCTGAAAAGAAATAAGAATCTAAAAGGTGTTACAATATAATACTTACCTGTATTATAAAAGCTTCCCCACAGTCCAAATATCTTTGCTTTAAAACAAAAGAATGCGTCTTATCTTTTTTAGCTCAGAACAAATTCTGCTCTTTATTAAAAATCTTAAATAACTTAACACCTCTTATGATGCTAATTACAAAAACAAAATACATTATAAAATAATTACTTAAAAATACAATAACAAAAACTTAACATCATCAAAACTTATTCTACTTAATAAATATTTGGCCTACAAATATTTTGGCCTACAAATATGCTGGCCTACAAATATTTTGGCCATTCTACTTTGTAGAAATTGCATAATTCTTAATTTAACAAAAATAGTGAGGTTGGCATATTTCCGGGTTTAATATCTTGCATTGCATTATTTGCCTTTTTGTTGTTGCAGTTTCATTGCATTGTTCTCATTCTTGTTATTATTCAACAAGTAGAATTTTCACATAGCAACTTAAACTGACCAACAAATAAGCAAATGCCCAAAAATATGCCATAATGTAATAACAGAAATTTACTGTTATTGGATGATGTTATTCATCATCCCAAAAATATACCACAATATGTCGTTTTTTGTTAGAACAACCCGTTGTGATATAAGTGTGGTAATTAACACACAACAAAAGTAAGATTATAGTTTTTCTTGTCCTCGATGAACTTTTCTTTAAATATTTGTTTTTGATTTATAAAAATTTCATTTTGAATTTTTACCATACAATTTGAGAATGAAATAATATAATTACCAACTGAATTTCTTGTTACATTTTTAAATTAATTTTACTTCAACATTTACATAGCTTATTGGGATTTTGATTGCTATTACTATTGTACTGTCTCTGATCCTCATTATACCCATATACGTTTATATTTCTTCAGGTGTAAATATAGAAGGGTGTAATATATTGTATTTGGCTGACGCTATGCTATTTTGAACTGTAACTATTTTGTCTTGTAGATGCTGAATCGCTAACAATTGGTCATGGTATATAAGTCTTTTTACTATCTCGTCGTTTCCTTTGCTTATTGCGTTAAGCAGTGACTGTATTTTTGCCCTGTCATTTAGTATTGTCTGTTTCAGTGCCTCTATAGTTTTATTAAAATGATCGTTTATAAATATTTGTTTGTTATCGTTTGTTATGGAATTATGTGTGTCGGAGTCGACTATTTGGAGGTGATTCATAATGTCTTGTCTGTCCTCGTCGTCAATAACTCCGAATAACCATTTTTCAACTGTTCCCCAAATATTGATTAAGCCTCTTTTTTGTCTAATTATTGTCTTTAATTTGGCTCTTACATTTTGTATTTTGGTCTCCATTGATATTTTTTTTGCAAATTTAGCATATTCACGTTTTCTTCTATTTCATCGATGACCTCTTTTATTTCGTATGGGTTTATTATATGAAGAACGATGGCTGTGTTATTAACTATCTCCTCCTCGGATGATATGATTGAGACGAATCCTTGATTACTCTCTATTGGTGATATCTGTACTTGTGCCATTGCAATTGGACAAACCACTAGTAGAAGGCATATTGTCTGGATCATCTGAGACTGTTTGGTATTTGAGTGGTCTTTTTATATTAGTACTATTTATTTTATCCAAGTTCCTA
The DNA here is from genome assembly GCA_949775025.1 of Tricholauxania praeusta. Taxonomy (NCBI): domain Eukaryota; kingdom Metazoa; phylum Arthropoda; class Insecta; order Diptera; family Lauxaniidae; genus Tricholauxania; species Tricholauxania praeusta. Next base: position 38,969,295 of record OX459031.1, read on the forward strand.
TATACGAATTTCGGTGTTTCCTTATGTCTAACGTTTTTGTAATTTTTGATGTACCCTTGCTTCTTTCGTTCGTTGTATACTTCCCTATTCTTATTTGCCTTATGGGAAATAAAACAGTTTTAATTTAAACAGTTTCTTTAATTTATTTAAATAACACAAGGTTTGATATAATACAAAAACAGGCGAATGAACCGAATAACACTGGCGATAAATCGGGAGCGTAAATTAGCTTGTTAGTTTGAATGTCGAAAAAGACTGATTTGTTTCTTTGCTGTTGCTTAAGTTGAAGACCGATCCTCAAATTAAGCGCTGACGTCGCCGCTGGCCAAATTCGTTGGCCCTGAAAGAACGAAAATGCTTAGAGCAGCATATCCCATAAGGAATGCCACCAAAGCCAATTTATCACGAATTTAATCGCGCAGGAAACAACAATTACGATCGCGACGGTTATTGCTCCGTAGCGCAACATTGTATTTGGATATGTTTTGCTTTAACAATAAACAAACGCTGTTGCGCTAGCCTTTATATCCGTACAATTGCATATGTGCACACAAACAACCGCACGGACAAGAGGCGACGAAATATGACACATCCCATTGCTGCAACAATGCGAACGCAGTCAAATGTCGGTACCCAAATATTTGTGTCGACCCAAATAAAAAGGCACATCGATAATCAACTGCAACAAAGTTGCCGCAATAGGTTTAGTGTTTCCTAGCGTACCAAGTAAAATGATAAAATAAACATTTCGTCATCGAAAAGAATTTACTGGTTTGCTCGCGTGCAAGACTAAGAAACACCGATAGAATATTAACTAAACGTATGGCACGTAATCGGAGTTAAATTAAAATGCCAATTTAGTATGCGCGGGCAATACCACATAACACAGTTTTTGTTTTAGTAAAATTTAAGAAATTAAATTATTTTTGTGGAGCCGCCACAATACTCCCCCTCTAGTGTGTAACACGATTTCCTAACAAGAACCGAACCGGCTTACGTACTACCCTACCGCTCCTAGTGCGGACGAGTGTTGCTGGTGTTGGTGTGATGTTTTTACTCGGAATTGATGTCGTCTGGGGTTGTGGGAATGCCGCTGCTGGCATCGGCGTTACTTCATCAGAGTTTGTTGTCTTAGGCGTTTCCGTGCAACATTCTTTGCTTAATGGCGTCTGTGTTGCCGGAATGCTTGATGGCGCTGTTTCGGGGTTGAGTGCCGGTACTGGAACGTCGTCTTCTTGTAGTACAAAAGCGGCTTTCAGCCTATCGATTGATATTTTTGCTGATTTATCTTTGATTACTACTGTATAGTACTTGTCGTAACGTTGCAAAACTTTGAAGGGACCATCGTATCGTGGCTGTAATGGTCGCTGAACATTGTCGTTTCGTACAAAAACGTGAGTAGCTGTAGCGAGGTTGCGCTGCACAAAAACTTCTGTCTTGTTGTGATGAGCTGCTGGCTTGGGAGACACTCGATGCATCGTACTTCGCAAATTTTGCGCGAATTCGGTCTCCATGTTGTTTATTGGCGATGGCGCTAGAAATTCACCAGGTAATTTTAAGGTAGCGCCATAGACCATTTCGGCTGGGGTGGCGTCAATATCATTGTGGTATTTTTTCCTCTTTGTGTTTCTTTAGTGTGCTGTGTATAGTGTTGTGATCTATCTTATTGTTTTGTGCTTCGTATGGTGTACACCTTATAGAACTGTGATATGTGTTATTATACAAAAAAATTGCTTTGTTCATTTGTTCTATTATGGGTAGTTTCTGTTCCAAATTTAGAGTTCTAATTTTTTCTGTAATTGTATTGTTTAGTCTTTCGGCGTCTGCGTTGCCTGTGTGACTATTTGGTTTCTTTATGTGAAACTCGATGTTTTCCTCCTAAAGGAATGTCTTTACGTTCGCGTTATTGAATTCATTATCGAAAATAAATTTTTTTATTTTCCCTTTGATTGATAGAAATTCTTGTATCTTTGATACTAGTGTTCGGCTATTTCTATCCATTAGTGGAAAGCAAATTGCATGTTTTGAAAATTTGTCAATAAAGATAATGAATGTCTGTTTGCTGTTTATATAAGTATCTATTTCCCACAACACATGGGGGACCCTTAGTCTGGTTTGATTGGTCTACACTCATTTAGGATTGACCTGACCGGTTTGAATTATTATGTTGGTTTTGTTTGTTTCTGGTATAAGAATTTCTGTTGTTGCTTTCATTATATTGTTGGTTAGTATTGTAGTGATTGTTGGTTGGTTTATCTTTATTTTGAGTGTTATAGGTATTGCTGTTAGTATTATTAGTTTGATTGTGTCCTTCACTGTTACTGTTTCTAAAAGAGTTATTACGACTATTATTGGAATAAGTGTTATGTCTACTTGCAGTATTGTTTTCGTACTGTTTGTAATAATTTTTCCCTTTATCTTGTCTGTCTTGCTGCGGTTTCTCATGTTTGAAGTCAATTGTTCTACTATCGTCTAGTAAGTTCAATTTTGTGAATGATACAATTATTTATTCTAGTTTCGTATTTTCACTTATGTGAGCCCTAACTGTGTAGTCTAGCCTTTCTAGCAAAATGTCTACTAGACTCCTATCAACATTTACTGGGATACATAAGAAAGATGCATTATCACTTAATTCATATAGCATGTTTATTTCAGAAATAGGATCATCAAAATATTTGAACAATTCTCTTGTGTTACTCACTTTGACGGATCTGCATCTGTTGTATATTTGTGCGAAAGTCGTTCTTAGCCTGAAATGTTGTCTCAGTTTTCTGCTTACTTCGTTCCATGTCTGTTCGGCGCTGAAATCCTGTATTATTCCGGCTGCTTCACCTCGGATTTTTTCGTTGATAATGATGTGTAGGCCGAATGTTTTCATTTCCTTGTTGTTTTCGCACATCCTCATAACTTGTTCTACTGCCTTTATAAATGTCACCATGAATTTTGTATCCGTTAAGGGCTGGATTGATCTGAACTAGTTGATGATGTCCTTCGGTGATAGTCCCAGATAATTCGCTTGTGGATTTCTGATTTCTTGAACCCGTTGTTGTTGGATATGCTGTTGTTCCTGCTGCATTCGATGTTGCTCAATTTGTTGTTGCAGGAGCTGCTGTATTTGCTCTTCTTGACGCTGAATTACATTTCGCATTTCTTGTAATTGTTGTTCCATTTTTGTTTGCTTTTTTATTTCACTTGAATTTTTCCACTTTATATTTGTTTTAGGTCCTTTTTGTCTTTGGACAGAGTTCTGTTGGTTTCTCGATTATTGATTTTCTTATATTTTAAATAGTTTATGTGCACTTCAGCACTGGTTATTTCCGAATTTAGGTTCGTATTTGAATTTATTCTAAGAATAAATTCCTGTTGACTGCGCCAAGTATGTTTATCAATTTATTTTAAAATAAAATGAATAAAACACTTTTTTTATTTTTGGAGAAGTTACTTTATTTTAACTGTCTCATTTGCTTGTAGTCTTAAGACTAAAATTCTATAACTATGTTATTTTCTTCACCAGCACCATCTTCGTTTTAAATCCTCTTTGCATGAATGTTGCAAGTTGTTCAAACTTTAAACAGCGTCCCGACGCAATGCCTACATCTGATTTGTCAAAAGTTTTGTTTTTATAAATAGCACTTGATTTCATATCAATACGATGGAATATCTCTATTTATCTTGCTTTGAGTTCTGCAACAGCAACATAAGCATCAACATCTACCAATATAGCCTTAACTTAATTCAGCGCTTGCTGTAGTTTATCCGGTTCCAGCTCATGTTCATCTGCACTTTTCAACATTGGTTCAATTAGCAGCGGATACTTTATCAAGCGTTGTGTCACTAAGAGAATACAGTCTGGTAAACCATTCTTCCTAAGCAATGGTTCACTTTAACAGTTCTTGTACCATTGAGCAAAGGTTTGATCTTGTATTGCTGCAAAAGCAATATCAAAGAACCCTTGTTTACAAAAAATCAATTAAAGAAGTTTATTTTACAAAGATAGCTGACGCCGCTTCAAAAGACTGTCTTTTGCTAGTATTTTGATTTCGTCATAAGGAACGGAAGTGTCAAGTTACATTATTTTATGGCGAAATCAATTAATTTTATTTTGTGTATTTTCTTTTTTTTATGATATCCTCAGTAAATTTTAGTTTGCATATTTTTTAATGATGTCATCAATGTTGCTGGGGTCAACAGCATTGATGGTGCCGATACTATTTGAAAGGTTTGTTACAGGGTATGTAACTCGTACGCTCAAAATCGCTAGCCATATACTTCGGTACCAGAAAATGTCACAACGCTATGCTGAATGTCACTGAAATCAGCAGATTTCTGAATCATGTCTGGAGTCTCTGTCGCCAATTACCTGCGTAGCTCAGCAAGTTGTCGACGCTTTTGCATGATACGAATTTCTGCATCCAGCACTGCTTCTCCATCATAATCCCATTTTTAAGGGGGCTGATTCTTACCTCCAACTGAGTTAACCTATTGTTCATCACCCTAATCTGTTCAATTTTCCGCTTAACAGCACCCGTTAATTGAGTGGTAGCCGTTTGAATTTGTTCCATAATTCAAGAATTGCTTTTCACAATTTGAAATTGAGAGAAAAAATAAATTATCGGTAAGATTCAAGGATTCCTGTTATTTTATAAATTTGTTGTCAATAAAAACAATTACATTTGTACTTCCAAATGCAATTTTTCACTTTAAACACGATATATATCAAACTTTAATTTTTACTTTGAATACGATAATATTTTTAAACTTTTGATTTTGACTTTACTTACAAAAGCAAATTATTCATATACGTAATAGTTTCAAATAGCGAGTCGTATGCTCGGCGACATTTCCACTCCCAATTGTTGAGCATATAATGCTCCGCCAACATAGAGAGCTCGGCCAACTCAGCGGTGTAATCCTGGATTTCGTTAATAACGCTGTATAATTCCTTTTTTTTTGTAGTCGTTTAATTAAAACTGTGTTAAGAAAGCGCAAAATATTAACTGTATAAATAAACGGTAAAATGATACGTACATATATACTCTTAGTTATACAAGGTAGCTAGTAGAGTGTGTAACGAACCTTTCCGCCAGGGTCTTGGCTCGACGGTATCCCAGGTTCGTGTACAAAAATTTATATTTTGCAGGTGGCTAACAAGAGTCTTTTCCGGGAGTTTAATAGAAAAATGTTTGCGTGTTTTAGTTTTCAAAAGAATCCACTTTATTTCAATAGTCTTAAAATTATAAATTCACTGGTGTATAAACTAACATTTATTTAGCAAGAAAGAAATGATACGTTCAAAATACTTATTTTTCCTAGACTTTGCCTAGATTTGCCGTTGCCCCGTTTCCACTGAGGATTCCTTGCTGGGTCAGCAACGTCCTATTGTACCTACGACGGCCTATTCTTCCGACAGCGCTTTATTATTGCATAGAAGTACAACGCAAAGGCGACTTGTACTTGTATACGCCAATTCAACGTACCCGTCGACCTACTCTCTCGACGGCGGCGTCTTACTACGGCGCACAAGTATCACTCAAAAGCGACAGTATGCTTGCTCGACAGATGCGCTGACTGTGACGGCCTACTCTCGTGACGGTGCTTTGCTACTGTATACAAGTACAACGCATAGGCGACTTGCACTTGCATACGTTAACTCAACGTATCCGTCGGCCTACCCTCTCGACGGTGTTTTGCTACTGCATACAAGTACAAACGCAAAGGCGACTTGCACCTGCATACGTTAACTCAACGTAGCCGTCGGCCTATTCTCTCGACGTTGTTTTGCTACTGCATACAAGTACAACGCATAGGCGACTTGTACCTGTATACGTTAACTCAACGTAGCCGTCGGCCTATTCTCTCGACGTTGTTTTGCTACTGCATACAAGTACAACGCAAAGGCGACTTGCACTTGCATACGTTAACCCAACGTACTCGTCGGCCTACTCTCTCGACAGCGGCGCACAAGTACCACGCAATAGCGACGATACACTTGTGTGACCGCGGCTATCTGATTGAATGGAGAACCCAAGCACCACGCAAGAGCGACTTGCACTTGTGTCCTAAATTCACTGCTGAAACCTAAGAGAGAGTTTATGGATTAGTATTTAAGGTTCTTACTACTGCTGCTAGGATGATGGTGAACTGCTCGCTGCTGTGGTCCTCCGAAGAATTAAAATTCTGAGTTGCGATCTGTCGCAAGTAACCTTTTTGCCTGTAGCTTTTTCTGCAAAGAAGCTTTAACAGCTGTTCGCTAAACTTTTCCATAACAGCTTTCTGATATGAAGCTTTAACAGCTGTTCGCTGAACTTTTCCATGACAGCTTGTCGAGCAGGGGTACCGCATGCTGATTCCTTTTATGTCAGTTTGACTTATGTGTACTATGACTTATGTGTACTATGACTTATGTGTACTATGACTTATGTTGTACCTAACTAATCTTATTTTTATTAATTAGTCTACGCTTAGGTTGTTATTTTTTTCTTTTGTAGCTTAGTAATTTATTATGAAAAAGGAAATAAAAAAAAATGATTTCAAATACTTTTGTGTTCAATGATAGGCGAATATATAAATAATAAAAATAAAAGTTTCGTTATTGGTGCGTTTCGATGCGCTGTTTGTGACAGTTGTGGGTGGAAACGAGTCTTTGATGACTTCCATCCTCACAAGTGGATCTTTCCAAACTAAAAACTTTTATTTTTTCATTCATTCATTCCATTAAACCCTATACTAAGGGTCCGTTCATAAATTGCGTAAGACAATTTCATGACATTTTCGCCCACCGCCCCCCTCCCCCGAGTAAGATTTCGTAAGATTCTCACAACCACCCCCCCTTGCGAAATCTTACGTAAGACTCATAATAAAAGTGAAACTAGTCAAAAACGTGTATTTTTCATGTGATTTACTATGTACCTATATTTTATTTAAATATACATACATATTAAATAAATATCAGGAGATTACCAACTACACATTTGTTTTTTTCCATGCGCTTTGCAACCAGTCTGATAGTGAACCTACAATTGGCACACCAATTCTGTTGAATTTTCTGATTCACATTCAAACTCTGTAACATCAATATCCTCGTCGTCATGTCACTCTGCAACTTGACAAATCTCCGATTGTTTTAAAATGCAAAGGCTTTTCCCCTGTCCTCATTTCCAAATTGAAACTGGTTGAATCATGTGAGTACGACTACAGTCTTTCCTATGGAGTTTTTTGTGCATTACAGTAGCATTTTTCAAGGCAAAGTACTGGCCACAAATATTACAAACTCGATCAGCTAAGTCGTTTGCAAGTGAAGGACAAAAAAAATCGTAAGGCATGATTTTGAACTGCACTGTACTTTTGATCAATCGTAATTTAACGCTAAGCGAAGAAATCGAGGACAAAACTGATTGCTGTTTTGGGCTACTGTTGAAGAAGGAGTTGAAAGCGAATCTTCTTGTTGAAGAGGGCAAGGGGGTGGCAAAAAACCGCTAGGTAAAATCATACGCAAGTTGCTTCGATGTCTTGAACAGCATGATTCATCAGTACATTTACGTATTTGCAATAAATACTGCGATTCTTGCATGTGAGATCGACACCAGTCATGTGAGTGATCAAATTTTTCACTGTCATCAAAGTTTTCGTCCAGATGAATGTATTCTGCAACGACTTGTTCGCCATCAATGACGAGAGTATTCGAGAGAAGCAAAAATCGATTACCTAAATCAATTGTAATCGATATTTATGAATCTTTCGTGACTGTCGAAAATTCAAATATAAGTATTTCATTACTGTCACAAATAACGATGCGTTAATACAACGCATTTTAAATCTTAAGTAAGATGATCATTGACCACCCCCCTTTCGTAAGATTTAGTAAGAAATTTCAAGAATTGCCAAAATAATAAGAATTATGGTAGCTTTTATACCATATGATATATTTTTTGTGGAATTTCGATTCCTCAATTGTTTTCAAATTGTTAAGTTTTTATTTGCTCAAAGTTAATACTTTCTTTTAAAATTACATCACGATTTTCAACATTTTGTTAAATATATTTTTCATGTACAATGGTTTCTGTGTTTTGAAAAGTTTCATTCAACAATAAATTTTGCTGCTTTGTTGGCGAAGAAAATATTCTCAGAAATTGCCAGGTTGTAAAATGAAGCTTCAATGAGAGGCGTTTTCTATTAGTCTTCTTTTTATATATGATTGACAATCGGACAATCATATTGAATGTTGAATAGATTTGTTTAGTATCATTTTATAAATTATGACAGTTGTAAAATGTTGTAACGAGTAGTTTTTTCTTATGGTTTATTTGTTGATTTTTCTCCGTTTTTTTTTTATTATTTTTTTCCTCTTTTTTTTTTCAAGTTGGTGCTAAGATTTCAATTTGTTACAGTAGCCGAGGTTTAGCTTTACACATTTTTCAATTTAATTTGACATTAAGAACAATCAAGCAATTTCTTGTTTGAAGCACAGATTTTGAATTAAAGTTCATAGAATTTTCAAAAGCACTTTTTAATACACTTATACATAGTACTTTTTTTTTAAGTCCATAGATTCACAACAACAAAACTGTCACGGTCGCCATGTAAGTAGCGAATTCAAATTAAAAGTTCGTAGGTTTTGGTTTCTGGAATCCAACTGATTCACTGTCTTTATTAAAGAAATATATTTCACTTAAAATTAGGTTATTGCTACAATATGTGAGAGGGTATTCATGCTCATGTGTTTGTGTGTTGTTCTGTGCAATATGAGGAGCATTTGCTTAATAGAATATTTTTGCTGACGCAGTGCATTCCATCACGTATGTTACTTTACTTTTTGCAAATATTTATTAAAATGCAGTTTATGTATGTACGTACATATGTACGTTTGTTGTAATGTGTTAAAATGGGTAGAACATGAGTGCGCTTCAATACTTACCAGTATAATTTCCTCACACGTATTTTTTATCTTGCATTAAAAACACTGTAATGTTCTTTTTAATTCAGAACTAAGTCTGATTTTTTTATAAAATCTTAAATAACTTAACACCTCTCATACAGATAATTACAATAACAAAATACATGTTAAAATAATATCATAGATAACAATAACAAAAACTTACGTCTACAAAATTAATTTTAGCTTGCAGAATACGGTCGTTTTATAAACCAACTTGGACCACAATGTTGGTAATCTAGTATGCAATTGAATTGTTTTATGAAGTCGATCCCAATTATTCAATCACATGGAATTGGAAATGTTTCATCGGAGATTTCGAAATCGTGATGAATTTCTGAATTATCTATGAATAATAAAGCCGTGATGAAACCTAGAGTTTTAATCGTGCCATCTCCTATACCTATTAGATTGTAGATCTGGTTTTTGTTAAATTGAATATAATCATTTGTTGATGTTTTGAAAATACTTATTTTTGAGCCTATGTCTAGTAGAAATGTTGATACTGAGTCATTAAGTGATGACTTATGTGTTTATGTTTATGTGTAATATTTGAGCATCAGTTAGTTTTCCAAATTCCTTTGCAGGGCATGCTGAAAATTTTCCGCGTTTTCCGACGCTTCTGTGTATTTTCTATTGGAGTTATTACATCCCCTGTAGTTGTTATTATTGTTGGAGTAGTTATTGTTTCTAATGTTAGTGAAGTTCTTATTGCCATTCAAAAAATTTTCATTTTCGAATTCAGCAGGAAAAAGTACATAAGAAAAAAAAAAAACAAAACAATTTTTCGTAACGATTAGACTCAACAAATTGTTGAAAAAATGAATATACATATTCAGAAAATGGGTGATTTGGATTCATTCATTCAATCGCTCATTTTAAGATCGATTTTCTACTTCTATCTTCTATGGGTTTCATCAAGTTGTTGTTATCGTTATTAATTGGATGAATACTGCATTTTGTCGACTGTTTTTGCTATTGATGCTGGTGTTGATGTCTAATGTTTCAATGAATGATAGATGTTGCTTCTTTTTCCCCCATTCCCAATCATTGGGGAGTGTAAGGTTTCCAGGATTTTGAGTCACTTTCCTCTTTATATCCTTGGTGTTTCTATTTGCCTTATGACTATTTTTTTATTTAAATTGACTAAAGCGCTATGGATATTTTGGTCAGTTATACTTAAGTGGTTTAATATGTCTTGTCTGTCGTTATCGTCCATCGTTCCAAATAGCCATTTATAGGCTGAACCTATAAAGTTGAATAGGCCACTTTTTCCTCGTAATCTATTTGTTGGAATTATAGAAATAATTTTTGATTTTAAAGAATTTACTTCTCTCCTAAGAATATCTTTGTTGACTATGTCAATATTTTCTATGTTTCGTTCAATTTTCTCCACCAAAAGTTGGATTTCATGTGAATTTATAATGTGGAGTACGGTTATAGTTTCATTCACTATTTCGACAGTTTTTATTCGTAGAACGGAGTATCCCTGCTCCTCCGAGACTTTGCTTACTTGTAGAAGGCCGTTCGTCGAGTTCATCAATGCCAGGAGGATTGCTGAGATTGTCAGAATCTGCAAATTTAAAAGGTCGTTTTATATTTGTTTCATGGACATTTTCTAGTGGATATTTCCGAAACTTAGGCTGTTTTTTATGTCTTAAATTTGCGTAATTTTTAATAAACCCAAACTCTTTGTTTTCTGTATAGTTTTCCCTCTTTTCATTTAATTTAGAAATTTTATTGGTTTTAAAGTCTTTTAGCCTTTTTCTAATAACTGTTTTATCTACTTTATTAAGAAAGATGTTTAAGGGTATTTCCTTAATAGAAGAGTGAAATGTATTGTTATAAAATTCTATTGCTTTTGAAATTTGTACTTTAATAGGTAATTTGTAGGCTACGTTTAAAGTAAGTACGTATGTTTTCTGTTACCGTATTATTGAGTCTCTCGATATCTGAAATACCTGTGTGGCTATTAGGCTTTGCAAAGTGAATATCGATGTTTTCGTCTTTGCAAAATTGTTTCATTATCGGAGACAATTTTTTTTATTTTCCCTACTATAGATATATATTGCCTTATTTTCTCTATTAGAGTTTGACTGTTCCTATCTTCAAGGTAAAAACATACTCCATATTTAGAAAATTTGTCGATGAATACTATAAATAAGTGTTAAGAGTTAACATATGGTATGTGTCCATAAGAACTATTTCTCTATTGTCTGAAGGTGTTGCTGTTATAGAAAACTTCTTCCTTTTTATAGTATAAACCACTTAAGATAATCAGTTGTTTAAAAAATAAATCAATAGCTAACTTCCATCAGATTCTATTTTTCTTCTCTTAGCTAAACCTTCATTAGGATCAGAAACACTTTCAACATCATGATATTTCCTTTTAGTTACAAGTTCTCTCAAATCATGTGTTATTTCTATTTCATCATATTTCACTGTTATGCATCTATTCAATGTTCGATATTTGTCTATCTCAAATAGTGAGTTTTTCTTGGCGAGATAGTAATTTCCATGAATATTTGTCACATAATATGTACCATCAGGAATCTTATTTTCGTTTTCTCTTAACCAAAGAAGTGTTTTGGTCTCAATGTTTTTTATTCTATTTCTGATCATGACTAATTCGAAATTCCTCATAAATCCGATATGTAAACTTGTGTCAAGTAATGTGTCTATTTTCTCAGTAATTATTAGTTTTTCTTTTATATAAATTCCATCGGTACCATTATTTTGCATTGAATATCTTAAATCTTTTGAATTCAAAGTCAAGCTTATGGATAAGTCTCCAAAACTAAAACTATTTATGTTCTGTGTGTTATGTAATAAGAGGTTTTCAGATCCGGTAAAAATATAATAAACAGTCAATTTTAAATAGTTGATCTTGGAACTTTCTAAGATTAGATTTAAACAGTTTTCTCTGCATGTTTTTGAAACACCTGATCTTAATCTTGGGGCAATGTGTTTGAGCAATAAGTCATGTCTTGTAAACCATTTTTTGTTCCTTACATTTTCCAATAATTTTGGAGGATTCTGATGTATTAATTTTATTAATTTTGTTAGCAACATTGTAGGATTGTAGTAAATAAGTAATCTCTCATCTGTCGATTCAACTTTAGCATCCCAAGGCTTCCATTCTTTTATTTTGGGTATTGATGAGACATATTGTCCATTTTGAGTGACTAAACATCCATGTTTGATGTATAATCTTTCAGGTGATGGTTCCATGAAATCCAAACTGTTTGTCAAATGCAGCAAACCAATAATTTCAGTTTCACCCTCCAACTTTAAATTTTTCATCATTTGTTTGAACATATTAGCATTTAAACCAATTATCATGTGTATGTTTTGTGTCCAATGTATGATGGATTTCTCCTGTAAAGTCTTATAAGTTCTTCCACCAATTGTCTCAAAATTCATGCAACAAAAAGTTGCTATATATGGCAAAATGGTTTTTATTGTTTCAGGGGGACATTTGTTTATTTTTATTACATTCAAAGCATAATCCAAACATTCAAACCACTGAACGCTTTTATTGTCCTAATATATTTGTTTTCAAAACTGCACTCTAATAATTGCATGATAGGAACAGATCCAATAGTTATTGAGAGGATATATTGTTTTATGTTTGTGTAATCAATTTTCTGTCCATAATGTAGCAAATTTATACAAACTGCTGATAACAATTCATTTTTTCTGTGGTCACTTCCAATGAATTCTCCAATCTCCAGGGCAAAATATCTTGGTTGAACCAACACATGAGATATGAGCAAGAAATCACTATTCATACCAGAAATAATAGGCAAAAATCTCTTTCTTTCATCCAATTCGTTTGACAAATAATGTATAATATTGGGTATACTTCTATATGGTAAATTGTTCCCATCTATTAAAATGGTTTTTGCAGCTTCTAGCATATCTTGAGGAACTTGAGTATATTCAATAAAATTATCTATACCCAAAACTTTTGAAAGTACGGCAGTTTTCATTTCTCTTGGTATTACTACATCTAAAGGATTTGTAGATACAAGTTGTCTCGAAAAATCTGCATAACCTATTTTAAATGTTAATCTATCCCATCTTAATTTTTCTATTATGTCAATCTTCTTTTTCCCATTTTTAAACATTCCATCTATTATTTCTTTAGTCTTTTCATCAGGTAACTCTGCATTTTCAATATACCAATTTATTGTTGACATTTTACATGGAGTTCGATTCAATTTCCTCACATCTTCCCTATTCAGTAAAAAATGTTGAGGAACACACATTTTCTTTGCCATCTTTGTATCGACAGTTATTGGATATTTCATAGAAATATTTGCCATGGTACTGCTTAATGGGTCAGGATCTCTTATGGATTGCGATCGTATTTTCCTGCAGCACAAATATCGCAATTATTTACTACTATGTTTAATAACTCTCTTATGTAGTTTAGGATAATTTTTGAGTTGTTTCCAAAAAGTTCTATCAGCTAACTCTGTAATTGATTGTAACTTGAATCATCTAATTCGGAGTAAATTGCTGTTTTGCCATTAGTGATATGTCTTCGGACAATATCGGCAATGTTATCGGGTATATCGCTTTTTTCTATGTATATTTGATGCTTGAATGTATTTACAACAGTATCGAGTATTGGTATATGGTCTTGCAACTCTTCCTCTTAAGAGTAAATTGTCTGGCCATCCATTGACTCATTGTCATTAAATAAATTTGCTTCAAATAAATTGATTTCATCTATGTCGACATTTATTCTACTTAAAAAATCCGCTATTTTATTTGTTTTTCCCTTAATGTACTCTATCTTGGCATCATACTCTCCCAATTGGATTAACCATCTTTGAAGCCGTAAGCTGATATCTCTACCAGTATTTTTAACCTGGAGCTACTAAAGTGGTTGGTGGTCCGTATGTAGATCGAATTCTTTCCCATACAAGTACGGTCTGAAATATTTACAACCACATACTATTGATAACAACTCTTTTTCTATTGGAGAATAGTTTTATGGTCATTAAGAGTATGGGAAGCAAAGCATAAAGGATGTCCTTCTTGTGTAAGGACGGCACCTAAAGCAAAATTGCTAGCGTCGGTAGCTAGTGTAAATTTTTTCTTGAAATCCGAGAAACGGATGTAAAACACTGTTTCCTACACTTACATTTATGAAAATTCGCCCCGCCTTCCTGAATATTATTTATCCATTTGTTCAAGTGGTAGATGACCCTCAGGCTGTCTATTTAAGGTTGAACTACTTTTAATACTTTGGTTTTGGCTGAGCTGACCAGATTGCCTAGATTGGTGCCAATTATTTTGCCTGTACCTATTAGAATTGTTTTGCCTATATCGGTTGGAGTTGTTTTGAATGTAATCGCGTGGATAGATATTATTTGAAACGTTGTTAGGGTAATTAGCAGAATTATTTTTATTTGTGGTGTTATTCGTTACGTTTTTAGGGTATTTTGTACAATTATTAAAATTTTTGTCTATATTGTTAATATCACTTCTAGGGTTAATGCTGGTTTTTCTATGGCTGAAAGCTACCGTTCTTTTATCTTCTAAAAGCTTTAATCTAGAATATCTATTATAAAGGTCGGTTATACTATCTTCTTCATTAGTGTGTGCCCTAGTATTACCATCGATCTTTTCTAAAAGAATTTCTTTTAAGTCTCTCTCGACACAATTCGGACTATATATACTAGGTTTTGAATCAGCGAATTCATACAGTTCATTTATATCATAACTAGCTTGTTTAAATATGTCAAACAATTCTTTTAAATTACTTACCTTTACTGTCCTGCATCTATTAAATATCTCTGCATAGTTGCTCCGGGGTTTGAATTCCTGTCTTAAATAGTGCTCAACTGCATCCAATTCAGCTTCATCACCTAATTGGCGGATACATCTAGCTGCATCACCGTATATTTTTTCGTTTATCACGATTTGAATCCCAAAATTATACAACTGAATATTGGGCCCACAAAGTAAGATACAACTTTCCACTGATTTAATAAAAGCTAGTAAGCTGTGATTCTTACATTCAAATGGCTTTAAGCGCCTAAATTGGTTAATGATGTCCTTTGGACTGAGTGACAGCTGCTGTTGCTCTTGCTGTTGTCCTAGTTGCAGTTCTTAGACATGTTGTGGTTGTTGTTGCTGATCCTGTTGATTTAATCGCTGAATTTGTAGTTGCAGCTCATGCTGGTGCAGTTGTTGTTGTTGGAGCTGCTGCTGTTGAAGATCCTGTTGTTGTTGGACAAGTTGTTGCTGAGCATTTAATCTTTGTTCTTGTCCTTCCATTATTTGGAGTAGTTGGTCCAATCGGTGGTTAATTTCTTCCATTCTTATTTGTTCTATGCCTTTATTGCGATCAAACAACTTCTTTTTTTCTGCATAAAATCTTCAAATATCTTTTTGTATATCACCCAGAATACACCTCAAAAAATTCTGTAGATTTCGGATGGGCCACACTCTGTTAACCCATCGTCATCTAATGGATAACACTTCAGCACCAGCATGTCCAATATGTCATCATCCAACTATCACAATATACCACTTAATCTTTGACTGCCTACCTATCAAACACGAATGTCGCAAAATAAATATCTCAATACTTAACCTACTTCAAAAACCAACATCGGATAACATAGCTAAATTAATAAATATCTTTAAAAAATTTAATATATACTCTGTTATATAAACAATTAAAATACATCCATAAACACATATACATATACATATGTATATGTATACTTATATACACAACCATAACTTTATTTTAATCACATGTAAATTTAACTTATCTCCATCCTATTCTTATGTATATACTTAGATTTAATTTGTACTCACTGGGCTGATGATCTCTGTAATTAATGCCTATTTTTAAGTTTTTTACATGATTTATTATGTAAATAAACTGATTATAATAATAATAATAATAATCTTTTTGTATATTATTCACTTTTGTGATTTCTGCGGTTGTTCGCTAAACAAAAATATCTTCAGATATTTTTTTCCGTTGACTGCGCCAATTATAGAAAAAACAAACACAAGCTTTAGCTTGATAAAGAACTTTATTTTCCTATATGAATCTTAAGACTAAAAAGAAATACATTTCTTATATCTAATTCTATGTTCAAATTCAGCTGGCCTCGAATTGCTAAATATACTATTCAGCACATTCTGCATTTATGAGCCCGATTGAACTTGAAACCCTTTGCTATGCAGTAACAAAATCTAAGCGACAAAGTCAATGCAAAGAAAAGTTTGCTTATCTACTTATATTTATTTATGGCTACATATTTATTCATTTATGCGGTGCATATATGTTTGTATGTATGCCCATAAAAAATATATGATTAAAGGGTATGGGAACATAACTTGCGCGACTATATGTTTTTTGTATCGTATTTTATGCTTGCCTTTTATTTGTCTATCGGCAACGAAAACTATCTTTCCTGCCTTATACCTTCGGGGTTCTTGTCTGTTTTTATTCAACCTAACATTCCTAGTTACTTAACTTGTCTCAATACGATGTTTTATGTCATCATATATCCTATCCCTGAAATCTACCATATTTTGGTAATTTATCCTTGACGTTCGATTCAAGAATATATCGATAGGCTTCACCTTCGTTATGGAATGAATAGAATTATTGTAACGGTCTACTGACGTATACAACAATTCCTTTACTCTAAGTTGTGGGTGCTCCACTTTTAGACACCTATAAATTTCTAGCAGCGTGGAGTGCAGTCTTTCCACCTCTCCATTCACTTCGCTTCTTTGAGAGGGTGTTTTATAGAGTTCGATACCTTATGAGTTAATAAAATTTGATACCGTTGGGCTCATGAACCCCCCGTTCATTATCAGTTACCACCATTTTCGGTATGGTAAAGAAGTGAAGGACTTTTGCTAACTTTTGACGTAAATGAACTGCTGACCTATTTCGTATATGAAACACCTTAGCAAACTTATCAAGGCAACTTATAAATTTTTCTTTCTTAAGTTCAAATATATCGATGTGAAGA
Source organism: Tricholauxania praeusta (assembly GCA_949775025.1). Taxonomy (NCBI): domain Eukaryota; kingdom Metazoa; phylum Arthropoda; class Insecta; order Diptera; family Lauxaniidae; genus Tricholauxania; species Tricholauxania praeusta. The sequence continues at coordinate 38,986,248 of OX459031.1, forward strand.
ATTTCACAAGTATACGAAGGTGTAGGAGTCGGCTGATACTCAGGCTTAATTTGCAAGTGGGACAATTTGACATGCACAGTTTAACCAGGCTTGTCATACGCGGAAAGTAGTATTTTTCTAAAATCTGTAGTGTATTCTCTCGAGGATTCCTCTGCGCTCTTTTGTGCTCATTTTCAATGAGCTGACAGATCCTTTCCTGGAGAGTGATATCTTCTACTAATCTTTGGGTAATTCTTATTTTATACCGAACAAAATCGTCTAAGTAAACTTGTTGGAGCAATTGTAAGGCAGTCTCCGGTATTTTTATGCCGTTTACGACCGATGGGTTAAGTACCTCTTTTAGATAGGATGTAAGGTTTTTTTTGTTTATAACAGTCATCCTAGCAAAGTGGCGCTTATACCCAGAATGTGGCGTAATACATGATCGTAAATTCATACCCTGCGTGATCATTATCTGGTTTCTAAAGACGTTAAGAGGGGCCTCGACGTGTGGAATGAGGTCACTGGCATCTTGATCAGCGCTATGCATAGTTGGTGCTGCAGAGCCTGCCTCACTCGCAGTTACGGTTCCAGAACCTACTTCTGACGCTGCATCTGTCTCGGAGCCAAGGATATTTACTTGTGTTTTTAGTCTAGAAAGAGCGTCTGCCACCAAGTTTGATTTACCTGGTTTGCATGTCCAATATGTCATCATCCAACTATCACAATATACCACTTAATCTTTGACTGCCTACCTATCAAACACGAATGTCGCAAAATAAATATCTCAATACTTAACCTACTTCAAAAACCAACATCGGATAACATAGCTAAATTAATAAATATCTTTAAAAAATTTAATATATACTCTGTTATATAAACAATTAAAATACATCCATAAACACATATACATATACATATGTATATGTATACTGATATACACAACCATAACTTTATTTTAATCACATGTAAATTTAACTTATCTCCATCCTATTCTTATGTATATACTTAGATTTAATTTGTACTCACTGGGCTGATGATCTCTGTAATTAATGCCTATTTTTAAGTTTTTTACATGATTTATTATGTAAATAAACTGATTATAATAATAATAATAATAATCTTTTTGTATATTATTCACTTTTGTGATTTCTGCGGTTGTTCGCTAAACAAATATATCTTCAGATATTTTTTTCCGTTGACTGCGCCAATTATAGAAAAAACAAACACAAGCTTTAGCTTGATAAAGAACTTTATTTTCCTATATGAATCTTAAGACTAAAAAGAAATACATTTCTTATATCTAATTCTATGTTCAAATTCAGCTGGCCTCGAATTGCTAAATATACTATTCAGCACATTCTGCATTTATGAGTCCGATTGAACTTGAAACCCTTTGCTATGCAGTAACAAAATCTAAGCGATAAAGTCGATGCAAAGAAAAGTTTGCTTATCTACTTATATTTATTTATGGCTACATATTTATTCATTTATGCGGTGCATATATGTTTGTATGTATGCCCATAAAAAATATATGATTAAAGGGTATGGGAACATAACTTGCGCGACTATATGTTTTTTGTATCGTATTTTATGCTTGCCTTTTATTTGTCTATCGGCAACGAAAACTATCTCTCCTGCCTTATACCTTCGGGGTTCTTGTCTGTTTTTATTCAACCTAACATTCCTAGTTACTTGACTTGTCTCAATACGATGTTTTATGTGATCATATATTCTATCCCTGAAATCTACCATATTTTGGTAATTTATCCTTGACGTTCGATTCAAGAATATATCGATAGGCTTCACCTTCGTTATGGAATGAATAGAATTATTGTAACGGTCTACTGACGTATACAACAATTCCTTTACTCTAAGTTGTGGGTGCTCCACTTTTAGACACCTATAAATTTCTAGCAGCGTGGAGTGCAGTCTTTCCACCTCTCCATTCACTTCGCTTCTTTGAGAGGGTGTTTTATAGAGTTCGATACCTAATGAGTTAATAAAATTTGATACCGTTGGGCTCATGAACCCCCCGTTCATTATCAGTTACCACCATTTTCGGTGTGGTAAAGAAGTGAAGGACTTTTGCTAACTTTTGACGTAAATGAACTGCTGACCTATTTCGTATATGAAACACCTTAGCAAACTTATCAAGGCAACTTATAAATTTTTCTTTCTTAAGTTCAAATATATCGATGTGAAGAATTTCACAAGTATACGAAGGTGTAGGAGTCGGCTGATACTCAGGCTTAATGGGATGTCGATCATATTTGTGTAATTTGCAAGTGGGACAATTTGACATGCACAGTTTAACCAGGCTTGTCATACGCGGAAAGTAGTATTTTTCTAAAATCTGTAGTGTATTCTCTCGAGGATTCCTCTGCGCTCTTTTGTGCTCATTTTCAATGAGCTGACAGATCCTTTCCTGGAGAGTGATATCTTCTACTAATCTTTGGGTAATTCTTATTTTATACCGAACAAAATCGTCTAAGTAAACTTGTTGGAGCAATTATAAGGCAGTCTCCGGTATTTTTATGCCGTTTACGACCGATGGGTTAAGTACCTCTTTTAGATAGGATGTAAGGTTTTTTTTGTTTATAACAGTCATCCTAGCAAAGTGGCGCTTATACCCAGAATGTGGCGTAATACATGATCGTAAATTCATACCCTGCGTGATCATTATCTGGTTTCTAAAGACGTTAAGAGGGGCCTCGACGTGTGGAATGAGGTCACTGGCATCTTGATCAGCGCTATGCATAGTTGGTGCTGCAGAGCCTGCCTCACTCGCAGTTACGGTTCCAGAACCTACTTCTGACGCTGCATCTGTCTCGGAGCCAAGGATATTTACTTGTGTTTTTAGTCTAGAAAGAGCGTCTGCCACCAAGTTTGATTTACCTGGTTTGCATGTCCAATATGTCATCATCCAACTATCACAATATACCACTTAATCTTTGACTGCCTACCTATCAAACACGAATGTCGCAAAATAAATATCTCAATACTTAACCTACTTCAAAAACCAACATCGGATAACATAGCTAAATTAATAAATATCTTTAAAAAATTTAATATATACTCTGTTATATAAACAATTAAAATACATCCATAAACACATATACATATACATATGTATATGTATACTGATATACACAACCATAACTTTATTTTAATCACATGTAAATTTAACTTATCTCCATCCTATTCTTATGTATATACTTAGATTTAATTTGTACTCACTGGGCTGATGATCTCTGTAATTAATGCCTATTTTTAAGTTTTTTACATGATTTATTATGTAAATAAACTGATTATAATAATAATAATAATAATAATAATAATAATAATAATAATAATAATAATAATAATAATAATAATAATAATAATAATAATCTTTTTGTATATTATTCACTTTTGTGATTTCTGCGGTTGTTCGCTAAACAAATATATCTTCAGATATTTTTTTCCGTTGACTGCGCCAATTATAGAAAAAACAAACACAAGCTTTAGCTTGATAAAGAACTTTATTTTCCTATATGAATCTTAAGACTAAAAAGAAATACATTTCTTATATCTAATTCTATGTTCAAATTCAGCTGGCCTCGAATTGCTAAATATACTATTCAGCACATTCTGCATTTATGAGTCCGATTGAACTTGAAACCCTTTGCTATGCAGTAACAAAATCTAAGCGATAAAGTCGATGCAAAGAAAAGTTTGCTTATCTACTTATATTTATTTATGGCTACATATTTATTCATTTATGCGGTGCATATATGTTTGTATGTATGCCCATAAAAAATATATGATTAAAGGGTATGGGAACATAACTTGCGCGACTATATGTTTTTTGTATCGTATTTTATGCTTGCCTTTTATTTGTCTATCGGCAACGAAAACTATCTCTCCTGCCTTATACCTTCGGGGTTCTTGTCTGTTTTTATTCAACCTAACATTCCTAGTTACTTGACTTGTCTCAATACGATGTTTTATGTGATCATATATCCTATCCCTGAAATCTACCATATTTTGGTAATTTATCCTTGACGTTCGATTCAAGAATATATCGATAGGCTTCACCTTCGTTATGGAATGAATAGAATTATTGTAACGGTCTACTGACGTATACAACAATTCCTTTACTCTAAGTTGTGGGTGCTCCACTTTTAGACACCTATAAATTTCTAGCAGCGTGGAGTGCAGTCTTTCCACCTCTCCATTCACTTCGCTTCTTTGAGAGGGTGTTTTATAGAGTTCGATACCTTATGAGTTAATAAAATTTGATACCGTTGGGCTCATGAACCCCCCGTTCATTATCAGTTACCACCATTTTCGGTGTGGTAAAGAAGTGAAGGACTTTTGCTAACTTTTGACGTAAATGAACTGCTGACCTATTTCGTATATGAAACACCTTAGCAAACTTATCAAGGCAACTTATAAATTTTTCTTTCTTAAGTTCAAATATATCGATGTGAAGAATTTCACAAGTATACGAAGGTGTAGGAGTCGGCTGATACTCAGGCTTAATTTGCAAGTGGGACAATTTGACATGCACAGTTTAACCAGGCTTGTCATACGCGGAAAGTAGTATTTTTCTAAAATCTGTAGTGTATTCTCTCGAGGATTCCTCTGCGCTCTTTTGTGCTCATTTTCAATGAGCTGACAGATCCTTTCCTGGAGAGTGATATCTTCTACTAATCTTTGGGTAATTCTTATTTTATACCGAACAAAATCGTCTAAGTAAACTTGTTGGAGCAATTGTAAGGCAGTCTCCGGTATTTTTATGCCGTTTACGACCGATGGGTTAAGTACCTCTTTTAGATAGGATGTAAGGTTTTTTTTGTTTATAACAGTCATCCTAGCAAAGTGGCGCTTATACCCAGAATGTGGCGTAATACATGATCGTAAATTCATACCCTGCGTGATCATTATCTGGTTTCTAAAGACGTTAAGAGGGGCCTCGACGTGTGGAATGAGGTCACTGGCATCACTCGCAGTTACGGTTCCAGAACCTACTTCTGACGCTGCATCTGTCTCGGAGCCAAGGATATTTACTTGTGTTTTTAGTCTAGAAAGAGCGTCTGCCACCAAGTTTGATTTACCTGGTTTGCATGTCCAATATGTCATCATCCAACTATCACAATATACCACTTAATCTTTGACTGCCTACCTATCAAACACGAATGTCGCAAAATAAATATCTCAATACTTAACCTACTTCAAAAACCAACATCGGATAACATAGCTAAATTAATAAATATCTTTAAAAAATTTAATATATACTCTGTTATATAAACAATTAAAATACATCCATAAACACATATACATATACATATACATATACATATACATATACATATACATATGTATATGTATACTGATATACACAACCATAACTTTATTTTAATCACATGTAAATTTAACTTATCTCCATCCTATTCTTATGTATATACTTAGATTTAATTTGTACTCACTGGGCTGATGATCTCTGTAATTAATGCCTATTTTTAAGTTTTTTACATGATTTATTATGTAAATAAACTGATTATAATAATAATAATAATAATAATAATCTTTTTGTATATTATTCACTTTTGTGATTTCTGCGGTTGTTCGCTAAACAAATATATCTTCAGATATTTTTTTCCGTTGACTGCGCCAATTATAGAAAAAACAAACACAAGCTTTAGCTTGATAAAGAACTTTATTTTCCTATATGAATCTTAAGACTAAAAAGAAATACATTTCTTATATCTAATTCTATGTTCAAATTCAGCTGGCCTCGAATTGCTAAATATACTATTCAGCACATTCTGCATTTATGAGTCCGATTGAACTTGAAACCCTTTGCTATGCAGTAACAAAATCTAAGCGATAAAGTCGATGCAAAGAAAAGTTTGCTTATCTACTTATATTTATTTATGGCTACATATTTATTCATTTATGCGGTGCATATATGTTTGTATGTATGCCCATAAAAAATATATGATTAAAGGGTATGGGAACATAACTTGCGCGACTATATGTTTTTTGTATCGTATTTTATGCTTGCCTTTTATTTGTCTATCGGCAACGAAAACTATCTCTCCTGCCTTATACCTTCGGGGTTCTTGTCTGTTTTTATTCAACCTAACATTCCTAGTTACTTGACTTGTCTCAATACGATGTTTTATGTGATCATATATCCTATCCCTGAAATCTACCATATTTTGGTAATTTATCCTTGACGTTCGATTCAAGAATATATCGATAGGCTTCACCTTCGTTATGGAATGAATAGAATTATTGTAACGGTCTACTGACGTATACAACAATTCCTTTACTCTAAGTTGTGGGTGCTCCACTTTTAGACACCTATAAATTTCTAGCAGCGTGGAGTGCAGTCTTTCCACCTCTCCATTCACTTCGCTTCTTTGAGAGGGTGTTTTATAGAGTTCGATACCTAATGAGTTAATAAAATTTGATACCGTTGGGCTCATGAACCCCCCGTTCATTATCAGTTACCACCATTTTCGGTGTGGTAAAGAAGTGAAGGACTTTTGCTAACTTTTGACGTAAATGAACTGCTGACCTATTTCGTATATGAAACACCTTAGCAAACTTATCAAGGCAACTTATAAATTTTTCTTTCTTAAGTTCAAATATATCGATGTGAAGAATTTCACAAGTATACGAAGGTGTAGGAGTCGGCTGATACTCAGGCTTAATGGGATGTCGATCATATTTGTGTAATTTGCAAGTGGGACAATTTGACATGCACAGTTTAACCAGGCTTGTCATACGCGGAAAGTAGTATTTTTCTAAAATCTGTAGTGTATTCTCTCGAGGATTCCTCTGCGCTCTTTTGTGCTCATTTTCAATGAGCTGACAGATCCTTTCCTGGAGAGTGATATCTTCTACTAATCTTTGGGTAATTCTTATTTTATACCGAACAAAATCGTCTAAGTAAACTTGTTGGAGCAATTGTAAGGCAGTCTCCGGTATTTTTATGCCGTTTACGACCGATGGGTTAAGTACCTCTTTTAGATAGGATGTAAGGTTTTCTTTGTTTATAACAGTCATCCTAGCAAAGTGGCGCTTATACCCAGAATGTGGCGTAATACATGATCGTAAATTCATACCCTGCGTGATCATTATCTGGTTTCTAAAGACGTTAAGAGGGGCCTCGACGTGTGGAATGAGGTCACTGGCATCTTGATCAGCGCTATGCATAGTTGGTGCTGCAGAGCCTGCCTCACTCGCAGTTACGGTTCCAGAACCTACTTCTGACGCTGCATCTGTCTCGGAGCCAAGGATATTTACTTGTGTTTTTAGTCTAGAAAGAGCGTCTGCCACCAAGTTTGATTTACCTGGTTTGTAAATCAACTCGTGGTTGTATTCTTCTATCCTGGCCTTCCATCGCTTTAATTTGGCATTGTAATTTCTTCTGCCTAAAGCGTACGTTAAAGGCTGATGATCAGTGTATATCCGGATCTTTTTCTCCCTATAAAGGTAGGATCGCAAGTTGTCGCGAGCCCACATGATTGCGAGCATCTCTTTTTCGTTTGTTACGTATCCTTCCTCAGTCTTGTTTATAGATCGAGATATGTAAAAAATTGGCTTATCCTTGCCGATTTCTCCTTGGGATAAGACAGCCCCTATCGCATAATTCGATGCATCAGTCGTGAGGTTGAAAGGCTTCTCAAAGTCAGGGAAAACTAAAATGTCAGCTGAGATTAAAAGTTTCTTTAGCGTATCGAAAGCCTCAAGTGCCTCAGCATCTAATGTAATTTTGACGCGTCTGGAAGCATTAGCCTTAAATTGAGCATGCTTACCCCTAGTCAGGTTAGTCAGAGGTTTCGCTACCTTAGCGTAGTCGCATATGAACTTTCTATAATAAGACGTTAAGCCGAGAAAACTCTTCAGCTCTTTTAAATTTTCTGGAGTGACAATATTTTGGATGGCTTCCACCTTTTTTCCGTCAGGCTTAATACCATTGGCAGTGACTACAAAACCGAGGAACTCTACTTCGCTTTTCATAAAGTGAGTTTTGTCCAGATTTACCTTCAAATTGGCTTAGCGGAGTCTCGAAAATACTGCGTCGATATTGTTAAGATGCTCGTCCTCATTTGCTCCGTATACGATGATGTCATCGATGTATACGTAACAAATTTGTCCTATGAACTCCTTAAGAACGTCGTCTATCATCCGCTGAAATACTGCGGGTGCATTTTTGAGACCGAAGGGTAATCGGAGGAATTCATACTTGCCATTCATTGTCGAAAACGCTGTTTTAGGGATATCTGATGTTTTCATTAGGATTTGATGGGATCCTGAAGTTAAGTCAAGAGTCGTAAAATATCTTTCTTTACTAAGGCTGGCCAGAGTGGAATTTATGTCAGGAATTGGATAGGTATCGGAAATAGTGACTGCATTCAATCTCTTAAAATCTATCACCATCCTATATTGTTTTTCACCGTTTGCCTTTGCTTTTTTTGGCACAACCCAGACTGGCGAGTTATACGGGCTTTTTGAAGGTCGAATAATGCCCTCGTCTAAAAGTTCTTGCACCTGTCGCTTCACCTCTGTCCTCATAGAAGCAGGATACGGATAACTCTTTGTATATATTGGTTCTTCTGTGGTCGTTTTAATCTCTGCCCTGACTGCAGTTCCTACAACTTCTTTATCACTGATCGGTCCGAAGAGTGATTTGTATTTGTCAATCAGATGTTGCAGCTTCTCTTGGGTATTCTTAAATAAACTGTTGTCAAGGACCGGGTACACATGTTTGCAGATTTTTTCTAACAGGGGAATTTGAATATTTGGTTTAAGCGTTAGTAAATTTCGTTTTCTGTCAATTACTGCCTCAAGTTCTTTCAGCGCATCATCACCGATGATACCGTCGAAGGAATCCAGACCTGGCAGGACAAAAACGTCAATTGAGCGTCGTTACCAGCTTGGTGAAAGAATCTGCCACTGACTTCCTCAGATATTGAAATCCTGCCACCAGCAGATTGGACAAAGAAGGGCCTAGGAAGTTTGTAGCTATTTTTTGAAAGGGAAGGACCAACGAAATTTTTATTGGCGCCGGTGTCTACGAGAAATTATAACACCGCGCCCTCCTTATTAACGTATTCTATATAAGGTACACTGGATAGACCCTTCCATAAAATTTACCTGATCCAGGTTTTCCTCAGCGGCAGCAAGGTAGGCATCCTCGTGATTGGCTTGAACGCGATCATCAGCTTCAGCTACGGTCTCTACGTTCAACATCCTTTCCTGTTTGTTTCGAAAGTTATCCGACCCATACTTCCGCTTAAAAGTGCCTCTTTGCTGCGGTCTATTAATGTAGTCAACACGGCGTTTTTGTATTGACTGATCCATTTCCATTTTATCTGCAGGTTTTGGTGCATTCGGCCTAGAAGGAGGGTACCTATTACCACTGAAAGGATTTCGTGAGCCAGAGTCGAATGGGAGCGGAGGGGGAGCATTGTTGCCCCTGGTCAACTCATTTATTGGTACCGCAATTGAGTTTGAAGCTCCTACATTATGGACTGTATAGTTCCGAAAGTTTAGATTTTGTATGTCCAGGCATGCCGTGTAGGCTTCTGGTAGGGATCTGGGTTTCTGTACGATTATCATTCTTGACAAATCGCCACGCATGCCTCTAATGAAAACATCAAGAGCCCTATTCCTGTACGTTTCCATTAACGCGTTTACGGTTTCCGCAGAATAGTTTTCGGTTTTCAACTTGTTGATAATCAGTGAAAATTGGTGGTTAACCCTAGCGTAGAATTCGTCCACCTTGTACTAACTGACCTAGCTGATGTTCTAAGGTCCTGATGTCTCTTTTTTCGGCGTAATGCAATGAAAGACATCCTTTCATTGCTGACCAGTCCCCGTCAAAGATATTATGCGAAATTAGCGCGCTGTTGGCGCTACCTCTGACCTTCCCCCTAATGCCCTTAAGGATTGCCCTATATATGGGTTCACTACGCAAGATCTTATAGTCTTCTAGAATACCCTCGACAGCATGAACCCATGACACATATTGTGCTGGGTCCCCCTCAAAGGTCTGCAATTCTTTAGCAGCATCTGGGAGTCTTTCGATCTGCTTTAATTCTTCCCGAGAAGAAGGACCGCGCAAAGGTTCTTCCACTAGGGTCATCGGTGGGGCAGTCAGCTGTTCCAGCTGACGGATATGAGTGTCGGCCTTCTTCAATTCTGCCAAAAGAGCACCAACCTGGCCATTCAACTCGGTTACTTTTTGCGTTAAGGTATCCATTTTTATTTATATTAAATAATTAAAAAGACACTCACCACTTAGTCACGATGATTTCCTTACTATTTTTTTCGGCACGCACAAGAAAATTCTTTACAGGCTTTAAGCACGCACAAAATATTCTTTTTAGGTGAACACAATTGCAAAATTTTTTGATTAATTATTATTAGTATTCTCTGTTGGGGCTTGCACAAATTGTTTTGAAATTACCACAGGAATTGCATCTGCAAATATAAAAAAAATGGTATTAGTAAACTGACTGTGATCTTACGGTAACAGTGCTTTTTTTAACGGTGGTCACGAAGGGTCGCGTTATCCTTTTTGATCGCCCGCGTTGATAGTTGCAGGCAACCTACTAAGAAACGAGTTACCTTACAACAGTATTCATCTTTTTGTGATCTCCAACATGTTCCCATGGGTATGTTGGAAGACTGCAGAAACCGGGAGGATAATCGTGTTATCATCGAAAGATTATCGACACCATAATAGTGTACCGAGTCTCTACAGGTGCGGTCATCACCAAGATTGAATCTGTTAACCACTAAAGAACGAGGACCTGCCGTTTTTGCGTAGGTTGCAGTGTGCGGTTTTATTATTATATTATTATTGCTTCCCAGAGCTACCCCGTAGGACTCTCAAGCGCAAAATTGTTTATATCAAGAAGCTACCCCGTGGACTCCAAGATCAAAATATTTTATTTTACAAATTCGTGGCTCAAAATTTCGTCACATTTTTAATGTTATTTTTTTAAAAAATGTTTTTTATAATCTCAACTGGAGGGTCCGTGAAGTTCGGAGTCGCAGTTAAGTTTTTATTATTGAACTGGAGGGTCCCTTGGGATTCGCAGCTCGTATTTTTTATTTATTATCATAAAAACTTTTTATTATTAGGAATTCAATTTTTTCCTGTTTTTTATAAATTTATTTGTTATAGACTGGAGGGCCTCTTGGGGATCGCAGTCTCAATTTGTAATTTATTTTTTGTTCTTGTTCTTGATCACTTTCACATGTTACTTTTTACCGCACACACACATATCCTCGCACGAGAGCTAAAGGATTTCACAATTTTTAGAATCTATCTATTCAGATTCTTTACTCAATTCACTGAGGGTCTATTTGTTCAGACCAATATTAGATTAATAATACGCAGTACAATTTATTTGTACGAAGTCTATAAGATTTTATTTGGAAGTGAAAAATTGGAAATTTTCATTTTTTCACAAAACTAAATTGATATTGATATTGAATACAAAACTAAAATAACAAGTATTTAAATAACAAGTTATTGCAGTATCTCAACACCCCTTCTCAATAATTAGTATTTAATATAAGCCAGACAATTTACGAAATTTACTTAGCTTAATATTTTGTAGTGCTTTAGTAAGCATGTCAGCAACCATATCTTCCGTAGGGCAGTACAAAAACTTTATGATTCTAGATCGATGAATTTCCCTTGCATAGAAGTACTTTACATCAATATGTTTGCTTCTTGGGTTGACCTTTTCTCCTTCAAGGATTTTTAAACAACTCTGATTATCTTCAAAAATGTTGATATTGATGCTTGTAATTTGAAAGTCATTGAGAAGTTGCTTTAACCATACTGCTTCCTGCGTTGCTTCGGTCAGTGCAACCAATTCTGCTTCAGTAGAGGATAAAGATATATTGTTCTGTTTGCGGCTTGCATAGCTAATGGTGGCAGACCCAAGCATGAAAATGTAACCGCTTGTTGATTTCCGATCTTGAGTATCGCCAGCCCAATCCGCATCTGAGTAACCGACTAAATTAAGATCCTCTCTAGTACCGACACAAAGTCTTAAGTGTTTTGTTCCCTTTAGATATTTAAAAACTCTTTGGACCTCGACCCAATCTCTTTTGGTAGGTTTGCTTACTTTTCGCGATAGTATAGATACAGCCACAGCAATATCCGGCCTTGTATTGCCAGCAAGATATAAAAGACAGCCAATAGCTTTACGGTATTGATTATTTTTAAAAATTGTGTCTTCTTTTGCCTCAGTTTTCATGTATCCAGGATCTAGAGGGATTTTGGAAATGTGAGCATCTTCAAGGCCAAATTCTTTAAGCAATTTGTTAATGTATTCCTGCTGATGAATGTAAAAAATACCTTATTTATCTCGTTCAATCTCAATCCCCAGATATAACTTTAGATTTCCAAGAGTTGTAATTTCGAATTCTGATTTCAAAAAATTTATAAATTTGTTCGCCAAATGTTCATTCTTAGTAGCTAGAACAATGTCATCTACATATATCAAAACATAAATGCATTGTTCCCCATAATTTTTAATATATAAGCAGTTATCAGCGATTCCCCTTCTGAATCCGAATTTGAGTAACACGTCATTAATTCGCTGATTCCACATTCGAGCTGATTGCTTCAGACCATAGAGACTTCGATTGAGCTTGCATACTAGCCGTTCTTTACCATTTTGCGTAAAACCCTCCGGTTGTCTAATATAAATATCTGTATCTAACTCACCATTAAGAAATGCTGTTTTGACATCTATATGTTGCACCGTCATGTTTTTATATGATGCGATAGCTAATAATGTCCTCAGAGTTGTGTGCTTTACAACTGGTGCAAAGATTTCATCGTAATCTTCTCCATGTCTTTGTGAAAATCCCTTCGCCACCAAACGCGCCTTGTAACGACGTTTACCATCAACAGTTCGCTTGAGTTTAAAAATCCACTTAGTTCCTACAACCTTTCGCTGTTTCGGTAATTCTACCAAGTCCCACGTATTGTTGTCATTCAAAGATTTTATTTCTTCTTGCATAGCCATCATCCATTTCTTACCATCTGGTCTTAAAAGAGCTTCTTTGTAAGTAAGTGGTTCCTCCGCTGTTGTAGACAACATTCCATAGCGTTGAGGAGGTACTCCTTTCGTGTGTCGCGAAGAAGTTCGTAGCGGTAGATCACCTTCTGAAGAACTAGAAGATTCTTCCTCTGCAGTATCGAAACTTATATTTTGATCATCTTCTGTATTGATAATTACTGGATCATGTTGATAAAGAGATTCTTCTATGTAACCTAGATTTTCATCCAAAACAGCTTCTTCATTGTGCTGCATTGAAACAACTACTTCTTCTGAGTGTAGATGTATATTTCGCTGCTTATTGCAATCAGCCAATTTTTCTTCTAAGAACTCAACGTCTCTGCTAATAATAATCGTATTATTTGTTGTATCTAACAATCGATAAGCTTTCGATTCTTCGCTATATCCAACAAAACGACATCTTTTTGATACTTCATCCAGTTTCCGACGTTTTTGTTTGTTGATTTGGGTGTACACAACTGACCCAAATGTGCGTATATGATTCAGTTTTGGCTTAAATCCATACCATAGTTCGTAAGGTGTAGCAACACAAACACTCGAAGGTAACCTGTTCTGTAAGTAGTTTGCCGTAGAAACTGCTTCAGCCCAATACTTTAAGTCTATATCTGCATCAAAAAGCATACATCTTGCCATTTCCATCAGGCTACGATTTTTACGTTCAGCAACGCCATTCTGTTCCGGTGTATAAGGTGCTGTTAGTTGACGCTCGATACCCTTACTTGCAAGAAAATTTATCATCTCCTTGCTGTTGTACTCACCACCTCTATCCGTTCTTAAAATCTTCAATGTTTTGCCAAATTTATTTTTCGTCATTGCAGCAAACTCTTTAATTTTTAAGAAAGCATCACATTTATTCTTTAGAAAATAAACAGTGCAATATCGGCTATAGTCATCTATTAACGTCAGGATGTATCTATTTCCGCTTGGAGTTACATTTTGCATGGGACCACATAAATCGCTATGTATCAGGTCTAGCACGTTCACAGTTCGATTGTTTAATGCTTTTGGAAACGGTTTTCTGGTCATCTTTCCCTTTACTCCATTGAAATTCAACTCCGAAATGTTTTCATTTGTTACTGTAGCCAATAATGCAGACAATGGGAAATAAATCCTTCTGGTGGAGCGATGAGAAGTTAAAAGTAATAGATCCCCCAATTCCTTCATCATTCCCTGACAACCATCAGCATTTGAAGAGGCCAAAGCATTGGCAATAGCTTCTGCCATAGGTAACATTTTTATGGAATTAATTAAAGCTTTCTTTAATTTTTCTTGGTAAGTTTTTTCGTTAAGCAATAATATTGCCAATGTCATGGGACCCAAGCTTTCCAATAGGGCTGTCCTTCTCTCAGGTTGGAACGTTATACCAGATAAAAGAGGAATATGAGCATTGTTCAACCCATAATGACTTATATTCTGAGTTGTATTCTGAGTGGAACCAGCCTGTCTTCTCCCTGTCACTTTTGTCATCCCTAGTCGCACCTCGTCCATGTTCATTTTGAAAGCCGTAATCATATTTTGTTACGACATTTGCACGATTGTCCTGGTTTTTCTTTTTGTTTGGACAGTTTCGCTTGATGTGCCCAAACTTTCCACATGCAAAACATTTAGGATTGTAGACAAATTTCTTGTTTTCGGCCTTAAGCGCAACTTCTTTTTCAATATTGGTTCCATTTTGTCTTTTGCCTTCTTGAATCAATTTCTCCTTTACTAAATCCAGCGTTAAATCAGCTTCAGGACGAACTTCAAGTGCTGAAACCAGCATGTTGTAGCTCTCTGGTAAACTTGCCAATAAAAATGCCACCACTTTATGCTCCTGGAACGTTTCATCTAAGTCTGTCAATCGATCAACAATATCCAACATACCAGCAATGTGGTCCTCCATAGCTTGACCTTCTTGCATTCGAGTTGTTGATAGTTTACGAAGAAGACTCACCCTATTTGATAAATTTGACTTCTCATGCTGCTTTTGAAGTGCACACCAGTAATCTCGCGCTGTCTTCAACCGCTTTATGTGTATTTTCTGTGACTCCTCAAGCGAAAGACCAATAACTGCGCGCGCTTTTCCATCCCGGACTAACCATTTCGAATTTGCTTCCGTAGGAGCTTCATCTGTGACCAAATCCCATAATTCACGCCCCAACAGCAATAGCTCCATATTGAATTTCCAAGTATGATAATTGCTGCTGCCAAGCTTGGGGAAATGCAGTTTTAGATCCATATTGCAAAATCCACGAAATATCCAAGAAAATAGCGTTAATAAAATTATTTCACTTTTGCGTATTCAACTAGGAAAGGCCCATAACCTATTAGATTAATAATACGCAGTACAATTTATTTGTACGAAGTCTATAAGATTTTATTTGGAAGTGAAAAATTGGAAATTTTCATTTTTTTCACAAAACTAAATTGATATTGATATTGAATACAAAACTAAAATAACAAGTATTTAAATAACAAGTTATTGCAGTATCTCAACAACCAATCCTTTAGCTCTCCGGCTGTCCATCTCCGGTAGGTCCTCGGGGCACCCGCCTTGCGCAGCGGGTCCCTGCTCGGGCGCCAGTAAAGGTGCACCGGTTAGGGTGCACCAAAAAAATTAAAGATGGGAGCCGGCCACTGGCTCCTCCTTGTTTTACCTGCAAATAAAGTAAACTTTCAAGTTAGAATAAAACAGGTTTGTTATCACTATCGTTGGTCTTCAAAATTGAAGTGATTTATTATATTCTCATTACTTAAGTTTTAACCTACTTAGTGACCTAAAACTGCTGAGTCGGCGCTTCCCATCAACTCGCATAATTTGCATGACGTGGTTCTCACAGCGGATGCGCGTACAGATCATGTTGCAATATGTAGACGCCTAGTCAGCAAATTGTGTCGAGGCAAATGTGTTAACTTACATAAAGAAAATTAACTTTTTAACTAGCTACAAAATAATGTGAGGTACATATAATTACTTACTAACAATTACAACCAACGGAGAAAGTATTTTAACAATTTGGAATATATACCTACACTCTAAGAAAAAATTACTACTACAATAGTAGAAAACCGGTTACCTTTAATGGTACCGCATGTGTTGTGTGATAAAATTATTACACTATAAAAAGCGTAAACTGAATTACAGATTTGGTGTAAAAATCACACATAAAAATGTTTTTTTTTTTTCGCTAAATAACTAGTAATTTCCAGTGCAGTGTGTTTTATTACACTATCAAAATAGTGATCCAAGCCTACGAAAAATAGTTTTGAAATAAAATTTATATTTTTTATTTTGCACAAATTTTTCTTTATTTCTTAATTAAAAAATCTTTGCTACATTGAATATATATTATGTAAATGTATCACCATGTATAAGTTTTGCATTTTTAATTATATTCCTTTATTTATGATCCATCTCGGTTTGTTACAAAATATAAACTGATTACAAAAAATTCCCTTAAAGCTAAGCTGCTTCCAACCGAACGACTCTGCATTCTTAAGCGGATGCGCGTGTAGCAACAGACGCTTAGCTTGCAGAATATCGAGTTTCGTGATTGTTGTTGAATGATTTCGCTGCCCGTGGCAGAATTGAATGGTGTTACTTTATGGCGTATTTTAATGTGTCTTAACTAATATAGTTTTGTTGAGATGTGGTCCCGTGTGGTGTGAAGACTCAATTTAGTTAAAATGATAAAAACCAAAAATTTACTTTTAATATTTTATTTATTGACTTCACTTCACAGGCTTAACGATAAAGAACAACTGCCACTTAATTTATTTATTACCAACCCAAAAAGCCGTGGATATCTGCGTATAGGTTTTATGTAATGTCAGCAAAATTTGGAATTTGGTCCTTCGGAATTATGTTGCTATTGTTTAATCAGTTATTTGGCGCTGTAGTCGTATATTTATGAGACTAAATACTTGCAAAATTGAAAAGCCTAGGTAGGAATATATATATATTGGTTTAATTTTTATATTGGATTTTCCATGGAATTCAGCCTCAAAATGAAATTATTTATTTTATTTAGGTTGTTAGTTGTTTTTTTAAGTTCCCAAGTTTTTTCACAATAGTATTTTAAAAAAAAAACTTACTAAAAATTTCATGGTCAAGCTTATTTCTTTAGGATCATTATATTAAATACGTAGTAAAAACATATTACTTAAGTTAGAACATCGCTGAAGTCCATTTTGTTGATTTTTAGGATTTCCTTCTTTTCAATGAAAATATACAGCCGTGATCAAAAGTATTAGGCACCCCTTAATTTTTTCAATTCTGCTAGTACCACTCAGAATATTTAAAAAGTTATATACAATTATTATTTAAGCTATTTTCTTTAAAAAAAATTGATATGTTGACTCTCTCTTAGTCCTTGTAACAATTTTCATTCTAAAAAGCATACTGTCAAAAAAGCATTTCCTTATATAGTGAGAAATTCACAATAGGAAATAAGTAGGTCTAAGTATATAGTAACGTTTCGGGAACAAAACGAATAAATAACACGTAGTTTTGTTGACTAAAAAATGAATTTTATTTTAGAATAAAATCTTATAAGCTAATAACGTATGAGCTAATTGTGGGGTTTGATTACTCTTACAGGCAAGGTATGAATGAAGCAATAAGCAATGACACAAAAGAAAAGGCTAAGAATTACATGCAGCCAAATGCGCTGATGTTTCGTCTGCGAATTTGTGTGAACGCAACTCCAATAGTGTAGGTGGTATGACTCTATTACTCTCTGCAAATTATTCAATAATTAAAAAATTTTGTCGGGCACATTTGAGCTACATAATTTTATGTCCGAAAATTATAAAACTGAAAAAAAACAACTTTCACTTTTTTAATCAAGATAAATTCTAGACTAAATTAATATTACATATTTCTGGGTTTATATAGATACATACTTGCTTATACTGCATATTTGGTACAATGCTCAATTCCTTGGAAGCATTTGCTTAAGTTAATATGGACTGGAAATGCATTCAATAAATCCAATCGAACTAACAAATAACTCTTTGAAATTCTTTGGAATTATTTGTTTATTTTGATTAATTGATTTTTGTGTCGCAAGAATTCTTTGGAATCATTGCTTGCGAGCAGAGTGAAATCAAATCAATATGTTCAATGTAAGTATGTAAATTGCAAATTTGGCAAAAGTAAAAAATCAATAAATTCAATAAAGTTTGTATTGATATGTATCTGCATTAAGTCTCGCTAGCAACGTATTAACTTTTATGTAAAAAGTTTCAATCGTATCATCACTACGGCATTACCTAATTTTGACAATTAATGTTTCAATGGAGTTGCTTTCGTCATTGGCCTGTATTAAAGCATCTTTTAGTAAGGGCCATGAGCTCAAATCTCCATTGTGCCTTACCTATGATTTTATCCTTAATGAGACCCGAAATTATTCGATTGTAACTGTTGTCAAAGGTCTCGATAGTTGGTATAAAATTTAGCAGAGCGTTACCGTCCCCATCAAATTGTGTGATACCACCTAAATTTTGTGTCACTAATTTAAATTTTGAATTTACGTCCAAGCCGTCCATTTTTTTTTTATAAGTAGGTATTTAGATTAAGTAATATTATTAAAATTAACTTATGTCTTAACCCTTTTTCCTCACTGGATTGTGATGGCGATTATCCCTCTTGTGTGCTGACCAGGTTTGAAGTACAATCTAATGATAGCTGGAAAGTTTTGATTCCAAAGTTCCTTTGTTTTGATCGCTGGACAATGTTGTTTCGAACACTGTCAAAATCTCCTTTTGTTTTAACTAAAACACTTTGACTGTTTTAGTTGCTTGAGTCATTCAATCTTGCTTATATTTCACGTGATTAGAATATTTTTTTTTTTTAACATTTCAACCCACTTAATGAATGAAGCGATTAGTAATGACACAAAAAAAAAAGGTTTAGAATTACGTTCAGCCAAATGCGCTGATGTTTCGTCTGCGAATTTCTGTGAACGCAAGTTAACTTTTAGGTTTACCGAGTAAAAAATTTATTTTATACTTTTCGCTTTGGTTGTTAAATACAAATTGATCTTTATTTTTCAATCAAATCTTTTATTTTTTTTTTATTTATGTGATTACGAGCGGGACTTATACCGAGCCCGGCTTAGATTGCCCATTAGAGCCTGCAGAACCCAGATACACAAACCTTAAATTATCTTCAGTATATAAACACTGAACTGATATGTTCAGAATTAGTGGTTTGTAGACCCACTTTATTTCCCCCTTTGACAAATTAACAATAATTACTGAATCCGTTAGATTAGATTATTAAACCAGACTCAAGAATGCATTTCACTAAAGGTATTTTATTTATTTCAGGTGTTTCAATTTCACAAAAATCATCTTCTTCCGATTGTTCTAATTCAAATTCAGCTGAATCATCACTATTTACAACATTTTTCTCTTCTCTTTCTTTAAGATAACTTATTTATCTTTCAATTTCTTAGATGCTTTCTTATTCTCCCGAATTTCTAAAGCGGTTAAAGGGACAAAAAATCCCGCGCCATCATGTTGAACAATTCTGCGAGAAATTATGCATATTCGTACTGATTTTGTTCCTAACCAAGCTATCCTTCCACCAAAATACTTTGCTGGATGATAGTCGTCTAAAGCAAACGCATCAATAACTCCTTTCCAAAAGCTACTTTCACACATTTCCAATCTAGTGTCAGGTAAGATAAATTTATTCCCCTTACCGTCCAAGAAAATGAAACGGTTTACACGTTCAAGTGATGCCAAAAAATTCTATTAATACTACACGGAGGGAATTAATTTCTAAAATAGAAGTAGAATTTACGTTGAATCAAGAAATCGTTGTACGATTCTCGTCCAAACAGATTATTATTTAATTCAAACATTTGCTTTTCTTGATCCAAGAATCACTCAAAACAAATAAAATTACGAAATACTTCTTAAATCAAAGCATAATTATTAGAATTTCTGAGAATCAATCAGAATTTTTTTCTAGAATTCAGAAACAATAACTAGAACTTTTAAAAATTAATAAGAAATTTTTTCTGGCGTCTAGAAATAGTTACTTGAACTTTCAAAAATAAATAACTACTCTTTTCTGAAGTCGAGAAATCATTACTAGGGGTTCTAAGATAGAACAAGAAATTATTTATTGAATTGAGAAATAGTTTGTAGACTTCCAAAATATGAACAACCACTTCTTTCTTGAATGAAAAAAATAATGTTCGATAGCAGAAAAAAAGCGCAGAAAATACAGCTCAATCCGAGAAAGAATTTAATAAATCATAGAAAAGTATAAGTGCGTTATGGCTATCGGATATGCTGCATTTCCAAATTTTCTTGTCTTTCCCTTTGGTTTTTCCAGTTGGAGTAATTAAATGATGGAGACAGTCAATTATTTTTATATCCTTTGTCGAAAAATATTATTTTCGTTCATTTCAAAATGACATAATAATATACATATGATAGTTTCGTATTTGTACAGTAGGTGACATAGGTTTTGTTTTACAAGAAAAAAATATTTGAATCAAGAAAGTTTTAAGTTTGTTTCAATCAAAACTTAGTTCAACTAAAATTTAATTGAATCGAATCTCGTTGACTTGATTGAATTTTGTAAAAATTGTAGAACACGCAAGAAATTTTAACTTGTTTCAAGAACCTCACTACTGATTCAAACTCAAGCAGATAATTCGTGATATCAAATAAATAGTACTTAATATTAGAAAATTCGAATATTTCGAGTATAAAAAGTAACTAACAACATACTTCTTAATATAAGAAATTATAGTTTGTGTAGCTGCAAAATGTAATTTATGTGTATCAAGAATGCGCTTCTGAATCTGAGTAAAAATTAATCAATACGATTAAAACAAGTTTAAATTAAAAACAATTTGTTTGTTTTTGGATTTTCTTAGTTTGAGAAACGAAATGGATTGATTTAGAAAATATGATTTTCTCCGTGTATCATTGAGCATATTGACTTTTCAAAGTTGCCAAGTGAGTACAACGTGACAACATCCCTCTTTACATTTTCCCCCTCTTGAGAGATAACACAAACCTTTACAACGGAAAATCGATTTTTCGGTTTCGCGTTTAAAAGCATTAGCAGAAAAACACTTTATTTTAGATTTAATGTTAAAGTTATAACGTTTAATGAGTATTATGAATTTAATGTTAAATAATGAAGGTAATTAATAAAATATTTGAAAGAAGCATTTCAAAGGAAAAATTAAATAATATTGCTAAGACGCGTTCTTGTTTGATCATTCGCTACAACTCAACTAACTCTCCTGCTACTGCATGAGACAACACAACTGTCTCCTGTTTCGTATTGGCGTTGCCACACTTCTTTTACGTTGGAACGTTCTTATTCGGCATTTCGATTTCAGCTCTAACACGTATGTGAGAAGATTACATAAATTTTTCTTACAATATTTTGTCTTATGTTACTAAACGTGAGGAACAAAAAACATAAAGGATAACTTTATGCTAAATCAGCAATTTTGTGCTGATGCAACATGGGGGCGTTCAAGTATTACGTAACGCAATTAGGGGGGGAGGGGGGTCTTGCAAAACGTTACGATGCGTTACGGGGAGGGGGGGGGGGGTTCGAACAACGCGTTACATAACATTGTTTTTGAAGTGAAACTACTTTAGCGGGTGGTTATTTGAAATTAGGTGTGTATAATGAAACTCTTTCTTAATGTGTATGTTTATTGAATAGTTACAGCCAAAACATTTTATTAAAATGATAAAAGTTGACGGGATCTAGATAAGCTACAGCAATAAATGATACATCACATTAAAGCACTCAACGAGCAGAATGTCCTTAAACTATCATCTTCGAGATTGTTTAACCAAAACCTGAGATATAAGCGTGGAAATATTTCCTATTTTTATCATTATTGCTGTAGCTGTTCTAGATCCCATCAACTTTTATCATTTTAATAAAATATTTTCGTCTAATTTTTCGCCATTTTAACATATTTTAAACTTAAGCAAATGTTTATAACATTATGTGTGATTTTTTATCAAGTAACAATATGAACAAGTTAAGGTGTTATCTTCAGCCAGGCCAAAACTCACATACCCTACACTGCACTGAAAGAACATATATTTCAATAAATGTTAAAAAGACGTTGAAGAGGTTGCATAATTCGAAAAAAGTGTGAAGTGTTTGAAAGGTTAACAGAGGTTGAAAAATGTTGAAAAAGTCGTAAATGTATGCAAAATGTTAAAAAATGTTGAGAGAAGTTGAAAAAACTCCAATTCGATCAAAAAGTCGAAAAAATAAAGGACAAAGAAATTTCATCACAATATCTTGTAGGGTTTACGAGATATGGTGGAATAAAGGTTAAAATTAAGGGCTGTGCCACGGGAATCTTTGGAAATTCGAAACCTAGCTTAATCCTAATTTAGTTCACATGTACACCAAATCACCAAGTTTCATCAAAATCGTTGCATTTTTTTCAAAATGGGATTGTGCAAATATACATAGAGTATGGGCGGTTGGCGTGTCCATAAACCGATTTCATCCATTTTTAATAGCAAGATGCCTGCAAGACGCTGATCAAGAATATATGTACTTTACCATAACTCCCACGCCTCTTTCTATATGTTACAAACGAAATGACAAAATGAATATACCCTCGGTGTAGGGTATAATAAAGAAAATAAACATCGCATGTATTTCCGGTACTTTTCGCAACATAATTGTGAGTTTTAGGTAAATATGGTCACTTGGGTGTTACGTAACGTTTAAGAGGGGGGGGGGGGGGGGTAGAGGAAAACGTTACGGTGCGTTACATGGGGGGAGGGGGGGTCAAAAATCTTCTAAAATTGCGTTACGTAATACTTGAACGCCCCCCATCTTAGATTATGATGAAATCTTTCTTTGTTTCTAACGCTACTTATTTGCTTATAACAAAAACTCGAAGAGCTTATCAGCAAAGGAAATAAAAGGTAAACAAATTAGGAGGGTGTATTTATGGGTAAGCTTCTACTGAAGCTTCAACAAGTAAATTATTTATTCCACCACTTTCAAAATGGTGCATTTTTTGAATCCCTTTAATGGCTTTAACATTCTGCCATCTCTCAAACAAAAACTTAGTTTAAGTGCGAATTTCTTCACGAAAAACAAAAAAAAAACTTAAATTGTCTAATTTTTCTTTAATTTGAAAAAATTATAACAATCAGAACCAAATTCAAACATGAGTTGATTAAAGATGATCGCGATTTAATTACGTTTCATAATAAATATCAAAGTTCAATTTTATTTGATTTTTACATAATAATTAAATAACAACACATCATTTCAATAAAACATTTGAAATTGATAAAAATTGTTACGGGTGTGACCTACTAATGTTTTCCAAAATTACTCAAAATAATGTGAGTTGAATTATCTATTTTTTTTTTACAAATTGTCTTTGTTATTACAGATTCTTACGTTGAGAAAATATTTTCTTTTTATTCTCTAAATTAACAATAAAAATAAACTTTTTCACTTTTTTCGTAACGGTTGTGACAATGAAACTTTCAAAAATTAAAAATTATATAAAGCTAAAAAACCTATGCTTACCGAACTTGTTACTAACACTGAATATTATTCATGATATCGCTCACTTACTTCAAGACTGGCATAACTCAAAAAACATAAAGTAGGAGAAAAACGCATTTAAAGTTTTCAATAAGTTACTTTTTATATGAAAATGATGAAAAGTATGTCTACATAAACTCTTCTCACAAAGCAAGTTTATGAAATACTTTTCTGATTTTTTCACACAAAATAAAAAATGAAATGGCAAATATTTCTGTATCATTAACTCAGAAATTAGGTTTTTTGAGTTATGCCAGTCTTGAAGTAAGTGAGCGATATGTCTTTTAGCCACCTTGAGAATAAATCGCTAATTATGAACAAAAAAAAAACACTGCATTGAAGATATGAGAGATCTCGTTGTGAAAAATGAATTCGTATAAGTTCTCAGTTTGAAATAAAAAAGAAAAAATAAACTTTTTTGTTTTAATTTATTAAATTTCAATGTTTTCAGGTGAATTCCTTTTTTAAATTTTTTATACGTCTATAATTTTTTTTTTTTTTTTCGAAAAAAGTTCGGTTAAGCTGGAAGTGTCGATATAGTACCTTGTGGTACTCCATATTTAATTTGCACAAGGTCAGATATAGATTTATTAAATTTTGTATCTATTCGTTAGATAAGTTTTAAACCAGTTGTATTCAAATTTTTTTAGTAATATGGTATGATCAACTGTTTCAAACGCTCTTTTAAAATCCATGAATAATGCCAATATCTTCATGACGTTTCACATGAGTATTTTTTTCGAAACCCAGATTCGTAATTGGATAATATGTTATTGTTTTCAATGTATTCTACGAGCTGCTGTTTTACTACTTGTTCTAATAATTTTTCAAGTGTTCTAAGAGTATTGATCGGTCGAAACTCTTCACATTTACAAGTATTTGCAACCTTTTCAACTGGTGTTATTAAAGACTCCTTCTATGACGCTGGGAAATCTCCAGTCTTTAAAGACGTATTTACAATTTGTAATAATGATGCGCCCAATAAATCCCAACAATCCAGGATTTTATTAGGTTTTATGTATTCGAAATCCAACTTTTGTTTAAGAATTTTGCATATATTTTAAAGCTGAAATAATGTGGTTTCTCGAAATTTGAATTCTGTTTCTCTTGGTTCCATTACATTTACATACCTTATGTCTTCATGTTTAGTTTTTTATATAATTAAAACAACCACTTCTTGGTATGACTTCTATATTTAGACTGACTGCATTTGTACATGTTTATAAGTATGTAGGTATGTGCATGCTAGAACATAGAATGAACATACGATGCTAAACATAGAATATGTTTAACATAGACTGCAGGTATGTTAGAATAAACATACGATGCAAAACATATTCTATGTTTAACATAAACAGGTATGTTAAACATCGTACACTCATTCGTGTTGTCAGCATATGGTGTTTTATTAAATACACAACACTTCAATTGAGTCTCTAATGCTAATGCTGTTTGCAAAATATGAATTTAATTTCACACCGATTTATAATTGTTCCAGTTTGAAGGTGTGTTACCAATTTTTGCCATCTCGTTTTTTAAATGTTCCTCCTTTTCAATATTGCTAGTTCCGCGTTAAACCATTTGATTGGTTTATTATTTACATATATTTCTTTTTACAAGTAAATTTGTTGATTGTAGATTTAAGGAATGTATTCAAATTATTTATATTTGCGTCGTTATCCAAACTCAGTATATATGTAGTATTAATCGGGAAAGTTCTTAGTAAAACATATTCTATTTATAAAAATTTACTTTAATTTTTTCCAATTTTTTATAGGATTTTCTTTTTCTTTCGAAATCTGAACTATCTCATAATCGGTAATTTTATAGTCTGTTAACACGTTTGTCTTAACTTTATCGACGTTTGTTTTTTTGTGTAGGGTGCACCAAAAAAATTAAAGATAGGAGCCGGCCACTGGCTCCTCCTCCTTTTACCTGCAAGTAAATTAAAGACTCCAAGTCACGTTGCAATTGGTAGACGCCTAGTTAGCATATTATGGCGAGACAAATGTGTTAACTGCCCCCCGTTTAAATGTTTGCGTCCCGCAGGACATCCTTCATACTGCTTGGTTCGATGGAGAACCCTATATGGCTCGTCGGGATTTCAACATTCGGTGTTAGTTTCTCTCAAGTGATGAAACAGGCAATGGCTGTCGTAAGTATGATTATGGCCTCTATGGCAGTGGAGACGTGAAAATTGACGCCGAGCCTATCAAGGCGGTTGATATTTTCCAGGCTCAATCCGTGGATATACTCTAGGTTCAATTTCAGGTCAGCATTTGTTACGTTAGCGAGCACGGATGGTAATGCCTGGTGATTTTTAGCCATTTTACTTGAAAAGATTTGGCTCTGTTTTGTTGCTTAATTGAATTAGGAATGTCCCATCGAGGATTCTGGTTTGGTTTTCTGCTTGAATGATACCCTTGAAGATTGGACAAAGAAGGGCTTAGAAAGCTTGGAACTATTTTTTGAAAGGGAGCGACTGATGAAGTTCTTATTGGCACCGGAGTCCACGAGGAATTTTAACATCGCACCCTCCTTGTTAATGTATTCCATACAAGATACGCTGGATAGGCCCCTTCCATAAAATTTACCTGATCAATATTCTCTTCAGCGGTGGCGAAGTAGGCTTCCTCGTCACGGTCTCGAACGTGATCATCAGCTTCACTTACTGTTTCCACGTTGAACATCCTTTGTTGTTTATGTCGGAAGTTATCCGACTTATTTCACAACTTTACTTAATTACCAATAAAAACAAATATCCTAGCAATTAATCAGCCGTGTGAAAGTGCAATGCTTGCATTTTCACATGCCGCTAAAATATGCCCAGCCGGTAATAGGATCCAGCGATGTTGTTGTTGGATGTTCATTAACAATTAATTGGTTTCTTCTTTTAGTCATCAATCTAGTTGTTATTCAGTTGTTGAATGGCTTTAAACATTTGTGAGTTTGTCACAAATTGCTTGTTATTATTTTGTATTAATTCATTTAACTTTGCATTAATTTTGACCAAATCATCATGATCCGGTGTGCCTGCTATCCATTTCCAAATGGTTCCTATTTCGTTAATACCTCTTTCTATTCTATTTCGATTTTTACCTTTCTTATACTGAGTTTTCTGTTTCTGTAATTGGCTTAGTAAAACTTCTATTAGTTCTATTTCCAAATCTGCTTCTACTTCTTCAGAGTAACCTTTCTTTGTGTAAAATATATTTTTTACTATATTACTATTAGTTTTGTATGGTTCTACTATGTCAGTGTAGTATGTTAGGTTGGTAACATGAAATATTTCTCCATATTTTTCGTAAATTATAGCCTTCTCGCTTTCGATTAAAATGTAATCATCTCTAGTGTAGTCTACTATGTCTATTACATCTGATCCTATTTGTATAATAAAGCTTAATAGTATTAGTAGTTGCATCTGCAACGAAATAAAACAAAATACACATTATTTCTTAATTATTGTCTTTAATTTTCCATTTTTATTTTATTTATCTTCCTGTTTTTCATACTGATTTTCCATTATAAATAGGTGTTGTGCCTCAAATATTGGGTAAAGGTTGCTACATAGCATTTCTATGAAATCTTCTATTTCATCCTGTTCTTCTATTGGTAACACTAAAAATTCAAAATTTATTTTTTCTTTACTTTATTCGTTTTACTTCGGCTTAACCTTATCAACTATTTTATTTGTCTTATAACAAAAATATCTACATTTAATAAATTGGATTGTATTTTCATATTGAAGTTTTTGTGCGTCAATTTCCTTAAGCCTAATTAATTGATCCTTCATTTTGCTATTGTATTTTATATTTTCCAATCAGGGTGTAATTCTTCTGTGTTTCTGATCATAAGATATGTCTCTCTTTCTGTGTTGGTATCGTCGTCGAAACTTTCAACTGTAGGTTTCTTTTTGTTTCCTAAATAGTTATAGATTCTCTTCATGCTTTCTATTTTAGCTTCGTCAGTAACTATTTCAATTTTTAATTCTTCATTTTCATCTACCTTTGGCAAAGGGTTCTTTGGTCTCATAATTTCCTGGAAAATAATTATGATTTGATATTATCTTTATGTACCACTTATCGTGTTACCCTGTGTTGGGGTTTCAGATCATTTCCAGTTCGCTCGGATGTTATTGTGATCTGGCAATGACCTGTGGTGCCGGATGTAGCGCACCTCGTTCCACTTCCTGACTGAGCTGGTACTATGGCTGTGAGGCTGCTCTCGCGGCGTGGATTACCACGGCTTGCTGATGACTTTGTTGTTCGTTGGGGGGGTGGAGGAAAAAGTGCCTTGGTGAAATTAATTTTGTTGGTATTTAGATGATGACGTGGTGTGGTTTAGATGATGACGTGGCGTGGCTTAGATGATGACGTGGTGTGGTTCAGATGATGACATGGTGTGGTTCCGGTGTTCACCATGCTGCTCCCATGTGTGGTCGACCTGGTATTATCTCCATTCCGGTTCTTCCTCTTTATCTTCGATAAAGACTTGTATGCGCTCGAATACGGCGCGCTACTGTATTTGTCACAAAAATCTCGAACCTCGTTCCACTTCCTGACCGTGCTGGTACTATGGCTGTAGCGCGGCTATAGCTTGCCGGTTGTCGCGGTCCTTGTCAGTCTCATGGAACAGGGGTATTGACAGAAAATTTATTTAATGTACCAGGCTGTCAAAAAAAAAACATTATGGGTATACCTACTTTGGTGCCAAAAACTAGGGTTGTAACGGAAGTCATCTATGCGGAGGCGGATGCGGACTTCAGAAATTGATCTCCGCGGATGCGGAGTTTTAACGGAAGCGGAAGCGGAGGTGGAAAAACAATTTCAAAATATTTAAAATTTAGTATTAGTATTAAATGAACACTAGTAGGCATCCTAGATTTCCAGCTGAAGAAGCTATTTTTCAGAATTTATTATGCAACCCTCAGTAGGAGATATTACTCGTATTTTAATTCTTTTCAGGATCAATAAATACACTTTTGAAATACACGAACAATGTTTTTTTTAATTCATTTAAAATAATATATATGGGGCATTCAATGCCAAATCACCGAGGTTTTGACCCGACCCTCTTCGATTTCCCTAATTTTTTGATAAGTTTTAGTTCGTATTAAAAGCAACAAGCACACCAATTTCCAGTCTTTTATTCGAAACCGTTATTGAGTAATCGATTTTTTAAATTTTAAAACAAAAAACGATGGACTAGTTATAAATATTGATATCAATAAAAAGTAGGATATCATTTTTTTCGTATTTGAATGTAGTTTCTGAAAAAAAAAAATTAATCGCAGTAATAATCAGTTAGTTATTAACGTTTTAAAATTAAAATCGACATTTTCGAAAAGTGCGACACCACTGATTTTTCTTAAAAACTTTCTCAAAATTCTACTCTATATTACGCAACTTTTAAGCTGTAGTTCAAGATGTGCTGACAATTTTTTTAATTTTTTTTCGAATTTTGAAAATTTTATATTTGTTTTTTATGATGGAATTATATATATAACTAGTTTAAACAAAAGAAGATATATCTTCTCACATACTTTATTAATGTATTTTGAGTCATAAATTATAGAAATGCCCACTATTTTTTTTCTCTTAAGAAAGGTTTTCAAGTTATTCCCCAAAAATCAGTTTTTTGAACTTTTTTCATTTATTTGGTCATATTTCCATAAATTTTTTTTTAATTTAAAAAAAAATGTTGGAAAAATAAGGATTTTATGGGTAACTTCTGTTTGAAAAAAAATCAATATTTTGACCCAATTTTAGTTCATACGATACCCATGAATGTGAAAAATATGTTGATAAAATTTCATAAGGATCGGCTCAGTAATTTTGGAGAAAAGACTGCTAGCACCGTATGAAAAAAGTGAAATCGCTCAAATAAAGTTGCAAAAATATACTTAAAGAGCGATGTTTCAAAACGATGTTTTTGAAATGGACTACTTTCGAAATCTGTGTAAACGAAATTTATACTAGGTTGTACCCATAACCATATGTTACGAATCTAGCCCATCACAAAACAATAAATTGTAAATTAGCTTAAACACAGAATTTTCCACTTTGTAAGCTCTAATTTTGATTTTATAACATCCGTTATAACTCCGATTTACCTTATCAAAATTTGCGGAAGTTCCGCACTTGCGGATGCGGATGCGGAGCTCCGTTACAACCCTACCAAAAACCTCTTCAATTCCTTTGATGTACCGATACCCGCTATCGAGTATCGGCCCTGGGCAGCCCTCCCTCAACTGGTGTCGACCAGCTTTCCTGGGTGACCTTTGGCCCGATTTCTGTGGTCACCCCCTATAACGTATTCCACTACCGACCCCCGCCTACCTACACCACATGGACAAAAACTTTTAGGTCTCCATTTTTTTTTCTTTTAAATGGTTTTAATCTTCTTTTCTTTTTCTCTTCCTTTTAAATACATATAAATGATCCCTTAACCTTTACTTTTAACAAAATTTACATTTCTTGAATTCTTGGTTTATGCAGATTTCCATACATATTTCTTTGTTTTTTTTTCTTATTATTACTAATAGAACGTACTTATTATGATCGACTAAGTTAGGAGAGGAAAACCCTTGTTGACGTTTTCTCTTCAAACTTTGGACGAATTTTCTTTTTAATGTTTAATCTTCGTAGTATATAAGTATATTCTTACTTCTCTAATTTCGAAGATGAACAATTCTAACTCTTTTCCTGTTTTTTTTTATAAGCTTAGGGCTTTAAATCTAAAGCTACACTACACGTTATCTTTAATTCAAATTTTGGTAAAATAAACAAAAAAATTGAATAACAAGAAAACTACCTGTATGTCCTTAATTTTTCCTCATATGACGTTGAGTACTTTATTTGTTGAAGGATTATTTTTCCACTTATATTCGAATTAATCTTTTATTAGTATTATACCCTAGAGAGACTGGCTTTTTGGGCTACAGTTTCGCATGGTTTTTATTAAGATTATATCCTAGGAAGATTTATTAGCCTCCTGGTAGGATCGCCAATTAAATTTTGTTGGGTTTGGTTAAATAAAAAAAACTTTATTTGTTCATTATATTTCTTAACACTTGTATGATACTTTTAACTTTAAACTACTGGAAGTTTAACTGAACTGAGATATGATTGAGAACTGAGATTGACACTGCGACTGCGATTCTTTACAATAATTGGTTTGCTATTTATAATAAATTCTTCTTCCTCTTAATATGCTAAATCTTATTCTTTTTTGTTGCACTTAACCTGGACTTTGGATAAAGCTGTAATTTGACACCCATTACATTATTGAAATATCCTGATCTAGGACATAAATGTTTATCCCAAAGATATAAATGTTTATCCCAAAGTAATTAAGGGTTTCCGTTACCGAAGTGTAACTTGACACATTAGACATGGGGTGACTTTAATTGTTTATAAGTTGTGTTTAGGAATTTAATTTGTTTATACTTTGCGTAAGTGAGTAGTGTGTTTGGTGAACTTAACTTGGACTGGTCCACTTCCATTTTACCTGCAGGTTTTGGTGCACTCGGCCTTGGAGGAGGTTACCTACTGCCACTAAAAGGATTTTGTAAACCAGAGTCGAATCTCTTAATGTCCCCTTGTGGAGTAAGACTTCTATTTGGGAGCGGAGGAGGAGCATTGTTACTCCTGGTCAGGTTATTTACTGACCTTGGCAAATCACCACGCAAGCCTCTAATGAAAACACCAAGGGTCCTATTCCTGTACGTCTCCATTAACGCGTTTACAGTTTCCTTAGAATAATTTTCTGTTTTCAGCTTGTTAGTTATCAGCGAAAACTGCTGGTTAACCCTTGCGTAGAATTCGTCTAGTCTAGATCCACCATATATTAGTTGACCTAACTGATGTTCTAGGGCTCGGATGACCAGTACCCGTCAAAGATATTGTGTGAAATCAGTGCGCTGTTGGCGCTACCTCTGACCTTTCCCCTAATGCTCTTAAGGACTGCCCTATATAACTTAAACAATTTTGGTTGTTTGGATTTTATTTAAATGTTAAACGATATATATTAATTCTGTTTATGGTGTTTTAACAATGTGACTTTTATTATAATTTATCGTGTTCTAATAATATGTTTTACTATAATTAATTGTGTTTTAATCATTAAGTTTTATTGAGTTTCTGAATTGGTTAAACGATATAGTTGTTATTCAAGCACTATGTGCTGTTGCTTCAGTTAACTTTTTATATCTGCCGCTTCATTTTTTACCCTAATCAGTTGTGACCATATTCGAGAGGATTGTTGTTGTTGTTATTTATAATATTGAGCAACCCGCGAAATCAGTAGAAGTTGAGCTTGGCACTTTAATACCAACGTGCGGTTGGGTCGTTAAACGCGACAAAAGTGCAAATACATCAAAATGAATAATCATTAAATTGTGTTTATCTTTCTCAACGTTAACGTTAAATAATCAGATTAATAAGAAATTTAATATCATTTATTTTTCTTAGCGTGATACGTTAACTTATATGGGTTCACTACGCACTATCTTATAATCGAATTAAATTCCCTCAACAGCATGAACCCATGACACGTATTGTGCTGGGTCCTCCTCAAAGGTCTGCAATTCCTTAGCAGCATCGGGGAATATTTCGATTTGCTTCAACTCTTCCCTTGAAGAAGAACTGCGCAAAGGCTCTTCCACCAGGGTCAACGACGACTGTTGCTGTTTCTGTTGTTTGTCACCAAGTGCCGGTTGTTTAGCAAAACTCGGCTTTGCTTACAATCTAATATGAAAAAGTATCAAGGCATTAAATTGTGCATCGTTCAGCACATTGCCGCATTGGAGTGAACAGAATAGTTTAATTTAGAAAAAGCTGATTCGGTTCATTCCAATGTCTGGCTTTTTGTTTTCTTCTTTCTTCAATCTTCGTTATTTGTATATATAACTCCCGCGTTGATAATTGCAGGCAACCTACTAAGGTACGAGTTATCTTACAACAGTATTCATCTTTTGTGATCTCCAACATGTTCTCATGGGTGTCTTGGAGGACTGCAGAAAGCGGAAGGATAATCGTGTTATCATTCATTAAATCAATTATTATAAGAGTAAACATGAAAACTTATTAGAATATAAAAGGAAAACATAAAATCAAAAAGAATCAATCAGCTAAGAACTCCAAAAACACTTTCCTTCTTCCTGGGCTACACTGTTAAAAGCTAAGTATATTAGATATTATATATTTGGTAAGCAAAAGCCTCATTAGTGGTTTCATTATTAGTAGCCATGTTAGCTGTTACAATTTAGTGTATGAATCATATAGCAGTTATTCAATAATATTATAAGTGGTTTTAATTGACTGAAATGTCATGGTGAAAACAGACCTAGGATAAATTGTGTCAGGATGTAAATGTTTGTAATGGATCAACCAGAAAAATTTATTCTCTGAATATTGGGTTATTGAAGGATATTCTTTCCCTTTAAAGAACTTTTTGAATAGCTCAGAAATATCAATAGAATTCAATTCATCCAAAGCTGAAGAAAAAGCGCGTTTTTCTTCATCCAGAGCAATACTACCAGAAACAGACAACAAAACATACTTTAGAGATTGATCTAAAGAATTTACTTTTGTCACAATATCTTGACCAGTACGTCTGGGAGTTGTCCTCTCTGATAATATGGCTTGAGAAAATGTATGTATCAAAATAGCTGAATCATAATTGGTCTTTCCTTGATTTAATAAAGGTGGAACATGACATGGAATCAAATATGAGAATTTTTCATCAATTCCAATGTCAATTGCTTGAACTGGTGATCTATTGGATTTAGCAGTTCTCATAGCATCCCATACCATATAAGATAAATATGGAAGAGTTAAAGCAATTCTAGGAAGTGTTATATTGCTCTTATCAGTACCAACTTTAGATTTAATATGATACTTCTCAACTACTTCTTTAATTTTGGCATAAGCTGGTCCTTTCTCACCTGTGAATGCTGTATTAACACTGGAAACGTTGGGCCCACGAGCATGCAACCATTTCATGGCTTCAATCATATTACTAATGAAATCACTAATTTTGATTCCAGCCCCATAACTCACCAATTTTTTAAATATGTCATCAGGTGAAAACCCTACAAATTGGTAATGATGTGCATCAGACACCCTGCTAGTGACAAAATTTGTTGACAAACTCAGCAAATCAGTTAATTGCTTAGAAAAATCTGATAGAGTCAAATTAATTGTTACCACGTCACTCATTTTGTATTAGCAAATTATGTAAATATCAAATCACAAAAGTTGAAAAAATTGTACCAGACTTTGTGTTGTGCTAGTCCGGTTACTGTTCAAGACTGTTCCATTAACACCCTTTTCAAAAGAAGCATTCTCCATAGCAAACCAAGAATAAGTTTCAAATACAATTGGGGTTCCTCTCTGCTTAGCATTTCTTATGCCTCTCATCAAAAATGTGCGTATAGCCAGCAAATGTTCACAGATAGCAGAAACACTCTGAGACATCAAGTTATATATGCCTTCTCTATCTTCTACTTGATTCAGCATCAAATCAGTGAAATTCTTTTCTCGTGACCCTGATTCCATAGAGTAGCAGCCATGGACTCCACTTCCTCCACTCAAAACATTGGTTTGATTAGATTGAATGCTTTTAGAATAAACAGTCTTTTTGATTATTGAGAAATTAGAGTCATGTGCTTCATCCTTAACTTTTTTGAACCAATCTCCAAATGCAGCTCTATTAAGCCAGGAATTGTTGTTTGTAATACTTTTCAAAATCCCTATATCTTCTGCGTGCGTTCCGAAAGTACAATGAAAATACCACTGCTTCATTTTCACTTGGTCTGCATGACCTTTTAAATTAGGCAGCTGACTGTAACACAAATTTCCTTTCTTGCTGGTGAAAGCCACATTTTTTGCACCTTCAGCATTAAACACATTGTTTGGACCATTTATCATCCTCCACACCACTGCAAAATTAGGTGAAATCTATGATTTAAGTTGGGTTAGATTTGAATTTTATACTTAGTTGTTTTTTTGAGGTTTACTAACCAGTGCTTTTATAATTGTAATTAAAACATCTAATTGCAATTTTGTGCCAACGTTTCGTCAGTTATTTTCTGACATCATCAGGGCTAAAAATTTTTATTCTAAACAAAAACAAAATTTAACATTTTATACAGGTTCTGACTTTACATAACACTTACTTTGTTTTAAAAATTTAAACAATTTAGAAAAACTGATTTTAACTATAATTTTTGAAAAGAAATTTTTTTTTTTTTTTTTTTTTTTTTTTTTTTTTTTTTTTTTAAAAAAAAAATTTTGAACAATAAAAATTCACACTTAACAAAGAACACTTTACTGGACGACAGTTAACGATGCAGTATTGCTGCATAATTGTTGTTAATGTTGTTTGTGTCTTCCTTAAAGTTCATCGCGTCATTTCCCCTTTCTTGTATACGCAAGCATTCAAGTGTTAGTCTTCTATTGTTTTGGTTTTCAATGTCCAAAATTTTCGCGTTGTCAAAGTCAGCTGTATGTTCTTTTTCATTTATATGTTGTGCTAGCGCAGTTGTTGTCTTTTTGTTTCTGATGTCATATTTGTGTTCTAGCATTCGTGTTTTCATAGATCGCTTAGATTGTCCGATGTACACCATTCCGCATTGTTCATTGTTTTCTGTGTTGTTTTGTTCATTTTTCTCCTCTTTCTTCTTGGTGCCTAAACATGGTATTAGGTAGACGATGTTGTGCTGGTCTTCGTTTCTGATTTTTGTTTTTGTAAATATATTGTTTAGTGTCAAATTAGACTTGTACGCGAACTTTGTACTCTCATCTGTTTTTATTATTGTATGTATGTGTGTTTTGTTTGTTAATTTAGGGATGTATGTTACAGAGTAATATTTTGTGCTTCCAGTGTTGCCAGATGTTTTTATGTTATCTGATGTTTGAGTATTTTTGTGATTATTATATATTTTATCAATTAGTGACGAAATCATTTTCTGTGGATAATCATTTCTCCTAAATATTATTTTTAGTTTT
Source organism: Tricholauxania praeusta (assembly GCA_949775025.1). Lineage (NCBI taxonomy): Eukaryota > Metazoa > Arthropoda > Insecta > Diptera > Lauxaniidae > Tricholauxania > Tricholauxania praeusta. Next base: position 39,021,914 of record OX459031.1, read on the forward strand.
TCAATGTTCCTGTTAGGTGAAATCCTTCTCTTAGCCTTGTCTCCATGCAACATTACGATATTAGCCAGTTCTCGAATTATAGCAACACAAGTATTAGCATTGTTAGCCAATAAATAATTAGATATATTATTTATTTGAGGAATGAAACAGAAAGCTCTCTCAAACGCAACTTTATGCTTATTTCCAAACTGAGGAGTATTTGAAGCAGCCAGCAATAGTGCCTGGCACATCCCTGAAGTGTTTTGAGAAAGAGTACTTCTTAAATTTTCGTCCCAGCACAGCCCACTAGCTAAATGACGATGAACCCCTTCTAGCCCATACTGCTTCAAATCTCTCAATCTGGTCCCAGCAACACTCTTATCTAAGCCCCAGCTATCTGGACCCAACTGCAATTTTCTAGATCGTTCGCGAAACAATTGGAGTAAAAAAACAATAGAATGATATTCTTGAAATACCACATCAGCTGTTGTACCCAATACTATTAGAACAGCTCTAAATATATTGTACATATCTCCTCCTGACATGCTATACGTTATAGCGTTCTAATCAAAAGTTTGTGTTAATTACATCATTTTTTCATGTCTGCCAGTCCTGACAATGGTGCGGCTTCTCTTAATGGCATTGTGTTCGTATCTAGATAGTTGATGGATCCGATAACAAAAGGAGAACAATTTCATCATTTCAAAGGGCTTATCAGCAATGTTCCCTGTGTTTATTTTTAACTGAGTGCATAGAGTAATAAGCAAGGTGTGGACATATTGTAGTGCGGCAGCTTTGCTTTCCGGTGTTATTTTGTCCACTCTAGCTCTCTTATTGTCCTGCTTTTCAGAGCCATCAGGTCCGACAAGAGTTCTTTTTGGATTATTATTGTTTTTTGTTGTTGTTGTTGCTGCTGCTGATGTTGTTGCTTTATGGGTGGTGTCACCTGCAGCTGCGCTTCCCGTTGTATCATCGTCGGTAAATTCCATTCCTGATACTGAGATAGCTGAATTAATAGTTGCGTTAGGATCACTCATTTTAAAAATTTTGAAATTACGGAGCGTTTTTACTGATATTAAATTATATAGAAGTCTATATTATATTTTTTTCAGAAGTTAATATTGATGGGTGAAACATATTATATTTCGCAGATTCTATTGTATCTAATATGTATGTTGTCAATTTTGTTTTGTGAAAAGGTCAACTTTATTATTTGGTCATGAAACAAAACTTCGTTCCTTAAGTCGTTATTGTGAGTTTTAATGTAATTAACATATTGTAGTATTTTTTCGCGATCATCTTTTATTTTTTCTTTTAATATGTTCATAGAGTTGTTTATATTATTGTTAATGTCTGTTTGTTAATGGTTTATATGATTTGTTTAGTGTTAAATTGGTTAGTGTTTATGTGTTCGAGTATGTTTTCCCGGTCTTCATCGTCCATCAGTCCAGACATTTTGATTCTTTTGCAGAAATTTCGTCTTGGAATGAGCGACTTTCGCATAATCTTTAATGAACTTCCTGTAGAACCCAGTCATTCCTAAAAATGATTTGATTTGTTTTTAGGTGCTAAGAAGTTTTAGGCCTTGTATTATGGAGACTTTACCTGGATTTAGTTTCACGCCATGATTGGTTAATACATGTCCTAAAAACTGTGTTTCTTTCTTAAGAAATTCACATTTGTGCACCTGAATTTTCAGTTTTGCTTTCTGAAGTGAAGGTTTATTTATTAAATAACAAGCGAGTGAATTCGTTACAATACACAATAATAGGGAGCGAGAAACTTGAAATGAATTTGTAACAAAAGTGTCGGTAAGACTAACTTTAAGACTTGATTTTACTTGAGTTGAGGACTGATCCTCAACTTAAGCGTTGGCCGAATTCGATGGCCCTGAAGGAACGAAATGCTTAGAGCCAATTTATTACGAATTTAATCGCGCAGTAAATAATAACAACAATCGCGACGGTTATTGCTCCGTAGCGCAACTTTGTATTTGGATATGTTTTAATTTGAGCAATAAACAAACGTTATTGCGCTAGCCTATATATCTGTACAATTGCTTATGTGCACACAAACAATTATACACACAAGAGGCGACGAAATATGATGACACAATGCGGATCAAGTCATGTGTCGGTACCCAAATATAAAGGCACTTCGAAAATCAACTGAAACAAAGTTGCCGCAATAGGTTTAGTGTTTCATCTTGGTAATTGTAGCACAAAAAGTAAACGATAAAATAAACATTTTGATGTCGATAAGAATTTACTAATTTGCACGCGGGCAAAACTACGAAACAACGATAGAATTTTAAGCGCATGTATGGCACGAAATTAATGTTTAATTGAAATGCCAATTTTGTGTGCGCGGCAATACCACAAAACACCGTTTTTGTTATTGACGCAAATTATGTTTTAAATTTAATAATTTAGACTTGTGGAGCCGCCACATACTGTTTGAGTACTTTGTTCATCTTCATCAACCTTTGGAAGGTTGATGGTACATTTTTTAATCCGAAAGGCATACGGATAAACTCATAATATCCAGAAGAAGTAGAAAATGCGGTTTTCGCTCTATTTTCTTTTTTACCTCTATTTGGTGACAGCCTTTAGCTAGATCTAAAGTGGAGACATATCTACACATCTTTTCCATCTTTCAGGCAATTTATGGATTCCTCGCCAAAAAAATTCTTCGTTTTTTGAGGCTATCCATTCATCGAGCCATTTTTGCACTTCCTCGTAAGAATTGAAGTGCGAATCGTTGAGTGCGTGTTCCTTCGATGAAAACAAATATTAATCGGATGGCGCCAGGTCCGGTGAGTACGGCGGGTGGGGCAGGGGCTCCCAGTTGTACGATTTTATCAAGTTTTTATTGACCGCTGCTCGATGTGGCAATGCGTTGTCATCTTGGAATACAATTTTGTCATGGCGAAGTTGAAATTCGGGCCTCTTCTGACGCATAACTCGGTTCAAAGCGATATATTGTTGATGGTAACGTGCACCAGTAACTGTTTCACCTGGTTTTAGTAGCTCATACCAAATAACACCACGCTGATCCCAGAAAATACACAGCATTGTCTTTCGGTCGAAGCGATTTGGTCTTGGCGTTGATTTGGGTCGTTGGCGTTTTTCTTCAAATGGAAACAGAAAATCAATGCTTCCCGCAAATGAGAGTTTTCAGGCACAATATTCGACATCTTTACGAGCGGAAAAAATGCGTTGTTGTATGAAACTTGACAAATTGCGAACTGAATATTGTTGACAGATGACAGAATGAACAATTAATACATTTGGTGCGGGTCGGAAGCTCATACATATACGGCTATCGACCGCTAGATGTCATTACCGGTTTCATATTTGTACACCTAGTACTATCCTATATGTCTTTATCCCAGAATTATCTAACTTCTTCTCAACAATCCATAAAGGGCTATTATATGGAGAGTTGCTCTCTTTTATAATTCCTTGTTTGAGCCTATCATATATTTGCTCATCAATTTCTTTTTCATGCACCTGAGGATGCCGATATGCTTTCGAGTATAACGGTGTATCTGTGGTGGTGATTATCTCATGTTTAATTTCGTCTGTAGACGAAAGACTGTCTCCGTCTTTGAAAAATAGATTTTCAAATTGGGATAGCAATTTTAAAATCGCTTTACGTTCTTCCTCGTTTAAATGAGTCAGATTGAGATTTTCTTCTACGTTTGTTTTCTTTATTTTTTCTAGAGCACAAACATTTTCGAAACAACTTGGGTAATTATATTTTTCGAAATACAATTTGTTACCCAATATTTCAATGAATTTCAATTCATTATTAATTTTAACTTTTAAAGCTGTAAGGAAATCCTGACCGATAATGCCATCAAAATTCCAGTTTGTGAAGTTGATTTACTTCCATTGAAGTTGATTTACTTCCATTGAAGTTGATTTACTTCCATTGAAGTGTACCTTTGCAAATAAATCCGTGTGGGAATGGAGTAGTAACTGAGTATTTAATTTCGTTTGTACCATGTAGAGTTCTGTAATATCATGGATTTCCTGATGGTGTTACTGGAAAATTCTCTATTAAAATGCCTAAACAATGATACTATATCGAATTTCTTTAATTCAAAGTTGATCTTGAAATTGTTAATGTCTATGTCCAGCCACTGATTAAAATGCTGAAAAGCAATTTCCACATGGAAAATATGTGGCCAATCCTCACTAATTTCATTTATGTGAGGAATATTGTTCCGATTATTCAAATAATCCCTCAAATGATTTTTGATTTTTTCTCCTTTATCAGGAGAAATGTAATTCTCAAAATGTATTTCCTGAAGAAATTTTTTTTTTTATATTCCACCAATTCCTTGGAACTACCTTCACCATACGTTGATGGTTGCCAATTGTTACAAGTTTCTTGAAGTATGTTTGATACTTTTCTATTTTTAATATGAATTTCTAAGTCAAGCTCATTCATTTTACGTTTTGACGCCCAGTTTAAGTAAAATCGGATTTGTTGACATAAATTTTCCATCTATTTCTCTTTCTGAAAATTAGTCCGGAAACGTTTCCACAACCTGCTGAGCTACGGACCGAAATGTTGTAATTCGTATTGAATTAGATTGTACTCGCAATTCATCTAATTACAATTATTTCGACAAATATTTTGATCCTTTTGTTTAAATAATTTTTCTTTTATGAACAGCTGCCTGATATTTGGCTTTTTGTGAAAAAGGATCTACTTGCAATTCTATATTACTACAACATGGTACGGTTTTACTACTTATGGTATCAATATCTTCAGCATTGATCAGTTGGTATGATATATTGTGTTTCATCATTTAGAGACGATGCACGCACCAATTATATATATGCTTTGTGCATGCCTATGATGAATCTGTGTCTAGTTTCCGAATAATCTGATCTAAATCTGCCTGAAGAAGTTTCTCCATGTGCGATAAAGGAAAGACGTGAATTATGTCTTTTGTTTCGCTCACAACATTGCGGTAAATTGTTAAGTTTGTAAAGAGTGTAATGTAATATTCCTTCCATATTTCTACTTTACTGTCGGTTATTGGTATGAAATTCAATTTTGAGAAATCCGCTATCTAAGTGTCCAACCCTCGAGAACTTACAACTAATATTAATTCTGAAGTAAGGATAAACAAAAGAGAAAAAAAAATATTACTAACTAAAGTTACTTTTATGAACTTTCCTATTACCTATTAGAACGGTGGATCCTTGATCCTTTCGAACCGTCTTTTCTACAAAAAGTCTTAGATATTTTGTTACCTATTCTCTTATTAGTCTTATAGAAAAACACGAATTTCTATTTTTAACAGTTTTTTATTTAATATTTAAAACAAGGTATATTATAAAAAAGTTTGATATACAATGGGCGAAATAACCGTATGAAAATTGGCGAAAATTCCGAGAGCGTTAATTAACTCGAAGGCTAGGATTGTCGAAAAAGACTAAACTATTCCTTTGCTGCTGCTTAAGTTGAAGACGATCCTCAACTTAAGCGCTGACGTCGACGCTGGCCGAATTCGTTGGCCCTGAAGGAACGAAAATGCTTAGAGCAGCATATCTCATAAGGAATGCCACCAAAGCCAATTTATTACGAATTTAATCGCGCAGTAAACAACAATAACGATTCCGACGGTTATTGCTCCGTAGCATTACATTGTATTTGGATATGTTTTGAGTTACAATAAACAAACGCTGTTGCGCTAGCCTTTATATCATCAATATAAATATTAAAGCAGATGGGACTCAGAACAGAGCCCTGTGGTACCCCTGTAAAGGAATGTCTGTTGACAAAACCGTCATCACATTGAATATATAGATCCTTGAACAGGAAGAGGCAGTATATAAAATCTCAAAATTTGTTGGGAATTCCAAGTAAATTAAGTTTAGACCATAGTAGCCGAATGTTAACATTATCAAAAGCCCCCTTAATGTCAAGAAAAACTGCCACAACACTTTCTCTCTTTAGAAAGGCTAATTGAATAGCTGACCAAAGTGTGATGATGTTATCAGAGGTTGATTTCCACCTTCTAAAACCGGCCTGCAGATTACTCAGCTTACCATGCGCTTCGAGAAACCACTCGAGGCGAAGCAGCTAGCGCAATAGAGCGATAAGAGGAAGCAATAGCAGGAGAGGAGTTTTTCTTTTTAAGAGGCATAATTTTATATTGGAACCAGCAATAGGGTATAGAACCACTAGAGAGAACATCATTGAGCATATTGTGTAATTTACTTTTATGTTCACAACTAAAAGATTTAAGGTGTAAATTGCGTATGCCATCAATACCAGGAGCAGTGTTTTTAGAGTTTAAAATTGCTCTGTCCAGTTCCGAATAGGTAACCGGGAGCAGAAGAAAGTGGTCATTATGAACCGAGCGAGGTGAAATAAATTTAAAGGGACCAATAGGGCCAGCGAGAGTGTCACAAAATTCAGAGATACACTCATTAAAACCTGATAAAGAGCTAGCAAAGTTTCCTTTGAAGCATCTGACTGCTTTCCATAACTCAGCGACTGTCATATTGCTGTCTATGCGTTCGCAGAAACACTTCCAGCCCTTACGTTTTTCGGATCTGAGGAATATTTATAATCTTTCCTAACTTTTTTAAGAGTTACGAAGTTACTTCTTGAAGGACAAATTTTAAATTTTTTAAGCGTGAATCTCAGGATAGCACTAATTCTGTTGCACTCCGCATTCCACCAGGGATTAGGTGCACGCATCTTATTTTTAGTTTTCTTTTTAAAGGTATCATGAAAAATTTGAGTGAAAATGTCAAGTTTACTGTCGGAAGTTATGCAATTGAAATCAGGAGAGTTAAACAATTTGCAAAGTTTTTTGCTTAGGAAACTTTTTTCTATAAAACTGGGGATGGCATACTTAGTGAAGCTTTTCAAAACGGGGGACATCCCGAGAATAATTTCAATAAGGCAGTGAGTGCTGCCCAGCGTTTCTCTAGTTGTTCTCCAAGTGGAGTGCAGTCCTGGATTGCCTGAGCAAAAGGTCAGATCCAGGCAAGAAGTGTTCTGGCCAAAGTGTGTAGGTTCGCCATTGTTTGGGAGCATTAGGTTGAAATCCTCAACGAACTCCACGACTTTTCTACCTCTTGAGTCAGTGGTAGTACTTCCCCAACACACGTTGTGTGCATTGAAGTCACCACAAATAATGAGCGAAGAAAAGGTTAGGTTATTAAGTATTCTGTTTAAATGAGAGGTGGATATATTGCAGTTAGGTGGAATATAGAAGGAGAACAATGCGGTCTTCGGGGAACACTATTTTGTTTTTTGGCAATGCACTATGGCAAAGCAGTCAAAAGAAGGAAATTGTTACACAAGTTATGTGTAAGTGGTCAAAAAATAAAAAAAAATGTGATATGGATATGATTTTGGCAATGCACTATGGCAGCGCCCAGTCAGAAGAAAGATATTATTACACAAATTTTGTGTAAGTAGTCAAAAGTATGGATACAAAAAAAAAAAAAAACACTTGTTAATAATTACAATTATGCAGAATTATAAAAATGAATACGGCAAAGCGCTATGTGTGACGCGCAAGAATAAAATTTCACAATATCAAATATAAAAATCACTTACTTGGAAACTGCAAAATGCAGCTGTCCAAAATGGCGTCGCACAAAGAAAAATTTAATCAAGTTAAAAAATACACGAGTTTACGAGACACACGTCTGTTTAGTTTCACACTCAAATCAAAGTCTCCAAAGCAGCACGTTCTTGTTTAAATTTCTGCCAACACCACAAACGTCAACCGTTCGAATTGGCAGCTGCTGGCAATGTACTGCGAAATTTCTTGATAGAAAAACAGCAAACAACGCAGCAAAAAATTTATAACTGCTGACAAAGATGGATGAAGAAAAGTAAATGAAACTCAAATTAAAGACAATTTATTTATTTTTTAACTATTAATTAATAACTAATAATGTATCATCCGCATATATTTCAATTGCTTTGTAGAAATTTGTCACTTTTGTGATTTTCTCCTTCTTCAACATTTCTAACAAACAATGCCTCTTCTTCGTGATAAATCACTACTGCTTGTGATTATTAAGTTTAATAACATTTCCATCTTTAATTTTAACTTTTATTAAATTTATCGGCGGAATCATGTTCGAGAAAACAAATGTAAATAATTTGCTCAGTAATGCAGCACACTGACAGCTGAGCAGTTGCAGATTTCTGTCAATCCCGAATTCACCCTTTGTTTTGATCCAATGGTCAAAACGCAATGAACAATAAGGCCGTAGGCTTTTTGCTTTACATATTCGTCAAAGTACAAAACAAATGCTCGCTTAGTATGTAAACAAAAGGCCGAGCTTGCAGCGAGAGCTTATTTAGCTATCGTTTGTTGTTGCACTTTGCCGATCAAAGCTCTACGGCGAATTTGATTTCAGAGTCTTAACCTAAATGAATTACACTGTTAAAAAATATTATATTAAATTTTGAGTAATTGAGTAATTTTAATTTTAAGGCATGCTCAATGAGTGCAAAATTTATGCAACAACTATGTTGAGCAATAAAGAAAAGGTATATATAAGATAGATAGATATAGATTTAATAGATTGAATTGACTTACATTAACATCCGAAGCGAAGAAAGCGCTTTCTCGACGTCGATGACAATGGCTGTCGTTCTTGTTGTTTTCTCTGCCTGTTTTTACCTTATTGTCTTAGGAGTTAAATAAAATGATATTTTTTTTATGTATAATAATAATTAGGATAGAAGATTATTTTTAATTGAATTGGTTATGTTTTTTTTTTCTTGTTTTCATTTTTCTTCAGAAGATTTTTTTTCTTTTGTTAACTTAATATTAAAATTTTTTTTAATAAACTTCTTGCTTTGATTAAATTTTCAATTGTTTATGGCAAATATATGTAGATTTTTGTTTTATACTTTTTTTTAACACTAAACCAGCGTTTGAAAAGGCTTAAATTTTTTCATTTTCTTTGCTTTGGCTATGCTGTGACTGCGAAAATATACAAACACAAAAGCGAAGCCATAGCCATAACAAAAAAATCCGAAGCTGTACTGTCGCTCTACTGCAAAAATTGTAGCAGCACGACAGCAAAGCAACAGCAGTATGAAAAAAGCCGCAATTCAACCGTTGCTGTGCAGCGAAAATTTCCGCAGCACGAAAGCAAAGCGACAGTCACAACAAAAATACCGAAGTTCGACTGTTGCGGTTGCTGTTGTTATTGCTGAAAGCCTGTTCAAAAGCGAAAAAAAAGGACAGGCAACACATAATGAATATTATAGGTATTTATTGAGAAGATCTATAATAGATAGATAAATTGAAAATATTAAGGAAATCAGCATAAAAGTTGAAATTAAATGTTTATGTGGGTGTTAATCTTGGATATCCTCTGAAATCACGTCTTCGAGTAGCGGCAAATTGTTGATGGCTTCGTTTAAAAATGTTGAGTTTAGCTTCACTAATAATATGTCTTCTAACGTCTCATGTTTCATTCGGTTGCGGTTGTCTGTTAAAATGAGCTTTAATGAAGAAAAAGCTCGTTCTATGGTAACCTGTTAGAAACATACATACATACTTATAAGTTTGAACAATGACATGAACTAGAAACAATCATTGAATACCTGAGTTGGAGGAATGCCGAAACAAACGTTGCTCAAGGCGTAAAGTTCGGGTTCGGAATGCTTCCTTTCCCTCAATCTCACCGAAGGCTGCTTGAAGTTTTTCAGTCAAAAATGAATTAAGCATTTCTTCTGCTTCATCTTCGAAGCTATTTTCGTTTGCCAATAAAACGTTATCGCCAGTAACATATTCTGAAGCAGAAGACACAGAACGTAGTTTTTCCCAAAGATGTTTTAGGTAAATAACGGCTTCCTGTCTTTTTTCCGAACTTAGGGTATGATGGAACCTTGGATCCAAAAATAGGCACGAATTAAGGCTTTAATTTTCAAGAAGCTTAGAGGTTCGCTTTTCGATGCTTTCCAAGACTTAACTTCCAATTTTTTTTACTACATCTTTGTTGGCATTACTTTGAACTATTTTACTAATAAGCATTTTACATTTTAGCCACTGAGCATAAAAATTTCTGTAATGCAAATGCTTTGCTTGAAATTTTATTATGGCTTCTTGCAAAGGAGCGAAGACGGTGACATAGCATTCCATAAAGTCCCAAAGAGAATCGTTGTTGTCAAAATTTTCCTCTATGGTTTTGTTTCCGATCGATTCTACAGCAATCAAGGCATCTTTTGCAGCCAGTAATGTCTGAATCATTTTGTACGTTGAACCCCATCTGGTAGAGCAATCAAGTTGAGGAAGCTTAACGTTTCTCAATTCAAATGCGTCTTTAAAGCCATTCGAAGGCTTACGAATAAACTTTGTTAAGTTTCTGCAGCTTAGTAAAAATTCTTTTATTTCAGTATCTTTTGTGACATCTAAAGCACATAATTGAGCAGTGTGGGCAGCACATCTACAAATTTGAATGTTTTCAACGCGAAGATTCGATGGGTTCTCAAGATTGTTGATATTATTTAAATATGTTTTATTTAAATCTTCTTCTACAAGTTCGTAGAAGAAGTTCATGTTGTAGTTTGATAAAATTTTAGTTGTTTTTAACATGTTTGCTCCGCTATCAGAAGTGATTGAAACTATCTGGTTGAGGTGAATATTATATTTTTTTAATGTTTTTAACACTTCTGCAGCAAGGTTATTTGAGGCGCTTGCACCGATGCCTTTTAGCTCTACCATACCCAAAATAAGAGATCTGTTTTCATCTTCCTTAATAAATTGTGCACTGATTCCGAAAATATTGCGTGAAAGCCTTGATGCCTTTTTCTCAATTCCATCTTCATGTTAATACTAATATTTTCTGCGACTTTATTTAAAGTTATTTGACAATTTCTAGCATTAAGGGTAATACGCTTGCCAAGCTTCTCTCCTAAGCCATCGGAAATTGGATCAATTATGTTTCTCAAATTGGGAGAATTAAGAACATTAAATGGCACACTGTCTTCGGTAACTAGTCCAATATAAGATCTAAATAATATCTTTTTATTTATTTGAACTTTAATGTTTTGTTTTCTTGCTGAATTAGAGGTCGTTATATCTGAGTTAGATGAATTTGTCACTTTTTCCACGCTATGTAAGTCTATTTTATGTAATTTTAACAAATTACTTTTTAAATTATACATTCTTGTATTTTTTAAAGCGAATTTGCATAAATTACACACCGCCTTTCCAATTTCTTTTTTATTCTCGAAATATTCCCAAATAATGTTTGAAATATTATTTCGCGGAGACATGATCAAAATAAGTAACAAAATAATATGTAAACACGATCAATTTCAATCACTTACTAAACATTTATGCTACGTATATTCTTCGATTTCACTCAGCATGCAAGTTAAAAAGCTCTTCGGCAGCTTACGACAGCCTACGAGCAGCAACAGCAGCGGTAACACGAATCAGTTTTGTACTGTGCTGCTTTTATGACTGTCGTTCTTCGGCAGTCAAATCAACAACCTGTTTAAACTAACAAAAATTTTAGCTCTGCTGCGACTGAACTGTTTCAATTCGCAAAGCAAAGCAACAGTACAGTTGAACGAAAAACAAATTTCAGCTGCACTGTAGCTTAGCTGTTGGAAAGTGCGCAGTAAAGCAAAGCGAAAAATATTTTCTGTAAGCAAAATATCTTTGTCAGCGCAGCGGCAGCATATTTTTCAGTGCTGTTGCTATTTTGCTGGCAGTTTTTTAAACACTGCACTAAACTATGCAAAACTTTTTGTTTTTTTTTTATAATTTTTTTGGGCGAATGGACTGATTTGCAACTAGCATGTTTTACTCTTTATCACTATCTGTTGGCTTTCGCTTTTCTCGCTGAAATCGAGTTGAAGTATGGACTTGTTGTTTCCATCGCTTATACAGAAATTTCTTGGCTGAGCGCTGATTAACATGAGGGTTGCCGCCAACTCTCAAGAATCTTTCGACAATCGCTAGATGGAACTGAAAGAATTTTACCCGCCGGTTCATGCAAACTCCTCGCATATAAGTGGGAAAAATACATGGGCTGCGGATAAATTTATAAAATTTGTCAACTTGTAAATGAACTTGAAATCTAAAAGAAATTACCTGCGGACTTAATTTTTTGGTTGTGAGTGCTTTTTAATTGTTAAGAATAACAACGAAATGCAAAGAATACCACGACCGAATTGTTGCGTGGAAGGAAAATTTATAATTTAAATAATGACAATATCGCTTGATTAGTTAAAAAACTTTGGATTTTTTTTTTCTCCGGGACTAAATCTTACAGCCTTTCTTCTTTGATCGCTGAACAGGAAAAGGAAAAGTATCGGGAAGGCCTCGATGAAGAAATCATACTTTGAAGTTTTCTGACATATGAGTTTTTAGCTATGTGTTAAGTGCTGGTAACACAACAAGTGCGTGCTTTCGGCAAACCACTGCAATAGTTGGATAAAAATTGCAATAAGAACAAAAAATAGTTGTACGATGCACTGAATCGCAAGATGCAAATTCTTTGCAATTTTAATGATTTTAAAATTTGAAAATTTTTAGTGATGATGAAACTAATACAAAATTGAGATACGCCAATTAGTATATTAAAAAAAATTTAAAGATGAATTTGTACATTACAACTTCTAACGAAGTCTAGAGCTCTTTCAGGCTATCGAAAGCTTATATCGCTTCATCGTTCAATTTAATGGTGACCTTTCGGGATTGGTTAACGTTAATCTGTGCATTGGGACCTCGAGTTAAATTGGTTGGAAGTATAGCAACCTTCGCGTAATCACGAATAAATTTTCTATAGTATGAGGTTATCTCCAGGAAATTCTTCAATTCTTTTAAATTACTTGGTTGAAGAAGTTTCTAGGTAGCCAACACTTTCTTATGAACTACTTTGATACCATCAGCAGTAATAAGATATCCTAAACACTCGGCTTCCCTTTTTAAGAATTGTGTTTTTTCTGAGTTTCAAATGCGAATCCTGCAACCGTGTAAATACAACTTCTAAGTTTTTTTCAGATGTTCCTTCTCAGTTTTGCCGAAAACTATGACATCGTCTATATAGACATAGCATATCTTTCCAATATATTCTTTAATAAGTCGCCAATCATTCGTTGGAATATAGCCAGCGCATTCTTCAATCCAAAGGGAAGTCTGAGAAAATCATACTTCCCATTCATTAATGAGAATGTCGTTTTCGGGATCTCTGACGGTTTTATCGCAATCTGATAGAAACCCGAAGTTAAATCCAGAGTGGTATAGAAATTAGCTCCACCAAGATTAGCAATAGTTGTATTTACATATGTCCGCTATAGTACATGCATCACCAATCGTCACACCATTCAGGCCCTTAAAATCTATGACGAGTCTATATTGTATCTTGCCTGAGGGTTTTTGTTTTTTTTTTTTTTTGGAACAATGCAAAGAGGTGAGTTGTGATGGCAACTCATCAACCTGTCTCTCCATTTTCTCGCGCATGCAAGCGGGATATGGAAGGCTCTTTGTATAGATAGGATTGTGCATAGGCTAGTTTTGATTTCTGTTAGATCAGATGTTTTTATCATCCGATTCATGTTTATGGGTTAAAATTGATCATTACAATTGTCCAAGATGGACTGAAGTTTGCTTAATGTTCTTTCCTTTAAGCCTTCCTTGAGGGTAGGTAAGTGGTTAACTTCCTTAGAAATTTTATTTTTTAAATAACTTTTATAGTACCTTTCAAAATCAGAATATTGAACTTTTTGTCAATTATTTCTTCTACTTCTTTTAATGTATCGTCGTCCTGGCAGAATCCTTGTCTCCAAAATGTTCAAATACTGTCCGGAAATATTTTTAGTTATGCGTAGATTTCTTCCAGCGAAATTAAACAGGAATGACCTATATATAGGGATTGTGGTTATGGCTAATGAGGAAGTTATGACATTTTTACTACCACCGGTATCAATAAGAAAATTGAGGACAGTGCCGTCTTCATATTTGGAAAAGGCTCCGGACATAAAATTTACCTGGCCTCCTATTTCCTCGTTTGCCTGTTTTTCATATTATTGCGTATTGTCCTCTTCCCTGACTTGTTCCGCATGGAAAATTCTTTGTTGTTTTTGCGGATAGTTATCAGATCTCGATCTCCCAAATTTCTTTCGGTTGGATTCACTCCATCCACATTTTATGCCTGGTCCTAATTTCGGTGGTGACTGTGTGCTAAGAAAATTGAGTTTATTGTGTAAAGACCCAGTTCTCCGGTTTATAGCTGGGCTACGCTCAGCAGTTGTCGTGGTCCTTTGCAATAAATCACTATACGTTGTTGATTCAACTTTGTTGGCATTTATTTCGTAATGCTTAATTTAATTTAGTTTTTTTTTTTAGTCTTAGCTTACTGTAAGAAGAAGCTTAGTGTAAGAACACTGGAAAATAACAGCTGCTGTGGTGGTGGCTATAGATTTTACTTTGGTGGGGCTTGGCTGGGTAAAACTGCACTCTGTTGCTGTGTGACGATGCGGGTTTTACCGTTACGAATCGTCGCTGGGACAAACTGTACGCTGCTGTTGTGATAGTAGCGTAGGTTGCACACCGGTGTTGGAGGTTAGTTAGAATTAAGGAGAAAGGAGGATTTCTCTGTTACGTCGTGACGTACTAGAGGAATCTACAAGTCTTCTCTATTTCGTCACCAGAAGTTCGAACTCCGAAAGATATGGCGAAATAAAAGTAAACTATTAAGGATTAGGAAAGTTGGGAAGATTATTCTGTTACGTCGTGAAGCACTAGAAAAATCTATGAGTCTTCTCTATTTCGTTACCAGAAGTTAAAACTCCGAAAGATATGACGAAATAACAGAAAACTATTCAAGGTTAGGAATTATTAAGGATTAGGGAATGGTTCATGAAAGTTCTTACCGATGTGCACTCGTCGCTGTCCACTGTCGCAAAACAAAAGATATATTCTTGTTGTTATTCACTGCCAAAATAATAGTTGTGTACCGTTGATGTTCACTGCCGCAAATATGTGTACCCGTTGATGTTCACTGCCAAAATAATCGATGTGTACTTGTCGACGTCAACTACCGCAAAGAGGCGGATTTCTTATCTGCACTCGTATTTATAGTCACCTGTTGCTATGTCTGCTTCTTCTTTACCCATCACCATGTGGTTTTGCGTGTCATGCGATGTTTGCATTTGCACAGTTGGCTGCCCTGCAGAATTGGAGCGGTTACCGTATTCGAGATATTTGGGAGATGAATCACATTGTTTCTATAGTTTAAATTTTGTATGTCGAGGCAATCAGAATATGGATCAGGCAAAGTAGAGGGTTTCTTGATGGCTAACATTTATGAATGATCGTCATTCAGACCGCGGATAAAAAAAATCGAGAGTTCTATTTCGGTAGCTCTCAACTAAAACTTGTACCGTTTCTGCAGTGTAACTTTCCGTTTTCACTTTATTTATAGCTAATGAAAACTTATGGTTCACGGTGGATACAACTTATCAATGCTCAAACTTTTTTGGCAAAGTTTCATTAGTTGATGTACAAATATCCGAATATCCCTCTTGTCTGCATAATGCAAGGAAAGACATTTTTTTATCGCAGTCCAGCTTTCATCAAATATATTATAGGAGATGAGGGCGGCATCAGCACTTCTCCTCACCTTTTGTCTGTTATCGGCTTATTCTTGACAATGTCGTAGTCCCTTAAAATTGCCTTTCAAGTCTGATTCATTGCGTGACCCGCACAATTACGTTACTTCGGCTGGTTCTGGAAATGTTGGCGTCCAAGGAATAGCCTCCAGTCTCATCAAGCTACCTTGTTGCTCCAGGTATTTTACTTTTTCCAAAATTTCACAATTCCTCCACAATTTCTCTTCTTTCCTTTCTCTACTTTTCTTATTTTCGCAAATTGTTGTATTATTTATTAATATTTTTCTTTTTTGAGAGTCCACTTTAACACTTTTTTTGTAACACTCACAATTTTTACATTACTTGCTGTAAGAAGAATAAAAATCAGTCGTTAAAAAATTATATTCCTGAACGGGAAAATGAAAATATTGTAAATTTTGTAAAAAGATTTTACGCAGAAATTTCGTTGTCCGTAATTTACAAAATAAAATTTATATTAGTAATTAAAAGAGTTTTTTAATATTTGTATTGTTGCAGTTTCCCTGCAAATCAAAAGTTTTTTCTTATATATTAAGTCCTGATTTTTGCTTTTTATGATGAGTAATGCCCATTTGTTATTAAGTAGTATAGATTGGTTTTCAATTGAAAGTCCCTCTTGTTAATTATTGGATGGATTTTCAGATGAAAGTTCCGTTTATTACATTATCTGATGGGTGATGCCCGTTTATTTTTATCATTGATAAGTTTTCGAATGAAAATCTCTCAATTAGAATTATTGACAGGAGCTGACGGACTGTAGAAAGAAAGGACTATGTTGTTCCTGTTCAGATGCTGCAACAGCTTCGATGAGTCCAACTGGCGACCTACTGAGGCACAGCACCCTGCAACTACTTTTGTAATCTCTGCCATGTTCCCATGGGTATAACAGAAGGTTTTTTTTTAATTATGACTTGCTCCTTTTTGTTATTAAGTTTCTTTTTATAATGTGGAAATAGTAGAGTGGTTATAGTAGAGCACACTTGTTAAGGATTTCATAATTTTTTTTTGATTTTAATTTCGTCGTAAACTGAAGTGCCCCGTGGGGATCGCAGTTTTATGTTATAGATACATATATAGGATCGCAGTTCTATTGCCAGTATATTTTTTAAAACCATTACCAGAATGTTGCAAGGACCACCGTTCCATCAGGTTAAAGAATCCTAATGGCATTAGCTTAAAAAAATAATTTTTTGGTCAAGGCTAGCCAATACCCAACGGGCCAATTTCAATATACTTACCTGTTTTTCCGGTCTTGCATTAAACACTTGGATTTCTAGTTTTTAATAATATTTTATTAACTTCGTGCTGTTTAGCGTCTAAAATTAGACTGATTTACTAAATGCAATTTATAAACTTAATCCCAATTGCTGCGTCAGCATTCTTTCACGCTAGCCGTGAGACCGTTTGCCTGCACTGGATAACTGTGCAAGCTTTTTGCTGACGAGGTCCAACTTTTTCAATAAAAAAAGAATAAAATTTAATTTGGTTTTTATTGCTTGAAGTTATTTTCTAGACTCTTATTATAAAATTTTATATGTGACTTAAATTTCTTTTAATTTTATATCAATATTTTACTTTTATATTTTCCATTTAAGACTAGTTCATAGTTATTTGTTTCACTTAAATTTCCTTTAATTCTATTTCAATTTAATATTTTCATTTAAATTTACTTTTTTAAAACTTACTTAAAATTACTTACAATAAAAATGATGCGGCCATCTTTCTCGGTACTTCGGAGTTGTCCTTTTTGTTTCTCATTACTGGGGATTCTAGGTTACACTGTTCTAGAAGGTGATCTGAGGATGGACACTACAAATCAATGGTTTACCGATGTGCAGCATTTTACTGCTTGGGTCCTTTAGATATTGGTACTGTTAAAATTATCCAGGAGTCTAGCACTAATGTCAAAAGTATTGGCCAATGCGCTTGCAAAACTTTCACGATCGTAGTAACTGTTTTGCTCTGTTAACCGCGCACGCTGGCCCCACGTTGGACGCCAGTTAATTTATTTTTAACCTTCAAGAAAAAAACGAATAAAATATAATTTTTAGAAAATTATAATTATAACAGTAACTCGCTGTCGCAATGTTGCTGATATTTTAGTTCATTTTGCTCATTGCTCATAAACAAAGCATAAAATCTACACGCACATCCGTTGTGCTAATAAAATACTGATCTTCCGTCTACGATATTTCAACAGCTTAGCTATAACGACCAACTGCTTATGAAGCTAACTTGCATACTAGGGTGGTTCAGAAAAATCATTTTCTTAGCTTTCAGCCGCCTTCTCGAAACTGTAGGTTCCTCATGGTTAGAAATGGGCCTCCTATTTTTTTCAGAAGAAAAAAAAATTTTTAGAGGTCGCGCAACTCGTTTTTATATCAAAACTAAAGGTCTCATGACATTTTAATTTTTAAGAAATACTTATTGGTATTTTAATAAAACTTTTATTGGCTGAAATATTAGCCAATATCTGGCGCGCAATTTCATATTTTTTTAGATGCAAAAAAAACCAAAATGGCGACTGCACATGTCTGAAACATGGGAAATACATAGGAACCATATTCTATAAGTACTAATATGTACGCTTAAACATTTTTTTTTTCAAGTTCGCCAAAATTCTAGGATACTCTCTACACCACAGGGAAGAAATGTGATATAACAATGTATTTTAAAAATTCAAAACAAGTCTGTGAAAAATCAAAGAAAAAAATTTTTTTTTTATTCTTAATGAAAAGTACTTTTAATTTTTCTTATTTACCTATTTTGGATAGAGTAGGCTATTTCAGATACACTTTGCCATATTTTTATTTTCGTTGATCTAAATTCTCAAACAAACATATTATATATTTTACTGTCATGAGTATGTGGCGACGTATCTTTAATAACCTGTCTTTGTGAAAATGATATTTAAAAAAATTTTGTGTGAGGGCCACCCTAAATAAAAGTTTTGTGGCCTAAGCTATGCTTCTTAACATTAGAGATACGTAGTGTAAATTCGGTGTGAATCAATTTATTTGTCTTCGTGAAAATGATATTTAAAAATATATTTGTATGAGGGCCACCCTAAGTATGCACCCTAAATAAAGTTTTTATCATCCAATCTGTGCCCCTTAACATAAAACCATACTGTGTAAATTTCATGAGAATCGATTGGCCTGTCTTTGAGAAATCGGTATTTCTAAAATAGTTGTGTATGTGGGCCACCCTAAATAATTTTATAGCCTATGACACCAGCCTGATCGATACTAACATACTGTAAAAATTTCACCAAAATCGGCTGGATAGTTTCCGCGTGCATAAGAGACAGACAGACAGACAAAAAATGAATTTTATATATTAGATATAGCATAGCATATACCCTACGAGTCATGAATTCCTCAACTAAAAAAAAATGAAAATATTTGGTTGGTGGGAAGGCCTCTAAAAGAAATAGAAAGTAAAACTTTACCTTCAACAGGAGATGTTTTACGACAATTTATGTATTTTCACGTGATAAATGGTGATACTGTGCATAAAAGTGCCCAACAGACAACACCGAATTTATTAGAGATTTGGAAGAAAACAAATATTCCAATTAAAAAAGAGTTTAATATAGTTAAAATGTAAAAGAACTAGTTAATTCTGATTCTACTGCAAGTCATTGAAAAATATCGGAAACAGCATCCTTCATGCAAGAAATCTGATTTTTTTATCCAATTGGAAAACGCAACAGAATGCGTTTTGCATTATTCAGTTAATTATGAAAGAAAGTGTATCTGAAATACCCTATTTTATCCAAAATAGGTAAATAAGAAAAATTAAAAGTACTTTTCTGTAATAATAAAAAAAAATTTTTTTCTTTGATTTTTCACAGACTTGTTTTGAATTTTTAAAATACATTGTTATATCACATTTCTTCCCTGTGGTGTAGAGAGTATCCTAGAATTTTGGCGAACTTGAAAAAAAATGTTTAAGCGTACATATTAGTACTTATATAATATGGTTCCTATGTATAGGGTGGTTTTTTTAGAGGTATAGAGCTTCGAATTGAAATAAAACACAAGAAAATCGTTTTAATGTCCATCAATTTGGCTTTATTGGAAGGATAATTTTATGCCATTAATGTTTAAATATGATTTCGGGCATGTGGCCGCCGCGGCTGGCTCGAATAAAGCCAATTCTACAGGTCCAATTTTGAACCACTTTTTCGAGCATATGGGGCCGTATGTCGGCAATATCGCCACGAATGATGGCTTCCAAGTCCCCTAACGTTTCTGGTTTGTTGGCGTAGACGAGCGACTTCACATATCCCCAAAGAAAATAATCCAATGGTGTCAAATCACACGATTTTGGTGGCTAATTGACAGGTCCATTCCGCGAAATTATGCGCTCATCGAATGTTTCCTTCAATAAATTGATTGTGACGTGCGCTGTGTGGCATGTAGCGCCGTCTTGTTGGAACCACAACTCATCCACATTCATGCCATCCAATTCGGGAACAAAATAGTCGGTTATCATGGCTCTATACCGGTCTCCATTAACGGTAATTGACTCTCCAGCATTATTTCGGAAGAAGTATGGCCCAATGACTCCACCAGCCCATATAGCACACCAAACAGTCAGTTTTTGTGGATGTAATGGCGTCTCAAGGGTCTCATATGGATTCTCTTCACTCGAAATGCGGCAATTTCGCTTGTTGACGTAGCCATTCAACCAAAAATGAGCCTCATCACTGAACAACATTTTGCGATGAAAATCAGCATCGAGATCAATCTCATTTTCGGCCCATACACCAAAATCACGACGCATTGCATGGTCTCGCGGCTTTAATTCTTGCACAAGCTGGATCTTGTAAGGTCGCAAGCCAAGATCTTTGCGCAAAATCTTCCATAAAGTTGATGGACAAAGCTCCAATTGCTGTGCACGGTGGCGAATCGATTCATTCGGGTCCTCTTCAACATTTTGCTCTACAGCGGCAATTGTTTCTTCGGTGCGCACTGTTCGACGTCTCTGCGGATGCGTATTATCACATAGAGTAAACGTAGCGCGAAAACGACCCATGGTTAACCGAATTAATTGCTCTGATTATGTCGACCATAAAATGGACGGAGCTTGCGGTAAACTTCGCGAACTGAACCATTATTTTCGAAATAAATTTGCACGATTTGCAAGCGTTGTTCTTTTGTCAACCTGTTCATGATGAAATGGCAAACCAAACTGAACATAAATGACATTAGAGTTGCCAGATTTGACCATAAAATGCCAGTTTTATCTCTATTCGAAAAACAAACCTCTAAAAAAAACATCCTTTATTTCCCATGTTTCAGACATGTGCAGTCGCCATTTTGATTTTTTTTGCATCTAAAAAAATATGAAATTGCGCGCCAGATATTGGCTAATAATTTCAGCCAATAAAAGTTTTATTAAAATACCAATAAGTATTTCTTAAAAATTAAAATGTCATGATACCTTTAGTTTTGATATAAAAACGAGTTGCGCGACCTCTAAAAATTTTTTTTTCTTCTGAAAAAAATAGGAGGCCCATTTCTAACCATGAGGAACCTACGGTTTCGAGAAGGCGGCTGAAAGCTAAAAAAAAGTTTTTCTGAACCACCCTATTGCATACGCATGACTAAGCATACCAACTTTGAGTTTGAAAAAATAAGTACATTTGCCTAAAATCAATAGTTGAAAATAAGTACAATATCAATCCATGGTGTTATTATATGGTGGGTGCAGTAAAGTAAAAGATAAAAGTAAAGTAAAGAGAAAAATCAAATGGAACAAAGAAAAAATGCAACGACCAGCTGTCAACGCGGTGTGCTTCAGTGGTAAGAGAACGATCCTGTATTGCACCCACCATATAAGTACACCATGATTCCGAGCTATTGCTTTTATACCGAAATTTCTTTATTGAAATCAGCCTTGATTCAGCCTTAGCGTCAGCAGTTTCACCGACAGCAGCCACGGTGCGCTGTTGCTCTTTGAAATTGTATTTTTCTTGACACGAAATTTGTCGCAATAGCTGCGGTTGCGATTTCAAAAAATGGTAAAAATCGACGCATTTACACTGCAAATTTATTTTTACGAGCAAAATCGATTTAGGAGTGTTCACTACAAGCCGAGAGAGCTCGGTTTTCCAGATGTCACTTGTGAAGCTTCCATGTGCTTAAAGATCTCAACCCAGCGCTCTTCAGATAACAATTTCTTCTATTTCCATTCTTCAATTAGAATTACGCATTTCGAAGCATGTGCGGAATGTTTTGGAAGCGTGGTTCATGATATTACCAAACGCCTTCACATGCCGTAATGGTAGTGTCGGCTGACGAAGTAAAAAAGTTCGCAACAGTGCGGCTGTTCGATTTGGCAGATAACGCTTTCTTGTGTTTCGTGGATTCCAAATGCTTATCGATTTCACTCTTTCCGGCGTTTGCGATGTTGAGTTCCGCGTCGCACAAATTACACCCTATATCACTTTCTGTTTTTCCTTTTTTCATTTGCGGATATTTTTTCTAAAAATCCGAAGCATGCAAATTAATTATTTCGAAGTCACGTTAGTTAAAAAAATATATTTTATTTTTTATTTCTTTGTTCCTTACAAAATAATTTTAAACTAATTATAATTCTTAAAAGATTATCTTTTACTTTTCACTTCTGGAACTTCACTAACTTAACTGTTTTCTGACTTGATTCAGTTAGGTTACTTGATCTTTTATACAAATCAATCCTTATTTACTAACTATGTGCTATTATGTATTTGTCACATATTTACGTCTGTAGTTTGGGTTAAAGTCTTAAAGTCTTCATATTTAGTTGTCTTTAAATTTAATTGATCCGAAAGTATGTTTCTTGGATATTGTCACGTACGCTGAAAGTAATTACACTGAATTTTCGGTAACTTGATTCTTATTGCCAAGTGCAACCTTATTCTTGTTTGCAATAAATTTTAATTATGTTTTGCGTATGATGACAACGGAATGTCGTTCCTTAACTCCCTCCCTTCTTTTAAACGGATTGTTCCAATTCGGTATTTAATCTTTCTAATTTATTTTGGAGTTCTTCAAAGCTTATTGGTATTTCTTCTGATTGTTTTGGTGTTTGTTTTGGTTTGAATTTTTTATTTAGTTTCGTCATTTTTAATGCTGCGTATATAATTATCATTAATGTTATTATAGTTGACAAAGTCCATATAGTATGTGTCTTAACATAATTTTGCTTAATTTCTAATAAATCTATATTGTCAAAATCTGTAGTAAGAATTTCGACTTCGATTAATTTTTGTATCTCGTAGTTATTTAAATTTGTATTCTTATGTATGTATCATTATCAATTGTTATTTCTTCTTTGAAAGTAACTAAAAAGATTACATCGATTTTAACGTTATCAACTGTATGAATGCCACTTAACAATATGGCTCCATCTTTTATTATTTCTAATTTTTTATTTTCTCCTTTAATTTTATTACATTTTCCTTTTTTGTTATTTAAGATTTTTGATAGACATGTTTCTTTTTTTATCTAATTTACAAAATGTATTACTTAATTCTTTTTTACAAATTTCTACATTCAAATATTTATTTCGACATTTTACAATTTCTTGTGGTATTACTAATTTGTACTTATCTTGGCTTAGTGCTCTAATTTCAAAAAATTTACATGTCTGTTCAATAATTGGATACTTAATATATATTACTATCAAATCTTTATTTTGAATAATTTTTAAAAATTGAAACATCTAACAGATCTATTATTGTCACTTTTTCGTGTTCGTGTCTTATTACTTCTTTTATTTCTTCTAAGTGTAAAATCATAGGACTAAGTATTCCTGCTTTTGCTAATGTGATAGTATGTATGACGTTATGTAGCTCGTTTATAATAAATTGATTTCTTCTTTTCAAATCTGATTTATGTTCAGAGTTGGGTAGCCCTTGTACTATTTTTGTTAGTTGTTGTGTTGCTTTAAACATTTGTGAATTTGTCATAAATTGTTTATTATTATTCTGAACTAGTTCATCTAATTTTGTATTAATGTTAACTAAGTCATTATAATCTGGTGTACCAGCTATCCATTTCCATACTGTACCTAATTCGTTTATTCCTCTTTTCTGTTTCGAATTTTTATTCTTTTTATTATAACCTTTTTGTTTTTGTAATTGTTGTAATAACATATCAATTAAATTTATCTCAAAATCTTCTTCAACGTTTTCTGTGTAGACTGAATTTGAACCGTTTCTAAATTCTTTGTAAATGTTATTCTGAATTTTGTATTCTTCTACAATAGTGCTGTAGTAGGTTGGATTTGTAGCATGGAATAACTCTCCATACTTGTTATACGTTACTGCTTTGTCATTTTCTATCAATATGTAATTGTCCCTTGTATAATCTATCAAATCCAAAATTTCTCCTTTAATTCCCATTATGATTAAAATTAGAATGATCTGTTGCAACATCTGCAAAAGACATTTACATTAATATTTAAATTATAATTTCTTAAACTACTAATTTATTTTATTAAAATATTCATCCTAAGATTTCTATTTCATTACCATCTTCATCATAAACTTTTTCATCCCCTTTCCAAAAATCGTGATCTGCTATTGGAAGTTGCATAGGAGTTGCTTCTTCGACTTCCATTTCACTTGAAACTTCGTCTAATGGTAACACTAAAATATTTTAATTATGTCTTTATATTATCTTTATGAACTATTCTATTTCTAGAATTAATTTTTATCCTTTTACATAGGTCTTCTTTTACTACTTGCTTTTTATATCTCGGTCTTAGTTTATTTCTTTCGCCTATTATTTTTTCGTATATTATTTGTCCTACCTGGTAATTCTTCTCTCCTCTATTTTTGTAACATTCTAGTCTGTTCTTCCTTTAGTTTATTTGGTATTTGTGTATGTTCTTTTTTATTAAATAATATTTCAAATGGTTTTTCGTCAATAACAGAATGTATCGTTTTGTTGTATTGTTGAGCAGCTCTGATTATAGATTCTAATCCACTAACAAGATTATGTTCTATTTTTATACATCTAGCCATTTCTATTAACGTTGAATGAGCTCTTTCAACTTGACCATTACTTGAACTATGTCTTGGGTCGCAATAGTAAATTTGAATATTTAGTCTTTCCATTTGTGACTTAAATTGCGGAGTGGTAAATCTTGGTTCATTATCTATAATGATACTTTTTGTATTTGGGAATGATTGTATAATCTCCAAAACTTTTTCTTCTAAATTATTTTTATTATTTATCTTTCTAACTACCAAATATTTTGAGTATGAATCAATGCAAGTCATAAAGGGTAATTTTTCCGCGTAAAAAATGTCAACGTGTAGTTGTTCCCCTTCGTTGTTTGAAATTGGTGCCTCACCAATTGGTATCTTTTTTGGGTGACGGTCATATTTGTTGCTATTACAAATTTCACAATTTTTTACATATTCTTTGAATTTTTGTCTCATTTCTGGCCAATAATATTTATCATCAATTTGTTTCAAATTTTCTTTGTAATTTCTGTGAGCTCTTGTATGTGTTTGCTCAATTATGGTACTTTGATCATCCCTATTAGGTATGTCTATTGGGAATTTTTTCGTATATACAAATTTCATATTAAACATACTTAAAAGAGCGTTTTTTATTTCGTACAAGTTTTCTATTGTACAGTGTATTCCAGTTACAAGTTTTGGGTTTAGAAACTCTTTTAATATTGGTATTAATCCTTCTACTGTATTGTATTCTATTATGTGTCTTATATTTCCAAATGAATTTATTCTTTCATGTATAACATCTATTCGTCCTAGGTTTTTATTAATTAAAATTTGTTGTTTAAACTGGTTTAGTGGTTTATTAGTTTCATCTATACTTGTGTTATCACTACTTTCTGCTGAGTATTGTGTTGAGTGTAATGAAGAGTTATCTGATATTTGATTTAACATTTGTCGTGACAATGCATCAGCTACAACGTTAGTCGCTCCTGGTTTATATATAATCTTTGGTGCAAACTCTTCTATAAAAGCATGCCATCTTTTCATTTTTGCATTAGGGTTTCTTGTTGAAACCGCAAAAGTAAGTGGTTGGTGATCCGTATGGATCTCTAAATCTCTAACTCCGTATAAGTAATTTCTTAAATTTTTCAATGCCCAGACTATCTCGTAAAGTTCTTTCTCGTTTGTAGCATATCTTTGTTCTGTTGAATTAAGGGTTTTTGAAATAAAGGTTATCGAATTTTTATCCTGCGATAATACTGCTCCTATAGCAATATTTGAAGCGTCAGTTGTCAAAATAAATTTTTTATTATAGTCAGGTTGGTATAATTCTATTTGATTTTTTAATGCGTCTTTCAAATTTTTACAGGCATTTATTCCTTTCTCATTCAGTTTAATTTCTGTTTTCTTTGATTTGTATTGGGAAACTTTTCCATTTTCTCCTGAAAGGTGTTCAGTTAAAGGTTTAGCTATTGTAGCATAGTCTTTTATAAACTTTCGATAATATGCTGTTAATCCTAAAAAACTTCTTAACTGTCTAAGCGTATTTGGAATTGGAAAGTTATCTATTGTTTCAATCTTTTTTGGATCAGTTTTAATTATCTGATGAGCAACCTTATATCCCAGAAATTCTATTTCTTCTTTGTAAAACACTGATTTTTCTAGTGATATTTTCATGTGTGCTTTCTTTAATGTCTCAATAATTATATTTAAGCGTTCATTGTGTTCTTTAATTGAATTCGAGAAAATTATTATGTCATCAATGTAAATATGACAGAATTTTCCTACGAATTCTCTCAATATATTGTCCATAGCTCTTTGGAAAATACTTGGAGCATTTTTTAATCCAAAGGGCATCCTTAAGTATTCGTATTTCCCATTATTGACTGAGAAAGCTGTCTTCTCTATGTCGGAATCTTTCATTAGGATTTGGTGAAATCCTGACTCTAAATCTATGCTAGAAAATATTCTTGCTTTTCCTAAGTTTGACAATATAACATTTATGTCGGGTATCGGATATCGATCTGATACTGTTTTTTCATTAATCTTCTTATAATCTATCACCATTCTTAATTTTGGTGTTCCGTCTTCGTTTAACCCTTTTTTTTGGTACAACCCAAATCGGTGAATTGTATGGGCTTTTACTAGGCCTTATGATATTGTTTTTCAACATCTTATCTATTTCCTTATTAACAAAGCTATTTGTTGATAAAGGATATGGGTACTGCTTACTCCATATCGCTGTATCGATTGTGGTTCTGATTTCAGCTTTAATATCAGTCCGAAAAGGTAAATTTGTATTTATATTCTTATGAGATTCATTAATTTGTTTAATGACACTTTTTCTTAAATCTTCAATCATATCTGAAGTTTCTGTAGAGTTATTCTTTACTCTTTGTTTTCTTTACTCTTTGTTTTCTTGAATCCTTTTGTTCAAGATTATTCATGTTATTTATTAGTTTTAAGCTGGTATTATCTTCAGCTGGTATTTCAAGATCTTTTTGTCTCAAAATGTTATTAATCTTTTTATTAATGACCGATGTGGTAACCTTTTTTTGTTCCACATATCTATTCTCCTCATTATTCAAATATTTGATATCATAATTCAATCCATTATGTATCATAATTGAATTTTTAAAATCCAATTTCATTTTTGTCTTTCTAATAAAGTTTAATCCTATCAATAGATCAGCTTCTAAGCTATCTATTATGTAAAATCTCTGCTTGACGTTAAAAAGCGTCAATTCAGAGTAATGAGTAATAATCGTATACCCATTTATCGTCTTTACTCGTTTCACTATATCTAACTCAAATTTATTCATTAATGTGTTAGGTCTACAATAACAATTAGTAGCACCTGTATCAATCAAAATTTTTAATTCTTTCTTCTGTTGGTCGCTTGTCCCGATGATGTAGGGCAAGACGTTGTTTCGTCTAAAAAATGATCTTCATTAATATTATTTATTCTTTGTACTTTTGGTACATTTATTTGATTACTGTCGTACGTAGATCTTTTTTGTGGGGGTAAGGGTAAATTTGGAGTCCCTCTAAATTGTGGTTTAAATGGTTGTTGTCTGTATGTCGGTCTAATAAACGGTCTGTTAAATTGGTTGCTAATACGTCTTTGGTCTGATCTATCTACATCCATTGGTTCAGGTCTCGATTCTCTTTGCCTTAATTTAAATGTATCGTTCCAGTTTCTTTGGTCCATAGTACAGTTTTGTGCGTGCCATGGTGACCATGTTCTCCCATTGTTTGTTGTGATATTATTTCTTGGATCGTACGGACCTGTTTTATTTTCCCTATGCCATTTGTCATTGTAATTTTCTCTAACTCCGTATAAGTAATTTCTTAAATTTTTCAGTGCCCAGACTATCGCGTAAAGTTCTTTCTCGTTTGTAGCATATCTTTGTTCTGTTGAATTAAGGGTTTTTGAAATAAAGGTTATCGGATTTTTATCCTGCGATAATACTGCTCCTATAGCAATATTTGAAGCGTCAATTGTCAAGATAAATTTTTTATTATAGTCAGCTTGGTATAATTCTATTTGATTTTTTAATGCGTCTTTCAAATTTTTACAGGCATTTATTCCTTTCTCATTCAGTTTAATATGCATCTACTTTACATTTTTGCTTATTAAACCTTGCTTAAATTTCACTTATTTTCTTGTTAAATTTCACTTGTTTTCTTGTTAAGTCTTGCTTATATTTCTAATATTAAATGAACTTGTTTACATTATTTTCAACATAATCCGATCCGCGAGTGGCTGTTAGGCTTGGCTAACTCCTTTTCGCTCTTTGTTGAGATTACTGGGGGGCCTTATTTCCTCGTCAGTTGAACTCGTACAGTCGCGCTACTTAAGGGCTTTGCTGTTCTATGTTGTTTAGCTGCACTGCTTCAAGGCTTTTGCTGTTTTTTAATTGTTGTTTAGCTGCACTACTTGATGGCTCTTGCTATTTGCAAAAATATTTTTGTCTCGAGTCTGCGTGCCTAAATAATGTTAAATTTCCTTCAGATAGTTTTCATAAATTTTAACTTATTAAGTAACTTAACTTGAAGATTCATACTAATGGTAATTGTAGAGCTGCTTGAGATCTTTTTAACCACACATTAGTATTCAGGAGGGATGCGAGCTGATGTCTTCAAAATTCTTGTGGAGCCGATGGGGTCCTTAAATCAACTTTTTTAATTTAACACACAAGCCCTTTTTTGCTCGGGCGCCAGTTGAATTATTATTGTAATTGTTTCTTTATTGAACACTATTTTCAGACTAAACTAAATAATTATAAATTTTAAACAAGTAAACTTGCGAATAAAGAGAGAATGGAAGAAACCAAATAAATGCTGAGTTATTATTTTATTATTAAATTCTTTGAACCACTTAGTTCAACAGAAAATGCTGTCATTGCGTCTGGGCTTTGGGTTTATTGTGTTGTGAAATACTTTAACGTGCAATACTTTGTTGCAAAATAATACGTTACTCTTGTATGAATTTTTGTATTTTAACTTACTTATATGTTTTATTATTGAATTCAAAAATATTCTCAACTTCTGATTGTATTTCTTTGTGTTGTGAGTTTGGAATAGGTACAATCATAGTAAACCTGATTTATGCAAGGGTTTCAGGAATTTCAATTACAAATACTAAGTTGTTATTTTGATTATATTTGTTTGTATCTGTGTTTTTTTGTGCATTTGAGTAATCATTATTGGAATCACCTTGATTGTACTTATTGTTGTAACTATTATATT
Source organism: Tricholauxania praeusta (assembly GCA_949775025.1). Classification (NCBI taxonomy): domain Eukaryota; kingdom Metazoa; phylum Arthropoda; class Insecta; order Diptera; family Lauxaniidae; genus Tricholauxania; species Tricholauxania praeusta. The sequence continues at coordinate 39,051,264 of OX459031.1, forward strand.
TACTGATTATTTTTCTATGTTTAATAACAGCTCTAGGATCATTGAATGCTTTCAATAGAAAAAATGTTGTTATGATATCATTATTTGAATTTGTATTTTGATCTAAATGTGTTCGCTTTGGTGTGTCTATTTTGTCTATTAAAATACTTACAAGATCTCTATCTATAAAGGAAGACTTATAAATTTCTGGTTGATTCTCATCAAACAAACAGATCTGATTTATTTCAAACTTAGCTTTCTCAAAGTTGAAAAGTATTGAAAATATCGCCAGAGGTTGACTTCGGTTTTTTGTGTTCGATTCGTTTTATCTTCATTTGGTCCAATGTTGGATTATCTCCCAGCTCCTGAATGTAAGTAGTTGCCTGATCTTCCGGTTATTTTCTCATTCTACTGATTTAATAAAGCACTTTGAGCTTTAAAGAGGATTTAAGAGTTTCATTCTCCTTTCGTAGAGTCAAAATTTTTTTGCTGTTATGTGAAACTGTAAACTTAAAATCATCATATTGTTTTCTGAAGAATGAAACAGAGTCCGTAAGCATTCTAACTTTATTTAACAAGTCTTTTTTTTAGAATTTCGATTAACTGTATTACCTCTGAGTTGTTGATGACATTTGAGGTTAGGTTCAAAGTTGCATAAGAGACACAGGCCAAACTGGATAAAAAGATAGGATCACACTTCTGACACTTAAATTCACTCTCCAAATTCTCCATATGCTTGTTCTGATCAGACGTCGCCTGGTGAAAGTTTCGGGGTTTTTCTCAATACTTGCTTGCATCCGAGCAATGTTCACATCAACTGCACGAGGTCTTCCAGCACGCAGAAGGTCATAGACAGCCCTTTGTTGTTGAAAATGCTGGACCAATCGGTAAATTGTTGGAGCAATGGGCGCATTTCTCACGATATGATCTTTGTGTCTGAATGTTGACTTTCAAAATAAAATTGAACAACTTTGAATCTTTGTTATATGCTAAGTCTTTCCGTCATAAATTTCCCAAGTTTTTCAAAGTTAATTCTGAAAAAAAAAATACGTAAATAATTATTCAATAATTAAATCATAACCCATATAATGTGTTAGTCAATTCGTTTTTCTGAATGCAATTTCTTGTTGCAAGAAGATTGAATAAAAATTTCCGAGCAAAAAGAAACGTAAGGTAGCCAGGTGACAAAATTTGTATAAGAGAGAAATTTTGTGCCAACATTTTTGAAAACACAAATTTGACTAATTTGTTCTTTGCAAAACTTTTAAGAATATTTTTGGCAATCGCAGCTCCCTTATGCGCGAAGCCATTGCTTTGAAGATACATACCTTAGACTTGAAAACTAAAGTCAATGTTTGATTTATGTGATTGCAAATTTGCCATACGCGCATAAACCGAATGGATTACTTCACATCGCATAATTATCGGATATCCAAATTGATGAAATATTTTGGATGAAGTTTGAATGAAATATTCAGTGATTTATTTTTTTACTTGCTTTGCTTTAAAGGAAGGATGCACGAAAATTCTATCAACAAGTTAAGCGTCTAACTCAAGGTTTCAAGCCCGGAGCATCCACTTGTAGAGACGAAAATGGAAATCTGGTTACAGATACACAGAGTGTACTGAGGTTATGGAGGCAGCATTTCTCCAACTTGCTTACGGGCGATGATCCCACCAATTCCGCCCAGAGAGAATGCAGTACGATACCACCAATCGATGATAACGCAGTGGAAGTACCATCACCTAGCCATGAAGAGGTTCGAGTTGCTATCCAGCGACTCAAAAATAACAAAGCAGCGGGTGCTGACGGCCTGCCAGCTGAGTTGTTTAAAGCTGGTGGCGATGAATTGATAAGGTGCATGCATCAACTCATCAGCAAAATATGGCTAGCGGAAAGCATGTCCGACGATTGGAATCTCAGCGTGCTTTGTCCTGTAATAAAGAAAGGAGACCCGACAATCTGCGCCAACTACAGGGGTATCAGTCTCATTTCCATCGCATATAAGATCCTCTCGAGCGTATTGTGTGAAAGATTGAAGCCGTATACAGAAACCTGGTAGACCTGGTAAGTCCACCATAGACCAGATTTTTACACTACGCCAAATCCTGGAGAAAACCCATGAATATCAAATCGACACTCACCATCTCTTCGTTGATTATAAAGCTGCGTTCGATAGCCCAGTGCGGGATTGCCTATACGCAGCAATGTCTGAGTTCGGTGTACCTGCAAAGTTGATAAGGCTCTGCAGGATGACGTTGAGCAATACGTTTAGCTCCGTCAAGGTAGGGAATGACCTCTCCGGAACTTTTAATACCGAGCAAGGTTTCAGACAAGGCGACCCGCTCTCGTGCGATCTCTTCAATTTCATTATGGAGGGGATCGTACGAAAAGCCGGTGTGCATCATAATGGCACCATTTTCTTCAAAGGTGTTCAGCTCCTTGCGTACGCTGATGATATTGATATTATCGGTCGGAGTAAGAGAGATGTTACTGCTGCTTTCACTGCTATTGAAAAGGAATCAGCCAAAGTGGGTTTGACGGTAAACGAGGGCAAGACGAAATACATGATGTCTACTAACAACAACAAGAGAGCACGGGATCTAGACTCTCATGTTACAGCGGGCAACTGTAAATTAGAAGTTGTCAAGGAATTCATTTACCTTGGCACTGCCGTAACCAGCAACAATGATGTCAGTCTGGAGATTAAGCGGAGAATAACAATTGCTAATAGGTGCTACTACGGTCTCAGTAAGCAATTACGTTGCAGAGCTCTCTCTCGATCGACAAAGCTAACACTCTACAAGACGCTCATTCTACCTGTGCTTCTTTATGGCGCTGAGGCATGGGTGGTTTCGACAACAGACGCAGCCGCTCTTGGGGTGTTCGAGAGGAAAGTTCTCCTCAAAATCTTTGGTCCTGTTCGAGTTGGCGACGACTATCGCATTCGAATGAACCACGAGCTGTATGAGCTCTACGCCGACATTGACATAGTTAAGCGTATAACAATACAGCGACTACGCTGGCTGGGTCATGTCCATCGTATGGATAAAGAAGCTCCAGCGAAAAAGGTATTCGAAGGGAAGGTCCCCGGTCGACGACGAAGAGGGAGACCATGCCTCCGGTGGATAGACCAAGCTGAGGAAGCCCTAACCGCGCTTGGCATTAACGATTGGAGAAGGCGCGCGCAAAACAGAGGCGCCTGGCGAGAGCTAATGAGGTCGGCCGTAACCTGACAACGGGTTGTTATGGCCATCTAAGTAAGTAGGTAAGCTTTCAAAAAAAAAAAATGGAATAACCGTCCATAAGCGGAATATAATCTTTTGAAATGGATATTGTGGTGTGTTGTCATGTGCAATTAGTTCCTTTTGATTATTTCTTTTAAAACTTTTGACGTAACTTTCCGTTTTATTTGGTTATTCGTATTAGACCAATAGTAAGATATGCGAGCTCGAGCTAATGTTTTCTTTTGCAGTACCTAAGTGTGGTGCGTGTAACAATTGTAAATTTGGTTTTGTAAGTTTTCCGAAATCACATGTCGTCTATTTCTGAATAATCTATCGTTTTCAAAATACAACTCATTCTTAAATGTATAGAACTGTTAGTTCTTTGTGTTTTTAAACTCAGCTAAAGGTTCGTAGCCCAGTTTATGGATTTTTATCTTGGTGACTACACACGTGTGTACCCACGTAGTGTTATGATGGAACATCACTTTTTTCTTCGACAAATGCGGTAATTTCTTCTTCAAATCAATATCTGTCCAAAAAGTTCTGAATAATATTCGCCGGTGATCATTTTACACTTTTTAGGGTAGTTGATGTGAATGGCACCGCGTTCATCCCAAAAAACTGTGGCCATGACCTTGTTAGCAGACTGATCCACCTTGGCCTTCTTTGGTGCACGTGCACCCGAAGAAACCCACTGTTTTGATTCTGATACAAAGTCCCGACTAGAATTTTTCTTAGGCATGTCTAAATATACTTTCGACCCTAACTGGGAAATAATGAGATTAGCAAAAATAAGGAATGTGTACCTACTAGCACCCTAATTAGGCAATTCTAATGAATTTCTACGTTAGTTTTACCTATCAACTGCCGGATTAGGTCTTACTGCGGGTAGTAAAAGGCATGCCTATGTTAGGTTTGCCTAAAGGTTTGGTCATGTTAATAACCTAAGGAATGCCTGAATTCAGTAAATCTGGGGAATCAGTAATGTTGTCGTAACTAAGTTCAAAATTACTCCTGAATTGTAAGAAAAGATCACAGAAAAGGCTGAGCTTACACAAAGTAACATTACGACAATTTTTCTCAATGATTTTTCCGTATTCTCCTTAAGACCTCTTTTCTATTGCAAGCATATTGAGAAACATCAATTCTTTTGCTTAGTAATGCAAAATCGAAGCAAATCGCCACAAATTCGCTGGTACGGCAATTGTCGAATATCTCGTTTGGTTTCCACTCGCTTCGTATAAATTGGAACCAAGAATAAATTTGAACACTCAGGCAGCGTTAAGTTATTTTTTATCAATTTCAATTTTATTGAGTCTTTTTCAACAAATATAATAAGTAGTAAATTTGTCTCGTTTACAATATTAAAACTGTGGACTGTAATATATGGCCCACTTTTTTAGACAGAGAAATACTAACAAAGTGTCGAAGTACGTGTATTATTAGCTCTTGTCATGTACCTACGTTTGTGTTACTGTTCAACCTAAATTCAACAAAGTTAGCCAACCGGCTACAAATTTATTTCATCTTGATCGTAGGGGATCAAATTCATGTCTTTTTCAAATGGCTGTAACTTTGCGAGGAAACATTACAGATTACCACTTGAAAACTCATTTGAAAGAGAAAAAACGGTACTAAATGATGTTATTATTATTAAAAATAAGCTGAAAGTAGTAGTATCACAGATGGCTGGCAAGGTTAAACAAAAATTTAAATATTTTTTTTTTTTTTTTGAAAAAAAAATCCTCCTCACCTCAAATGTCTTCAAGCGCGCATTAAACTCATATCGTCTCTTTCTTGTATAAGTACAAGTCCAAAGTAAAATTTTAAGCGAAAAAAAAGGTGAGGTTTTTCAGAAATTAGCTTTGTTATCTCTCACAAAAAGCGCTAAAACTCTGCCAATTTTCAACTATTTTAAAATTCAAAGATTCTAATAGAGAATAAGAAGTTCTATAAGAATCAAAAGACAAAAGTTAATTATTTTGATTTGGATGGAAATGCCGCTTTTTTGAAAAAATTTTCAGCTCGAAATGGGCATAACTTAAAAAGACCATAGCTTCGTAAAACAAAAATTTAATCAAATCGGGGAAATATGAGTCCCCTTATATCCTTTAAAAAACAACATATTTAATCGGCAACCAATTCCGTAACATGAAATAATCCGCGTGCATGGTTTGAGATGAATTTGGTCTATGTATATTCGGTCGCCATTCATTGCATTGTAAAGTAAGGTAATGAGGAATGTAGTCACCATTTGAGATAAAGTAAATAAAAAATTCAATAAATGTTGTGTCGATTTCATATATGGAGTTACTTAGAACCAAGTCCGGGAGAAAATGTCGTTAGACGTAAATTAGGTCCCTATTGGTTTTGCCTAACCAGAATGTTAGTGCCTTGTGCAAACGCCCAACGATAACCTAATGAAGCGGGCGTTGGAAAATTCTATATGAGGCATACCGTTACAATCGAAATTAAGTTGTCGTTGAGGCTCCACACTTGGCCCTAATGGGAACCTAACGTATGCCTAATGACATTTTCTATTCGGGGTTTAGTGTCTTTATGCACAATTTGAATTCAATAAAATGAAGACATGAACATTAAAGGTTATGACGTAACAATTATAACGATAGAATTAAACAACATTAATACTAAGATTCATGGCTGCTAGAAAATACATTTCAAATGGAAAACCCAAATGGAGACACGTTCTTTCAAAAGTTATCAGTCGATATATTAATTTCAAAAATATGCTGTCAGCATGTAAAGTGATCCGTCGCTTATTAAATATATTAATTTAAATTCACATATAAGGTATTTCTTAACATAACTTTAAGATTAAGATTTTTTTGTGAAATTACGCTTTATTATGTTATTCCCCATTCTTATTGAATTCCTTGGAATAAGTATGTTTTCCATCCATTCCTATTCCAACGATAAACAGGCATTGCCGAAAAGAGTGATCATCTTGAGAATGAATTACTTACGCATCCATTTATTGAAAGAATTAAAGATAAATTAACCTTTTAATGTAATAAAACATAGAAATTGAGGCGGTGTCTAGATTATTAAGAAATTACTGTCAGGATTATTTAAGATTGTAAACTTGGAAGATTTTTTAATGTATTTTCGATGTGTAAAATAAATTTTAGCTTATTATGATATTCGTTATCCTCAAATTTGATTTTCGAAGAACTGTCAAAATTTTTAACAGGGGCATTCCCTTGATGCGCGCTTTGGTGACTTATTAAAGCTTTTTGCCGTCGAAGATTACCAAAAAATGTTGATTCTATTCCAAGGAATTTGAATTCTGAATCGACTTCTTCAATTCCTTGGCATAAGGAATGATTCCTTTGGGGATTTTACTACAGGAATCGAAACATAGAATTAAAAATTTTGATTGCATGGCAAGAAATACGAATTCGGCATCGATTTCTTCAACTTCATCTCAAAAGAAATGATTCCTTTATTGATTTCATTACAGGAATCAAAATTTGACATTGAAAAATTTTGATTCAATTCCTAGGAATTTTATTCTTTAAGGAATCGAAAAATCAATTTCAATCGACCCTTCTTCTAAAACAAATTTTTGTACTCATCGATGCGGAAAAGTTGAAAATTTATTTTACACGCCACCAGAGACACTACTGATAAGACGAACATCTCGACTTCGAATTTTGTTTTCCAATCCCATGTGGAAACGTGGAATTTCAGACGAGCCACAAGCTATAATGCCTTATATTTTTCCATCAAATGCATACTAAATAAGTAATAATAAAATAAAATACTATAGAAGACGTTTTGTAAGTCCTTGGATTGCAAAAGTTATGACCATTTCTTTAATTTTTTTGAAATGAAATGTGCTTTCATTTTAATTACTTTGGAAAAGCTCCAATTTTTTTGAAATGCGAAAGCAGCCCATATCACATGCATTGAATATTACTCTTTGAACTGAGAATGTATTCAAAATATTCATATTCCAAAAACTGCAATAGGAATGAGCGAAAAAAAAATCAGAAGTTTACTTTAAAATACCAAAGAAAAAAAGTAGAAATGATAAATAAATATCAAAATTAGGACCGATTTTTTAACTAAGTTAAGTTTCATGCTACATAAGTAATTTAGCTACCACAATCTTGAAAACACTTTTCTCAATGACTCAAAATTTCAAATAAGTAATTGAGATCTCATATTTATAATGAAAAGAAGTTTAATTTGAGAAATAGGCGATCAAAACGAAAATGTTTCACTTTTTAATTTATTAGAATATTAAAATCTAATAATTTATTTATTTTTTTTTTTTTTGAGTCGAATGTTTTTACGTCAATGGTTGATTGCAAATGTTAATTTTTTTTGTCGTTAAAAAAAAGCGAAAATGTTTCGTTTTGAGCGTCCACTTCGCGTTTCATATTTTGAGATTAAGTAAGTCAAAAAATATTTTTATGTGAATTAACAAAAAAGTAGTTATAGAAAATAACTTTTCCAGGAAATATTACACAAAAATATAAAAAGGACGTAAACTATATCTATGTCGATTTCCTTAATCGTGAAAAAAATTACGAGTATACTTTCAACAAATGGTCGATTATTATACACATCGATTTATCTAAAAAAAAAAAAAAAAAACAACGCATTGTTGCTAAAAATATATAAAAAAAAAAATCTTTCTTTTTTTTATTTTAAAATTTCATTATATTATATGTTATAGGACTGACTTCTTAAGGTCACAAACAAAATGTGATTGTATTCATTGTGAGTAAATACATAGTTAAGATTCCAGCATATAAGATTATAAGTTTATCACGTAAAGCAAGAAAATATATAAAAAAAAAAATTCTAGATTAAATAAATGTTAAGAGGTTAAGATTTTAAATATGTTATTCGATCATAAACTTGTTTTATGTACAAAAAATGTTTAGTTGTTTTACCATATTTTATTTATCATTTCCAATGTCAAACCAAAATAATACACATGCTGTTGTTCTTAAGTAAATTGAAGTTTTTTTACTTTGAAATTGTTTAAAATACCTTATGTTATATTATAGTCAATAAAAGTTTTAACAACAAAATTTACAATAAATTAATAAATTTTACTAGAATTTTTTTTAAAACGCCCGATATGCTATGTATATCGGTTGGGGAACAAATTTTTTTTTTTTTTGTTCCTAGACTTAGTTTTATTTTTTTTTTTTTTTTCTCCCAACCCGCTCTTAGAGCATTTTCTGATTAAATTCAACATTTTTTTCAAATAAAGTAGATATTTTTTTTGCAACATACAAACTTTTTTCCAAATAACCTAAACGAATATTTTTGTGATCAAACCAAAATTTTTCAAATTAAATAGGACCTATGTCAATTCAAATTAAACTTTTTTCAAAATAAATAAAATTTTTTTGGAAAAAGTTTAATTTTTACTTAAAATAATAATAATAATTATTTTTTCAAAACGATAAATTATCATCAATTAATAACAACTGAAACTTAAAAAACAATGAACTCTGAATGTAAGTAAAAACTTCTTCAATTTGAAGAAAGGGTGCTATCAAGGAAAAAAAAAAAACAAAATTTCATAGAAAAATTTACTCTTGAAAGACTCTAAAATGTTAAAATAATTTATGGATTATCTTTGCCCGATTCCTGCAATTTATGATCAAATTATATAAGTACATAAATGTTGGATGAAAATAGCATTTACTAAGGAGGAAGATTTTTTTTTTATCAGCTGTTACTATAGGCCTTTAAGAATATGTCACCAAATTCTTAGAGCGAAATTTCAAGTATTTCTCATATTATAGCGTGTAAACGTGACGCTCCTATTCTTTGCGCACATCTTAGTGATATTTATTATTATTTGAACCTACATGTTTTTTTATAAATTTGTTGAAACAATAATTTTTTCGAAGTAAAAATGATAGAAAAATTCGTTCCAAAATTCAAATTATTTTTGTACAGTGTTTTATTTTGCAAATTGTTTTTTTATTTAATTTTTTTTTTAGGCTCATTGACAAATTTTGACCTTAATGATCATACAGAATTTTGTTTTTTGTTTTGAGATCAATGTGCATTGCTTGAAAAAATAGGAAATCTTTCCACGCTTACATCTCAACTTTTGTTTAACCGATCTTAAAGCTGATAATTTTCGGGCACTCTGCACTATGAATACTTTAATTTGATATATCATATAAGGCTAAAAAAAATAGTGTCACATTTCATTATACACGCTTACCGTATTGACCAAACTTGAGCAACTTTGGTACAATTTTTTTCAAATCATAAATTTTTTATGAAGCGACGTTTTTGAAATAAAAAAATCACTTTTTTCGAAATTTGATCATTTGTAACTTCATCAAATCTTATTCGATTCTCATTAACTCCAAATAGTTAATAAGAAAAAAAAAAAAAACCTTTTGAACGGTGTGCAACTGATTTAGTTCCAAAAAAAATTTATGGAAATATGGCCGAATAATTGAAAAAAGTGCAAAGAACGGGTTTTTGCATAAAAACACAAAAAAGTATGATAATTCAATCATAAAAACCAAATACAAAATTTTCAAAATTCGAAAAAAAAATAAAAAAAATTGTGATCACATCTCGAACTGCAGCTTAAAAGTTGCGTATTATAGAGTAGATTTTTGGGAAAATTTTTTAAAAAAACGAAGAGGTCGGACTTTTTGAAAATGACGATTTTAATCCTTAAACGTTAATAACTACGTTACTTAAAATTTTTTTTTTCTAAAACTACATTCCAAGACGAAATAATGATGCCATACTTTTTATTGATATTGATTTTATTACTAGTCTATCGTTAATTGAAAATTTTTTGCCTTAAAATTTAATAATGGTTTCAAATAAAAGGCTGGAAATTGGTGTGCTTGCTGCTTTTAATACGTACTAAAACATATCAAAAAATGAACGAAATCAAAGAGGATCGGGCCAAAACCAAACCTCGGTGAATGCCCCATACGCACACATGAATCATGAATTATAAATCGTACATGTCTAATTTTCTAATTTGTTTTTTGAAAAATTGTAGAAATACCACCTTCGTTATCATGAACAACTTCGCCAACTTTTTAATAGTTCACGTTGTCGCGAGTCTACTGTACATACATACATGAAATGAAATTTCTATAATACATACGAAACTTAATGAAAAATACCATACGAATTAATGAGATTGCTGTTGTTAATTCGCCTATTTCAGTATCGCTCATATTTCGACTACTTTATTTAGTAGACATTCTTCTGTGGATGTTGATTTCAGAGCGAAATCTTCTCCGATTTTCAGCAACATAAATGTTTATCTTTTTATGTATATGTATATGTATTCTTTTTCATAACACAATTGACTTCTCAATAGTTGCGCATTTAAAAAATACCATGCGCAACACACACTTGCTCTGCTACTTCAATCTTCAACAACGAAAAATTCTACACTCGATCCTTGCGTTTTTCCCCTCTCGCCAACAAGAAGAATTTTCGAAAAGAATTTCATAGTATAAACCAGTACAAAATGTCGCAAGCTAACGATGATTGGCGACAGTCCTGGAATTTCGATATTACCGTCGATGTGCCAAACATTTATATTACATTCACATACATATCATGTTTATGCTAGGCTTCTACTTAGCTAGTTATATTGTACACAGGTTGAGTTAACCGTGCATAAACACCATGTAAGTGAGCATAGTTAAACCAGATATAACTTCTTTTACATGGTACAAATATTTTGTCAAACTCAAATAATGCAACCGTGAAATTGCCCATCACATATGTCAAGAATAAACAAGACAAGATACCTTACAAAACGCACTTTTAGCTAAAACTGTGTAATTCTGAAATGTCGGTGCCTTATCTAAGCTACTTATGACAAAATAATGTGCTATACATAATAATAAAGAAGAAGAACTGTCACTTAGAATTGCTGCTACCATGATAATTGTGCCATGAAATTGAGCAGCTATTTTTACTTTCCACTATTTTACATTTAAGCCCAAGATACAATACTGCGAGATGCGTGCATGAGAGACGCTGCCTGAGAAATCGCATTGCGATGCATGATACAATAATGTGATACATCACAGCGTTGAGACTGTCAAAATCTGATTTAATTCTGACTCGCAACCAAATATTCAATTTTTTGAAAAAGCTTGCGTGCGTCAATCTAGACGCACGCCGCACTCGCAGTATTGTAAATTGCCACAATCAAACTAAAGACTGTCCCAGAAAAAACTTGCACTTTTATTTTTTAAGATTATACTCTACCTGATAATCTTATAGGTCTAGAAAGACAAAATATTTATTCCATATAAAGTGACGTTTGATATGATGTATAACACTTGAAGATAGCACTTCTAACGACAAAGATGTCTAGCAAGCAAGAAAAAGTCCGCGAACTGATTTTGTCCACATACCTGCAAAATCCAGGGTTAAAATATTCAGCTATAGCAAAAATAGTTGGTGCATCAGAAAGAACTGTCAAAATGGTTATTTCTAATTATAAGAAGGGTCTACCTGTTTCACGAAAAAAGGGTTCAGGCAGAAAACCAGAATTTTCTAACCCAAAGGTAGCGGCGAAGGTGAAGCGCCTTTTTAAGCAGAATCCCAACACCTCAGTGCGAGATATGGCGGATAGAGCAGGTACATCAAAATTTACTGTGCAAAAGATAAAGGAAAAAAGTAAGCTGAAGACATAAAGAGTTCAAAAAGTACCAGACCGTTCTGATGAAAAGCAGTTGGTTGCTCAGATGCGAGCCCGAAAATTGTATGAAAGGTACCTGACTAAATTTGACTGCTGTGTTATGGACGACGAAACTTACGTTAAAGCAGATTTTAAGCAGCTACCTGGGCACGAATATTATACATCACCGAAGAAGGGGAATGTGCCTAGTAAATTCAAAGAAAAAAAAATTTCGAAATTTCCGAAGCAATATATGGTTTGGCAGGCCATATGCACCTGTGGCCTCAGAAGCAGCTTCTTTGTTACGCAAGGCACAATCAATTCCAAAGTTTATATAGACGAGTGCCTCGAAAAACGTCTTCTACCATTTATTCGTGCACATGAGGGTACCGTGATATTCTGGCCAGATTTAGCAACCTCTCATTACTCTAAAGCTACGATGGAATGGTATGCAAGTAAAAAGATCAATTTTGTACCAAAAATAGCAAATCCGCCTAACTGCCCAGAGCTTCGCCCAATTGAAAGATATTGGGCTCTAATGAAAAGAGATCTTCGAAAGAGTGGCAGGACTGCAAAAAATTTTCAAGACTTCAGACTTAAGTGGAAAAGATCGTACCGTACTGTCGATGAAACAACTGTGCAAAATTTAATGAAGGGCCTTAAAAAAAAGTAAGAAATTTTTATAGAAAAAACAAAATTGTTAATTAGTTTTTAGATATTTATATTCTGAACACTAGCCATTATTAATAAAAAAATAAAAAAAACCAAAAAAATTGCTGGGTATTTTTTTATAACTAAAAATCAAAGTGCAAGTTTTTTCTGGGACAGTCCTTACGTATAATGAATTTTTTTTTTTGACAAATAGAACGTCTTGCACGCACGCGTCTCGCAGTATTTTATCTTGGGCCTTACACATTTGACAACTGGTATCAGGGTTACTCCTACTCGCGTTTATGCACAATTTTCTAAAGGCCCAACTAATCCATTCATGAGTTGACTGAAGTCAGCAACTGTGTGAATACACATAAATCGTATATTAAAACTACAACGTATTAACAAAAAGTTTTTTCGAGTTTTGTATGTCATTTGCATATGAAAAGAGCGAAACTGACCGCACTTTCTGTACGGAATCAACTGTGTGTGCATTGTATACATACGAAATATTTGCAATGGATACTGAAGTGGATAATGCCGCGATTTCATGTTATATTTCTTGATCTTCTACTATCCCATATCACAGAGGATATCACATGCTATAAAAAAGCATATAAATATATGCCTATTCACTCTCGCACTCTCCAAACGCATTAGGTTCTACTCGAATGCTTTTTCTTTCTTACAAAAATTTGATAGTAGAAGATCAAGAAAGTTAACATGAAAACGCGGCATAAACTACACACAATCAATGTAAAATATCATTTATTTGACAACTCAGTTATGCACACTTTGCATTTGCCAGTACTTTTCCTAAAATTAATTAAAATAATCATAAATTTGCTGATTTATTGTTTTAAATATCTAAATTAATGTCATTCAAAAACATTTTGTGAATGAATTTCATTTATTTAGGAATACATAAGATATAAAATTTATGTAATAGCGAGATTATCACAAAAGCTTGCAAGTGTGGGTACATTATTTCTTAAGTTCATGTAAGTACAATATAGCCACTAAAAATTATATTCTGAGATCCTTAAGCCTAATTTCCATGCTATCTTTCTTGATCCCATATCAGGGATATCAAATCAAATTTTTGTAAGAAAGAAAAAGCATGCGAACAGAACCTAATGCGCTTGGAGAATGCTATAAAGATAGTAAATGTATTCTATTCACTCTCGCATTCTCCAAGCGCATTAGGTTCTGTTCGCATGCTTTTTCTTTCTTACAAAAATTTGATTTGATATCCCTGAAATGGGATAAGATAAGATCACATGGAAATTGGGCTTTAAGCATTTGACAGGCTTTTCGTTCAAATTTGATAGCAGCACTATTTTTTTTAGCAGAACTTCTATTTGGTATAGTTATTTCCTCGATGGTAAGGCTTAGTTAATGTTTGTTCAAGCTTTGCACATTATCAACTGCAAAAGCCTTGTCATAGCGGAGAGAAAAATCTACATACTATGCTCTCTCTTTCTGTTATTGTTTCCCAATTAAACGTTGTTGTTATTAAAATATCAAAAGCAATAGCAAAAAATAAGTGTGTATGTAAGTAATTCCCTTCCGTGGAGCTTGATGTTTCATGAGAAAGAGCAAAGGAAAAACTGGAAACTTTTAGTTTGTGTTGCATAGTTTTCAAAAGATTCGCTATTTTTTATTTAATTTTTATCATTTTAATAAAACATTTTGGTCTCGTTCTATCGCTCGTGTAAACTGCACACAAGATTTTTTTTTTTTCTGTTTCTTCCGATGAATTTCGTGATGTCAAAAATTTATCAATTGGAACAATAAATTAAAATTAGTCACCAGAGTAAAACTTTGTTCATCAGACAAAAAATGTTTACATTCCAATTTGCACAGGTTAAAATATATCTCATAGATTTTTGGTAATTCAAGGTGAATAAGACTGAAGATAACTGACATCCCTGGATGTCATTGATGTTTACATGTTGTTCTTCATGGTGAAACCAGAAGGGAGCGAATATTCTTATTAGATCATAAGTGTCAAACTCTGACGTTATAGTAAATATATACATACGTTTGTGCATACATGCGCAATAGTGATAAGAGCTAAATTTTAATCCATGAAGGGAATTTTGATTGTTAAATTTTTGGGCGGCTTTGCCTAATTTTAATAGAGGAATAGGCATAGCATGAATTTAGTGTGGTGTGTGGTTCATGAGTTCATCATCACGGTCTTCATCGTCGTAAATTACCTAAATTAAATTTTTTACTATTAAAAATTGAAAATAATCGAGTCAAATACTACAATTAAACGAAAAGTGCGATTCTGCATTCGAACATTTATTACAATCATATAATTTGTTATCAACGGATTAATTAAAATCACGAGAACCTAAATTTTGGAAGCAAAATGACTTGGGGATTTGTTACTTGTGGTCCAAATGAAGCGCTGGTTGTATCAGGTGAAAAATTTAATAAGCATTAAAATTAATATTTGAGATAAAAAACCACTGAAAAGTAAATAATCGAAATACCAAGTGAATGACGTCATCCTGATATTGATTTTTATTATACCTACCATACGTATAGAGTGTAGTTTGATTCAATTAGTGTTGCCATATTACTGTTTTGTATTATTTTAAAGTTACACTAGCCGTGTTTTATTCGCTTTGATTAAACCTAAAAGTGAATAAAACGCATAAGTTAAACCTTTTATAATTCTGCATCTGACCAATAGGTGGCATAAAAATGTTTGACAGAAACTCTATTTTAAAATCAGAGCCGGCTTTATGGTCGTGTGGTTCAATCAGTACAAATTTTTTTTCAAACTATTAATATCAAATGATTTCAAACTGTTTTTGTAGTGTCGCAGACGCTAATACCAAAGTTTTCTTTTCGTTTTCTGTTGTTTCAGCACTGTTTTAATTTTTATTATGTGTTCTATTTCAATATTTGGGCCTAGTACTGACTGGGTGCCCAAGACCTCGCGTGACCTAAGAACGCTTATTCAAAGTTCCAGCAAAGTTATCATATATTTTAATGCAATGAGCTTCAAACTTTAGCAAAGACAAAAAAAGTTGAATCAATTGAACTAGAAATTTAGCTGGTTTACACATTTGTATGAAATTTTGGTTTAACCATAGCGAATAAAACACGGCCACTGTCTTAGAAAACAATAAAAATGAAGACAAAATCAAACATTATTTTTTCAAGATATGCAATATGGATGATTCCACAAAAAGTGTCCCTATGCAAGAAAATTGAAAAACGTAGCGATAAATTTTTAAAATTTGCCATTTATATAAAAACGGAACGGGTTTACTTTGGCTTATTACCCCATGTTTATTTTAGAGGTAATAGGAAGTTAAATGCAAAACAAAGAAATGAAAAAAAAAAAACTTTCAAAATTAATGCATATCCGCATGTATTTAGATGCACGAAAACTCAGAATGTCGATAAAAACCTTTGGGGAGAAGTAATAAATTACTGGGGTGGGTTTGGGGGGTGATTAGGGGGTAGAAATGAGTTTTTATCGATATTAACAGCTTTAGTGCACCATAGTATCTACAGATATGCATTAATTTTGAATTTTTATAAGAAATGAGTTTTTGACCCGTTGTGGGTAAATGGGGGTGCTGGGGGAAAAGTGGGCAGCTAAAACTAATTTTTATTGTAAGATATTATTTTGGCACACCTAGATACGTAATATAAGTAAGGTCTACCTTCTGGATTTTGATTCTTTTTTTTGAGGAACTTTCTTTTTAACGTATTTTAAAGTGTAATTTTGAGGTTATGTTGAAATCTGAGGGTGATGAAAAAATTCTGACTTCGTATTCGTGTTTAGGACGCCAAAATACATACCGTATGACACCTCATCTTTGTGGTCCTGTGTAATCAATGTTTTAATTATAAAAAAAAAAGAAAAAACCGAAACCGAAGAAAGAAGATGAATCGAGAAACACCGATACATTACGCTTTCAAAAGACTGCCCCCTCCACCCGACTATCACAAGCTGACAACTTCCTGAACCTCTCCCCTCTCTAAAAGCAATACGCTATAGTTCAACAGCCCTTAACAAGGGAAAAAGTCCTTAACCATCTCATTCACCTGCGTCAAACAGTCGATGAAATATGATGAATTTGATTTTGATTTTATATGGGGGACGTGTCATTGCTCATTTTTTACAAACCCAACCCTTCCCCAGACCATATAATACATTTAAAAAAATTTGATTTATGACCACGTGGTGTAAATTCTATGTGTGATCTTCGTGAAAATTATATTTAAAAAATAATTTTGTATGAGCGCCACCCTAAGTATTCACCCTAAATACTTTTTTTACGTCCTAAGCTGTGCTTCTTAATATAAAAGTCACGTGGTGTAAGTTTCATGATAATCGATTAAGTGGTCTTTAAGAAAATGATATTTAAAAACATTTTTCTATGAGGGCCATCCTGAATAAAAATATGGTAGCCTAAGCTGTCCCTCTGAATATAAACAAACAAACCTTACCTTTTTATATAATAAGTAGTATAGATAATTATTTTTATTAATTTTTAGAATCGTTGGTTTTATTTTTGCTCTAGGTCTTTTTTTATAAATTTTATTATTAAGCTTTAATTATTTCCTAATATTTCGAAAAACATCGTTAAATTTTCTTCTTTCTTCATCAAGTATAATGTAAGTGACATGTTTAAAGCTCAAAAATTTCTAATATTAATTATTGTGGAAGTATTTTGTTTTTTATTCATTTGTTATGTGTCAAGACTTAAAATTTGTAATTATTAAAATGTATTGTATTGTATTTATTTTTTTATTCTCCCCTGAAGCTGAAAAAGTATGTTTTTCGAAATATTGGGAAATAATTAAAACTTAATAATAATATCTATAAAAAAAGACCTAGAGCAAAAATAAAACCAACGATTCTATAAATAAAAAGGTCGAATTACTTTCAATTAATCTATGATATTAATTTTTTCTCCGTTTTCTTTAAGGATGTTGCTACATGAAACCACTATTGGTTCCTGGAGGAAGAGCATTCGTATGGCCAGCAGTTCAACGTGTTCAAAGGTAAATAAAATATAACACGTAATCATACAGGCAAACGCAAGATTGCATAATGTATTAGACTCGTTAAAAAAAAGAGAATTAATGTGCTTGACACAATAAACTGAATTTCTGACTAAATATGTGAGGTTAGCCTTATGTGAGGAGACGCTTAAGAAATTTTCAGTTTTTAGAAATTATAAAAATCCCATTTACGCTTTCAAATAATGCCAGAAAAAGAACTAAAAAAATATGTTGATTAGAATGTGCCAAAAAACAGATACCTACAGACATGTTCTACATTTCACTTTCGAGTGAAAGTCAAAAGAAATCACTGGAATTTATATGAATTTCATGTCAAAGCCGAAGGCATGGTAGGAATTCAATACATTTTTATATATGTACTAAGTATTTCAGGTGCGATTTTAATTTTAAAACCCCTCTGATTCATTTGAAATTTAAGTGTATTTTTACTCTCATTTTATCAGTTTTACGGTAAGATCAATTTTAAAAGTTTTTGTAGTCTCCAAAAGATATAATCTCTATTTACTCGAAAACTAATAGACTTACAAAAAAAGTCGTTTAAGCCTTTTTGTCAGAAAAAAATGCTCTTTAAAAAAACGGCGCAAATTTTGAGTTGCAGACTTTTAAAAATTAAAATTAAATGGCACGTAGTTATAAAAAAATTATAAACAGGTTTTAATGACTAAGAGTGTATATTAAAATTTACACTATGTTAAGTCTCCTCAAAAGCGAAAAGGGCGTATCTCAAGAAAGCTTTTAATCGTGGCTGGGCAAAACGTAGCGCACACGCGGCTGCGGCATAAGCGTATATAAATCAGAGAGCGTAAAAATCAATTCAGTTTGATTTGAAAAACGAACAAATACACGTGCATTGAAGAGCATTGCAGAGAAACACGGATGTAGTGGTGCCTAGCTCTGCTTATAGTCGTAGCTAGGCAACATCGGGGCGTCAAATGATAGAAAGTGAAATATCAAAAATCGGAACAAACTGGCACAACACACAACAATGAGTCAGGTATATAAATATGTAGCTATAGTAACCCTACGCTCCTAACGGTAGTAGTAATTTTACTCGTATATCGTAAAGTTACAGCTTATGTGTGAGCTTTATCTCCTATAGCCCCTCCCCCAGTTCCGGCAATTGATTTTCGAAGCAATGTGGACACCTTGCCAATCGAACTTTCAAATTCCCCAAACGTACTACAACTGTCCTGTACTCAGCTTTGAGAAAAATTTTCAGGGAGGCGGATATTTCAAACCCGAGATATCTAAATTTTTCTTAATTAATAGGCCTGGCATAAGTTTAACTATTCTCTAGATTTTTCTACCACTTTCAAAATTTCAAATTATGCCATTTCTGTTAATTTAGAAAAATGCAGATATCTCGCGTTTGAAATAAGAAAATGATATGCGATTTACGGCATTCTTTTAAGCAAATAACAATACATTAATGTGGTGATTTTGAAACTTAAAAGTACAAAATCGGAATTTTTTCCGGTTAATTTTCAATTTTTTTATAAGAAAGAAAGAAGAAGAAGAAAAACAAATCACGGATTTGAATTCCCCGATCGATAGTTTCTCGAAACCATACCCATTTTGTTGGCAAATTTTATAATCTTTGTATCTTGCACCATTTTTTAAAGCAATATTTTAAAAAATGGGTTGTCTACTTAAAATAGAGGGAGCTAATCCAGTTTTCAATATTAGCCTTAACTCTAGTAATGGGCTTTGTCCAGACATATAAGGCTACTGTAATCCGCTGACGCATCGTGAAAAAATCAAAAAGTTTTTATTTTGAACCGCTCTAATATGTATGCACCTAGAAGGCGTTATTATTATTAGTTCGCTATTTAATTTATAAAATTATATATATGCTATCTTTAATTACAGAATTTCCTTAAATACTATGACTCTTCAAGTCGAGAGTCCTTGCGTCTATACCAGTCAAGGTGTTCCCATTTCAGTTACGGGAATTGCTCAGGTTAAAATTCAGGGCCAAAACGAAGACATGCTTCTTACAGCATGTGAACAATTTCTGGGTAAAAGTGATGCTGAAATTACTCACATTGCTTTGGTTACTTTAGAAGGACATCAGCGTGCAATTATGGGTTCAATGACAGTGGAAGAAATCTACAAGGATCGTAAGAAGTTCAGCAAACAAGTTTTCGAAGTGGCTTCATCAGATTTATGCAACATGGGCATAACTGTTGTGTCATATACAATAAAAGATATTCGTGATGAAGAGGTATTCAATTCATATAAACAATAATTAAATTAACATTTTGCATTGGTTCGAAGTATACTAAAATTTTTAATTTTACTAACTGAAAATCACATATGGTTCAAAAACTAACAGCATGAATTTCTTTTATGTGTACATTTTTGCATTCAAGTAACAAATTATGTTAAGCAAACTAATCCCTCATTTTACGCGAGTCATGCGTTACTTGAAACAGTGAATAACTTATTTGCACTATGAGTCGAATTTGGTAAAGGCATTAGATTGGCTTTTGCCAAAAAAAAAAAAATTAGATTTTTGAACATTTTTAATGTTTCCATATTTTTTTCAACACATACATACTAGGGTGCTTTTTTTTTTTGAACTATTTTTTTTTTTTCGGTCCCATCGTGAAATTTTGTTGGAAATACCCAAAAAAAAATTCCCTGAAAGTTTGAGCCCTTAATATTAATTTTAAGTACTCGACCAAGGCGTGTGAAGATTTCCCATTGAAAATACACGGAAACTCTGATTTTTATTTTTTAAATTTCTATAGCTCTGCGGCATTTCATGGCATCGCTTTGACCAAAGACAGGTTTTTTTCAGAATTGAACGCTCTACAAAAGTGCCCATTGCGGCCAAGTCGTATCTCTTACGGGCGAGGTAGTACGGGCCACTAAACCTGATTTTTTCATAAAATTTGCGTTTTTTCGCCTTTATCTCGTAAATGGCGAGAGCTACGGAAAAATCGTAGATGAGAAACCTGTAGGAAATTTTATTTCCTACAAAAAAGTCTTTGGCGCTAAATCGATAACTTCAATACTGCTTAAGATATTTCAATTTTAATGTCATGAAGTTTTAATATATTTTTTATAATTTTTTTTATAATTTTACGTAAAATTTTACGTTCAACACATTACTTAGTCACCAGAATCGTAGTGCGGCAAAAAAAAAAAAAACGCTCGCTTACTTGGAAAACCAATATTGTAGAAGAGATGAAAACATATTGATTTCATGCCCGTAAAATCTCCACATGACAGAATGTGACCCACCTTTTATAGTTTTAAAATTAATAATGACCATCTTCATTTTCGAAAAAATAAGGTTTTTATTGAAAGTTTTACATTAAAATTACTCCTTCAAGTCAGTAAGCCCAAAATAAATATTTTTGATCAAAATTACAGTATCTATTGGAAAATATAAAACGGTGAAAGGTGGGTCAACTCTTGTCGTATAGAGATTTTTTGGACACGAAATCGATGTGCTTTTATCTACTCCACAATATTGGTCTTAATATATTTTTCTACATGTGGCTTACTTTCCGAGCTATTGAGCGAATTTTTTTTTTTAGCTTCTCACAATCAGCCCCACCACTACCAAAGCAGCTGACGCTTAAATCATCATATGGATTGCCACCCATTTAAGCAAAATTGGCAAAAAAATTGGGTGGAAACCAATGTTTGGGACAGGATTCGACAATCCAACCCTATATATTCAATTTAAGCTTTTTGAGTTTAGAGTTTAGGCTCTTCGAATTCATTTGGCATATATTTCAAGCTGTAATCTTATACACTTTTAATTTAAATAACAAAATTGGCCGAAATTCGTGTATCGCTACGGGCTTTGGCAATCATACTCTGGTTGGTTAGTTTCAAAGAAATGCATTTTTCTTTTCAGTACATCCCATTCTGTAATCTTATACACTCGACTTTTCTACAGCGGGCTTTTGGGCTACAATTTAATTCATTTCAATTTCAGCTCGTTTTTTAATCCAAATTGGTTGTTCTAAGTAAAACAAAAACAAATCCCCTAAACATGTCCTAGCACATACAAACAAACAAAAACAATTGTACGCAGTTTTGTGATTTTACAATTCAATTTTTCTGCAGAAAAGTACGATATCGAAATAAATTTTCTCAAATACAGCTTTAAGGAAGCGAAATATATATTTTGACCAATTCGCTGAGTTTCTTCATTTTGGCCAGTTTGTTTTCATTTTAATGCGGCGGAACTTTTATACCAAATGCCAATTACACTGCGAAACTTTAGACCAAATAAATTACCGGCCCAATTCTCTGCTTAACTTAAGAGTAATGAGCTCGAGTACCGTTTTTGTTCATATAATTCTTTGCTTTATAATGATAATAAGTAAAATATATAGTAAATAAACACATATTGATTGAAAGGTATCCTTTTAATTGATAACTTATACGCCTATATCAAATGTGTAACTTACTGGGATTGTAGTGCTGCTTAGTTTCGTTTTTTTTTGTTGCCTCTTATTGTTTCCATTTTAATTTATGTTAACATTTTTGCTTATAGATACTCGTATTAACACAAATTTATCCTCATGTTGAAATTTGCAGTTTTTGCATTTGAAATTTATATTTTTTCTCTTTTCCACGACTTGTGTTCTGGTACTTTCCAAAATTAAAAGGGCGATTCAAAGGTATGTAACAATGTAAATCCTTGTTTTCATTTTTTTTTTGTTGTTGTAGTAATTTCTTGTCCAACCTTATTATTTCATAAAACCATGTTTTGATTTTCCCCCTTTCTCTTCCCTTTTTCGTATTTTATTTTGTTTTTAAATCATTCAGCCTAGAGGACAATCGTGGTTAAATCATAGCGTTTCCCAAAGAACATCAGTGGTAATCAATACGTCAATTAAAATATTGTAAAAGTAATATATACATAAAATGTCATTCCGTACAAATGTTCCACCCGTCACAAGTCCATTGGTTACTTTAACTATTGTATTTTACTTTTTTTTAAAAAAAAAGAAAAAAGGAAGCTTCTATCCAAATATGCTCAGAAAAGTTGCTTTAAATGTAATGGAAACTCAATTTTTTCCTTTGGTTGTGGGTTGGGCATTGATAATGGAATGATCCTAAGAATTGCAATGTATGAGGTCTATCATTATTATTTAAGCAATTAAACTCAAAATGCTAGACCTTATACATCTGTCCATCTGTATCTATATATTACATTTAAAGCTAATGTCTTGTATATATGTATATTTGCATGTAAAATCTTGGTTGAAAATATTCAAATGCAAGATATAAGAACTTTTTTTGTCATAGCATATTTTCGTAATTTCCAAAAGATAAATAAAACTTCGTTTTTCATATGAAAAGGGCATCGCTCTTCTTTGTTGTAAAGTTCAGTAGTAAATTTTTTATATTATTTCTGTTTATATAGGGTGTTTTTTAGAGGTTTGTTTTTCGAATAGAGATAAATCTGGCATTTTATGGTCAAATCTGGCAACTCTAATGTCATTTATGTTCAGTTTGGTTTGCCATTTCATCATGAACAGGTTGACAAAAGAACAACGCTTGCAAATCGTGCAAATTTATTTCAATTAATTAATTAATTAATGGTTCAGTTCGCGAAGTTTACCGCAAGCTCCGTCCATTTTATGGTCGACATAATCGTCCATCAGAGCAATTAATTCGGTTAACCATGGGTCGTTTTCGCACTACGTTTACTCTATGTGATAATACGCATCCGCAGAGACGTCGAACAGTGCGCACCGAAGAAACAATTGCCGCTGTAGAGCAAAATGTTGAAGAGGACCCGAATGAATCGATTCGCCACCGTGCACAGCAATTGGAGCTTTGTCCATCAACTTTATGGAAGATTTTGCGCAAAGATCTTGGCTTGCGACCTTACAAGATCCAGCTTGTGCAAGAATTAAAGCCGCGAGACCATGCAATGCGTCGTGATTTTGGTGTATGGGCCGAAAATGAGATTGATCTCGATGCTGATTTTCATCGCAAAATTTTGTTCAGTGATGAGGCTCATTTTTGGTTGAATGGCTACGTCAACAAGCAAAATTGCCACATTTGGAGTGAAGAGAATCCACATGAGACCCTTGAGACGCCACTACATCCACAAAAACTGACTGTTTGGTGTGCTCTATGGGCTTGTGGAGTCATTGGGCCATACTTCGTCCGAAATAATGCTGGAGAGTCAGTTACCGTTAATGGAGACCGGTATAGAGCCATGATAACCGACTATTTTGTTCCCGAATTGGATGGCATGAATGTGGATGAGTTGTGGTTCCAACAAGACGGCGCTACATGCCACACAGCGCACGTCACAATCAATTTATTGAAGGAAACATTCGATGAGCGCATAATTTCGCGGAATGGACCTGTCAATTGGCCACCAAGATCGTGTGATTTGACACCATTGGATTATTTTCTTTGGGGATATGTGAAGTCGCTCGTCTACGCCAACAAACCAGAAACGTTAGGGGACTTGGAAGCCAACATTCGTGGCGTTATTGCCGACATACGGCCCCATATGCTCGAAAAAGTGGTTCAAAATTGGACCTGTAGAATTGGCTTTATTCGAGCCAGCCGCGGCGGCCACATGCCCGAAATCATATTTAAACATTAATGGCATAAAATTATCCTTCCAATAAAGCCAAATTGATGGACATTAAAACGATTTTCTTGTGTTTTATTTCAATTCGAAGCTCTATACCTCTAAAAAAAACACCCTATATTATAAAACACAGCTGTCCCCAAACCTGTTTTGGGCGAGCGTACCTACTCTTTCAAATCATAAATTGTACCCTTTTTAAATTAAAATATCTCAAACAAAAAATTAAAAAAATACTTTGTCCGACGTCATACATTTTCTTCCACGTTCTTTTTACTGGATCATGGCGTACAATTTTATATGGGCTGGAAATCACTGTTCTACCATAATTTTATTTACTAGTAGATTTGAATTTCTATTGTGTTTTTAATATAACTTATGTACATATATATCTTTTAAGCACGTACATAACAAAAGGAAATGTGTAAATCAAAAAAGGCTTGGCACAAATCAGATACATACATTTGTATATAAATTGGTTTTGTTGGAATGTTTTCAAAATTAAGACTAAAAAAAAGTACTCAAAACCAGACATGGGGGAAATGCATTACTTTCAATTTTCCATTAAACGTTAATGATTATTGAAAAGTTTCCATTACCATTAAATCATTTTAATGGTAATTGAAAATAAATCATTTAATGGTAATGGAAAATTTTTACCATTAAATAATTTTAATGGTAATGAAAATTTTTCCATTACCATTCATTTTTAATGATAATTGAAAAATTTCCATTGCCATTAAATGATTTAATGGTAATTGAAAATTTCCATAACCATTAAAAATTAATGGTAATGGATAAATCCATTACATTTTATTTCATGTTGTACTTGTATATTTTATGATGAAAATTTGAAAAGTGAAAATTAAAATTGAAAATTGTTTGACTCAAAATTGAAATAAAAATTTCCAATATTTCAATAAATAACTAAATTTAAAGTTAATTACGCCAAGTGTATTACGTAGTGTAAATGTTGGAGCATAAATCTGGACTCTACATATGAAAACTTGCAGAATTTCTCATATTCACATAGTGGTAAAAAATAGTGATATTATCAATTTATTCACCACCATAGTTATTAAATAGTGCTAGTGGTAGTGATAATGTAAATTTAATGTTAATGGAAATTTTTCAATTACCATTAAATCATTTAATGGTAATGGAAAATTTTCAATTAACATTAAAATTATTTAATGGTAATGGAAAAATTTTAATTATCATTAAAGTTTAATGGTAATGGAAAAATTTCCATTGATTCCATTTCCAATTTCTGGCGGACTTGAGTGCATCATACTCGTAATTTCAAAAAAAAAGTACTGCAATTGAGTTGAATTTAAAACAAAGTAAATTTTTTTTTTGAAGTGCTTTTTTGAAATATATACATACATAGTATTCACTGCATTCAAAAAAAGTGAAAACACCTCCTTTTCATTTTCTTTTTTTCAAAAATAGACATTGTTTGAATAAAATGGTAAGATCGTTATCGATATTAGTGTCGAGCGAGTTACCTATATCTACCTCTTGCAACGTTTTTCTCGACATAATAATGTCTTGTTTGATGGTAAGATCGTTATTGTTTATTAAAAATTTGTTTCTTAAAAAAAGTCGCGATCGAGTTATATCTACGTTTTTCTCGACATAATAAGGAATCGACACCACATGAAAACATTAGGCCCATAATTTTGTTATTTAATGATTTGTGATAATGCTAATATCACCTGTACCTAAAATATCAAGCATTTTTCATCATGGCTTTATTTAACTAAATATTAATTTCTGAAATTTTCTTCTGCAAAAAAGCCGCTAATGTGTAACCTAATGGCTAATATACCTAAAGTATCTGCTTTGAGCCAATCACTTTTAAATACTAAATTCACTCCTCGTTTTTGTTTATAATACCGTTGTATTGTTTATAGTTAAATTATTTTTTTTTATTATAAAATGTTATAGATTTTAATGGGTATTGTTAAAAAATATTAATCATCAATCATTTCAGGGATATCTAAGATCACTGGGTATGGCACGTACCGCAGAAGTTAAACGTGATGCGCGTATCGGCGAGGCAGAAGCACGCTGTGACGCACAAATTAAAGAAGCTATTGCTGAGGAACAGCGTATGGCATCACGATTCCTTAATGATACTGAAATCGCTAAAGCTCAACGAGACTTCGAGCTGAAGAAAGCTGCTTATGATGTTGAAGTTCAAACTAAGAAAGCTGAAGCTGAAATGGCTTATGAGCTACAAGCTGCTAAGACTAAGCAGCGCATCAAGGAAGAACAAATGCAGGTTAAGGTAATTGAGCGTACTCAAGAAATTGCTGTGCAGGATCAAGAAATACAGCGACGTGAGAGAGAACTAGAGGCAACTGTGCGTCGCCCCGCAGAAGCGGAGAAATACCGCTTGGAAAAAATTGCTGAGGCAAATAAGTTGCGTATTGTAATGGAAGCCGAGGCTGAAGCTGAATCGGTATGTAAACATTGAGTGTACAATTATTTTCCAATTAACAACCTCAATTTAAATTTCTTGCAGATTAAAATTCGTGGTGAGGCAGAAGCTTTTGCTATTCAGGCTAAAGCAAAGGCTGAGGCTGAACAGATGGCACAAAAAGCAGATGCCTGGAAAGAATATCGTGAAGCTGCTATGGTTGAAATGCTTTTGGACACTTTACCAAAAGTATGAGACAGTTAAAGAGTGTTGATTTTTCAATTGATTCGATGTTGAAAATTTTATTTTTTAGGTTGCTGCAGAAATTGCTGCTCCATTGTCTCAGGCTAAGAAAATAACAATGGTTTCAAGTGGCACTGGAGAAATTGGTGCTGCTAAGCTTACCGGGGAAATTTTCCAAATTGTCAACAAAGTGCCAGAGCTGGTTAAAAGCATTACTGGTGTTGATATTTCCAGGGTACGTCCTAATTCTGAATTTATTTAATTTACAAAAATAGACTTCTTCATAGAATAAGTAAATCTAAAAGAAATAAGACAAATGAAAGAAAAGACTTAAGTAGTAAAAATAACCATTTTGTACTAATTTTGAAAATACATACATATATATATGTATATAAATATTTTTTAATTTATTGCCCCAAAACTTGAAAAAATACTATTACTTTTCTAGTAAAAGTATAATTATTTCAAGTTTAATTTTTTAGCCATATACATACGTCAGTATTGCAATATAGTCTAAAAATTCTCTAATACATAGCAGGTTAAATGGCCTTGTTCTTAGCTTAAAGTGTAAAAATTATATTTGTGCCAGTGATTTGGAAAGTTTGCTTAAAAATACCTTTTTTAATTAACATTAATTAATTGAATTAAGATTATAATTTGTCCAAATTGCATTGTATCATATTAAATTAATGTGTAAATTGATTGAAATTTATATTTTTTTGGTTTTCTGATAAATTCAACCCATTTTTGATGCTGTTTAGTTGTTAATATTAATTTTTGTACTCATATTGTTTTATGCAGGCATGCTGAATTTTAAATTTTGTTTAATTTCCTTTCCCCTTCCTTAATTAAAATGTATTGTTTTGAAAATTACCTGTAAGCAAAAGTAAAGATAACTTAGAGTCACTCTATAGGTTCATGTTCAGTTAATTTAAAATTGATCACCAGCCGGTAGCTTCCATTTGATCGCCAACGAACCTACATTGCAACATTCTAATCAAATTACAAAAAGTAGCTTGTAGTATTTGCCAAGATTTTAGGTTGGCCTAGTCTTTTTAAATTTTTGTAGTAAAGAAAACTGCACTACATACTTTTCACAAAATGTGCAAAGGGAACAAGATGTCAAAAGTTTTTTTGTGGCTTATAGCCATTTACCCTTAAGCTTCTAAAACAAACTTTTTTGCTACCCTGAACGTATCTATTTCTAAAACTTATACAAAAAGAAATTTCAGAATGAACAATTTTTCAGGTCTTCGGTATGAAATATTAACTTTCCCAAAAGCATGCAATTGCAACGCATTTTTTTTTTCGACTGACATTTTTTTCAATGATAGTAGGCTTTGTGAACTACAAATGTTTTATCAGCTAAAAATTTACTAGCGAGATATGGATCTTTTAAAGATAAAATTTCATTTTAAAATTTTTTGAAGCTATTTTTGCCTTTCGCAAAATCCAAACAAACATAATAGAGTACACATTTGAGCAGATCAAAATTTAGCCCGACGAGGTCTGAAAACGTAAAAGGGATCCTTGAAAACGATTTCTGTATCATTTTTTGATCGGAGAAAAATCAATGTAGCATTTTTGTAAAAAAGTTTCAGAAATTCAATTTTTGGTTCCTTGTATTGATTACAATATAAAGTAAATTTTTTTAATATTTTCAGCCGAAATGTTTGCAAGAACTTAATCTTCATCTTTTTAGCAAATTTGGGTATGCATTATGTGAAGGAAAAAAGTTTCAGACGAAAGCCATGTTTTTTTTTTTTTTTTTTTTTTGAAAAAAACCAAACTGCTCTTCAGATTTCTTCGATCGACAAAAATGTTAAGAAAAGGTTTTCAGCTTCCCCCCAACTTTTGACTAATATTGATTATAATAAAAGATATTTTTATAATATATTTTAGAAATTTTAATTTGTTTTAGTCGACTGAATGTTATTAATTAATTTGAAATTTTTAATCGAACTTTACAGTCAATTGCAGTAACCAATATTCTTGTGAAATTTCACAAATCGGTTAATGCTTTATAAACAAACATGACAAAGACAACAAATGGAACAATTTAACCTGGTAATTGGTGACATATGTTTCGGCTATTACCACATATATACACATATTCATATGTATATACATAGCCTCATCAGACCAGTTTTGGTTAATTTTGTAATGTGATTCGAACATTCGATTCGAAGCATTACCCGATTTGTGAAATTTCACAAGAATATTGGTTACTGCAATTGACTGTAAAGTTCGATTAAAAATTTCAAATTAATTAATAACATTCAGTGGACTAAAACAAATTAAAATTTCTAAAACCGGAAGAATACGTCCAACAATTATTCGAAGAATAAGTGGCGGAAGCCCGAAATTCGAAATAATAAAGCTACATCATATAGCAAGTCCTTAAACCGATGGTTTAACAAAGCTATGCAGCAAACGAGAAATGACAATAAAATTACAACAGATGGCGCAATCGCTTAATATAAAATTTGCACTTTGTACATGTCGTTCAACACAACCTCCGTGGCTCAAGTGTTTGAGCGGCCGTCCACATATAATTCATGTAGGGCTACCAGATGCGATACTAAAGTAGCAAAAGTGCTACTTTTTGCAAGGCTTTGCTACTTTGTTTTTGCTACTTTCGATGTTTGCAGTGTAAAATAAAATATGTGAGGACCTTTTTTTTTTTTTTTTTGCTCATCAAAAATATTTGTATGAAATTAAAAAAAAAATTAAGGTTTTCATTTACAAAATTCCAATTTTTTGATATGTGCTACTTTTGTAGTAAAGCCATCTGGTAGCCCTAAATTCATGGAATGGTCGGGGGCTCGAATCACATTACAAAAATAACATGAATTGTTTGTACGTTTATTAATGAAACCTACCATAAAGAGCGAGGCTACAGAAGGTTGACTTGTGTGTATAAACCGTGCTTGGCTTAGGGCACTGTCTAAAAGGCCTGGGCGTACAGCGGCAAATT
The DNA here is from genome assembly GCA_949775025.1 of Tricholauxania praeusta. Lineage (NCBI taxonomy): Eukaryota > Metazoa > Arthropoda > Insecta > Diptera > Lauxaniidae > Tricholauxania > Tricholauxania praeusta. The sequence goes on from OX459031.1 coordinate 39,081,088, forward strand.
TTAGGGGACAGTAAATTTTAGGTAGACTTGTCATACATTTATATGTAATTATCGAAAAATTACGCAAATATTTTTAGGCCTAAACACAAAAAAGTTTTAATGCAGCCCTAGTGTAAGTTTGAAACATACTTATTTTTTATATTAACTTAGACCACTTTTAAATGCAATGGCCTGTAACCTATAGTCTCAAATGTAAGAGCGCTCTGAGTTAAAACTTAGTTTTTACCTAAAATAGAAAATACAGAGTGACCCCATAAAATGGTTTTACATGAGATTTGTCCTCGAAAATGTACTGCAAAATAGTGGTTAACATAATGAGCTTATTACAAGTCATTACCATTTTACAAATAATCAAAAAATTTACTTTTTCCAACAAATCAAGTAGCTTTGAAAAAATCGATCGGTGTTTATTTGACAGCAATTGAAAGAAAAGAAAAAAAGTCTTGAAAAATTAAACTAACAAAACGTTCTACTGCGAAGCCAACCGAGGAAACCACATGAAAGAATTCGTGGCCCATCCTATACTAAGAAAGACCTTTCAAATGAGATACATTTCACGTGTCTACAGAATTTGTTTTTCCCTTTTTGAAATCCATGCATATAAAAAAGTTAAAATTATAACGGGTTTTCTATAACTACACATGCGCCATTAAGACTGAATAATAACATATATTATTTACAGTGGCATACCTAGGGGGGAGGTCGAAGGGGGAAATCGTTCTTGGTCCTTGGCCTTTAGCATATTTAATAAATTTTGTTTTGCCAGAAGCCTCGTGAGAGTTTGTAATGTGAAATTATCTCATTTTGCTATGGTTTTTAAAATGCGGAGGCTGATGATTTTGATAAAGAAACTAGCTCTATTGTTGATCATAAGTATTAAATGTACGGAAATTAAGTTTTTGGTAGTCGTTGAAACACTGATCTGTTGGGCGCTTGCTAGTTATTGTTTGTTCATACTGCCGATAAAGTTTTGGTCAAATCGAAAAAAATTTTATGTTGTGATTTAATTTCTCCGCTTAGTTATAGAAATAATGATTTCTTATTTTTATTAAATCCAATGTTGATTGAACATACGTACAAATTAAAGACCATAACAGCTTTGCAAATTAACATATCTTTTCAGTCTAATTGTTAAATTGAGATAAATGAGTTCCGTAAAGTTCCGCAGTTGATTAGAATAGTTCAAACACACCTTTCTACATAATATGAGAATCTCTGCCTTTCAGGCGCAAACCTGTTTTTTCCATTGCAATGATTTGGTTAAGAAACAAATTAACATAATTTTTATTTTATCTTTATTTTATAAAACAGCTTTTGAAAGCAATTTTTTTTTTTAGTTTTTTTTACATACATATTTTCATAAGTAAGGATTCTGAGTTTTTAGTTGAAAATATAGTATGAGTATTATTTAGTGATCTGATTAGATCTGTTAGCCAACTAATTTAAGAGAAAAATGTGGCTATTGACCTCAACAAGATAAATACCTATTATTACCACAATCTTCATTCATAAAAAACTGATGATTAAACAAACTTTACTTACAGTGACCGACAAAAGTCTAGATACACCCCCACTTTTTGCTAGATCGAGAATCCGAGAACATAATTGAAAAATGTAAAAAAAAAAGCTCTAGACTTACATACATACATATGGTATGTTTGTTTTTTTTTCAGATAACTTTTTAAACTTAGGCCCCTATTGCGGTTGTCGATTTACAATAGACAAACGCTTTTTTTCTATTATCGATTTTGTTTGGTATTGTGTTTATCGATCACAATCGCAGGCTGTTCTATCATTTTGTTTTGATAGATAAGATTCTTTTTTATTTTAGTAAATATTTCTTTATTTTTTAAATTTTTCAAGTAAAATATTTCAAACTGAATGAAACTAAACGGCTGTCTCAAGAAAAATAATAATATTTCAAGTCACAATGACGCAATTTTTTCTATTGAATTTCGTAATACCAAAATGGCATCGTTTCTATTAAATCGATGGCTATCGATTTTATCGCAAATCGACAACCGCAATAGGGGCCTTATTTTGAAGAACTTTTTTTTTTGCTTATTATCATTAAAAAAGAGTTTCAAACAAAACTGCACATTACATTTTTCCATTATGTTTTCGGATTCTCGATCTAGCAAAAAGTGGGGGTGTATCTAGACTTTTGTCGGTCACTGTATAAGTAAACAGTGTTGATGTGCCTGCAGTCATTGTGCACACAGCTTTTCATCAATGATGATTTAATGTTAAAGATAAGAAACACTTGTTAAAATAACTTGGTAGGAAATGGTGTCAATCCAATATGTTAACAGTAGACTAAATACAAAAGAATACATTATAATGAGCTTACCCAATACCTTGTATTAAGTCATATTTCCAAACATTATATAATTGGGAGTTTGTGAGATACACTTTTTCCTAGCTCAATAATTTCCACAAAAAACATTTGGAAATTGCTGTAAAATTTTATTATTATACCACAGAATATACTCCACAGTCAAGCACGTTACAATCGTAATCATCACTAGGCGACTCCTCCTCCCTTCCTACATTTTGATAATCAATTACACTCTTGTACCATGGAAGCTCTTTTAAATTTATCCAGTCAACACCAAAGTGATTATTTTTTTAGATTTCTACTTCTTTCTTTTTGTTCATAGTCAGTAGTATAGTAAATAGATCAGTATTTGGGATCTACAACGACATACGTTTACTCTTTTTGACTATAGGAAATACGTCTTTTTGAACAAACCAAAATTAAATAGAGATGCGTAGTTTTGAAACTGTGATTTTTAACTACGAGTTTTCCTTGGAAATATATCTTCTTTGTAATAGATTTTCAACGAAAGGATACATTTTAGCATTATAATGGCGATAACATTCTTAGGTTTGTTCAAGGTCATAAGTAGAAATAAGCCCTTTTTGAAAAATCACTCCTCATTTCATATCGCTATAACTTTGCATAAGCTTAAACATAAAATTTACACAGTTTTATAAGGAAATATGTACAAAAAAAATGTCCCTGGTTGCATAAATTCAGAGATGAAACTGACTTAAGTGTTGATGTTTAAATTTTATGTGCACTCTATTTAAGCTTTGAAAACTCTTTGGGGGCCGTCCATAAATTACGTGAGTCAAAATATGGGAGGAGAGAGCCCGGGCAAAATCTCACCAAAGGGGGTCAACGAAAATCTCACATCAACTTTTTAATGCAGAGAGTATACATTATAGCAGATTACAATTATAAGACAAGTTTCACGGAAGGGAGGGGAGGAGGGGTCCCGCCAAAACTCACCAAATCTCACGAAGGGGAGGGCTCCGAATTTTCAAAAAACACCTCACGTAATCTATGGACACCCCGTTTTTGTTATTTTTTGTATGTAATGTATTTATAACTAACATAGCAATTATATCGAAAAATACTTGACCGATTTTATTGAAATCAATTTCTATGTATTATTATATATTTTCCTTCAAATGCAAAGTTGAAAAAAAAATAATAAGTTCAGTTGACCAAAAAGTCCATGCTAGCATATTGATATTATTTTTGAAAACTGCTGCATAAAAAACAAATTTAATATTTCGTTAAACGATGCACATTGGGAAAAACATAGTCAAAACACGCGCATTGGAGGTATTTCAAAAGTTACAGTTTTGTAATTTAAATACATCCAGCATGTCGAAAAACAATTTCGCAACTCATTTGATCGAAGAGCCTTTGCAAAACAGCCATCTTAAGTTGAGCTTCTAATGAAGTTATTTTTTTAATAAAAAGTATCATTATCATTAGATGTCAGTAGAATCGACATTTTTCAATGGAATCTTACCATTTCTTATGGGTAGAATAAAAATATTTCCATGATTGATTTGTTGTTAAAATTTTATTTTAGTTGTACTTATTTACGCAGGTATGGGTAAATAAATTTAGGTGTCATTTTTTAAGATTTTTAAAAAAAAAAAAGTTTTTATGGACTAGAACTTTTTTGGTTCTACATGGATCCACTAAATTTTCTCAGTACTGATTAGTAGAATCTTTTACCTAAATGATGGTATCAAAGTCAGCTGCAGGAGTTAGCAGGAATTTAAGATGCATCAATTTTAAGATGACACCTCATTTATGAAAAAATTTCAAACAAATTTTTGGTATGTACATTTTTTTTTTTTTTTTCAATCAATTTAAAGCTACTTATTAACACCTTTAAACTTACCTATCGGTTAGAGATAAGCTTTTATGATTACTTGCTGTCTTGATGACATCTAAGTATTCACATCCAGATCAATACAAATATGAATATGATCTGAATCTAGCAGTAGTCAGTTCCTAAAATAAGTAGCTTATGCGCTTCTAACAAAATAAAAAATTGAGAAAGAGATTTACCGTCAGAAGTGCAAACGATGCTAAAATCAATTAAGCTTCAAACTTTCAAGAAGAAAACTTACATTGAATTACTCTAGTTTTTTCTTGGAAATTGAAAAAAAATCCTATCAGAACATTTTTTGAAAATTTTCAAAGTAAATGACCAAAGTACAAGTATCTAGCATTAACAGTATAGAAGTTATCGCTTAAAACAGGCAATGCGCGCGTTTTGCCTATGTTTTTCCCAATGAGCGATGTGAATTTAAAAGAAATTGATTTATAGCTTTCAAGGCATTTGCTCTACGCCTTGAAAAAGTTGTTTTGAGATAAAGCTGGAATAATCTTAAAGCATTTTTAAAAAAACTGATACATGTGATGATCTTGTAAATACAAAATTACGCCATCAGATGAGAAACTTTGTAAATCTTCTGCGCATGTACGTCACGAGTGACTATACTTTTGATTGATTAGCGTCAGTTCCATAGCAACTGCTTTATAAATAAAAAAAAAAAATATTAAAATATGTTTCATTATTGTTTACTCTCTGTTTACACACGGAAATTATTTTTGGAAATTCTTCGAGTTTGTTGGGAAGAGGAGAAAACCGAAAGAAAATCGGAAATTCTCTTTCGTTGAGAATCGGAAATTCTCTTTCTTTTCAATTTTTTTAGAGAAATAAATACTAATACATGGATAAATTGTTTTCAAATTAAGAAAAAAGCTATTGAAAAATTAATAACTTTGGTACAACAGCACGAATGTATGTATATGTGGACATGAATGATAATATTTATTCTTCTCTTATAAAGAAATGCTAATTTTCTATTTGTAAGCCTCTTACTATGATTTGTAATAAATCTTTGAACTTCTATTAACTAATGGAAAGTTTCACATATTACTCCCATATTCAACAGCTTCAATTAAAATTATGTATCCAACTATAGAGCTATCTCCAAGCTTTCAATAATTTGTAAAATTTTCGGTCACTTAGCTAAAAAAAGCATATTTTTTTTATTAGAAATATACATAATTCGTCCATACAAATGGATTTGTCGCTGGTCGTTCCATAGTAACAAACTAAGCTTTTTTCAATAAATACTGTATTTATGCTTTTGAACACTGCACATCAACCTTTGAAAGTTGTGCAGGGTTCGCTTCAAGCCGAGGTAAAACTTAAAAAATTCAAAACAAAACATATATTTAAAAAAATAATGCTTTGACTTTTCCTATTTTAATTAAAACTATCAATGACCAGCTACGGTTTTGCGGGGAATTTTTTTAAATTTTCCGGACATTAGATAATAATTGTGCATAGTTCGATTTCGTTAACAATTTCTTAAATCCTACTTTGGCTTGAAGCCAACCGTGTAAAGGGAACACTTTAGACTAAGGTATTTTTTTTTTTTTTTGACTTCTGATATACATACCTTTGCAGCTGGTTTGAAATATATAATCCTCAAAGCTTATACTCTATGTGCAATGGTCCTTTGAAATTGTGTTAAGTTTAAGGATCCTTATTGGAAATATTGATTGTGCTCCAATTTTATGTAAACGAAAAACAAATTTACAACAGAGAATAGACTAGAATTTCTTCCACATAATTTCCGTGTGTAAAAAGACACTTATTATTATTTATCAAACAGTTGCCAACGAATCAAAACAATAACAAAAAACTAAATAAACTATAATTTTCTTTCATTAAAGGGAAAAAGAGATTTAACGTCCCCTAATAAAATACTAAATTATTGTCAAAAATCGTATTTTAAAAACAATCTTATATCATTCTTGATGTTCGTTTCTTTCAGTAAAATAATTAAATTGGTTTTTTTTAATAAGTTTGGAGTAAGCAACTTGATTTTTTTCAAAATATAACCCCCCTTATGCAAATAAGGTCTACGTTTATGGCGATGCACCCGGCCCACGTCACTTAAAATTACGTATGCGCGTGGCGCAATCTTGTATTTATTGATTCATGATAAGAACCCGACAATTTCGCTCTATTTAAGTACCTACAATTATTTTAAAAAAATTTTAATTCATTTATTTATATTATTTTTTTTTTATCATTTCAGTCCGTGCATGCTGGATAAACAAAATCTATCTATTTGCTACACTTTTGTTCTTGTTAAAAAACAATTAAAAAAAAATTAAGCACAAACAAGAAATGTAATCAGAAAAAACAAATATTGAAAATTTAAGAAAGAAAAAATACAAATACAAATACGGCAAATTTATACACTTTTATTGCTTTGCAAATCAATTTTTACAATTGTTGTTCTTATGTATGTCTTTATATACTATAAAATTTAAAAAAAAAATGCATTGTAAACAAAAGATAAACTTATTAATCTTACATTATTAATGTAAAAAAGTTGAATTAACTCATTAACGTACGTTATATTTACGTAATATGTGTACTCAAATATACTATACAATAAGTTACTGTACATCTTAACAACTAAAATTTTTGTAACTTCAACACAGAGACAAGCATTTACTTAAAAATCATTTTTGATACTATAATTATACCTTACATGGAAGTTTGTAATACGTGTTACCATTTAGGACAATTTTGCTGTACGTTAAGGGGTTAATTAAAGATAATATACATACTAACAATCAAAATTTTTACATACGTATTACTTAAACTTTATACGCTAATAAAAGCCTGACGTGCGCTTAATAATGAAAGGCTATGTCTATTCATATATTGTTGACACTATGCCAAAGTCACTACTCAAAGTGCTAAATCTTCATTTCGGAAAAATCACGTTCAAACATTGTGCTTTCACTGAAAAATCTGATTTAGCATTCAAGATTTTTAGCTTCATAATGATCACAGCATCATCAAAAAATAACATAGATGAGCTTGGAAAAGTATGATTGCACTGAGGTGAATTTGGCGTATCGCCGTCGATATGAATTCTCATGTTTATTATGATGAGAAGATGAGCAAAAAATAATTTTGATAAACTTAGAGTGTAAACCTGGGAAGATTTTTATTTTCTTTTTATTGTATATTGAAACAGTACAAATCATACATTGTAGATCCATTTATAGCCAAAAACGAAGTTACATTATACGTATTTTTTTTTTATGTAAACCCCATCATCGACTGATGGGCTTATTTCTTTAAAAAATAAGCAACAAAACTCATCTGTATGCTGCTAAAGGAACTATACCATAAAATAAGTTGATTTATTTTTAATGCTTTTTTACTTAGTAGTCTTGTTTCTAAAGAATATCTCCGGGTTTACGCTGCGATTCAACAGGATATTGAAACAAATTTTTTTACCTAAAGATAAAAATTCAAATATTCAATGTAATATTAATATTTGTATTGTTTTTACGTTAGTTTACAGAAAATAAAACAGCCAAAAACGTATGTAAATCATGATGTGTTTTATTTGCAATTTCAGATTATTTATGTTCATAATATATTTTAATAAGTTAAGCAATACTACTGGGAATAAACATTGTTGTATCTACAATTCAACTTTTTAGGGGAAACTGTGGCTACTTGATATCTCTGTTTTGCTTATCGAATATGTAAAAAAGTAAACAAACAATGGTTTTTTGAATGCTAGTTTTTTTTTGAGATAAGTGAATTTAATTTTTTTTTCAATATGTATCTTAGCTTAGTTTTTTCTAAATATTCAAATAAAAAAATGGAGGTCTTATATATAAGATATCTCATTTTTCTATGGACATTTTATTAAGGATAAATATGTTTTTCAAAATAATCGACATACTCGATACTAAACAAAATTACTATAAATGAAGGCAATCACTTAGTATGTACTTGGTAGGGTATACTTGGATTTGATCATATTGGAGACTGGCCATGAAGTTTCCCGTATATTCTGGAACAGTTTGTCAGCATTTTCGGAGGTCTTCTTTTTAAAAACTATCTTTACATCAACCCGGAAATTTTCTATTGGATAACGGTTCATGTTTTGGGCAGGCCATGGCGAAATTTCGGAATTTCATCGCTAAAACTACTGCGCTTTATATTTCAAGCTGAATGTTTTAGGCCATTATCCTGAATAAATATGTAGCTCATTGGCATAGCAAAAACAATACATTTTTGTAAGAATGTCGGTCTCGTGGCGAAATGGTGGTGTACTACACTTTCCTTTCTTCCTAAATATTTCCTTTTTCTTTACTTAATCTTCTAGGTTTTTTTTTCGATCTTGAACCAAATTACCAATTACAGTGAAAGCTCCCGCAGGCGGACATCTCTCGTAGCCGGACGAATTTCTTGGTCCCAAGTTTTTCGTTATGTTTTTAGAACAAAATACATTCCGGTGGGCGGACGCTCCCTTGGCCGGACGCGGACACTACATTTATACACATTTCATACAATTCATCTCTGCTGGCGGACAGAAAAGACATTCTAACGAAAAAACTCTTTCTTTACTTTGCTGTCATTCAGGTTGTCGATTGTTATTCTTTAAAATCTATTTCTTTGTGTGTTGTTGAGAAACTTTTAAAAATTTTTTTTGGATAACTTTGAAGATTTATTGGTCAATATTAACGCCTTATATTTATGAACAAATGAATTTGTATGTGGGTGTTTTTTTAAATTGCGATTTATCAGTAAATATTGGGAAAAAGTTAATGAAATTTTCGTGATAGGACAAAAAATGTTTTAAAATTTATATAAAATAAAGGTTTTATAAAAATTTTATTTATTATTTATAAAAAATTAAGTTTTTAAAAAACAAACAGAATTTAAACCAACTTCTTATATGTTCAGAAACAAAATTTTTCCACAGAATTGTTCTGTAAAGTCTACAAAACTTTTTCCTGAAATACAATTTTAGTACATTTCATAAATAAAAAAGTTACGAATGTTTAAGTGTCGCCACCTTGTCAATTTTACTCCTACAAACCATCCGATAAGAAAAATTTGGATTGGTGTTTTTTTTTTTTTTTTTTGAATTGTATGTCAACAGCTCCCGCAAGCGGACATCTCCCGTAGGCGGACGATTTTGTTGGAACCGTCGGTGTCCGCCTACGGGAGCTTTCACTGTACAATATTCAGCTTTCCAGCTGTGGTAAGAAAGTACACTATCTCGGCAAAACATGAATAATTTAACATATCTTGCGGACCGTTTACTGTATTGGAAGTCATTGAAGCCGTTGCCAGGTAATGTAGAAATACTTTATAACAAACTTTATCTTTATTCCAGTATCTCCCAAACATTGTTCACCAGCCGTTGAGTTCCTTTTCTACCTGGCTTCTTAAGAAAATAAAAAGCGAGATCCAATAATACAAATTTGATGTAAGCCCAAATCTTTGAACGAATTGTTGAGAACGACGTTGAATCATCCAATTTGTACCTTTTTGTAAGCTCACCTTTACAGTATATGTATTCCTTTCTGCGAAGAGTGAACCATGTATAGAATATTTGGCAACCTATGATTATTTGGGTCTTAAAATATTGAAATCTTATATATAAAATTCTTGTGTCACAGTGTTTGTTACCGTACTCCTCCCAAACGGCTTGACCGATTCTTATGAAATTTTTTGTGTATATTTGGTAGGTCTGAGAATAGGGGGTAAACTAAAAAAATTCTATTTAGGGTGCATATTTAGGGTGGTCCTCATACAATTTTTTTTTATAATAGCATTTTTACAAACACCACTCCATCGTTTCACATGAAATTTACACCACGTGTCTTTTATATTAAGAGACATAGTTTAGTCTATGAGACTTTTATTTAGGCTCCATATTTAGGGTGGCCCTCATAAAAAAATATTTTTAAAATAGCATTTTCCCAACGACCACTGCATCGATTCACATGGAAGTTACAACAAGTATCTTTTATATTAAGGGGCACAGCTTCGCGCCACCTACCGGTAAGGGCAGAACAACGTCTGCCGGGATAGCTAGTTCTCTATAAATATCGTAAATCGGTGAAACGTTGAATTATATTTTGCCAAACTATGTTGAACATTATCACCCTTATCATGACTAAACATTCCCTCGCTTTTTTTTCAATTCCCTGCTTTGCAATCGTTGATTTTTTGGGAAATGGGAAAAATTTCCTGAAAATAAGATTATCGGCAATAATTGTACGAAAAAAAGTAATGAGTTTAAATAAAAAATATATTTTAAAGGTCTTACACGGCAAAGCACTTGGGGATTCTGGTCCAGTATATGAAGTCCAACTTAAATATTGCCAAAGGCTACACAAAAAGGTACAAGATGAACAATTTTTCAAATGGTTATCAAAACCAAAACTGGATCTGAACTAGACACGTTTTTTTAGCAAATACTCGAATTAAATTCCACATAAAGCTCTATTAAAAAAATTTTTTTTTATATCATTTTATTTTTTCTATTTTTGTTCCGGAAGAACAGATTTTTTTTCGGAGGTTCATGATAGGCGTGACTGTTAAAACAAGAGGGCTAAATAACAGCTTTACATTCTGTCATAGTTTTATTTGAAAAAACATAATTTTTGATTTTTTTAATTTTAACATAAATATTATATTTACAACTTTTGTCTTAAATTGGAATTTTTGGATTTAGTTAATATTTTTAAAAATAATTTATTTCGAAACTCCAATACAAAACATACTTATAAATTTAAAATATTTAATTTTGAAAGCCTTTTTTCATTATACAATAATTTTGTCCATAATCATTTATTATTTAATCTGCTAAACTTTTCCCAACAAATCGTGTCCGTATGGTTTTTTCCGATACCCTTTAAAAGCAAACAATTTAAATGCAACTATCATCATGAAAATACAAAATCCATATAGCAACATTCCCATTCGCATATCTATGTCTGAAAAAACATTGCCAACCATACGTTTTTGTCGTAGTTTTTGTAACGTTGGATACAATAAACTTTCGTCTTCCAATCCAAATCGGCTTATGTATTCTGGATTATAAATGTTCTTCAAAAAGCTTAACACCGCATCTTTGTTCCAATTGATATCAAGATTAGCTGACGTTGATTTTGGGCTTTTATAGCATTGTATACAACTTGATTGACTTGGGAATTGAATTTTTGGAAATCGTGGATCTTCAGTTTCATCGCCAGAAAGTCGTTGATTTACTTCGTTGTGTGCAGCCCATAACCAAAGGATTACATCGTCTTTGTTAGGTATACTCCATATTTTTCGACGCGTTGCCATTGCCTAGAAGAATAAATCAGAAGAAAAATATTAAGTACTTATAGATTATATTACAAAAAATTTTTAAAAAAGCTCTAAAAAATTTAATGAAAACTAAATGAAAACTCTGTTTTATAGGTGTAATTAAAATCAGCGACTGACATATCAAAAAACACATCCGGGACCTGAAAGTGAAATAATAGTTTCTAAATCAAACTTAATTGTATGCATTTCTTTTTAAGGCTCAACTCATTGGAATTATAGTTCTTTTATGAATTCGATTTCAAAAGGAATGATTCCTAACTGATCCGATGGTAAAGCTGAGTTTAGTAAAAAAACGACTTTATATCGTTAGATTCTCAACCCAACTTAATTAAATAACCATCTTTTGGTGATTATAACATTAAAGTGTTTTCTGCTGATTCATTATTCTTGTCTAAAAACTATAAATCTGTAAAGACTTTGGAGCTGTCAATCGACTGAAAAATTCATTTGACGGAATGTTCAGAATGTTAAATTTTCAGCCTTATTGGTCAAACCGACAAATTGCAAGTATGTGTTTTGCTCTTTAACTTGCTGGTAATAACACTGTGTGCCATAAAATTCAAGGGAAATCGACTGATGTCAACCGAGGTTAATTTGGGGTTGCTGAGCTCGAATCTGCCATCAGATTTTGGCCTACACGTTTCGAGATAACAGTAAGTTAGCTGGTAATTGACACGGTAACAAACGCTTTTCGACGACTTTTTTTATTTCAAGTCTGAGAGATTTGATGTCTGAGTTGTTTCTCATAGAATGAACAAAAATTTTTTCATTTACACTATGCATTCAGCACCACTACTTTACCCCGCGGTGGAGCATTTCAGTCAAATTTTTTGGTAAAAGTTACGTACGGGATAAATTTTAAACTTAAAATTTTTCAGAAAAGTCTATGTTCCTTCAAAATTTAGGTCTCATTTTTGCACACAGTGAAATAAATTTCGATACAAAGGCTTACTTTTCTAGTAATTCACCAAAAAACGAAAAAAGTTTGTCGATATAGTTAAAGGATTTTTATTCCATATTACACATATAGATATTAAACAAATAATTTTCAACACCACCATTTTTTTAAGACTTTGTCGACCATATACATTAGGGTGACCAAAAAAAAAATTAGTTTTCGATTTCTATGTTGCTTATATGAAAAGTAAGTAGTTAGTGTTATGTAAAAAATTGAGCTCTAAAAATTTCATTAAAAAATATGGATATTTGGAGGCCGCTAGTGTCCGATTTATGAATTAAATTAATTTTTTTTATTTGCGGGTGATTATAACTCTTCCCAAAAGACAATAGCACATGAGGTACGGGCTGTCGGCATTGATTTTTATATTTTCGGGTTTGCTGAACACGATGGTGATAGTTGTTTTGCTATATAGTGGCTGGGTACCTTGGTTGCATCGAAAAACTTCCAGAAAACACAGCGCAAATTTGGGCTTAAGTGAGGTATAAATTTTCGAGGAATAAATTTTTTTCGTAGTCTAATATTCCTGAACATTGTAGTCCAAAAACAGACAAAGAGATTCTGAGTAGTCCCGATGTTCCAGTATTTTTTATCAAAAGACCAGAGTAATAGAAAAATGAAAAACCCTCTAAAATAGGTCAAAATTCAAGCTTAAATGAGGTAAATTCGGGTAATACATTTTTTAAATGTCATTTTCCAAAGTAATTTTTTACGCTAAATCCGAATTAGGCCTCAAAATTGACCCATCACGTCAGAATTCTGAAATATTTGAGGTTAAGTACCTAAAAACTTAGGTTTTTGCATACTTTTGAGGCCATGTATAGGATTCAAAAAAATTTGTTCAGCTTAATTTTAATACTAAATGATGGTTTATTTAGTATTGTGCTTCAGTAAAAAAATGGAATTAAATCGTGAACATTTTCGTGCTATTATTTATCACAACTTTCTGCGTAAATTATCACAACAAGAGTGCGTCGATGAATTAATTGCTTTGTATGGTGACGAAGCACCATCGAGGACTACTGTGTTTCGGTGGTACTCAGAATTTAATCGTGGCCGTAGTTCGCTCAGTGATGAATATCGTGAAGGTCGCCCAAAATCAGTGGTTGTGGCAGAAAACATCGATGCTGTGAAAAATCTAATAATGCTAGACCGTCATGTGACATACCGTGAGATAGAGGCAACATTGGGCATTAGTATGACTAGCATCAACAAGATTTTGCATGAACATTTGGCCGTAAAAAAAATCTGTTCACGTTGGATTCCACATAATTTAACAATTACTCAAAAAAAGGCTCGCATCGATTGGTGCAAAGAAATGTTAAAAAAATACAATCGTGGTACATCAAAAGCTGTGTATAACATCTACACAGGTGATGAATCGTGGATATATGCATATGAGTCCGAAACAAAGCAGCAATCGACTGTTTGGGTGTTTCAAGATGAGCAAAACCCTACAAAAGTTGTTCGCGCTCGCAGCACTTCGAAGCAAATGATTGCCTGTTTCTTCGGAATGAATGGACATATCGCCACCATTCCTTTGGCGGAACAAAGGACGGTCAATTCTGAGTGGTATACCACCATTTGTTTGCCACAAGTTTTCGATGAAATACGAAAAACAAACGGAAGAAAACGAATCAAACTTCATCATGATAACGCGAGTTCACACACATCGGCTCAAACAAATGCATATTTGAGCACTCAAAACGTTGAATTGATGGGCCATCCGCCGTACAGTCCTGACTTAGCCCCCAACGACTTCTTTTTGTTCCAGTATGTCAAGAATAAACTGCGCGGCGAGCGGTTTACAACACCAGAAGATGCTGTTGAAGCCTTCAAAACACACGTTTCTGAGACACCAACTTCAAAGTGGCATGAATGCTTTTCAAATTGGTTTAAACGGATGCAAAAGTGTATCGATCTTAATGGAGAGTATTTTGAAAAACAATAAAGCCAATATCAATTGAATTTTTTTTCTTTTTCTTGCTTATCCCAAATATAAATAGCGCCCCTCGTACTAACTTATCGTTAAGACAAATCAATTTTATAGCAGCATAACTCATTCAAATCTTATCATAAAAAGTTTTTTACCAAAAGTCGATGTGTTTTGGATCCTCAACAGTTTTAATTTTAATGTGGTTATCTGTTTAAGACATATTTAACCAGTAAAGTGACAAAAACTAAAAAAATGTCTGTCTTTTTCGAATTCAATAGACTATTCGATCTGAAGCGAATGAATTTTTAAGCAAAAAAATTGAATTAGATTGATCAGCGATCGACAAACTTTAACAATATTCAATTTGGTCCCATTGTGGGGTGCTGTCCCACTAAATTAGCAGCCGGGGGCATTGTGTTCAGACTATCATGAACTTACTAAATAAGCGTATTATATACTTATGTTAGTACCTTCCGTACTAGTGACATCGTGTGTTTGGCCTATCTATTGCCATCGTTTTTTCATAACCTCAGTTGAGATAGAAGTATGATGGACTTAAACTTCGCGTCTCTCGTCGATTAGATTCAGCGTGTAATTGCTAATTTTGCGCCGAAATCCGACAGCACATACTGCATGCATCGCAAATCAGATTCTTGATAATATGTGAGCCTGAAGTTTGGGGAATTACTGTTAATAAATTTGGTACTATTAATTTAAAAATTAACTTTTTGTAAACTTTTGACTTCCTATATCTGCAAACCTGACCTGTTTTGTTCACATATAGAATATTGATCAAGACGACATTAGATACATTACATTAAAATTTCAGCCGACTTGACAAATATGTTTGATGCTTTGAGCAAATGAAGTGAAGTTTTCTCAAAAATATAAAAATATACCCTACATATACCAATCACATTGAGATACTATTCCAAAATCATGGAATCAGTCATTCATGGTTTGCTTTATTTTTAATTCATTTAAATATTTTCACGGTCCGTTTCAACCGGAAAAAGTTTGATGGAAGGACGTATCAAATTTTCTTATGGTTTTCAATTGCGGTCACAGTTTATCGAATGAAACTTTTAAACTGTAGCCATATAGTCAATTCTAAACTGTTGGATTTAAAATAACATAAAACTGTCTGAATTGAAGAATCAAAGAATATTAGTTAGTTGAGGCTGTGTAGTTTCCAGTAGTAGCCCAATGTGCACAAAAACGGAAGCGAATTCGAAACGAATTCGTTTGTGAGCATTCCGTTTTTTGTAAGAAAATTCGTTTTTTTGTTCAGAAAACGAATTCGTTTTTTGTTCATAAAACGGATTCGTTTCGAATTTTGTTTTTTGTAAGTAAAACGATTTCGTTTCGAATTCGTAACGGACTTCAAATACGAATTCTTTTTTGTTCATAAAACGAATTCGTTTCTTTACAAAAAATTAAATTACAAAATTTGAGTAAAAAATTTTATAAGTTTTTTTAACCTTCTAAGCAATTTGAAGTCGCTCGAAACATAAAATTTTTTTATGAACAAAAAACGAGTTCGAAACTGATCCGATTTATGAACAAAAAACGAGTTCGAAACGAACTCGTTTTATTAACAAAAAACGAATTCGTTTCGAATTCGTATTTGAAGTCCGTTACGAATTCGAAACGAATTCGTTTTTTGTAAATAAAGCGTATCAAATGAGAGAAGATATCATTAGCCTTTGACATATATTTTAATATATGACAGGTAGCCTAGTAGGTAGCGCGCATGACTATGAATCGCTGGGACATGGGTTCGAGCCTGACTTTGGAAATTTGTAAATCGCAAGTAAAATTTAATTTGATAATAAAATAAAATTACATATATGTATGCAATAAAGTCTTACAATTTGCATACATAAAAAATTTTTTTTTGTAAATAAAATTATTTTTTTTATGAACAAAAAAAATTCGTTCTTTGAACAAAAAACGAACAAAAAACGAATTCGTTTCGAATTCGTATTATGAATAAAAAATGATTTCGTTTCGAATTCGTATTATGAACAAAAAACGAATTCGAAACGAATTCGTTTTGCACACTGGGAGTCTACACTACTACTACGTTTACATTTAGAGATTATCTCAACGAGATTAGGGTATTCGCGATGCCTGTTTGCGCAGTGAGGTTAATTTTAACATTTCATTTTGTTTTATGCCGCGGTATACTTTCCTGTCTCAGCTGCAAGAACACCGCTACCTAATATGAGGACAACGTGGAACCATTTTTACAAAAAAAATTGAATGTTATTATTTAATAAATATTTTTAACAGAACAAAAAAAAATAGTTTCCTGTTCCCTGACGTTTCCTTTCCACTGTTGGTAAAATTAATCGAATAAAGTAGAGTTCACGCAAAATTTTCGAGATTAACTTTGTATGGATAATCGCGCATTTTTAACGAGGTTACCGCGATAATCTCATATATGTACATAAACGTAGTATTAGTATGTAAAATTTAATTTTAGTCAGATTTCATGGTAGGTACAATTTCTTAAATTTTTTTTATTTTGTTTTGTATGCCCTTTTTGAATAAAGTTTACAGTGAAAAAAAAAATTTATATGAAATTAACTATGAAATGAAATGGAGTCTGAAATTAAAGACTGTAGTTCTATTCAAACTGAAATAATATTGCAGTTTTACTCTGAATGAAAAAATATTGCAGTTAAATGCTGCATTTTTAATCTGAATTGAATGATTTTGTTGCTAAAGATTACAGTTGTGACTGAATTCAATAAAAATGCTGGGTGATTCCCGATTATAATACTAAATTCATTGAAGCCACATAATTACTACAGTGTTTCACTTTTTAAGTCAGTTGACAGTTACAGGTCTGTTTTATATAATAACGATTTTTCATAGAAAGAGCTTTGACGGAAAGTTAAAAATAGTTCACTTTGAATTCATGAAATTAGCAAATTTTTATGACTGCGATATTTGTAGTAAATTTTATGAATAAGGTCAACATAAGTCGTCATGCTATTTCATCTACTGATTGCCTAGTAGCAATTGAAATGAATTTTCTCAATACAGCTCAAAAGATTACAATAAAAACCGTTTTTTTTTTTTATTTTTTTGCAGGAAATCTCCGCCCCCCGCAAAAGCTATAGTTTGGCAAGATGTTAATCAATTTAATGAGCCTTTTTTAGTAAATGAAAATTCTTAATATTGCAGCCTCCCGCCCCCCTCTAATCTATCAGAATTTTTGAAGTTTTATGGGAAATATATCTCGTTTTGGTAGGATTTCGGGCTCTTAAAAGTGATGACCTTTTTTATACCCTACACCGTGGGTATATTCACTTTGTCTCTCCGTTTGTAACACATCGAAGGGGGCGTGGCAGGTATGGAAAAGTATATATATTCTTGATCAGCGTCACCACCTGAGTCGATTTAGCGATGTCCGTTTGTCTGTCTGTCTGTCTGGGTGTCTGTTGAAATCAGTTTTACGGGAAAACCAAGAAAGCTAATTGAATGAAACTATCACACACAGGTCACATCTTCTTGCAGGCATCTTGCTATTGAAAATGGGCAAAATCGGTTGACAGACACGCCTACCGCCCAAAGGGTCGTACAGGGGCGTGGCACAGCCCTAAATTTTATCATTAATACCACCATATCTTGTAAGCCGTTTAAGATATTGCGATTAAATTTGGTAAACGGATACATATAAAATATATCTTGAATTGTGATAAAAGTGGGCGGAATCGAAAAAGTGGGCGTGGCACTTTTCAACTGTTAAAAATTTTGATTCCGTATATCTCAAAATTCGTACAAACGATTTCCATAAAAATTTAGGAGATGATGCCGCTGAAAGCAGTCATCAATACAAGCTCAGCTACTGGACCGAAAAAACTCGTTGAAGGGCGTGGCACAGCCCACAATATTTATAAATGTTATATTTAAAGAACTAACAACTTAATCATTATAAAATTTAATGAGGCAGATATACTTGCTATAAGATCTCTTACTACAAAAATTTGGTCCAATAGCACCTGTGGGCGTGGCACCTCCCATATAAGCAAAAAACGTTTATTGTTATAGTGTGCTATGAGAGTAATTTTCATAAAATTTGGTGTATAGGTGTCAGTTACTATAAGCTTTAAAAATAAACTAATTTTGACAAGATTGCATTAGTGGGCGTGACACCTCCCATATTAACATAAATTTGTTAGCGCTGTTTTAATTGAACTATTGCAGCAATTGGTATGAAATTTAATGTATGTATTTCTGTCGCTATAGGGCATATCTGAATCAAAAGTGGCTGAAATAGCATCAGTAGGCGTGGCACCTCCCATAAAAATAAAAAACAGTAAGTGGCATATTTATCGAAATATGTGAGCAATCATACTAAAATTTGGTGTTAGGGGTTTAATTATGGAAAGCTATTTCTGGATCAAAACCGGGCTGGATTGTACCAGTGGGTGTGCCACCGCCCTAAATTTTGAATTTTTGTTGCAGCATATATCGCAAACTATACAAGCTATTGAGCTAAAATTTAATATGAGGATGTCGATCGCGAATATAATTTATTGTACCAAAAATGGGCGGAACTGGAGAAGTGGGCGTGGCATATTTCAAAATTTTCATTTCTATTCGATTTTTTCCAACATTTTCTACATTCTTTCGACTTTTTCCAATATATCCTATATGTATTTGTTCGACATTTTCAACCTCTTTCAACTTCCTTCATAAGTTTCTTTATTTTTTCGACTTTTTCATGAACTTTGAATTGTTTAAAAATTTTTCAACCTTTTTCAACTTTTTTAGAGTTTTTCAACCTCTCTCAACTTTTTTCAACATTTTGCATATATTTTCGACATTTTCCAACCTCTGCCAATCTTTCTAACATTTCACATTTTTTTCGACTTACTCAACCTCTTCAATGTCTTTTCAACATTTATTTAAAAGGTTATTTCAGTGCAGTGTAGGGTATGTGAGTTTCGGCCTGGCCGAAGATAACACCTTAACTTGTTTTTGTTTTCTTTTAGTAAAAAAAAAACAAATTTTTTAGTGAACGGAGAAAAAAGAAAAAAGTTATGGTAAGTAGGGGCGGAAAATGAGCTCTTCGCCCCAGGCGCCAAATGTCCATGGTATGCCGCTATCAACAGGGTGAACTTTTAGACCAAATGAAGTCATAATTTAAGGTTCAACTTCCGAGTAAAGAGGGCGAGTACCGCCTTTGATATGTAATTCTTTGCTGTAGTTCGATTTCAGGTTGGACACCGATGAAACGTTAAAGAGGCATAAGCATCTACAAATAACTTCATTACACGTCGTTAAACTTGATCTATGATACATAGAAACTCTAAAACTACTTTTGATCGATTAAGTATATACATATTTTGATTTTTGCTGACAGATGGTAGACAATTGATCGGTACATAACAACAAAAACCGAGCAATGCTTGTTACTTTTGTAATTAAGCGGAAATGATTTTGTTTGAGAAATTTCTATTCAAACACACTTTATATTCAAGTACACATCAGCGGCGATAAAGGTACATAGATATACATAAGCATACCAACTGTACTTATTTAGTAAGTACAGTACTTATTTTCAGCTTGCCGTACTTATTTTTTAAAGCGTACTTAATTTGTACTTATTTTTCAAAGCGTACTTAATTTGTACTTATTTCGGCCGAAATCTGTTTCTCAAATTAATAATAAATATAAATATCATTTGCGCTGGCCCGATGATTGCGAAATAGTTGTAACTAGAATTCCTTTAATTAGTATTTACACACGAATGTTTCAAAAATTGATATGTGGCATCACTAAATTTGAGTTTGACAGCGCAGACTTGTAGTTTTTAAAAATGTCAAACCTACTTTCAACTTTTTTTAGGAATCGAAGCATTGACAGATTTTGTGTGAGAGAATCGAATGGGAAAAGAGAGTGACAAAAACAAAATTTGTAAACAATACATATTTGCTGAGAAAATCGTATGGGAAAAGGGAGTGAGAAATTTTAATAGATGCATTCTATGTGTGTTGAAAAGCATACGATGCATGCATGCTTTTTATGTGTTTCGCTTTATATGCTTCGTGTTTCTATTCATTAAATAGTAATGGCGCCGCAGCGCCGTAAGTGCATTTTTAATTCGGATATTCAGAAAAAATATCCGCAAATGAAAAAAAGAAGAACAGAAAGTGATATACGGTGTAATTTGTGCGACGCGGAACTCAACATCGCAAACGCCGGAAAGAGTGAAATCGATAAGCACTTGGAATCCACGAAACACAAGAAAGCGTTGTCTGCCAAATCGAACAGCCGCACTGTTGCGAACTTTTTTACCTCGTCAGCCGACACCACCCTTACAGCATGTGAAGGCGTTTGGTCGTATCATGTCATAAAAGCGAATAATAGCTTCATTTCATCGGACTGCGCTTCCAAAATTTTCCGCACATTCTTCGAAATGCGTTATTCTAATTGAAGAATGAAAAGAAAAGAAATTGTTATCTGAAGAACGCTGGGTTGAGATCTTTAAGCACATGGAAGCTTCACAATTGCCTTATTTTGAATTTTCTCGTCTCGTCGAATTCATTCTGTGCCTACCTGGAACGAGTCCACCAGTGGAGCGCGTCTTTTCATCAGCAAAAAACATATGGAAAACCGAGTTTTCTCGGCTTGAAGTGAACACTCTAAAATAGATTTTGCTTGTAAAAATAAATTTCCAGTATAAATGCGTCGATTTTTACCATTTTTTGAAATCGCAACCAATTTCATTGACAAATTTCGTGTCAAGAAAAAAAAATTTCAAAGAGCAACAGCGCACCGTGGTTGCTGTCGGTGAAACTGCTGACGCTAAGGCTGCCTCATCCAACAAAATGTCGATTGGTAGTACTTAGAGCGAACATTAATTATCCTTTAAATTTCTGAACATGTTTTCAACTTTTAATTTGAAGTTATTGTTGACAAATACAATTCAATAAAGAAACTTCGATATAATAAATAATAATGGTGTAATTATATGGTAGGTGCAATACAGGATCGTTCTCTTACCACTAAAGCACACCACGCTGACAGCTGTTCGCTGCATTTTTTCTTTGTTCCATTTGATTTTTCTCTTTACTGCACCCACCATATATGATATTGTACTTATTTGTACTTATTTTCAACTATTGATTTTAGACAAATGTACTTATTTTTTCAAACTCCAAGTTGGTATGCTTACATATGCATATGTATGTATAAACAAGATAATAATTTGAAATAAGTCTGACATATTGCATATGATAACAGAAACAATGAAAATAAAATCAAATCACTTCAAGAATACAATTAAGCTTTTTATTAGGGAACAAGGTGTTGGTTTCTTTTGTCATTTACCATTACATAAAATAAAATAAGAGTTACCTTGATGTAATCAGTCAATTCACTCCAGTATAACACTCCACCAAGGCCGTATCCAGGATTTTATTTCGGGGGGTTTTGGAATTGACGTTGTGATAAGCCCAAAAAAGAAATAGGGATTATGATCGAAAAAAAAGCGGACATAAGGCCCAAAATTGTTTTGGGAACTATAACCATTTTGGTTATGACCGGGTACCAATATAATGTTACAGCCAAATATATTAAAAACAGTAATGACACAGTACCAAATCAGCACTGATACTAACTATACTTATTAATGCTCATAGTTCTTAGAACAACAAAAACTTCAAGGGAAAAATTGCATATGAAATACTTTTTTGTGAAATGCTCCAAAGCAGTTGGTGCCCTGTGCACGATAATAGTAAAATTCAGTATCTTACACATACTCGTATTTGAAAAACTAATTAAAACCACATTTCAATTCTGCGTCAAAATTACCATAGAAAATGATACAAAAATTTAAATAAAAATCTTAAAAACTATTGTTTTAAGCAAACTCGATTTTTTTAAGGAAAATGTGATTTTAGTATAAATAGCCAACGATATGACTTAACCTTAATATGAATTAATCATGACTCCAATCTTCCCCCTTGATCTACCGTTTCATACAGTGCTGAGCTGATTCAGGATGTTTTTTTAAACTCATATTTTCGAATTGAAATAAATCACATACAATTGTAAAATACCCCGATTTTGGCTTTATTAGCTAGATAATTTTATTTATGCCATTCAGCATTTAAAAATGATTTTGTACAAATGAACGCTGAAACAGGACAATATTTAGCGCGGTCTGAAGGTCAAACTTACGATTACCTATTCAGCAATGATGCTTTATTATCGAAAAAACGAAAGCTTTAAATATTGCTGGTTTATCAGTATAAGCCTGAGGCTCCACATATTGCTACAATAAATAACTCAATTGATTTCTTAATTGCAAAACATCATGTAAGTTTGGAGTGAATTTAAAGTTGAAATTTCAGTAAATTTCCAGACGATGACTCCACCAATCCTGCCTTTGGAGAAATTAACCCGATGCCACCAATCAACGACGATGGTGTGGACGTACCACCACCTAGTCATAACGCGGTACGAGTTGTGATCCAACGACTTAAGAACAACAAAGCGGCTGGTGCCGACGGCCTGCCTGCTGAATTGTTCAAGACCGGCGGCGATGAGCTGATAGGGTGTATGCATCAACTCATCTGCAAAATATGGCTAGTTGAAAGCATGCCCGACGATTGGAATATCAGTGTCCTTTGTCCTGTACTGAAGAAAGGTGACCCGACAATATGCGCTAACTACCGGGGAATCAGTCTTCTTGCCATATCTTACAAGGTCCTGTCGACTGTACTGTGTGAAAGACTTAAGCCGTTTGCCAACACACTGATTGGGCCTTATCAGTGCGGCTTTAGACCTGGTAAGTCCACCATAGACCAGATCTTCACACTACGTCAAATCCTGGAAAAAACCCACGAAAAACAGATCGATACCCATCATCTCTTTATCGATTTTAAAGCAGCTTTCGATAGCCCGATACGGGATTGCCTGTATGCCACCATGTCTGAGTTCGGTATACCTGCGAAGCTGGTGCGACTTTGCAGAATGACGTTGAGCAACACAGCCAGCTCCGTCAGAGTAGGAAGGGACCTCTCCGAATCATTTGATACCGACCGAGGTTTCAGACAGGGCGATCCACTATCCTGCAACCTCTTCAACTTTGTGATGGAAGGGGTGTTGCGAAGAGCCAGTGTACATCGTAATGGCACTATTTTCTACAAAAGTGTCCAGCTTGCATATGCCGATGATATTGATATCATTGGACGTTGTAAGCTGCGTTCTCTGCTATCGAAAAAGAGTCAGCGAAAGTGGGTTTGACGGTGAACGAGGGCAAAACAAAGTATATGCTGTCTACAAACAGGGAGACGCGGCGTATTGGATCCTTTGTTACTGCGAACAACTATACTTTCGAAGTTGTCAAGGAATTCACCTATCTTGGCACCGCCGTGAACACTCAAAACGATGTCAGCCTGGAGATAAAGCGAAGACTAACTCTTGCTAATAGGTGTTACTATGGTCTCAGTAAGCAATTGAGTAGTAGAGACCTCTCTCGCCCGACAAAACTGACACTCTACAAGACGCTCATCTCACCCGTGCTACTTTACGGCGCAGAAGCATGGGTTGTGTCGCAGACTGATGCAGCCACGCTTGGGGTGTTTGAGAGAAAAATTCTTCGCAAAATCTTCGGTCCTGTTCACGTCGGCGACGACTACCGTATTCGAATGAACCACGAACTGTACGAGCTCTACGCTGACATTGACATAGTCAAGCGCATCACTATACAACGTCTGCGCTGGCTTCGACATGTTGTGCGTATGGACGAAGAAGCGGCGAAAAAGGTGTTTTATGCGGAAGCCGCTGGGCGACGTCGAAGAGGAAGACCATGCCTCCGATGGAAAGACCAAGCCGAGGAAACCCTATCCACGCTTGGTGTGAATGATTGGAGAAGGCGCGCGCAAAGCAGAGGTGCCTGGAGAGAGCTTTTGAGGTCGGCCGTAGCCCGATAACGGGTTGTTATAAAAGTAAGTAAGTAAGTAAGTATTTCCTACTTAGTCATGGTGCAATAGCTAAAAATATTGAGAAAAATCAACTGTTACTAGAAACATTGTTCCCAATTTAAAAACCAAACCTCTACAGAAAACGCAGAAACAGAAACTATTTCGAAAAATGTTTCTTGTTTGTTGGCAAGAGGGGGAAAACGAAATTGTAGAGAAGCAGAATTTGTCGTTTGTCGCAAACTCAAAACGAAAATCACAAAAGAAAGTAGACAAGAATTTCTATGAGTCTTTGGTAACTATAAGCTTTGAAATTAAATGGGTTTTTGCGGGATTGCATCAGCGGGCGTGGCACCTCCCATGTTAGCATTAAGTTATAAGCGTGAGAAATGTTGCTTTTTTTGAATATTTTTTTAACATATCAACTTTTTTCAACATTTTCCTTTCAGCTTTTTCAACCCCTTTCAGCTTTTTCAACCCCTTTCAACTTAATTAAATTAACCAAGATTTTTTCAACTTGACTTTTTCAACCTGTTTAAATTTTTTTTTTTTTCAAATTTCAACTGCTTTCAGCTTTTTTCGAACTTTTCAACCTCTTGCAACTTTTTTTAACATTTTTCAAATTTTATTGATGTTATCAACCAGTTTATACACATTTCGCTTCAAGCAAGATCAAGATCGATAAAATTGTCAACCAAATCTGACAATCCAGAATTATTACTTAGTATTCGGAGATTTCAAATACAAAATCCGCAAGATTGGAGCTACGCACTTACTAGTTTTATGGTTCGTTTCAAGCAAGATCAAGATCGGTAAAAATTGACAATCTAATCTGACAATGCACAATTGTTACTTAGTGTTCGGAGATTCCAAAAACAAGATCTGTAAAATCGTACCTGGTCATTTACTCATTTTATGGTTATTTTAAGGTAAACGCTTTTACCGATAATTTTAATAAAATTATGAAGCGCACCGTGTGCCGTGTAGTTTTTGATGCTTTTAAGATCCTTTGAAATTTTAAAATACATATGCTATGATAATTGTTTTTTATGTATTTTGAGTCGCTGAACACGATGAAGTCACTAATTTTTGCAAATATGCAAATGATTTTGTGTTATTCACCATTTTTCATGGAAAAATGTAGATACAAAAAAAAATTGTTTTTGTCGGCCGAAAAATCAGTTAAAAAAAAAATTTTTTTTTATCTTTTATGAGCTTTAAAAGTTTTTTGACTACAAGTCCAACAAAAAATAAGACAAATAAAAAAAATGTTTTTATATGTTATGTTATTCATAATTTTCCATGAAAAAGAATCAATTCAATATTAAAAAAAATTGTTTTAGGCAACCTCAATCAATTGTTTTCGACTTTTTCAACCGTATTAAAATTTTTCCGTAATGTTCCATATTTTATCAACTTTTGAACCTTCTCCAATATTTCTTAAATATATCGGACTTATTCAATCTTATTAAACTTTTTTCATTATTTTCCATATTTTTTTGACGTTCAACCGTTTCAATCTTCTCCATTAGCGATTATTAAGTATTTGAACCTTTCAACTTTTTCCATATATTTTCGATTTTTTCAACCTCATTCAACTTTTTTCGATTTCTTCAACCACATTCAACATTTTGGAGATTTTCAACCTCTTTCAACATTTTCAACCTCTTTCAATTTTCAACACTTCATATATTATCGACTTTATCCGTCTTTTTCACCTGTTTAAGGGGCTATACCATGACACTTTTAAGAAATCGATTTGTTTTTTGTTGGCTTATTCGATAGTTTATACTTTCAAAAATATCCAGTTAAAGCGGTATCTTGAATAATTTTTGAATGGCAGCGTTCTAAAGAGCGACCGCTCGCAGGTATAAACCTCAATAGTTGAAACTTTAAACGCGTTTTTCTCGAAACGACATTTTTCAAAATTGCTGACATCATAACTCAAAGAGAAATTGACTTCAAATTGAAACTAAGTATTCTTAAATATATTTACTAAACAATGACCAACGATCTTTTTGATTGGTTGAAAATTTTCAATTTGGCATTAAAAAAACGATAATTTTTTGCCCCAAAAAATGACACTTTTTTTCAGAACTACGCCAGTTTGATAATTTTTGATATTTTTTTAAAATCGTAGGTCATTGTATAGGAAATACCTTCAACTTTAATAGCCTTTCTGAATTTTTTTGTTTCAATTACTCATTCGGCCGGAATCATGTCAGCAGTTTGGGAACTTTTTTTTCACTTCCGAAGACGGCACATAGCTCCGTTACTTTTCAATATTTTTGTAAAAAAAAAATTCTGAAAATATAGCTGAAAAACTGTTCTTCCTGCAAGACAGCCACAACCAGCAGAGTAACCGTTTGTACGCAAAAAGTCTTGTGAATGCTCCAAAAGATGAATTGACTGCTGATCGATATCAAAACGTGGCCAAAGTCAAGGTGTATGGAGCAGTACCTCATATAGGAAAAGGGCCGATAAGTTCGACTGATATTATCTCTGCGGAAGATTGGCCAGCATCATCACCGGACCTCAAGCCATTGGATTTTTCAGTATGAGGCCATATGCTAGGTAAAGTAAGGTCAACAAAAGGCTTAACAATTGATGGGTTCAAGCAGCGCTTGACAAGAATTTGGGACGAAATGGAGCAGAAAATGGTTCGTGCCGCCTGTGAATCCTTTTTCAAACATTTACGTCTTGTAAGCAAAGAAAAGAGTGATAGTTTCGAGCTTCATCATTAATTTAATAAATTTTGGAATGTTGTTAGACGACTTTGATTTTTATAACACTTTGCTTTAGTGACAGTTATGGGCCACACTATACAATGTAATTATACATATAGATATATGTAAGGGCGATTGCCAAAAACGTTGTCCACAGTGTTTTGCGTGCGCGGAACGGTTTTCAAGCACTTGGAAACTATTTGAATGATTGTATTTTCAAGTTTTTAACAATGTTTTATGACAGTGAGATTCTAGAATGGTATCTATTAAATTAATATATAAAAATGTAGGTTAAATTTCACTACCGTGATAGTCATAAAACATTGTCAAAAACTTTAAAATGCATTTAGTGAACAGTTTTTCCCAGTGCTTAAAAACCGATCGGCGCATGCAAAGCCTTAACACTTTTTTGCACCTTGTTTTTTTTTGTTTTTGACAATATTAATATTTCTATACAATTTCAGCTCATTTGAGAATAATAGATTACACATACGTCTAGTATATTTAGTCACCTGGAATCTTGACGCAAATAAAAAAAATTGTTTGTTTATTTAAGTTCTAACATTTGCAATAGAAACCTTTGATAATAAAGAAAACTTATAATTTTCAAATAGCTCTAACAAAACACGGTGTGCCTGAACCAGCAGTAAAAAGAAAATTATGGCACTTCAAAAATTTGACGTCCCCATTGTTGGACATTGGCATTGTTTTGAAAGAGCATGCTCTTTGCGAAATTCGTTTCATAGTTCTTAAAACGGCTCGACGGATCAAGGTGAAATTTGTTTTATATACTATTTAGATGCTCACAAATCGAACCCCGGAAGAATTTTCGAAGTGCTATAATTTTCCATTTACTGCTGGTTCAGGCACACCGTGAAAAGTTAGTAAAAAGAAGAATATTTTATTGCAAGTTGTCAATACAAAGTAACATATCCATAACAAAAGGGTTAAATTACATCTGCGCTAATATAATACAGTAGCTTATATAAAAAAAAGCTAAAATTTGTTTCGTCTAAAATTTCATTTAAATTAAACAGTTTAATCGATAGTAAGTAATCAAAGAAAAAATTCCCAGCTAATTATAATTACACTTTAACTTACAGCGATTTGGATATTAAGATCCAACAAATTTTCACAACTCTGAAATGTGGATAACATCTTTAATATAGAGATAGACTTCAGGAAAATTTCCAAACGTCCTCAAAATGCGGATGAGTCTGACACAGAAGAAAAAATAAAACTGATTCTTCTCAGACGGAATTTTATCCACTTAGGAGTGTCCCGCTTTGAGCTGCAAAAATCTGTTACTTTTACACAAATTAAGAACTACAATAAGTGTAGTATTAATATGCGTTTGTACACAAAGCCTAAGCTATTTTGAAAATTTATTTAGCATTTTACTATAAATATTGTTACATTGTTCTATAAAAGTGAGATAAGCGCTTATTTTGGATTTTACATAATCGGTTACATGATTTCGTGTTCTATTTTGGGATTAGGTAGTAAGGTACTATATACAGTGTTTTTTTAGAGTTTCCATGTTGGTATCATTTATGGTATATTCAGTAAAGTTTGACATTGTGTTATGGAAAAGTTAATAATGAAAATTGTGAATATTTACTAAATTCACTCAAATATCACTCAAAATTCACATGGATTTTTCCAATTATGAAATCAATTGGCCACCAGTGTTTTGACACCAGTGGACAAGTGTGTGGTTTCAGCAATAGCTGAAGCTTAAAAAATCGACATAGCTCGTATTATTTCGCAAATCAGCCGAACATTTGTTCATCAAACAGCGCTAAATATTGACCATTTGCGTCGCTAATTCATATATCCAAAATCATATCTAAATGCTAAATGGCAGAAAATTATCTAACTAATAGATTTATAAATTGGGTTATTTGGACAATTTTTTGTCAGCCCTTTATTTTAAGTCAATATTTACCAATTTTTTAATATACAGTAGGTGGCCAAATTATTAGGGACAGTACTCAAATTTTTGTATTTTCAAGTTTAACCGAATTTTTCGACCACATAAATGAGTTCCCATAAAGTTTCTGACTTTGCTTTTGCTGCTGGTATCATTATTGTTGTCTTTGATAAGCGGCAACATTAGTAGTATGCGTCATCTACTACATAAGTAAGATTTAGTGAGATTACTTCTCATTTGGTAAAACGTGCAGTTGTACTGGAGTCGTTTAAGGTTTGAATGAATCATTTTTTGCCAGTTTTTTTCCTGTCCGTAATATTAAAAATGTAAGTAATGGTTCTTATTTAATTAGTTTTACTAAGTTTCATGAATTAATTTATATTTGGACAACGGTATTGAGGTGTAACCTCAAAAGTGTTTTTTTTTTTTTAGAATGGACAAGTCTTCAGATACGTGTAGAACAAAATGTAGCGAAATACAGACATTGTTATGTCACTCTACACATTCTCAGAGAGACATAGTTACGTCTGCAGGTGTTTGAAAATCGGTTCTTAACCGCATTAAAAAAAAAATAGATCAAAACAAGCCTTTGGACTCTATCCGCGTAGGGAAATGTAGTAGAAATTGGATCACCACAAAACGTACCGACCGTAAAACTATGGACATCTGCCTCGAAAATCGTAAAAGAGTATATCACAACTAACTACTTACGATGATAAACAATGGAGGAATTATCGTTTCCAAAGGGAAAAGCCGGCTGCATTTGGCAGAAGAGAACCTGATCGCTCATCGTCCTGTCAAAAGTCGCGCCTGACCGATGCCATGAAGAAGAAGCGACTGCAATGGGCAAAACAATACTTGAATATGACTGTTGATTATTGTAATCGAGTACGTGGTACCTTTTAAAATAGAGTAGTTCGACTACCGAATTTTTTGTAATAATCGTGTCAAAGAGTTGAATACTACCAAGCGGAAGTTTATTGAAGCACTCGCCAGAGAATGGCATCACAATACCGAACTCCAATAGCATCCAAAAAAATTATATACATAGCATACCCGAAACATACAAGCTAAGGGTGGCAATAATATAATAATATACAATACAATAATTACAGGTAAGGGTGGCATCGCCAAATATTATATTTATTTGCATAATATTTTCAGAGAACGTAAAAATTATTTTTACGAAAAAATTGTTAAATGTACTCTACGTAATATGTTGATTTTATTCTCTAAATAAAATAATATATTAAATAAAAAATACTTACTAATACTTATACTAATTTGTCCCTAATAATTTGGCCACTTACTGTATGTATGTTTACTTACAGTAAATTGCTTGACTTCTAGAACAAACAACGCTATGGAAAAGTCGGCTGCAACTTTCTAAACTGACCATAAATTAAGGTATTATCTCTTTTAGCTTCGGCTTATATTTTTAAAAGTATGTATGGCAAAATACTAAAAACAAAATAATGATAATAATTAAATAAATTTTTATGATTTTATTCTGGCTTATAGGTGAGTTTTTAATTTATTTTAAAAAATATTTTTCCCAGTAAAAATATAATATGTAACAATACGTAAAAAATCACAATAAATTTAAGTTCACAAATAAAAATGTAATATAATAATCACACAGTTTCACTTACCATGAAACAAATAAAAATTTTAGCTAATACAAAGGCTCGGACTTACATTTGGGTTTGTTGAGGTCAAAAGTTGAACTAAATGCCTTTATATGTGAGCACAAATCTCGGTGTCACTCTTAAAGTTTATTCTCAGGTCAGTGGGAGTATTAATAATGTAAAGCATCTCTAACATTAGTCGTTTGTCAAATTGGTTTTCTTGTTGTAAAATCTTCACATCGTCAAAGTTAGGGTAATGTCCGAATTCTGCACATTGGGCTGAAAGCGCTGTCTTAAGAACTTGTGCTGTTCTCTTTTTTTGTTCAGATCGGTGTCCTGGGAGTCTTGTTCTAGGTTTTGTTTTCGTACCCGTCACCATTAAAAGGGATTTTGTATGTCACGCATAGATTTGGGCAATCACCGTGTTCAGCGACTTAAAATAAATGAAAAAAAAATAGTCAGAGCAGCATATTTTAAAAGTAAACTTACATTTCGCTTGATTTTACAAGCACTTAAACTGCCCTCAGAAGCAAAAAAGGTGTATCACAAAAAAATTAATGTTCGTGATTCTTATGACATCGGATATTTTAAGAAATTACGCATCTAATGAACTGCTCAAAATGCCGGTATATTAGTTCAAACATATAAAAAATCCTCAAGAGAATTTTCTCCATCTTAACTTTACAGGTATTTCAACAAATTGACATAAACAAAACAAATTACACATTTCGAAACGCATTTTTTGAGATACACCTTTTTCGCTTCTGAAGGCAGTAAAGACAATAAAAATTTTTAATAAACATTTAAAATGAATTTCGCGACCTCAATTCTAAGTAAAATTGACAGAAATTTTATTGAGGTTTACTTAAGATGTTATTGAACCGTTTCAGACTAGGAGACCTAAAAATTTCAAACATTCGATATTTTCGTGTCGCCCTAATGTACATACATACATACATATGTACATATCGGTCATTCTTTAAATGATGGATGCGTAGCTCATAGTCCGTTTGGCTCTTCTAGCTCTTACAACAATAAGAAAAACTATTGAGCTCGTCTCGAGCACTTTCAGTTATTCGGGCCAGATTATTTTGGTTCCCAATCAGCGCATGTATTTTGTTCGTGTAATTTTTTCTTCAACGCATCGACTCTTGACGCTACTCAAGCAAAATAATTTCGGCTCGCTTTCGTTGTATTTATGTACTTAAATCATAAATCAAAACAAATCGAAAAACAGCTAGAGAGTTGATCGCTGCAATCGCAAATTAAATGTTCAACACAGTTCAAGCGCAACTGTGAGGGCAAGTCGTATGTTTTCATGCTTCATGGGGATATAGCTTTCGTAAAATTCAATATAAGTTGGAAGCCCCTAGACTTATATGGGTGTCGTATGAAAGATAATTTAATGGTGAATATTGCCGTACTAAGCGAAAAAGACGTATCTTCAAAAAATTCATTTCGAGATAATTGATGTTTTGTTTATGTCTATTTGTTGAAATACCTGTAAAATTGAGATAGAGGAAATTTTCTTAGTAGATTATTTATATGATTGAACTAAGATGCCGACATTTGGAGTATTTTATTAGACGCGTAATTTCTTAAGCTATCCGATGCCATAAAAATCTCGAATATTTTTTTTTTTTTTTGAGATACGTCTTTTTCGCTTAGTACGGCAGAATAGATCTTTCAAATTTGACCTACTTATAGTTTTGGAAATGTGATGATTTTTATGAAATATTTACGAATATTTTTTCAAATATCTGTTATTTTTTCAATAAATAACCTATGTATATTTTTTAAGTCTAAAAAGCTTAGTTCTTTTGCTTTAAAATGATGAATTGTTTTTTCTAAATTTTTGTGCACTTACTCTTTTTTTTAACAAAAAAAAATACACAAATAATCAATATTTAAAAACGCAATAAACCAAATGTCAATTCCAAGAATGTAGAAAAACAAACGCTGGCGTCAATGACGATTTGTTGTTGTTTGCTTGCGCGATCGCTTTTTTTATTTCTTCAGAAAATCGGCGTTGTAAATATGTACATAGTTGTAAATATTTTGTTGAGTTGAACAACGCTCGCAGCAAACGAAAAGTCATAAGTAAACGAAGCTAAGTCATTTCGTTGTATCGTTCTGTTTAGTGTGCTACTGATAGTTGCAGAATGTCAAACTTGATTTATACTTGTCAGTAATACAGTTTCACGTCACAGCAAGTGCACTTGCGCAGACCTCTAGTTTGCATGTACAGTATAATTCGCTTAGCAGCCTTCAATTTAATTCCAGCAAATATTGCGCCCTTAAGCGAAAAATGCCATAACCCAAATTTCTTTAACTGGCTTATAGCGCATAAGTAAGGCTGTTAAGAGTGATATTTTTATACCCTACACCGAGGGTATATTCACTTTGTCTCTCCGTTTGTAACACATCGAAGGGAACCTGGCACGTATGGAAAAGTATATATATTCTTCATCAGCGTCACCACCTGAGTCGATTTAGCGATGTCCGTCTGTCTGTCCGTCTGTTGAAATCAGGTTTACGGGAAAACCAAGAAAGATAAATAGAATGAAACTTTCCCACACACAGGTTACATCTTCTTGCAGGCATCTTGCTATTGAAATTGGGCGAAATCGGTTCACGGACACGCCTACCGCCCATACTCTATGTATATTTATCCAGGCCAATTTTGAAAAAAGTTGCAGCGATGTTGATGAAACTTGGTGATTTGATGCACATGTGAACAAAATTAGGATTAGGCTGGGTTTCAAGTTTCTAAAGGGTCGAACAGCGGCGTGGCACAGCCCTAAATTTTATCATTTTTACTACCATATCTTGTAAGACGTTCATGATATTGCGATGAAATTTGGTAAACAGATACATATCAAATATATCTTGAATTGAGATAAAAGTAGGCGGAATCGAAAATGTGGGCGTGGCACTTTTCTACTGTTAAAAACTTTGATTCCGTATATCTCAAAGTTGACAAAAACGATTTCCATAAAAATTTTGGAGATGATGCCGCTAAAAGCAATCATCAATACAAGCTCAGCCACTTAACTGAAAAAACTCAATGAATGAATAAATAAACACAATATTTATAAACGTTATATTTAGAGAACTAACAACGTAATCGTTATGAAATTAAATGAGGTAGATATACTTGCCATAAGGTCTCTTATTACAAAAATTTGGTCTTATAGTACCTGCGGGCGTGGCACGTCCCATATAAGCAAAAAACGTTTATTGTTATAGATAGTGTGCTATGGGAGTAATTTTCATAAAATTTGGTGTTTAGATGTCAGTTGCTATAAGCTTTGAAAATAAATAAATTTTGACAGGATTGCATCAGTGGGCGTGGCACCTCCCATATTAACATAAATTTGTAAGCGCTGTTTTAAGTGAACTATTGCGGCAATTGCTATGAAATTTAATGTAAGTGGTTTAGTTGCTATAGAGTATGTCTGAATCAAAAGTGGCTGAAATAGCACCAGTGGGCGTGGCACCTCCCATACAAATAAAATACGGTAAGTGGCATATTTATCGAAATATATAAGCAATCCTACAAAAATTTGGTGTTAGGGGTTTGCTTATGGAAAGCTATTTCTGGATCAAAACCGGGCTGGATTGTACCAGTGGGTGTGTCACCGCCCTAAATTTTAAATTTATCTGCGGCATGTATCGCAAACTATACAAGCTATTGAGCTAAAATTTAATGTGAGGATGTTGAGACGAATATAATTTATTGAAAAAGAAGTGGGCGGAATTGGAGAAGTGGGCGTGGCATATTTAAAATTTTTCATTGCAATTCGATTTTTTTCAACATTTTCCATATTCTTTCAATTTTTCAACCCTTTAACTTTTTCCAATATATCCTATATGTATTTGTTCGACTTTTTCAACATCTTTCAACTTTCTTCAAAAGTTTCTTTATTTTTTCGACTTTTTCATCAATTTTGAATTGTTTCAAATTTTTTCAACCTCTTTCAACTTTTTTTGAGTTTTTCAACCTCTTTCAACTTTTTTCAACATTTTGCATACATATATTTTCGGCTTTTTCAACATTTTTCAACCTCTGCAAACCTTTCTAACATTTCAAATTTTTTTTTGACTTATTCAACCTCTTCAACGTCTTTTTAACATTTACTTAAAAGGTACTTTCAGTGCAGTGTAGGGTAACTTGTTTTATCTTGAGCTCCTACCAAGAACACGTTCAGCAAAAAAAATTTACATAGTTTTCAACAAAAGCATAAAGTTAATTTTAATAAAAAACATAAGATAAAAAAAAAGTTCATTTATATGGACATTTAAGTTAAAAGTAATAAAGCACTAATACATACACATCAATTACATGTATTCTTGTTTCCTGAGACTCCTACGGGAAATTTGAAATTCGAAGTGTTGCATTTTTTAACAAGGGCTATTAAGTGTAACTTTTAGTATGAAAAATGAATTTATCTAACCAAAGTGCTGTTAAAGCAAATGTGCTCTTAAGCGGGAGGCAGCTAAAAAAGATATTTTCTCACATTTACGTAAAAAAATTCAGCAGAATCTTGATTTTGGGCTGGTAACTCACATGCGCCCTTAAGCCAATAGGCAGCTAAGCGAATTATACTGTAGGGAGCTTGCCACAGCTATTTAAAAATATTCATAAATACTAGAAATTTTTTCGCAATATTTTTGATTTCTTGTTTTCCAAATTTATGTCGTTGTAGCCAGCGCTCGAACATTTTTTTGTGCTCATCTCTGCTTTAAATAACTGCACACTTGGTCTTTTTTGAAACGAAAAATTACAAAAACTATAGGGGATAGGATAAGTAACATTTAATCTTTTTTTGTTTAGTAATGCTTTAGTTTTATAAAAAAAATTTAAATAAATTTGTAACGTTTAGTAATGCTTTAGTTTTATATAAAAAAAAAGTTAAATAAATTTGTTGAACCCTTGTGTCAATACCTACTTTGTATACCTTTAAGACTACACTTGGATACGTTTGTACCCTAGTACATTTACATAATTATAGGTCGAATTTTTTAGCATAAATTTTAAAATTTTATATTTATTTATTGAATCCAATTCATATTTTTTATTTTAAATGGATAAAAAAAAATTAATCAGAAATTATAGTGAAATTTGGAAATAATT
Organism: Tricholauxania praeusta; assembly: GCA_949775025.1. NCBI lineage: Eukaryota > Metazoa > Arthropoda > Insecta > Diptera > Lauxaniidae > Tricholauxania > Tricholauxania praeusta. The sequence goes on from OX459031.1 coordinate 39,116,890, forward strand.
TAAAATAGTATGTAAAGTAAAAGTAAAAATATGTATCAATAATGCTGATATTTTGCATGTTGACATTTGAAACATTCGTATTGATGTCGGCTTTATCAATCCACATAACTGGTTTATGGCAATCAAAACAGTTCTGCCGAGTTTTCCATTTGACCTTGTCTTGGTCCCCAAACCAGCAGCTCATGTAAAACTGTTATCAGAACTCATGAAACGGGAAATATGACAATTGTAAAGAAATTTTCATGACGAAAAAAAGTACATTTAGCATCTAAAAACTACATTTCAACTCTCCATTCAGTATTATCAGAGTTAAAAATGCTTCGGGATACAAATCTATCCAAGTGTAGATCAACGTAGTAAATTTATAAAATGCACGCCCCCTGGATGTAGGTACACACTTCTATATTATTGTATTATATTTAGGATACTCTCGTAGAGGATAACCCAAAATATGAAAATGTTAGGAGCATGAGAAATATAGGAAATCGCTGTTAAAAGTTTGAAAAGGATACGTTTGTATCCAAGTGTAGACACAAGGGTTAAAAATTAATTTTTTAATTTAAAAAAGTGTTTTTCAAAATATGTTCGATATAACATCTACGGTTTTTTATGAATTTTTTATACGTTATTCTTCAATCGATCCTTAGAATGTATCTGCTTTCATATCGAAATTCCAGCCATTATTTTGGAAAATAGCACACAATTCATAAAATTAAACTGGTGCGCGCTTTTATAAAAAAAATCATATATTCTAAAGTTATGGCGGGAATTTTGAAAGGAAAGCATACATCCTTAGGACGGATTGAAGAATAACATATAAATCAATCAAAAAAAAAACAGATGTTATATCAAAAATATTTTGAGAAATATTTTTATGATAAAGAAAATTTATGTTTAAACAAATAAATTAAGTTTTTTATAGAATTAAAGCATTTTTGAACAAAAAAGGTGCAAGATTTTTTTATTTTATTCCCCCATAGTTTATGAGATATTTCACTTCAAAAAGTTAAAAAAAAAAACAAAGTGTGCAGTTATTTAAATTTAATTTAATTGACTCTTTGTCATTGCCAATTTGAGTAAAACACATTTGATATAATGACATTCTCTTCTTCTATTATGGGTAGATCGTGCACGGTCCGCACATCTTAGGTGGTGAGAGGGACATTGCAACCAGTAAGTCACATAATAAAAACCGCTTGTGGTTGTGCATTAATTTTTTCTTTTTAAAACAACCAGCAAATACCTCAAGGAAATAAGTATATGTGCATTTTTGTTTATATCGTTTCTTTCTCCATTTGTAAAGGTATATTTTTTTTTGAGTATGCAACTTTTTTTCTTATTGTATTATGTTTAATAACCCTATGCAAAAGTCTTTAATTATCTTCTTTCTAAGTACCGTTATATTGAATTTGTGCTACTGATCGTGATTTTCATATGAGTAAGTAAGTAAGTAATTAATACATTTAAAATGCATAATATTTACAGAAAATGTGAATTTTAGTTTAAAATGCCACGTGCAACACATTTGTCGGAGGAGAAGCGTGGATTCATAACGGGCTTATATGATGCAGGTAAAAAAATTTCTGATATCGCTGCCAGGATCAATCGTCATAGGAATACGATTCAAAATTTTCTAAAAGATTCTTATAATTATGGCAAAATTAAGCGCTGTGGCAGAACGTCTAGCATTGATGATCGGTGTAAGCGAGAAATTCAGCGTCTAGAGGTCGAAGAAAACATGTCATGTAAGGAGATCAAAGGCCATTTAGATCTCAGCATATCTGGGAGACGAGTGCATCAAGTACTAACACAAAATAAAATGGTTAGATATGATTCCTGAGAGCCTGTTTCCAAATTATTGAAACACCATATGTGCGGTCATTTGGCATTTGCTGGAAAGTTGAAATTTTGGTCCGACGAGTTTGAAAACGTTATTTTTTCAGATGAAAAAAAGTTTAACTTAGACGGTCCAGATGGCTGTCATAAGTATTGGCATGATTTACGGCAGCCCCGCCAAACTCGCCATAAGAGAAATCCCGGTGGTGGATCGACATTATTTCATAAGAGTAGTTTACATTTAATTTGTTATTTTTCTATTTAAAGTTTTAATTAAACTGAATTGTTTTGTTTTTGGTTCCTTTTTATTAATACTATAAATTAAAAAAAATTTGAAAAAAATCCTATGGTTTTTAGTGTTTTTTTTTTCAAATAAAGTTTGTGCACATATACTTATTTCCTTGAGGTAGTTTTGTTCTTTACCTTTTATCGACAAATTTCTTTTATGCGCGGAGAACGTAAAAAAAAACAAACTCTAGTATTAGCGTACACGACGCTATAAAAATAGTACAAAAGCGTTTTATTGCAATTTAAAAAAAAAACGGCGGGTTGTACTTCGGGAGTGCCGACAGAAGTGAAAACAAATCGTTTAATGGCACGTTAGTGTGTTAGTTGGTATGTGTGCGTTTTCTTTTTATATGGCAATGCAATGGAAGACAAAAACGGAATATGTTTTCAAATTTTACTCTCGCTTTCATTCTCAATTTGTCAACGCAACAACGCGGAAGCATAACAATCGTTGAATGAGAATGGAATGTGTCAGTTAGTGTGTCTGCTTTGCTTTTTGTCTTCCACTTGGAATATTTATTTAAAAGAAACAGAGTCCTTTGTTTTTTATGTGATCACCTGCCTTGACGGCTTAATATCACAGTGTGATTTTCACACACATGAATTAATTTATATTCGTGCTTAACCTAGGTACGACTGCATTTAATACAGTTACCAAGTAAAGCTATGTTTATGGACATAGCTTCACCCTTGGTTTGAGCCGAGACCTATCTAGGATCTCTTGCAGTTCTAAGAACTGCCACTTGGTTGAGAATGCAACTCCACATCGGGCAATTTACGATAGCATATTACTCTTCCTACGAGTTAGGTTTCAACCACAGCCACCACGAATCCTTCCCATGCGATCTGCCCAATTGGGCTTCACGCACTGTTGGGCTAGGACCGAAGTCCTAGGGGCTCCCAACAACCCGTGGTACCAGATTAGTTTGCACCTTCACCTCTGGTCAAGCTTAGTAGTTTGAAAAAGGACTATACAGTACAATTTCCTGTCTACTACCAGTTTAGGCTTACCATAACGCCCAAGGGCACTGGTAAAAGAAACAATAGAACATTCAAATTTTACTATCGCATTCATGACGGGGAATCCCGATGACGGTCGGTGTCGCGATTTTATACTTTTTTCCTCAGCCGCACAACGTGCCATAAGAAGTTTTCACTTCAAAAATTGCTGGAAGAAGTATATTCGGCTCAGTAGCCTCAACTGTGAATAATTAAATTTGAGCTAAGTATTCCTTATGTTTGAGAACAAAAATTTATTCTGATTGCAGTAAGAAACATAATCGCGAATTATGTAAGTATAAGAAAAAATCAGATAAAGAAAGTACCTGAACCTGTGACTGAACCAAATTTGCTTGCTGCTGGTTCATGGTAGCCTGGTATTTCAGATTTTTCTCTGCTTTGGGCTGCTGGCTCTGCTTTCGACTGCGCTAGCAGAGAAAAATTTGCTGACTGAGCAACAGCTAACCGGAAGTCAACATATGTATGCTAAAAATTTAAAAATTTTTTATAAAAAATTGCATATTTTCATATGCCAATTTTTTCAAAAAACGTTGCCTACTTTTAGGCGCTAGTAATAATTTATCCCTAAAAGTATGCAACACTTTCTGACAAATTTCAAAATAGCACCTAAAAGAAGGCAACATTATCTGAAATTTTTAAAATCGTTGCCTACTTTCATGCTCTATTTTTAATTTGTCAGAAAGTGTTGCATACTTTTACGGGGAAATTATTAATAGCGCCTAAAAGTAGGCAACGTTTTTTAAATTTTTTGAAATCAAGTTCGTTTTCCAAGTCTTCAAAATTCTAAAATCGAGTTCGTTTCCCAAGTCTTCAAAATTCCAAAATCAAGTTCGTTTCTCAAGTCTACCAAATTTGAAATCGAGTTCGTTTCCCAAGTCTTCAAATTTCTGAAATCGAGTTCGTTTCCCAAGTCTTCAAAATTCCAAAATCGAGTTCGTTTCCCAAGTCTCCAAACAACATTCAAATTTTACTATCGCATTCATGACGGGGAATCCCGATGACGGTCGGTGTCGCGAGTTTATACTTTTTTCCTCAGCCGCACAACGTGCCATAAGAAGTTTTCACTTCAAAAAAATCTGACCCTCGAGGCCCCGTGCAACCGCATGAGTTTGGCGCCTCTAAGACAGGCTTTGCTGAAATACAGTTTTGCCGAGCAGTGAACAAGACTTCTAGGTAGTGAATCTCAATTCGATGGTTGTTTGGCAAAAATGTTTTAAATATCTCGTTATTGGTAACTATTGGTGGATTATTTTTTAATATATAATATAATAACAATTGATTTTGTCACGTATTGTATCCTAACAATATCTAGGCCACTTACGAACCATCATTGTTATAAATGTATAAGACTAAATAAATAAACTAATAATAATAAATAATAAATTAATTTCTTTGTGCGCTCAGTCGAGTTTATTTTAATTACACCAAACAATAATACTATATTCCCATAAACACAGGCTTTTGGCTAGAAGTTTGTTAAATTTGTTGATTTGTTTTAACAAAGGTCACATGACACTTCAAGATTAGAGATATGCAAAAATAAATTAACATTCAGAAATATGAAATGTTTAACTAGTACTAAAAAAGAGTACCTTTTCATTAAACCTTCTATCTAGTTTATTGTAGAGTGGAGGAGTGTCTAGTTCAATTTCAATTCAATTTCAATTTATTAAATTTCAATATAACTTGCACAGTAAGATTGGGATATCTTATAAAACAGTGTAAGGCTTAACATATTTTTAAAAATAAATTATAATTATATATACAGTTACTCACAAAATTGCAATTTACGTATTATAATTCGCTCATCACATTTTGATAGGAGTTTTTTCTGCCTCTATCTATAGGATTCATCAATGTATTTTCGTATCTCCACTTATTTATAATATTTTGAACTGTATAATTAGGTCTTCTAATAATTTCACCAATTTCGCGATACGATTTTCCTTTACAATATCATCTCATCACTTATTATTTTATTGCAAAAGTTGTATCCTTGCTAGTGGTCACCATTGCGAAACTAACGCGTAAAACGAAATGAGCTTGTATTCAAACTATTAGTCGAAATAGCCCTACAAACTCTAAAATGCTTTCCAATACTTCCGTGATAAAAAATATCAAATTTGATGTCAAAACTGGCAAGTGTATACTTAATTTCGTGACTTGAATTTTGCTTTAATTTACGTTTTTATGAATTCATTTTGTGTTTTTAAAAATTTTAAAATTTATGTTCGTTATTAGTTCATCAGATTGGTATCTATCCCCATGCATTAAAATTATTTACTAAACATTTTTAATTTCTTTAAAAATTGCCAATATTTCTTTCAAATCAAGGTGTATACTCAATTTTGTGAGTAACTGTATATATATATATAAAAAAAAATAATTATTAAGTTTAAGCAAATTGGTAGAGATTAGGTACATAAAAAGAGAAAGAAAAAAAATAAATAAATGTTCTGAAAGAATATAGCAGTGTTAAATTGAAAGATACATAGTTAAAGAGACAGGATTTGAAAGTATTTGCGTTTCCGATTCTTCTTCTTTGAAAAACTGTTTTTTTTTTTGTACTACATGTATATTATACCTTAATCAAAAATTTTGAGAAACGAATAAAACACGATTTTCAGCTGATATGCGTATGAATGAATGTTTTATCTGTAAAATCGTAATAAATTATCTTATAGCCAACAATTTCTTCATTTAATGTAACATAATTAGTTTTTTGAATAAACTAGTTCATCCGAAGCGTGTTAGGATGAAACAGTTGAGCCTAGACAAATTTTAATATGTTAGGGTAATAGGGCGGCCTCCGGTCGCGTCACAGGGTTTACATCCTCCAATACCAGCTTCGAGGCGGCTATCGGCCGCGTCACAGGGTTTACATCCTCCAATACCAGCTTCGAGGCGGCTATCGGCCGCGGTTCGCTAATGCTGGTGTGTTAGCGAAGCCTGTGTTGGACATAGCATAAGTGAACTGCGGCCGAAGGTCGCCGTAAAACCGACTTTAGACATATGAGGGATGTAAACCCTGAACCGCGGCCGAAGTCCGCCCACTTATTCTAACATACTAAAATTTAGAGAAAATCGGGAGTGAGACTGTTAAAGCAAATAATAACCCTAGTTTGTCCTAGGCTAAACTGTTTCATCCTAACACTCTTCGGATGAACTAGTTTGGCCTAGGAAAAACTAGTTTATCCTTAAAACTAGTTCATATTCATTCGTGCATTAGTCTCACAAAAATACGAGAACGGCTCCACCGATTTAAATAATTTTCTTTCTTGTGTTCGTAATTTTTCAGGCAAGGTTTGTAGCAAAAAAAAGTTTCGGAAAATTTGAAGAAAAATCGGAAAATGTGTTTTGTATGGGAATTTCGTATGGAGAACACAGCATAATTGCGATTGAATTGATTTAGGCGGGATAGACAGATAGAACAGAACAGCGCCTGCCAAGCTTGCTAAGTATTTTGTTTATATTTATACAATCGGTACATAACGTAAGCACCTAACTTATTGTAATACATATTATAGACATTCGCATTAGACCTTACGTACCTAGTTTCGTTTTTTGACTTATAGCGGCTAAAATTGATCCCAAATCAACAGTTGAAATGACCACTATAACAGCAGCCTACAAGACTGTTTATCACCTTTACAATTCAATGCACGATTTTGAGATGACTTCGACTAACCAAATTATGACGCCGGAATAACGCTCCTTCATTGAAGACGGGATCGTAGTTGAAATAAAATTTATTTTCGGTTTCCATGTAAACAAATCACATTGGCCAACAACAGTATACAGTTGTATTAACAATTTTCCAACGTAATTTGCTACATATAGCAAAAACGAGTTCAAGAAGCACACGTGTCTATAACCGTCTACGATCACTATTCAATTTAGGAACGCCACCAAAGTTAACGTCTTTTATGAAAAGCTGTTTGCATTTAACATAGTCCGATTGATGAATGAACTTAATTTCATCAATGAAATTTTTGCGTTTTTAGCTGCTGATATAGATTTAATTTATGATCATTTTCAAATCCCAAACTAAAATCGTCACAAGCTACTTTTGGATCCTGACAAAAGCAGCCATTAAGATAATCAATGGTAAAAAAATATCCACTCGCGTACACCATTCCGTATGTATTGTATTGTTAGATCATTAAATAAAAAGTACCGAAGGTGGTAGCTATGGTTGAGTAATTTTGATTTAAATTGTTATTTGTTTTCAGCAAATGTTCGGAATTGATGTTAATGGTGTTAATTTTAATTCCATTCGACCAACACAGTAAAAAAGTTATGGAGTAAAAAGTTAACAACACGGCCATACCATTTTTTTTATTATTTTTAGTATTTTTTTAAATATTCAATGTCAAATGCATATAGAAAAATAAAATGTTTACACTTATTTTGCGTTTACACTAAATTAAAAAGCTAGATTGCTATTGGTAACAACTGTTACTTTAATGTATTAAGTTTTATAAATATTAAATCATAAAAAAACTCAATTTCGTTTATTTAGTAACTATAACTTGGTCAGCGTTAGACTCCTTGGGTGTGATATTTCAATATATGTAAGATAGAGCGCTTCAAATTTAAGCATTTTTCTTAAATATTGCGAGCTCACTAAAGTTTTCAAAATAAAGTATTTTAGGTAACGTTCGGACTATTGTTTGGTCAGAATTAAACTTTTGTAAATTGTTCGTATGTATATGAACAATGAAGAATTTTTAAATTTTTTTATATATGTATTGATATACTTGATATATCTGAAAAAAAAGGTACTCTTAAAAGTTATTTTTTAAAGTAAAAAAAATCTACTACTCTCTTTTATTGTTATTGTTAATTTCCCAATTATGCGTTGTTGTTATTAAAATATTAAAAGCAATAGCAAAAAATAAGGGAGAGAGTAGTAGATTTTTTCTTCTTGCTATGGCAAGGCTGTGGTAGTTAATCAGTGCAATGCTTGAAAAAATAGAAAATCTTTCCACGCTCATATCTCAGCTTTTGTTTAACCGATATCGAAACTGATCCGGGCACTCTGCACGATGAGTACTTTAATTTGATATATCATTTACTGCTGTAGCTACTCTAGATCCCGTCAACTAAGCCTTATCTTCGAGGAAAAAAGTATACTGAGAGTACGGTTAACTTATGATAATTTTTTGTAGAAAATTTGGCATCACTGCACAAAACATTTGTTTTTTATTAGACATTTCATAGTTTGCGAAATGAAATCAACAACAAGAACTTCTAAATTTTCGGCAGGCGAAATAAATTTCTAATTGGACCTGGTCGGTAATTTTGAAAACATCATCGAATGCAAAAAAACCGATAAAGTTAGTCTAGACGAGAAGGAAAAAATATGTTGGACCATTGTGGACGATTTTAACGGCTTGCAAGGAACCTACCGAGAGTAATATGGACGGGATCTTAATAATTTTTTTCGACGAGTAATTGCAATATTCCATACTACCTCAACATCTGAATCACTATGAACTTTGCAATCCCAATCTGAATCCATATTTATATAGGTACTTATTAGCTTTTTTGAAACTTTGTGTTTTTATTTCTTATGTTCTTTTTCGTTATGACAGCAATCAACTGTTAGTTAACTATTTGGTTGGTTAACTAATTGCTATGAAACTGAAATTGGATAGTTAACCTGAAATCTTTAGTTAACTAAACACTGTGAAACCGGCCCTTAATGTCTAACGAGTTTTAAATTCGTTAGTTACCCAGTAAATTGGGAAACATAAAAAGGAACAATGGCATGCAGTGAATGTAACTGCCAAACAGAAACTCGCAGAATTCAAACACATTGTCACAGTTTCTCATTGCGTATCGTCATTTTTGTATTCATTTGAAGTGTGTCATTATGATGTTGCTTAGAATGTTTTCTACGATGACCAAAGCTTGAACCGAAAAAAAAAAACTGAGCTATAAGACGAAACGTTAGTATCAATTCTCATGGTTAATTTGCTATACCCAAGTTACAAATTTCTTAAAGTGAAACCAGAAGTACCTCAGATCCTTAGAAAAGACAGTTTTTGCTATGATATGATTAATTTTCATTCAATCCATAAAAAAATTCAATTGAAAAATCTTCATGTTTTTATCCGTTCTTTTCAAATTACAATCTCCCGCGAAATGTAAAATTTTTAAAAATGTTTTTTTTTCGGCCTTAAATTTTCTGGATCCGACGTTGAGTTTCGAATAATTAACGGTATCGCAATTACCTATCCGAAATGTAAGGTTTTTTTAGATAAGAACATGGCAGACTTTGGCAGTTTCTTATGATTTGCTTTTTGAAAATCAATGTGCCTCAAAAAATAAATTACTGCGTTATACTTCTAGAAAGCGCAGTTTTCACTGAATTTCAGTTTTTTCTACACGTTAGCAATTTCAGATATGTTTGCTTAAAAGAATGAAAGACTCTGCTTTGAGTCATCACAAGTCCTTTGATTTATTTGTTTTTAGACAGGTTATGCCAAAATACTAGCGTGTGGAAAAAACTGAATGAAAATGCGATTTTGCTAAGCAATTTTCTGTGAACAATCCGGACAATAACCAGAAGTTCGACATATGTACTTAATTTCAGAGATTGTTTTAATGTAGAGCAACATATTGGCGTTTTGGAGTTTTTGATTTCACAGATATATCACCAATAATACATACTTCACTAAAATTCTCATACATACTCAGGAGAGCGTACGGACTTTCAAAAAAACATTGGGTTGAACAAATGATGGGCGTACCTAAAGCGATTTGCCAAGGTTCTTCATATTTTTAAATCAGAGCCAACTAAAAGGCTATAGATAACACAATTGCAATATGGATAAGGAAGAAATGTAAGCATAGAGATATTTGAACAATGTTATCCAATAATGAGACCAGCATCCAGATTAATTAAAATTTTTCTTTGCTTTGTTATGAAATTTATAATTAACTTGTTTTCAACCTCTTAATATAAGAGACTGCTTTTATGTCAAAAAAAGTTTGAGAATATTTTCAGGATAACGAATATGCAGTGAACTTAGAACTTGAGCTTACCTGAAAATGTTCGGAACATTCAGTACAGCCAAAGAAGAATTTAATATAACCATGCATAGCCTGCATGACTTCCAAGGGATCTTGGCTTTGTTCATTATGAGACGCCTGCACTGTCATGAAGTGAAATAGCTGCCACAGTGAACAGGTAAAACCGCGAGTACCTGCTTTCGATCCACTACAACCAACAAAACGATTTGCTGAAAACGAAGGTTGAAATCGTTGTCCCAAACGAATTACTTCATTGTCAAATTCTTCGCCACCCAGATTTTGATTATGTTGCATAACAAACTCATACAATTTGGAAACAAAAGTGCGACCACTATTTCCAAGGGGATTATAACGCTGCACCACGGCTAAGTAGCGTTGTAAGGCAAGTAAGCGTTCGCCAGTTATATTAGCCACCTTGGGAATTTCATTGAAAAGGGTAGTACGTATAGCCATTTCAAGATCTGCCTGATACACAAGATGCTTATTTTTCAGCACCTCTGCTAGAATACGAGCATTTTCTGCTTTTTGCACATCATCATCTTTCACAGAGCTTACAGTGACAGAATTCCCTGCATTGAAAGGCCGCTCAGTAACGTGCAGCGAATGGAGGAGTTTGACAATCGTTTCATTGTAGGCTTTAATAATAAGCTCTGATCTTATGTTGTAGGGTGTAACTTGGTGTTGACGATCCACAATGGCAAATTTATACCCACCAGCAGTGCCATCTATTTGGAATTTTGCGGCTGTATTGTTATCCGAAACTCGACGCACTTGAACTGCAGGATATTGTTGCAGAGCGAGTATGGTTTCGATGCCCACAGTCGAGTTTTCAGGTTCGTAGACTACAATCATATATTGCTTCATTTTGCTGTCCAGTGCATCAAATAGATTTTCTGCTTCTTTTTCTGTTATCGGTTGGAAATTAGGCCAATTATCAGTTGTGTGATTCTCTGCAACAATCCACTGAGCAAGAGTTGAACGTATAGCACCCAAATCTTGCGTCTCCAAATGTTTACCATAGTTTTCAGGACCTGGTTGGAATCCCAAACCAAAATACCGCAATGTCGGATACGCCATCACCTCATATTCACGGCAAATGTCGTTGTTTTCTTCAGCGGCGCAGTCTATAGCGCAAACTTTCAAAACGTCTCGCCAGGGCAGTAAATCTTCTGCGAGTTGTTTGTACGCAGGCGCAAAACGCTTACAATGTCCACAATAGCTGTTATAGAACTCAACTAACGAGGTATGATTTTGCTGTAAAATTAAGGACTTGAAGTTGTTTTGTGTCAGCACCAAAACTTTGTCACTAGCATTATAGAGTCCAAGGTCCTGCGATGATGGTGAGGATTCTTGTTTCATCAAATTCTCGTAGCGTTGCAGTGGAACGCCGGCATCCACAAGAACCTTTGCGTAAACGATGAGAGCACACACCACCACGGCGGCAGAGGCTTGTTTTCGTTGTTGGGTCATTTTATTGGAAAGTTTCCTCTTATGTTGGCACTTTCTCTCGTAAACTTGGCCTTGTCTTAACTAAATTGCAACTTGTTGACCTTACAATAATATTGCTACCGTAACATTTGTTGATTTATTCCTTTGGAATAATGATTTCCTTTTTGTTTGTATTTCTGTTACAAGACGTGGAATGAGTAGCGACGCATTGGATTTGCTTGTTTTGTACAATTTTTCTTTTATGTCGCACGTATTAATTTTTCGCTCGGTTTCACTTCTTTTTTACTTAAACTGGTTTTTCCCGCACCTTTGATTGACTAATCATCACTAATTCACGAAAGTTTCCTACATACTAACTAAAAGAATGTAAATTAATTTATTCTAAAGCCTTAACAAAATAGAAGTGACTAGACGGTAGCAATTGAACGAACGTTTGCACTCGTTTCGTCTGTTTTGACATTAATGCTAAAATCGCAATGCGGCGCTAGGTCGGTCGCGCTTTAGCCAACTTTGATCGGCGTTTGAAAAACTTTACAAAAATGTACGATATTGACTGTCAAAACGCCTGACCTTACTTTTTGTAAATCACAATGTTGCGAGCGTCTGTCATTTCGACATTATCAATGAAAGGAATTCTATTTGTCAGTTCTTTGCTTAATTGTTGTGTTTTTTAGTTTTGATTGTTATTTTCATAAAATAAATGGATTTGAACGAAATGGATAATTTAGTGGACCTTATTTTATCACTGCATGAAACGCTGGGTAAAGAGAAGTGTCAAATGCGTTGTTCGTATTTACGATATAACGGAACACAACGCTTGAGGTCGCATTTAAGATTACAACATAAGCATGCATTGTTTCTACTTCAGCTGTCAGATTGCGACCGACCGAACGCCGCATTGCGACTTCAGCATAACCCATTAATCGATAGCCAACGAACCAAAAAGCTGTTGTAACGAGTAGCAACGTTTTGAAGTTCGGTTCTTACGGAACTCTTAAGCCATAACCAAAATAGACGTGACGAGACGGTAGCAATTGAACGAACGTTTGCAATCGTTTCGTCTGTTTTGACATTTAACCCAAAATCTTATGCTAGCCAACGAACCGAAAAAGCTGTTATGACGAGTAGCAACGTTTTGAAGTTCGGTTCTTACGGAACAATACGTCTCGTCAAAATGTTTCGTTCACTTTCGATCAATTACGTAGGTTCATTTTGGCTACCAACATTGGTTTACATACACTCGAACTTACTCGTTATGTCTCGTCTCGTCTATTTTGGTTTAGGCTTTACGTCTCGTCAAAATGTTTTGTTCACTTTCGATCAATTACGTAGGCTCATTTTGGCAATCAACATTGATTTAAGCCCAATTTCCATGTGATCTTATCTTATCTTATTTTATCAAATATCAGGGAGGACATCACATGTTATTAAGATAGCAAATGTATGCTATTCACTCTCGCATTCTCCAAGCGCATTAGGTTCCGTTCGCATGCTTTTTCTTTCCTACAAAAATTTGATTTGATATCCCTGATATGGGATGAAATAAGATAAAATAAGATCACATGGAAATTGGGCTTTACATACACTCGAACTTAAGGGCCAACTAAACCATGCATGGGCTAGCGTAACCTACTGTCAAATTTGAACGAAAGCCTGTCAGATGCTTAAGAAACTCAGAGAAGACTTTTTAGTGGCTACGTTGTACTTCGTTGAACTTAAGAAGCGATGTAGCCATGGTTGCAAGCGTATGAAATATTCCCACAATTGCATAAATTTCATTTCTTATATTTCCTAAATAAATTGAATTCATTCTAAAATGTTATTCAATGACATTAATTTAGATACTTAAAGCAATAAATATGCAATCCAAATATTGTTTTTACTAATTTTAAGAAAAAAATAAGAAAACAAAATTGCTCATTTTGTTCTATGCGTGTAGATTGCGGTGAAAAGTATTGGCAAAAGTAAAGCGTGGCATCACTGAATTGTCAAACAAATTGTTGTATGTGTTGTGTGTGAATATTAAAATGCATAAAATGCGTCAATTTTAACCTCTTAATTTTTCCACATTTCCTATTAATTTCAAAATAAATGGATTTCTCACTTCTAGCTCCATTGCAAACATATTTTTTATGTAAACAATGCATAGACAGCTGATTCCGTACAGAAAGTGCGTTCAGTTTCGCTCTTTCCTTAAGGAAATGACATTTGTGGAAATTTAACGAAACTTTTTGTTAAGTGCGTTGTAGCTTTAATATACGATTTGTGTGTATTCGCACACTTGCATAAGTTGACTGCAGTCAAAGCGTGCATGGCTTAGTTGGCCCTTTACTCGTTATGTCTCGTTTGGTTTGGGCTTAACGTTTATTTGTTGTTTGGTACAGGGCTACCAGATGAAAACTTTGAAAACTCCACAACAAAAATAGTGTTTCCTCAAAATTAACCTATTTTAAAAAAATTTTTCTCAAAAACTTTTCATAAAAACACACTACTTTTCCAAACAACAACTCATTCTCAGTCCCAACTAGACTGATAAAAATCTAATTGAAACAACGAAAAACGTACAAATTGACTGACGGGAGTTTCTCTGGTGCGTGCGATTTGTGAACTTTGCGGGTATGTCTGATCATGTTCGTTTACAATTTTTGTGTTTAATGGGTTATTAAGCTAAAACCGTTTTCTATAATTGTTTAGATGGCGCCCGCTGTTAAGTCCTAATAATTCCATTAAATTGCAAAAACTGCGGTCCCCAAAATGGAGTATTGGGCGTTGTGTTTTCTAGCATCATGCAAATATGTTGGAAGCTAACCTTATATAAGAGCGTAGCGTCAAATGTCTTGTGTAGTTTATTTGTTTACTGTATGTGACAGGGGTAAAATCAACTGTCACTGTCAATACTTTGTCAAAACTGGAAAATCAAATAGGGTGGCGTTAGCGCGTTACTTATTTCGCATTGTTTTATATAAAATATATGTGCATGAGAAAATATTGACAGATAAAAGACGCTGGCGCTCTACAGAAAGAAAATTTGGATTTTTCAGAAAGAAAAATAACATAAAAAACCAGTTTGCCAAATGAAAATTATTTTCCCACTAGCATGAGCTTACACATGCGAAAAAAAAAAAATCAAAACAGAACTGTTCTTACTTTTGCGTGGAAAAAATAAATGGCAGTGGCATCCTTGGTGTAATACTGAAGTGACCGCAGCAGCAGTGATGCTATTTTATTTGCAAAAACGGCTAGAAATGAAAAAAATTGCGAGGAACGGCTAGAGTAATAAAAAAAACCTAGAAAAATATTTGTTGCTCTTTTAGATATCCTACCTACATACATACTTTGGCACAAACTCCGACTTTAGTATCGACTTAACAGGTATTTCAACAAATTGGCATAAACAAAACAAGAATTATCTCGAAATGAATTTTTTTGAGATACGTCTTTTTCGCTTAGTACGGCAGTATAGTACACTTAATACAACATTAATCGACTTTTGCTTGTATGGGAGATGCCACGTCTACCGATCCAATCCCGTCGAAATTCATTTAATTTCAAAGTTTATAGTAACTGACATCTTTATACCAAATTTTATTAGGATAACTATATATGTATTATACTAATGTAAAATTAAACGTTTTACCTTGTATGGGAGGTGCCACGTCCACTAAAGAAATCCTGTCGAAATCCATATAATTGCAAAGCTTATAGTAACCGACACCTCTACATCGAATTTAAAAAATATTACTCCCATAGCACACTATATAAAACATTTAACGTTTTTTGCTTGTATGGAAGGTGTCACTCCCAGAGATGCCATTGCGCCCACTTTTGGTTATAAGAAACCCAGTATACTTAATAACATATTTAGAAACATAGATTGCTCAATGTTATTTTTACAGTTAAATTTTTGTGAAACCAGTGTTACCAGGTTTTTTCTTCAAAAAACAGTTAATTAAAAAAAAAGAGACTGTATAAAATTGCAAATTTAGAAAAAATTAATTCCTTGGTCTTATGATCTTTTTTTTTGGCTCATAATTTTATAAAAAAAAAAAATGATATTTGTATTAAAGAACTGTAATTTGCAGCTAAAACTGTAAATATGCTAACACTGTGTGAAACATAAGTTACCATTACTTATGTATGTAAATGATTTCTAACTATGCTCATCCAGCGGTCAACGTGTGTTTGTATGTCTAACATTGTCATATATGGGGTAAAACACGCGAAAACGCCAGCGAAAAAATTTTTTGGCTCCGATTTGGCTGAAATTTAGCATTATTGTAATATCAATGTCCAGCAATAGAACTGCGTTCAGGAATTTGCCCTAGTATTATTTGTTGTTGAGATACGCGTAAAATTCAAAAATTCATTTCAATTTACAAAATTTTAGCTCTTTAATTTTTGTTAAAATTAAAAAAAAATATAAATACTTTTTTCCCCACAAAAATTTTTACGTCATTCAACGCAGAATAAATCAAAGTTTTTTTTTTAAAAAAAAAAAAAAAATTTTAAATATGGGTTTTTAAAAAAAAAAGCAAAAATATTTTTCAATTCGCAAAATTTTTGAGAAAATTTTTTATTTTTCAAAAACAGTATTTTTTTTCGAAAAGTACATGTAAAAACCTAAAAATGTAAAAACAAAAAAATATTCAGAAATGGATTTTTCAAAAAAAATTCAAAAATTCATTTCAACTTTCAACATTTTGGCTCTTTAATTTTTTTTTAAATTAAAAAAAAATTATAAATAATTTTTTCTTCATAAAATATTTTACGGCGTTAAGCGCAGAATAAACCAAATTTTTTTTTTAAAAAATAAAAAAAAAATTTTAAAAAATGGTTTTTTAAAAAAAAATTCAAAAATAATTTTAAACTCGCAAAATTTTTGCGAAAAATTTTTTTTTTTTCAGAAACAGTATTTTTTTTCAAAAAGTACAAGTAAAAACCTAAAATCGTAGGTATACCAATTATTAATTGATAGAGTTTGCTGTAAGCTATGAATTTTCGAAAAAAAACACTTATTCTGAAAAAGTACAAAAATCGTGAATTTCATACCCGCGTATCTCAACAACAAATAATACTAGGGCAAATTCCTGAACGCAGTTCTATTGCTGGACATCGATATTACAATAATGCCAAATTTCAGCCAAATCGGAGCCAAAAATTTTTTTCGCTGGCGTTTTCGCGTGTTTTACCCCATATATAGAATTTGACTTGCTAAAATCGTATGATTTATTGAACAATCAGCAAACGCTCTCAGGTCAAAAGTGAAAATGAAAGCAGAAAGTGAGAGTAGAAGGTACCACTTTTAGTAAATTTGCCTCATTTAAAGACACACATTTTCTGGAACGATATTATGCAAAAAGGCAGAACAAGGATTTTGAAAGTAGGAAGGGCATCAAAACAGAAACAAACAAATAAAAACTTTTATTAAGTATTTCTTACCTGCAGCCTAGGGTTAGCAAGTGACCAGAATAGAAATTTTTTGCTTAAGAAGACCGGAAATTGATTTTGTCCGACTTGGCGCCCTACTGCAGCAAATTTTTGAAGTGCGGCATTTGGGTTTTATGGAAATGCATTGAATTGAGACTTGGAATGTACTTTTTAGAGGGACATGGACACCAAAATTTACTAAGAAAAACCAATCCATTTTTTCTAAGCATATTTTATCTAAATTTTCCAATTCATTAGACTTTTTTGTTCATATTGCATAAAAAAAGGTAATTCCATGATAGAGCAGGTACCTACTGTGCAGGATATCAATAAGCACAGATGGTACAGTTTTCTATAAGTCAATGCATTTACTAGGATACGCTTATGGCATTCACATTATCATTGTCTCCCAGTAATATTTGTTGATACTGAAGAAATGGCGAAACGATTGGGACTAGGACAATAAGGACAAAACAAGGTATGTACATACCCAAAAACTGGTGGATTCTATGCCACGACGAATTTAATCTGTAACAGATGCAGCAAATGGAATCAAAGAATATCTTTTTTCATTAAAATTTAATGAGCTATGTATATACTTCATTTTAATGAACTGTATGCTTAATTTTGAGACATGAATTTTGCTTTAATTTACGTTTTTATGAATTCTTTTTGTGTTATGTCTCAAAAATACTAAAATTTATGTTCGTTATTAGTTCGTCAGATTGGTATGTATCCCCATGCATTAAAATTGTTTACGAAACGTTTTTAATTTCTTTAAAAATTGCCAATATTTCTTTCAAGGTGTATACTCAATTTTGTGAGTAACTGTATGTGTAGTCTAATAACGAAGCAACATCTGTCTACCGTTTTGGACAAAATATCACAATTTTGACGCATTCAAGAAGTTTTCCTACGTTAGAGTAAACGTTTTCCATACACGAAGCGTTAGTGTGTAACACACATAGCTGGACACCGTTAATCAAATTGTTAACTTCGTTAATCGCTAATCCGTTAATAAAGAAGTTAACTTCGTTAAAACGTTACATTTCGGAAGATTTAACGTAAAATAACGTTAATATTTAATTTATTAACACGTGCTTAAAATTGCATTTTTTATATCTTTGCGTTAGTGATCTTCTTATAAAAACTGTTGGCTTGGGTCCTGGAAGCTCACAAGTCCAGAACATAAATAAGAATTGTATCATTGAAGTGTGTACTTTAGTCATCTGGCATAATGTGGATATGAACACGTGGCTCGTTCGGCGTTAAAATATCTTCGCCCGTGAAAAAAAGATTTTCAACTGCAGCGTTTGAGGGTATAGCAGTATTATATTTAATAAACAGATTTATGAATATCTGTTCCCCGAGGAATTCCGCATCGGTTGAACAAGTATTTTAATTTCATGTCTAGCCACATTTTGACAGATTTTGATCCTTATTCTTTAAATATTTGTGGCTCTTAGGTTTTCCTTTAGACTGAGTGACAGAATTAAAAAAGTCTTCCTCTCATCGTCGTTGTTACTCGCGCTGCTACCTTCTTCAAACTTTTGGCAGCTTCTTGTCGTAACGCCTATTTTACCTTTTTTTCAAGCATTTTTTTACTGGATTAACTCTACTGCTGTCACATGTATGTATGTTTCCAGCCATATCAGCCAGAACTTACTTGTTGTCAGAACGTATTATTCATGGCGCGGCACGGTGCTTGTTGTTAATAATAGGTAATAGATCAACGATTAACGGACATGGGAAATTTAACGGAAGTTAACGAGTACGTTAACATTTTTTAAAGTTAACTCAAAAGTTAATCCGTTAGTCGAAATGTTAACTTCGTTAATTAACGATTAACGGATTAATCACATTAATTTTGCCTGTTGCTCTGTATGGAACTGAGTGCTGGACAATAGGCAGAGTTGCGGAACAACTCAAGGTCCTTTGAGAGGAAAATATTCCGTCGAATATTTCGTTCCGTATGTGCGGACGGCTTTAAAAAGATGAAGATTCAACCGAGAAATCTATGAGCTATTTAATGATGCGAATGTAGTTCAAAAAGTGAAAATCTATCGATTCCATTAGCTTGGATACATCGAGCAAATAGAAGATAAAGCTTTGGCCAAGAGCATTATCAATTCAAATCCATCAAAAATTTTTTGGTTTTACATTCAACATTTATTTAAAAAAAAAAAAAAATGTGGCTATTTTTGCCGCACCCTGTATCTATATCTATAAATAAAAAATATATAATTTAAAGTTATACATTATATGAACTGCATTTAAAATACCTTTATTTTTTGCATCGTGATAACCAAGGTTTGCTATCTAATTTTACTAATCGATGTCCAGGCCCGTAACAACCCAGCTTTGCGTGGCGGGGGCAAACACATTGTACTATATTTAACGTCTTCTTTGAATATTTTTCCTTTTCTCAACAACTATTCAGCAGTCGGCATATAAATATAAATATGTATATTAGGGTGATTCAAATTTTTTTTTTTGTTTTTTTTAAGGTGCTGTTGCTTAAAAAGTAAGTTTATGATATGAAAAAAAAGTACACGAAAATTCAGCTCTGTAACTCAATTTTATAAGGTGGCGCCGGAGCCTGTAAGTTTTACATGTAAATTGTATGGAAAAATTATTTTTTACAAAAAAGGTATCTAAATGAATAGGTGATTAGTGTTGTTGAGCTAAAAAGGGTAATTTTTAGACGTAATTTTTTACGCTGAATCCGAATCTGGCCTCAGAATTGACCCATCATGTCGGGATCCTGAAATATTTGATGTACCTAAAACATGATGTTTTTTGTCTACTTTCGAGGCCATGTATGGGATTCAAAGAAAGTTGATCAGCTTATTTTTAACAAAAGCATCATTTAGAACCATCCTTGCCCTTTAAAATGAGCTTTATATACTTAAGAGCTTCACTCCCGGTTTTTGCCAGGACCCAAGCCACTCATTAGAGCTGTTGAAATGTTGATGAAAAACACAGCAAACGACAGATCTGTTGGAGAAATTAAAACCCACAGAATCAGCTCACGCCTCAAGTCGTCCAATTCAGAATAGGAGCTAGTCATAAATGCTGAAGAAGTCTGTTGTTGAAGAAACAGTAGGTAAACGAAGCGAATCGGCCATCATGCTGATATCAACATTCTACGAAGCAATCCAAAAAATATTTAAGAAAAAAAGTTTTTTTGGGACTTTACTCAAAAAAATTAAACACGAAAGCATTTTAGTTGATATTTATTAAAAAAATAAATCCATTTCCGACAAGATTTGCACCCTAGCATTTTTAGAATCCAACAATATTTAAAAAAAAAATTGTTTTGGCCTTTACTTAAAATAATAAGAAACCGAACATTTTGTTGCAAAATTAAGGGTCCGCTGATTTGTTGACAATTAAGTTAGTTCTCATTAAAAAAGAAAATTGTTAATTTTCGACAAAATTTTCAGTTCCTAGCAATTTTTGAACCAAAAAATAGTTTCTTCGGCCTGTTCCAAAAAACAGTATTTTGTTTTCCATAATCGGGCTTCGAGGATTTGAAATTTTAGTAAGCTTTAACTAACGGAAAAAATTGTTCAGTTTTGACAAGATATGCGTTTTCTAGCCATTTTTGAACCAAAAAAAAATGAAAAAAAAATTTTTTTTTCGGAACTTATCTTATAATATAAAAAATGGTAACTTTTTTCAAAATACAACGATTTATTCTCATTTTAGTTAGCTTTCATTTAAAATAAAAAATTTGTTAATTTTTGACAAGATTTGCGCTCTCTAGCGATTTTTGAACCGGAAAACCCGATTTGGGACCACTGTGCGGTGGTGCTGACAGAGCTGTATAAGGCGCTTCAAGGAATGGAAAAAGTGTACAATCTTTATGCAGCAATCGAAACTTTCCCGTCTGGAACCGAAGTATGCGAATCATCATTTTCGGCATTAACACGAATCATGCGCCCACAACGGATAGACATTTCGACTGATAGATTGAATAATTGATCGTTTCTGACTTTCGAGCACAAACGACTTGAGTCTATAGATCTAGACATGGTTTTGAAAAGGTTCAATGCACTGAAAGATTGCAAAGTATAGTTATTTTAGAAAGTTATTTATAGTTATATAAAAATAAGTTTCTTAGTTGCTTTTGATTTCGACTTTTCTCCAAGTTTTCCTAAAAAAACGCATGGAGGGCAAAGACCCCTTACCCCTGGGTTAGTACGGGCCTGTCGATGTCATAAGAATAGTCTAACTACCACCGCGACCCACGAACTTAATGGAAGAGAGTTGAAATTTATTTTTTGTTTATCACGTTAAAGTTTTTTTAGGCTCCGATCCAAATTTTTTCCTCGGAACATCCTAAACTCTAGTTACAGCCTTAATTATAGGCGATAGTTAAAGAGACAATTCCTTCTGACCAATAGTAAAGCTTGAGGTCATCATCTACTTTACTTTTATATAGTCAAATATTTAAAAATAAAGATGAATAAAAGCGATGCAAAAGGTTTGGAATTAGAGCTGAATTAGGTTGAATATATTGTAAGCTTTAAATAAGAAAGAAATATGTCGCACAGTGTAAAGTGTTTGGATATTGATTATGCTCGAAGGTTTTGCTTATTTCTTTAAAATATCTATATCAACACAGAGACTCACATTGTTTGCATTTATAACTTGATGATTCCAGTACCTCTGCACTTATCGACGTGATTTGACTCATCGCCGAATTGACTCACCTACATTTTATTTGTTATCATAAAAAGGCTATGGGTTCTCGTTGAGCTCAGCAAACTTGAGCGGATCGATTACATTTAAATGGAATTGAAAAGTTATGAAAATTAATGTCGGTCAGATCCGATTTTGAAAAATGTAAATGAAGGGTCATGCTATCTCGTCTAAATATTCTTCATTATAAGCCACCAATTTTCTCTCGACAGAACTAGTGTCAGAAAAACTATCTTATATCTAGGGTGACCAAAAGTAAGCTTTATAGAACCCATTGTTAGCCTGTATATTCTTAAAAACTTTATCTCTTATAGCTAGCATCTAATTTTCTTAGATATACTGATAGATTTTTTAGTTTTTCGTGAACTGATTCCATTATAGCAATACTGTCATTCAACAGAAGTCTTAGAGTCTCTACTTTTGTTATGCCCATTTCCGGAAAAAAAATCCTAAGTCTAAGCTTTGTCAAAAAATCCATTTTTAATCTTTCCCCATCGATTGGATCAAACAGTTTTTCTCGACAATGGGTCCGAAGCGGTTCATTTTCGGGTCCAGGGCCCGATCAACATCCATTTCAGAAATGGGCCCAAAGCGGTCTTTTAATGTGTCCGGAGTCACACCATGTCCCGTCAAAACCCTTTTTCAATCTTTCCCCATCAATTGAAGCAAACACAAATTCACATTAAATTTGCACAAAATGGTTCCTTCCTAGGTCCAGGGTGGCCCTAGTTACGTTCAAAATCCATTTACAAACATTCCCCATCAATTGGTGCAAAAATTTTTAAAAAAGTTCAATTTAACTTTTTTATAATGGGATTGAGCACCTACGTATGTTCCCCGTGTATTGTATTTGTATTGTAGTTTGCAACCATATTTAAGTCACAAAGTATAAGCTACAAGCTATTCCTAAAAGCAACTCACTTGCAAAAATCAATTCACTTGCAAAATTCAAGCTGAATTGAAACTTTAAGCTGACTTGCAAAGAAATAACTCATTCGACACCAAAACCAAGTTCAATAGGAACCTGAAAAAATGAATGCGAATGTAGAAATACATTCACGTCGAATGAATGTTGGCTTGACTTGCTTGTTTATTTACAAGCCAAACTAAGCTAGTAAAAAGTGTCATTTTCGTCGTAGCCGAGAATTGAAATATTTTTTCTTTTATTTTGTTGCTACAGTGCAATCTTGGTAATTCGGACACTTGCTAATTCGGACAACGCGGTAATCCAGACACTCGATTGCTTTCTATTGTAGACTCTGTAGTCCGGACACCACGCTTTTTATTTACCTCTTTAATGCGGACACTTTTTTTAAATCAGTTTTGTTCGCTATTTTTTACCGGAATCCCACGTTTTCTATTTGATTGACGAGTGTGAGTGAAATTGAATGTGCTTCTATCGAATACAAATTCATAATCCTTATTATTATTTGCTCTCAGCAAATTCATTTGCTGTTACAGTTGTGAAACAGAGGGTTCAATTTAATTAAGTGGTTCGTTTAAATGTTAATCAAACCTATTATAATTTAAGTGTGTTAAAAACTTTAAATATTAATACTGGCACCAATAGTTAAGAAAAAATTAACCTTCTTAACGATTGAGCTGAAAAAAGAAAAAAAAAGCTTCTTTGCATACTGAAAAGTCTGCACCAGGACGTAAAATTGGTAAAGAAAGAGTAACTCTTCTGGTTTGCTGCAATGCAACGGGAGAACATAAGC
This sequence comes from Tricholauxania praeusta, assembly GCA_949775025.1. Lineage (NCBI taxonomy): Eukaryota > Metazoa > Arthropoda > Insecta > Diptera > Lauxaniidae > Tricholauxania > Tricholauxania praeusta. The sequence goes on from OX459031.1 coordinate 39,140,376, forward strand.
TTAAATTATTGATGATTGGAAGAGCCAAAAATCCAAGGGCGTTTAAAAAAGGAAGCCTACAATTAGAATATGTTAACAGCAAAAATGCTTGAATGACTGAACTTTTGTTTAAAAATGGTTTGAAAAATCATTTGTTAAACAAGTTGGCCAACCAAAGCACTCCTTCTGCTAGACAACAAACATGCCATCCAAAATCAATATAAGACTTTGATAAAGACATATGCGTCCTATTTTTACCACCAAACTGCACGGCCCATATTCAACCCATGGACCAAAATGCTATTCGAATTTTAAAAATTAATTATCGAAAAAGTTTTTTATCTCTTCTTTTATCCAGCCAAATAATTTCATGGATTGTTTAATGCTTGGAATACTGTGAATGAAGGTGTCCTCAGGAAATGCTTTAGCAAAATTCTTTATGACGAATAATATGATTCAGATGATGATCTGCCTCTTGCAATTTTACGCCCCACAAACTCAATTGAAATAGTTGACCTACTTGTCAAAATTTCTTCGGATGTACATATGTAATGATAAGGAAACTGTTGAGTGGTTGAATGACGACACTGAATTTATTGACGATGTGATTGAAGAAGAGGATATCGAGAACAGCAATCACTATGAAAATGAAAACCAAGATCCAATAATTCGACAATCTCAAGCTATATCCGCGTTAATACGAGTATTTAATATTTAGAAGAGCAAGACTTTGCGGTAAAATATTTGAGATTCAATAAAAATAAGTTTCATTCATAGGCTCAGTAGTATCTCTTCCGACTTATTTTTTTTATCTTGGTAATCCGGACATTTTGATAGTTCGGACACCACTAGGTTTTTAACTGTCCGGATTATCGAGATTATACGTACTTGAAAACTTACAGTTAAATGAAACGAAACATAAAAAATATTTCAATGCTCGGCTACAACGTGAGACTTTTTGTTCTACTGCAACGTGAGTGCTGCGTATATGGACATGCTGTTTTGGAGGGAGGTTCAGTAGGGTCTCTAGTATAAGTACATAGAGATGATTAACACTTTCAAAATAAAGCCGACAACACAACGTTTAGCGGATACGATAGTGCAGTATCTAAGCAGCGCAAGGCGCGCGCGCACTTTTAAAGTTAAAGACTCGCAGAACCCATTGCCAGTCCATTTTTAATTCTGAAACCTACTAAATCAAGATTTCGTATAAGCCTAATTGAAATAATATTAAAAAATAAGTTTTTCCAAAAACTGCAAAAATATTTTTAAATTGCAAAATTTTTTTAAACAACAAAGTATTTTTTTTTGGTAAAGACCATGAAAAAATCTGCTGGAATCACTCATTATAATTTCTAATTTACAAATGAAACTCATGTACTAAATTTTCAAAAAAAAAAGACATTCCTAGAAAAAAGACGAAAATTAATGTAAAGCCTCTGAATTTTAGAAATGAATTACGTCGAAGCAAAATCCTTCCGGAATTAATTGATCTCTACTAGAATTAAAAGTAACCAAAATATGAACAAGATCGGAGCATAAAATATTTTTACCTGGTACGCTTGGCAAATTTTACCCCATATCTAGATAACGCAGAGCATAACTTTTAATATCATATATACATATGTGTACATAAAGTATATATATTGAGGTCAACGTATAGTTATATGCATATGTGAATTTTCATAGAAATCGTCATTTTAGCCGGTCATGGTTTCGATTTTTTTTTTTTTCGAGCGCACTCTTCAACCATGGCCCTTGAAGTTAAGATAACCTTGAATTAATATTCAAGGTGGAACAATTAAAATTCAAGTACCTATAGTTTTAATGTAACTTGTACCCTCTGAGAAGGTAAAACCACCCTAATATGGGTTAGAGAGAGAGACTACGCATCCCAGCAAACATACTACGCCACGGAATTTCTGGAAATTTATTGAAAACTTACAATGAAACATTATTTTTCACATTGGCAGTGATGATGTTGCGTTTCTGATAGTCAATACCGAAAAGACTGCGGAACAGAACAACAGATTTCTTTTGTCGTATTTATTCATGGAATACGATAGTCGCAATCGTCAGATAATACTTAGGGAATGAAAAAAAAAAATACAAAAGTCTTAAATTTTTTTAGGGTTCAGTGAGACAGTGGGCTTAAAGTTTAACTTTTTACACCAAAAATGTTCTATGAAACTTTTGATACAAGCCTTCTAGTTAACTTGCTTGAAAAAAAAACTGCAATAATGTAGCATATTGGCAACAAGTGCATGATTTTCACTTTATAAAAATCAATTTATTTTTCTTTTATTCCCTTTATATGAATGGTATAGGTTTTTCAAAAATTAGAATGAGAAATGGTATAAGTGGAAAATTTGCGAACTTTGACTTTTAGAAAAAAAAATATTTGTATACGGGACGTTCCATGTCAATTTTTTCAGTTTAGTAAACAGTTTTCGGGCGTTTGATTGTTGATTTTTGAAAAATATTAATTTTTTTTTTGACAAAATGGCAGGCGTACAAAGAAAATTTTAAATTTCTGCGCACAGAATTGAGGTCGTTTTAGGTTATAAGTTTCAGGGATAAGTCTTGAATAGTTATACTTTAATAAAAAAACTTTTTTTAAAAAAAAATTGATCTAAGATAAAATACAGCTTCAAAAAAATTTTTAAAAAAGTGTCTTTTTATTTTTCGAAAAACTCCCGGAAGCCCTTAAGGGAGTTTTTTTCAGTGAAGGGAAGCAGGCAAGGAGTGTTTTTCGCCTTTTTATCGGGATAGTATATAGAGATATAAATTTGAATGCCTTTCAATAACAGCAGAGATAAGCTTTCGAAACTGTTTTTTTTTTTTTTTACATTAACTTGTAAGCTATAAAAGATATCGATCGATTTTATTCACATTCACCAATTTTTATTGTTTTAACTTAAAAAATTTATGAGTCAAATTTTAAGACTCTAGCGCTATTATTACTGCTTATGGCCACCGTTTTTGGTTTATCTTAAATAAATTGTAAACTATAAAATATATCACAAAATTTGTAAAATTTTTGAAATCAACATTGCCAAGTTAATAGAAATTGATATCCATTTCGAACAAAAGGTCTCAACCACATCCCACCTTTGTATCGGAGGTAGGCGTGTCCGTAGACCGATTTTTTTACCTTCACGAAATTTCGTTGTCTTCAGCTTAAAAAATTTAAATAATTAAAGTATTTTGAAACAGTCAAAGGGAGCCAAATGTACAAAACAGGGTAGATGAGTTAGTAATTTGATACCGTCAACTTGATCCAATGACAGCAAATAGGACAGCCGACCGTTTAAGACTTCATGTGAAAAACGACTTTATTCTAAAACAAATCGTCTTAAAAAATAGTTCCGTACAAATATTCATTGTTAGCGTCTGTTTCTATTTAAGACGAAATTGGAGACAGCCATGTAGGAGACAAACCTTAGCATACATTTTTCCTGATAAGCAACCACTTATTTCATGAGGAATTTTAATTTGATAGCTTTTTGAAACATAAAACAATTACTTTTTATAACATTAACGTTATATTGTTTACTTCTTACAGTAATAAGTCATACAAGCTAAGGTGATAGCAAGAAACCTAACTGTTTGGGTTATATTGCTTGTAGGGTATAATGTTCAAAGAGTTTGAGTCGTTTCAGTGCCAATTGAGTGCTTCTCAATACGTCGCTTGAATATTGCCCACTAACATCTTGTGCGAAGTCAGTTTTGTCTCAGACGTCTACGATAGTATGTTGTCGCTCGGTTTAGTTATCATTTATGCAATTAGACGTAATACGAGTATTTCAATTATAAATGCGTTTGTTTTCAATATTTTACATACGAGTTTTCGTAGTTATTAGTTAAGTGAAGTTGTAAAAGGATAACACTGACCTACAAAAGAAACAAAAAAAAAAAAAATGAAGATGTTTAGAACAAACGAACTAATTTGGGAATATTTGAGGACGATGAATCGGAAAAATAGAAACCATATCTTTTTGGCTTGGCTTTGTATTTGGAGACATTTAACCCATAAAATGAAAAAATGCAATTTTTGCCCTTGATTTGAATATCTCAACTTTTCCATAGTATAAATGAAAGTTATCATTTCTTATAGATTTTCTAAAGTTGAATCTCTCCAGCACATCAGACGTTTGAGGCATACGTTATATATGAAAATCTTGTTGTGCTAGAGAGATTCAACGCCCAAATTTGTGTTCAACAAAAACAAATCTATGAGAAATTATAGCTTTTAATTAGATTAGTTAATCAGATTCCAGAACACTGGCGAAGAGTACATTTTTGACACTTGGGACATATGGCTTACGTTTTCGGATTAGATTCAACGACCTTGAAAGCCCCCAAATCAGTTGTCGATTCTTTTGTTACTTGACAGCACTTTTTTGTTTGTGCAGCTGTGTAATCAATAAATTTGATTCGAGCGCAAAGAGTGTTTAGAGCAGTGGTCGGCGCGCCATAGGCTCGCGAGCAAACGAAGAGAATAAGCGAGAGTAAGCAAACTACAAAATGAGCTTGTTATTTCGTTAATGCACTGCAAAAATGTTTGAAATCAAATGGCAAAATAAATATTTTTTCGCTGAAAAATTTTTTGTCAATGCGCAACGCTTAATATACAAGTGAGTTTTAGGGATAGTTAATAAATTTCATATAAAAAGGCATTTTATAACTAAAATTCAACCCCTGAAATAAGATATCATATGGAGCGTAAACAGCGAAACGTAGAAGCATTTTTCACAGTGATTGGAGCTTTTGTCATTTCTCTCTCATTTGAGAGTAAGAAAATATTTGATATTTGCGCTCTGCCGACCACTGGTTTAGAGTATTAAATACTTTTTCTTTTGTATCTTTTGGTCTTTGCTTCGCTCATATGTACTGTGCCTTCTCTTGTTGGAGAGACCGGCATTGGATGTGTGTTCGCGATCCGTTCCACTGTTAAGTGTGCGATGTCGCTATGCTATACTTTACTCGACAGTAAGGTCTGGAGATTAAAATTTAAGATTTGAGACACCATGAAACCAGTCTAAATATAGACCCTGCCGCGAATGGTTGCAAACCCACAACGTTCTCGACCGCATCCATACAAAGTTCCTCATTTTTGTATTTAAAACAAATATAAGGAAAAGAATAAAAAATCGCGCTAATTTAATCTAATAACGGAAAAAAAAAATTGTATAAATGTACATAAAACAAAAATATAATACACTTAATAAAGCTCTTGATAGCACATAACATATGTAGCACGTTAAGCCTATGCTCGTAATTAATGAAAAATGTGATGACAAAAAAGAGACAATATAACCAATTAAAGATAATCTTGAATTGTTAGTGACACCCTTTCTGGAATTGGTGTAATTAAATCTCAAAAGTGGACTTAACATATAAAAGTGCATGAAACCTAAGAAGTTCAAAGAAAGTTCAAACTTAATGAGATTAAAAATATTTGTCCTGAATCAGGATAGTGCACATGGGTCTGGTTGTATACTGTGGAAGCTACATACAGGTATAAACATTATCTTTTAGTCTCTACAGATAGTTTGGGAAATAATTCTTTCAAATTTTCTGCTTTATTTTGAGCACTATACATCAGTTTTAGAGTATATAAATTGAATATATTCTTTTTAGCACGTCGCGACGGTAAGTTTATTTATCAACGAAAATGGAGTATGTCGTCTTGTAGTCCAAAGCCTCTGAAAATATTTTAGGGCTTAATCTGTTTGAATGAAACATTGAGAGCTTGTGTATTAAGAATATATGAGCCGCTGAAAGCAAGAGTGGTATAAGTCACATTTAAGTAGTTTTGAGAAAATTGCAGTTTTACGCTTTGGCGTCCCAAAAAAAACAGCGCTTTTGTTTTTGTCAAAATTTTGACACTTTTGAAAAGGCAAATGTTCAAATTTTTATATGTTATTAAAAATAATACAATTTTTGGAAAAGTAAGTTATACCACTTGAGCTTCAATACCATTCTTTCAATTTTTATTTCAAAGAAATGAGTTATACCACTTTTCCTTAAAAATGTTGGCCTTTAAAGCACAGCGCCTCCTAATCACTTAACTATTCATTCCCAAATTCCCTATTGCTTTGAAAATATTAAGTAAATTGAAATATTCATTTCATAATTCATTTTTAATTAATAAAAAATATTTTTTTTTCCAAAAAATATATTAAACAAAATTTTCTTAAATTACAACATTTACATGGAAAATGATAAATTAAAACTAAATCAAAGTAATTAAATCAATACATTATTCTGGTTAAAGAGCTATTCATTCTCCGCACTCTCGGAAAGTGGTCCATTGTCCAGAGAGTCAGCTAAGGACTTAAGGGGGCAGGGGCAGTCAGAGGCGTGAAAAATAGAGCATTTTGAATAATTTTTTTTTTGGTATTAATTTAATTTATATAATAAAAGTCATTATTCATTACATATCATATTACATATATTCTTTCTTTAAATTAAAAGCCTCTCAAGAAAAAATAGTTTAAAAAAATGGCGGCTTAGGTCAAATTTTACTTTGAAATAGGGTCTGTCCCCTGATGATAAAAATTTTAGATTAATTTTAAAAATTTGTTTACCACATTTTGAACCGATTCAGGGGGCGATCCATTTGATTTTCGCAAGAAAACCAAATAAAGAAGGTCAAAAAGTTATAGATAAAAATTTTAAATTAATTTTTTTATACTATTTCGAACCGATTTAGGGGGCGTCCCCAATTTTTTTTACTTAAGAACCACCCTGTGTATATGTAATATAGTTAAATGTTGAATGCTTAATATCTCAAAAGCAGGCTTTCTTTTACCAAAATTTTCAATAACTTTTTCGCGTAATGATTGTTTAGTTAGTGATATTTACTCGATGATGTTGTCTTTGAGGTCTTGAACAGTTTGAGGACTATCCGCATAACTTTACTCTTCTAGAAACCCCATAGGAAGAAATCCAATGATGTTAAATCGCATAGTATTTGTGACTAATTCACGTCTGTTCTTCAAGAAATTATTTTATTATTAAACTTCTCTTTCAAAAGATCGATTGATTCTGTTGCTGTGTGACATGTGGCATCGTCCTGTTGAAACCACATATTCAACACATCAATGTTTTTCAATTACCTCCACAAAAAGTTTCTACTCATCTCATCATATTGCACAAAGTTGTTCGTTTGAGGTTTAATTGCAGTGCACGACGACGAATTGATGTCCTTTGCTCTTCAGCAACACTTGTGCAATATTTTCACTTGAACGAACACTACGATGATAAATTCTGCTGCTCTGATCTTGAACTGAATCAGTTTCTTTAAATTTATCAATGATAAGTTTAGTAACATGGTTTGTCGGAGCATTTTCTCCAGCGTATTTTGTACGAAGTTTTCTTCCAATATTTAAAATAAGTTTTAATAGCGAAAACACGTTGTTCACTTGTGTAGCAATCAGTGGCGCACCTAAGGGGGCCGAGGAGGTGGCCAGCCCGGGCGCAGCCACTTGGGTGGCGGCAAAATGGCTCTCTTAATATGACATTAACATTTTTTTTAAGCATAACTACGATATTTTGTAATTCAATATGAAATACGTGGGTTTTCGAGAATTAGGACCTTGTTGGTACGGGGGCGGCAAATTGCCTTCTTGCTCCGGGCGCTCAATGTACAAGGTACACCACTGGTAGCAATCCATTTTAACTAACCAGCATGTATTTGCTTTATACCTAAAAAAACGGTCTAATCTACCTAGTCCCTGTAAGAAAATGGCGGTAAATTTAAAAAGATGCCTCAAATTTGAACACCCTACCCTTAAGTAAATACTAAAATTACACGTGATCTTAAATTTTGATTTAAAGGATATTCCTTCCTCCACACTACGTGTAGGTAGCCACGTAGAATTTGGCCACATTTCTTAATTTAGTTTTTTAAACTTATACTTGTATGGGAGGTGCTACGCACTCTCTTCTCAATTCCCCAACTTTGTCTGATGCTGAACCGAACCATTATTTGTGTTAAATTTTGTTGTATTACTTTAAATAATTCTGTCGGTATAGCGTTTTAAAGTTTTTGTTTTTACGGAGGATGCCACACCCTCTTGTCGAAATTCGCCACCTTTTTGTCTAGAGAAATTTGGTTACACTACATCAATGAAAGTTAGTGACTCAGATGGTAACGCTCATGAAGAATATACTCGTAGGTACCTTTAACGCCTTACAATCTAAGTGCCTAAGGAATTTCAGAACAAAAGGTTCTGACTAAACTCTAATCGTCTAGCCGTTTAAACTGTAAAGCCGCGTATATGGTAGAAATGTCAAAATTAAAGAAATGAGATTGTGTTTAAATTGATACCTGATTTTGCAATTTGAAGTGCGATAATAAGATCCGTAATTTCTGTAAAATTGGCTTAGTAATTTGTAATTTTATTTCGCTTAAGCGTCGCTGTAGTGGATAGATTTATCGAAATTCTTGCAAGTTCTCTATTTATTTCATTCTAGCCGGCTAAACAAAACCTTAGTAATCCCACAAACATCATCGTTTCAAGTGTAAAAATTAATTTACTATAATGACTTAATTGTTTTAATTGCTTTCTCGTATAAAAACTCAAGCATTGGACATAAAAAGAAAAATTAATAAAATAAACAAAAATAGCGTCTTGTAAGCAAATGTGATTTTTTTTTTGTTTTATTTGACTTTATTCAGATTATATTTCATGTCTAGTTTTATTCGTTTTTTAACCAGGCGCCACATTATGTCAAATAATATTTATTTACGCTAATAAAATAGATAACGGAGAATATGAAAAAATAAATAAATATAATTTTCTACAAATGAATAACATGTATGTGTATGTGTATGTATGATCTCAAATTGATCTTTGGCAACACTCAACATGGGTTTTGTTCAAGCAACACCCAATAATTTAGTCAAAAAGGAATTTTTTTTTTCAAATCTCCAAGTCATGCACAAGGCCTCTCTTTCGCGATAAATGAGAACAAAAAAGAAACTTTAAAAGCTTTCAGCTACATGTGTTCTACCAGCAATCAGTCGTTGGCTTGTTTAGTAAGCGATTCGTTATGGACTTTATCGGAAAAATGTATTTAAAAAGAAACAATATTTCCTTCTCCCTGGAGAAGAAATTAAGGTAACAATGTTGCAAAATTTTGGGCAAAAATAAAACGGAATAAATGTTTTTAAGTATTAAAAACAAAAAAAAAATTTGCCTCGAATTGAAACGAAAAATATTTTTATTTTGTTTATTTTATAAATATTTATTGAATTTCATTAAATTAAGGTAGTTCACACCGAAACTTATATTATCTACTCATACATATATGGTATACATTCTCAGTCAATGTAGAAGTATAAGTTTAGTTTGCATTATAATTCCATAGTGAAAAGTATACTCGTATTCAGAGTGCAACATAAACTTTCGCACCAAAACGTTACATTTCCAGTGTATTTGTTTTTTGCATAATATTTTGAAATCTGAATGCTGTTTTGATGTGGGAAAAAATAAAAGTATCAGAAGATTTCAAACTCATCGTTACATAGAATTACAGCATATGCATTTACATATGTATGGGGTATTGAAGCTGAAATTTTAATTTCAAGACCCTGACCCTTTCGAAATTTTATTCAGCACTAAGAAAAACCCCTTATATTTAAATTTTATCTCATTTGTAAATACTAATTTTAAAGTTTGTTTTTATTTTTAACCTTTTGAAATAGAAAGCTAATTGACTTATGCTTTTATTTTTAAGAATTTCTTCGTAATAAATCCATTTCTAATTTTTTTTTATATCGAATTCTACATACAATTTTTTTTTTGATTCCAAAACAATGGTCTGTCGACTTTTTCCTGGAGATATGTATGTATATACATTAGGGAGACGCCCTCTAAATCGGTTCGAAATAGAATAAAAAAATTTAAGAATTAATCTAAAATTTTTAACTTTAACCCCTGCGGACCCTATTTCAAAGTGAAATTTGACCTTTTTTATTTGGTTTTTTTTTTGCGAAAGTCAAATGGAACGCCTCCTGAATTGGTTCGAAATAGGGTAAAAAGATTTTTAAAATTAATCTAAAATTTTTATCTTTGACCCCTACGGACCATATTTTAAAGTGGAATTTGACCTAAGCCGCCATTCCTTTAAACTATTTTTTCTTGAGAGGCTTTTAATTTTAAGAAAGAATATATTAAAAAAAAGTATCATTTGGAGCTGGTTTTCGAGATGTAGTCATGGGAAGTTGCGGATATAGCTTTTCTAAAAATCATTTTAAGTTGGAAACTCCTGAACAGAATTTACATATCGGGCATTTCACGCGAAGCGGACATGGGAAATGGGGTCATGTTTCCAATTTCAGAAATATTTGAATATGTTGTACCTGTACATGACCTCGACACAGAAACAAAATATTATTAGAATGGCAACACTGGTTTACAAAATATGGGTCTTTGAAAATTTAAGAAATCGTTAGGTATGTACTACTTCAAATGTCATTATTCAGCTTAACCCTTTCAGGACCGAATTAAAATTGGAGGAAAAAAATATTTCAGTTCAAGCTCTTATTACTATGACCACAAAGGTTAACTGATATCAATTTTTATGTCCTCGGTATCCTGTATCTTCCTTACTGAAAACAGAACTGCCGGTAAGACAAAAGCAAAGCAAATCACTGAAAAAAATAACAAAACAGTGATTTTGACAAGTGAAGACAATGTTGCCTATAGTATGTGGCACGAAGTATAAGCCAAGTTTGATAGTGGGCTGCTCCGCCGTTATGGAGCTATATGCATTGCAATGCCGAAACCCGAGTCGAATCAGTTGATTTTCATAAAAACAAGTAAAAGTAAAACATTTAAAATGCTATATTAAGAAAGTTATATGATGTTGTGTAAACAAATATCTCACAAATGATAAGAATAACTTGGACATGCACTGACAAAAAATTGGCGAATTTTTATTAGAGGCCGTGGCACTTTCCATGCAAGCGAAAACTTCGAATCGCTATACTGAGAGAGTTGTTTAAAGTAATGAAACCAAACGCAAATACTAAAAATGGTTCGGTCTAGTTTTAGACAGAAGTTTGACAAATCTTGACAAGAGGACACACCCGTTGGTTAATATTGGTGGGTTGCAACCCTTTGTAGGGGATCCAATTCAAGTCACTTTAAAATGGTTATAACTTTGCAAGGAATCATCACAGATCACCCTTTGAAAGCTCATTTTAAAGGGCAAGGATGGTACTAAATGATGCTTTTTTTAAAAATAAGCTGATCAGCTTTCTTTGAATCCTATACATAGCCTCAAAAGTAGACAAAAAAACATCATGTTTCAGGTAATTAACCTCAAATATTTCAGGATTCCGACATGATGGGTCAATTCTGAGGCCAGACTCGGATTCAGCGTAAGAAATTACGTCGAAAAACGACCCTTTTCAACACACTAATCACCTATTCATTTAGATACCTTTTTTGTAAAAAATAATTTTTCCATACAATTTACATGTAAAACTAACAGGCTCCGGCGCCACCTTATAAAATTGAGTTAGAGAGCTAAATTTTCGTGAACTTTTTCTTCATATCATAAACTTACTTTTTGAGCAACAGCACCTTAAAAAAAAACAAAAAAAAAAAATTTGAATCACCCTAATATACTTATGTATGTATATGTTACGGGCCAAACTATTTTTTAAGGCCAAACTAGTTAGCTTAAGCTTAAAGATGTGCAAAGACATTTTAATGCAAATCACTGTGGTTAGTGAAGACTACGACAGTGGCAAAGTAAGAAAACCTTATAACATCATTATATACTTGGCAAGTTGTAAGTGGGGGTAATTGGGCGGCCTTTGGCCGCGGCTCAGGATTTATATCCTCCAGCATGTCCAATTTCGGCTTCGCGACAGTCTTCGGCCGCGGTTCAGTCTGTAATATGTTCAAAACTGACTTCGCTATTCACAGTGCTTTTGTATAATTAAATTGCATACTTTTAGGCCTTCAAATAAACTAGTTTGGCCTAGGATAAACTAATTTCTCCTAAAAACTAGCTTGGCCGTTGACATATATAATTTTGAACGATTTTGAAAAAAAAATTTTCGTATATTTCAAGAGAGTATTTATTGATTCTGAAAAGAATTATAATCTTATCTTCTATTAGGGATGGTAAATAAATTCTGAAAAATAGCTTTTCCGTTTGGCTGGAAATTACCATAGGCTGCCTCCTGATCTTTTTTAATACTAAACTTTTTATAAAATCTTATATGTATGTATTTTAAATATTTTCAAATTGTTTTTGCACCTCCGCCTCCGCTTCCGTTAAAACTTCGCATCCGCGGAGATCAATTTCTGAACTCCGCATAGACGACCTCCATTACAACCCTAATATATATACTTTTTTCATACCTGAAAAAACGTAATGACAAAATGAATATATCCTCACATTATCGTTTTTTAACCATCGCACGAGTTGGTTGATTATGGTTACGTAAATCACTTGACAATGAGCGAGTAGTGCTTGCTAAATTTTCTTTACATTATGAAAAAATTTCAACAATTTGAATCAGGTTTGCAAAATTAAAACAAATTTTTTAATTTTATAACTACATTTTTTTAACGTTTTGTTAAATCTTTGAGGCGTCCAGTTGCAAGACCGGCCAGGTTCTTTTTTCATACTTTTGGAAATACAACGAGTAACATGTATCTTCATCTATGTTTATTGAGCGGTAGCCTGCAAGTTGTTTCCGGATAAGTGGTTCTATAGTTTTGCCGACCCTGGCGTGGAGGATTTTCGTAAAAACCTTGGACGCAAAAAGTCTCATGATGTGCTTGTACTTCTCATATAGCGATAAGTTCACTTTTTCAATTTTCACCAAGGTTCAGCCAGCCAGCCTTCAGATGTTCATTCTTCTTCCAGAAATCGTATAAGGACAGTGTGCATAAGTCCAGCAGTGAACTCCGGGGAAACTTTCAACGTTTTTGCGACTATACAATCTGAGCCCATGACTTTGTTTATTTTTAAAGAGTTTTTAGAGCTATTGTTATTTTCGTCAGGTAGAGGCATATAGCTAGTGCTAACTGGTGGTTGGTTAATGGTCTAAAAAAATGTTCTATTCAACGAATTTGCTGAACTTCTGTCGACAAAGGATTTAATCATTACCTCTTGTTATGAAAATAACAAAGTCGTTTCCATAATTTAATTTCTTGGAATGGAAATCAAACTCTTCGATTCAATATTTCAATATTTTCATTTCTGTATTAGAATCGAAAAACGTTTCAATCCCTCGATTTCGAAATCCAATCATTTAGGAGACAACATTTCTGAGTTCTTTGTAATTTCAGCTCTGCTCCTTTTTTTTTCTATAAATTTGGCTGTTGTAATAATTGATGAATAATTTGTTGTACAGTTGCATGATACTACGTCCTAAGATTTCTATCCAGAATTGTTAAATCTATCAGTAATCAACATAATGATAAATATATAATTCTTGATTACGAGTACATCTGAAATCGATTAAAAGTGACTAGAATAAAATATATCACACTGGTACACAAAGTGTCCACATAAATATTGATATGTATATTCGTATATACCATGATATAAATACATAGTACATACTATATGTAGCATGAGTATATGATTCTCCTATATCGGTTTATTTATGAATATTTATATTCGCGCATGAAAATGTAAAGGTGTGGGTATAATATGCAACATACTGCCCATAATCCTTAGCAGACGGACATGAGCATCTTGAAAACCTTACGAAATGACGTCCCGATCGTCGTTGCTTTGATCTGCTTGCAGCATTCGTTCACACAATGGCAAAACGAGTTCTTCCCAAGAAATTGCAAACATTTTTTTTTATTTGAATTATTTGCCATCACAGCACGAGTGCCGTAAGGGGCAATGGAATAAAAAGCCAAATGATTTGTTTGAGGTACTACGGGAGGAATAATGCTGCAACTTGATGTTGGTTTTACCTGTGACGCTTTTCGTTTAATTTTTTTATTTTAGCGATTTTTTTTTTTTGTTAAATTATGTATGGTCAATTCTATATAGGTTTGAACTGTCGTAGATACTCCTCTTCATACTCAGAACCATTCATTTGGTCTGGGTCTTCGAACAGTGGTTTATATTTGTGGCAGATATTTAGTGAATTGAACAAATTAAAGGTTTCCAAAAACTAACATACATTTGTAAAGGGTGTGTTTTTTTTAATGTTATAAAATCGTAAATAATAATAAAATAGCTTAAATTAAGTTTGAGTTAAACTTTTTTTACTTTAAAGATAATTTATAGATTTTGTTTCAATTATATGTATGTCCAATACGAATAGGTGTAATAAATCGCATTTGATTAGTCCAATTTGGATGGACTTATTTACGAAACGTTCAAAATTTATCACTAACTTATTATTGCCAGCAATGATGGATATATGTACATTAGGGTGGTTCTTATATTGATTTTTTTTTTTTGAATTTTCGACCGGGCACCATCTCAATTGACTTTCTACCATAAGAAACTATTTCTGTATTTTTTTCAATTTTCTTAATTGATATTGGTCGCTTCCAATGTTAAAATTTTGTATGTGCTAAACAGCTTAGAAACAGTTTTTTAATCGCTAAATTATTTTTAGGGAGAGGGAGGGGGTGAGGCTTTCTGCATTCTATTTATCTTTGATATAGGCTAATAAAATGTACCAGAGTCAATACGCCGGATTGAAGTTATAGTGTCCATACAATGTTTTTTTCTGAAAGTTTGACTTATGATAGCGACCTCTAAAGCTTTTATAAAAGTAAATTAAAAAAATACGTATTCATTATTTTAGGGCAGAGAATCATATGACGGGGTGCCCCGAAAGTCGAAAAATAAGGACCACCCTAATGTACATACATATGATAGAAATTTCAAAAATAATCACAAAATTATCTTTCTATTATAAAAAATAGTTTTCGATGTCAGAAAATTTGCGTATAATGAAAGAAGAAAGATAAATGAAAAAACAAAACAAATATATGAAGAAAACAAAAATTACATTGCATACTTTTAGTTGTTTAAAAAGGTATGATTCCATTGCATACTTTTACTTGTTAAAGAAAGATACAGAGACAGAGCTAACAAGCGCATCAAAGTGTGCGGAGGCGGGAGTATGTTGAGCTAAGCGAGCAGGGCGCGAAGTCCCCTAGTTTTTTTTTAAATATGTGTCCTACTTATTTCAATTTAGAAATTTATCATTCTAAGCAAATCACCCTTTACTTTCTTAAATTGTTGCGCTAGAAAGCAATGATAATAAATAAATAAACTGTTTCACTAAATTCTATAAGCCCTATTCTGCACATGTAGTAGGGGAGGTAATAAAAATGAAACTGATCTTTCCAGCAAATTTATTTTTGGAGATTGTGCAGTCGCATATATTTAATCGTATCGTTCTTTAGCATTTCTTGTTTAAAGCACAAAAGGGCTCAAAAATGTTAGTCCTTTGAGTTGCATTTGCCTATATCAGAGGCTATGATGGCCTCACAAGCATTTTGTGTCTGTTTGATCTAATCCCATTGACTACATAAGCTAAGCTCTGCCACAAGTTGTTTCTAGTTTAGACACTACTAATGGAATGTCTATAGGTATGCACCTATAACTTGACGTGATTTTATAATCTAAAAAATTAATTTTACCGAAAAGGTCGGACCTCATCTGTTCCATCAAGTTACATGAATTTTTTGATAAAAATAGTAGGTGGAGAGAGTTCTTTCCCAACATTTGTAATAAAGGCTCGCTTCTACATGTGTGCTTTCTTGCCTTCAAAGACTTATGAATTGAGACTTTTCCATAATGAGCATTTGCTCAAAATTAAAAAGCAGAGTCTCGTCCATTACAAGGAAATATTTAGAGCAATGTTTTTCGAAATATTGGTGATTAAAGATATTCTTTAACTTTGCAAAATAATAAGGTCTAATTAGCTCTGAAAGATTTTAATAAGAAACGATCGCTCAATGCCAATAATAGTTAATTGTTCGCTCAATGCAAATAAAGTAAATTGTTCACTTTTTGATTATGCCCTTTTTTTAACTACAATCGCTATAGATATTAAAATATGGAGCTTTGAGTGTTTTTGTAATATGGGTATCACGTTCCGTTTTCTTATCTCCTCCGAATTTTGTTAGGTAAATAATGCAGATAATAAACTTCCATAAATCAAATTTCACAATTGTACCTAACTGTCTCCGCTTGGTAGTCGTTGGGATCGAATAGTGCACTGTCGGCGTAAAGGGCAGATATGCTGACCACTGAGCTTCCCAAAGACATCGTTTGTAAAAAAGTAACAATGAAAAAATATAATACTACGTGGTTGTAGGCGTCCGGAGAAGCCATTATGGCAGACGCATTATTTGGCTCTATTTGGTTTTGGAACGAAAAACCTATCCAGACCCAACATATCGTGTATTGATAAAACAAATATCCTTCTCATTATCGTGGCCTTGTTACTGTATTAGTACATCGATTACAGTTCCGATTTTGAAAGCATCGGCCTTAGATGTGTCTAGGATGCATTGAACAGACGAGTTGCTAAATCAATAACCTCATCATGACACAATACGAAAACTTGAAATGCAGTCTTATATAATGAGAAACTTTCAGATCCTTTTAAGACCGTGTCGGGTGTCTGCAAAGGTTGACTGCAATATTGTTAGCTGAGCTCTAGACTTTACAAACCGTGCCATTCAATGAAGATTCAGCGAACATACATTGGGCATCACTTATGTAGATGACCTAAGATTTATTTAGGATACAAAATTTGTCTATCCGTTTAACCAGTGTCACTACTAGCTTCTTAAATGCCGAATCCAGCATAAAAGAGGAGGTTAACTTTACTTAATTGAGCAGTGTCATTACATTTAATGATGCAAACATTGAAGTTATCCATTCCAGAGTTTACGAAGTGAAAAGCACATTTGCTCAGCTTCATAACGTCTGGGAATCTTCAATCAATTAAAGGCACGTTGCACAAAACACCCACTTTGGTCTGCTGATAAGCATTGGACTGAAACATTCAAGATAGCAGAAAAAGCTTTATAAATTATCGTAACAATGATTGCTGCTACAAAAAATATGTGATTCGGGAAATGTTGGCGAGAACTGATGGTACTCGCTAATGACGGAGCGGAATGGAAATGTTTTGTGTAGGCCTTATGCTTCGTATTTCTAATTGATATGTTAAACCAAACTTTTACTGGGAGCCTTGGGATTCCAGATTAGTTCCATTGAATCCATGAATTGAAACTAGCTAATGCCGACAATATCAAATCATCAAGAACTTCTGATATGCAAATCAACCTTGGAAGGCTTACCGATTAGGTAGTTGCTGTTAGACTTCGTATAAACATTGGGAAAACTAAAGTAATTTCAACAATAACAGATCTTCAAAATTTTAGCTTATATGAGAATAATAAAAGCATCATTATATCATTTTGCTGCCTTGGCAGTGTTCTCACTACCAAAGAGGCCACGACGGAAGGCGTAAGAGTAAGAATTAATTTGCTCAATTTCATAAAATATGCAGTGTTTTATTCCCCTAGTCGCTATCAATGTGCGAATAAAACGACCGAGTTGCTAGGTTTCCTACTCGTTGTTTATACGAGTATTTGTTGTTGTTCTTTCTAATGTTTTATTTCAAATAGCTTCTTTTTACCGCCTGACATTTTACTTTCAAAATGCACAGTAAATGAAATAAAAATCTGCTGGGTAGCAATGCACTCAAGCAACTTGCTATGTGTACATAGCCACTACAATTTTACTCGCTAAGTTTAGGATTTGGTTTCTACTTTCCCATACAGCTATCACAAATAGCTGTAGATACGTAGCAAGCAGTTAATGGCGAATAAAAAGATTATGCTTGTGAATAATCATGGTACTTCACAGCGCTCTCTTACGAAAAACAAAACTCTTGCAGAATTCTGCTTGAAACGAAGTGCTTTGGGGAACATCCAGAGTGACAGATGTAGAGGACAACCCAGAACATCGTCACGACGAATTGTAGAAAAAGATATGTAAAAAAGCGTAACGAACTGGCACAGTGCAAGAAAAAGATTCAGGGATCGAAATAGATGTAGAGATGTATTTACAGGGTGCCTGATATTTCAAAAAGGATATCGGCTTTGCGTGATACTTGTCCGATACTATATACTACAAACCAGAATGCAGATGCGGCAAATAAAAATAAAAGTTTTCATTATCCTCAAGAGATATTAGGCTAAAGATTTAAATTTTGTCGATATTTATTCCAATTGAACCACTGTACATCGAAAAGCCGGCATATTTTTGGCGTCAAACTGTCTGGCAGGTATACTGGTATATTGGGATCGCACAAGGGTTTCTGTTTCTGTTTTTGTTTTTTTTTTTATTTAATCTTTTTCGTCTGTTTTTAGTGTTTTCAACAGCAGTAACAACAAACAACACGGCCTGCCGACCGATCGACTGACCTACCGCCAGACTGTCTGGCAAATTCGATTACCGATTTTTCTCTTGACCCGTCTCTTTGTGTCTTAAAAATGAAACGAGTTGCTACTACTGCTGCACAAGAGCTATGGGCCCTGCGCATGTGTGCGTCGTTGTAACGATGAATGCGATGAGGCCTTTTGGTTTGTGTGCTGCCTTTTGTTGGGTTCATGTCCAACAAACTATTCACACTTCTTTTACACGCTTTTTTCCACTTCACACTCTTTTGTCCTCAAATATTCCGACTTGTTGCTGCTGCCGCTGCTGCTGACTTTTGAACACAAATCATCGTCGTCACACTTCATCGTGTTGTTTTGTTTTTGTTGCCATTGTTGTTGTTGTTGTCTATAGTTAAAAGTTCGAGTTTTTTTTTTTGTTCAATTTTTGAGAAACCACTTAAAAGATAAAGGGAGATACTACATGCAAAGGTACTGCTACGAAACACTTGGTTAGAAAGGCACTAACCACAGAAGGGTTTCTTTTGTGCGCTACATCAAGTGTATCCATTATAGTCGTTTGTAATATAAAATAATTTGGGGAAATGAATAACAATAGAAAAGGGCATGCATATTGAATACTTATAAATTGGGGATATACAAATTATTGTAAGATCCATTGACGATGAGATAAACTACTTTTTAATATAAAGATATTAAGTTTCAACAACTCTGAAATTTCAGTCCGATACCTTATTCAACGTTGACATCTACAGTCGAGTGTTTGTAAAAATCAATTATAGCTACGATTCTGCCTCTCTTGCTCTTCTTACTCCTAATGTGACTCGATGCCTTTTAACTATAACAAATAATAGCCCTTTAAAAAAAAAAAGCCAAACATCAACTCAAATCCATCATAACAATGATTTCTATCAGGTGGCTTATGGCATAAATGTGCAAAATTTTGGAAGTAAAAGCCACCTACAGCAAAAACAACAATTACAACAACAGAGAAAACCCTACCATAAATTCAATCTCGATAGCCAAAATAAAAAAATACATTCCTCGATAAGCCAAAAGCCAATTCCAAAAATCAAACAAGAACATCATGGTTGCAGAAATAAAATTACACTGATCAAGTAAAACGAGAGAAGCTGTCTTCAATGTGCGCATTGTTGTTTCACTGTTGTGCCCTTGAATGTTGCAACAATAAGTATAGTACAAGTCCCGTGCATAACGCTTATAAAAAAAAAATCACAGCGATAAAAATGTGGTAAGTTCTTAAGAAATTCGACGTGTTTGTTGTAACGTACCACAAATGGCTCAAATTTCGTGTACATATTGCCCATCTCTGCTCTACTCAATCTGATTGGCATTTTTACATTTTATTCTGTCTTTGTCTTTTTAATTATACAGTGAGTAAAATATTCCTAGAAACAAAATAAACAAAATCTTTTGCTGACCCACTTTTTTCATATGGTGAGTTATGGCAACTCATGGCCTGTATCTCAGCGAAAGTTGCAATTTACTGTGAATATTATATTTTTTCTATACACAAGTTCGAACACATTTCTTGATTTTCGAAATCGGTCCAGTACTTTGTGAACCCATTTCAATAAACAATGAGGTAAGTCTTTGAAAATTATATTAAACGGACTACATATGTATTTAGTTTGTTATTATTTGAAACAAAAAAAAAATACCAATAATATTGATGTAATACTGTTAGTCAAGCCTTGCCTTAAATATATGTGCCAAAAGTACATACACTCAGAAAAGAAAATTGGTTAATGCAATCAAATTTTTACCAAATCTCAGGTTAGATTTTCTAACCTGAAGGACCTTGTTTTAAAGTTTAACTAACTTGGGAATCAGCTTATCGACAGAATTTTCTCAAAAAAAAGTCCCGATTTTTTTCTTTTTTTATCATATTCCTTACTGCTTATTAATTGGAACTTAATTTATTTATGTTGCATTTTAAAAACTTCAAAAAGAACTAAAGTTTTTTATATGTCACCGACCGGATTTGAGCATAGGTCTGCTACGTTATGCCACTGTTCAGAGATGCGCATCTTAACCAGCTGAGCAACTCTTTTCGATATTTTGCGTTAAAATAATATAATATTACCACTGCGCATGTAAAAACACGGAATGTCAAGGTTCAAACCGCACTGGATGCGAAAAAAAATATGTTTTTTACTTAATTGAATAGAATTCCATACAATAATTTATCAGGTTAATGTGTAACCTGTCGCAGGTTAGAATATTTTCGTCTAAGTGTATGCTTTTTATTTAAAAAAAAAAAATTGATAGCACTTTGTAAGATTTTTTTTCCTGGAAATTTTTTTATAGAGATTTATCAAAAAATTATTTCAGCTAGAGCATTCGGCCGTGAATATATAATTTTATTAATATTTATTATAATTTGAGTTGTGATTTGCCTTATCTTTTTACTGAAGCTAAAAATAGTGGCATATTTATAAGAATATTATTATTTAACATAAATTGTACTTTATATTATCCGTGAAATAATATAATCAGGTGCTATTTTTGCAGGAGAAGAATAAACAGATCTGTTTTTTATATACATATATATATAATTTAATATAATATATAATTTTCAGTTAAAATTCTAAGGTTTTTATTCACTATTGTTCAAATTGGTTGAGGGATCTAAGATCCATATGATGTATAAGAATATTGGATTCGACATACGAATAGCTTAATGTTTTGATTAACAAGAGTTCAAATATGTTAAAAATTGTAATAACGAGATATGCAAACAATTTTTTTTTTTTTTTTTTTTGTATTGGAACAGCTTGTTTTGAGGGATATTTTTAATTTGTTGGCAATTAGTCTTTTATTCTTGCTTTCAGATTGATAACTCTTGCTTTCAGCTTCTATTAACATAAATTTCCTATTTTTTGCCAGCTTAATTTAAATTTGAAAATTTAAATTTTTTGTTAATTTTGAACAAGGATGCATTAATGTTTGCCGAAAGGGTTTACTATAAATTTCATACAAAACATAGGTATGTATGTACAATACTTGCTTCGAATTTATACAGAGCTTGATTGCAAACATACTAATTTGTTTGACAAAGCTTATGCTCTCATATTTATGGCAACCATAATATCAATAGGCTTGTCCCAGCATGATTTTGTGGTAAAAAATTTAAAGTGTCAAATCGCAATTTTTAAGAGGGTAAAAACTGAAATTTCTCTGACTAGTCGAATAATGAAAATTGAAAACACTTGCACGCATTTTAGTAGCAAACAATGGCAGAGTTCAGGAGGTAAGGCCTGCGTCGTAGTTGCATAACCATTTGGTTAATACCTTCTGAATGCAATCCAAGTGAAACCTTTCTGAGAATATTATTGATAAATAGAATATAAGTGAAAAAAGTGAATGACCGACTTTAAAGTTTTGTACTTGATTTCTATAGCTTGGTGAATTTCACTAGTTTCTATAATTAATTTTTTTTTCATGTGCCTTTGATAAAGGTTACTTTCTTATGTATTTTTTTTTCCGTTGAGTTTGAAAATGAAAATTATTTTTTTTTTTTGCTGTACAGTTTTTGAGATATTGTGATTTTTTCGACCTCTTTTCACTAGAAATGCTTAATTGGAACCAAATTAAAGGCATTAAATTGACAAACAAACCCATATGATTCGATCTTTCGGAAAGTGACCACCGGTTTTTTTACTATCATTTCTTTTCTCTCAACCACCACATTTTTTCAGTCTGGAACACTTTTTGTGGTAAAACTTTATAAATATTTATCTACTTTTTCCGGCTGGAACAGACCTAATATTGTTATCGAAAATAAGTGTTGTGAAATTGCTCATATGATTCGATCTTTCGGAAAGTGACCACCGATTTTTTTACTATCATTTCTTTTCTCTCAACCACCACAGTTTTTCAGTCTGGAACACTTTTTGTGGTAAAACTTTATAAATATTTATCTACTTTTTCCGGCTGGAACAGACCTAATATTGTTATCGAAAATAAGTGTTGTGAAATTGCCAGCTAACTGATATGTAAGTTAAATGCTTGTTTGGATACGTAGTACGTACGGCAAACATTTTAAATCGCAGAAGAGTGATGTTTCAATCATTAATGTGATCAACGCAATATTAGAAACCGTCGGAGGCTATTCAAGCTATTTTTCCGATGGCGAAATAATAATATTTATTACGTCATCGCACTCGAAATTG
The DNA here is from genome assembly GCA_949775025.1 of Tricholauxania praeusta. Taxonomy (NCBI): domain Eukaryota; kingdom Metazoa; phylum Arthropoda; class Insecta; order Diptera; family Lauxaniidae; genus Tricholauxania; species Tricholauxania praeusta. The sequence goes on from OX459031.1 coordinate 39,162,991, forward strand.
TTGTTTAATTTTATCCACGTCGATTGCCTGAATATTTTATAGTTATTAGTTTTTGTGACGTTTTATGACTTATAATTGCAAATGATTAGAAAAAACTACACTAAAGATATCATTAAAACAGAGAACCGGAGTAGCATTATATATATTTATGGCGATTCCCATGTCAAGTGAGCACAGAAAAAAAAATGTTCGTCAAACTCTCAGGTTAGAGCAGAACCGTACCTAGGGGGAGCCGAGGGGGCGGCCGCCCCGGGCGCAACCACTTGAAGGGCGGCAAAATGGTCCTCAAAATAATTTGAGAATGTGGTAGGTGATTTTTAATTCAATGTAAAAGTGAGGACTTTTTTTTAGTAAGAAAATTTTTACAATTTAAAAAAAGAAAAAAGTTTTTGCTGTTCCTAGGGGGCGGAGATTTTTCTCTTTGTCCCGAGCGACCAATATGCGCAATATACCACAGTGTTCGAGGAGTATTCCGAATCCCTCATACATTTTTAAGATTTTCAAATATGTCCATAAGTACTCTAAAATTGAAATCAGTCAAAAATGGAATTTTCGTCAAATGGTCTATTGCTTAAATCACAGACTTCGCTTTTGGGTCGAAAAGTCACCTTTTTAGAACTTTTTTGGATTAATTTTCTGGACTCTGAAAAACGATTCTCTGACTTGAAGAGCTTCCCTTGTCATATTTTTAGAGAAATATGTAACTCTTAAACTGACTGAGATAGGGCGTCTAAGGCTAAACATCTCATCTTTTGCACATAACTTTTTAATTTCATACGCAATTGAAATGGTTTGTCCTTTTTTGTAAGATTATGACATGATTAGCAATATGGCATTACAAAAGGTGCCAAGATTTGTACACAGGGTCAACTAAAAACCGAAAGCTTAAACATTTTACATGACTTCCCATTTTAATTCAATTTCTTTGCTAATAAGTAAATTATATTTATTAAGCTAAAATTTATTTTCCGAGACTTTATTTTTAAAACGGTGCTGAAAAATTAACTTATCATTATTTTTGCAAAAGTTATGGCTGCTTCCAACTATATAATACGATGTAATAATAATACTAATAATGCTCGTAATGTATAATATAATAATTGAAAACGCTATGCGTCTATTCCCTCTTGCGTCGGCTTAAAAAAAGCCATATCCCCACTTTGCGTCGGCTCTTCGTTATGCGTCTTTATTTTTTTTTTAATTTTTTTTCTATGCGATTGTGTTGGATGTTTCTTTTTTCATCAAATTTTTATTAAATATAAAACCAGTATAATTCGGGCAACAGACGTTAAACTAGACTTTAGTTCAGAAAATATTGAAGTTAGCTTAGATTCGAAGGTAGAGAAGAATTATTGAACTCCCACAATGATGAAGATATGTAGTATTCTGACCAAGAAATAACAGAAGAAATTATTCCAGAACGAACGTTTATTATGAAACGTTAAGCGCAAACTATACAATTAATTGATCAATCTTTACCGATTGTTGATCAAGATGATCTCAATCAGGAAAGAAGTGGTTAGGCAAGCAGAGCAGCCTTAGACCAAACCACTTTGCACCCATTTTTTAAAAAGTAATAATTTTTTGGTTATTTATTCATATTTTTCGCTTAATGTTTACTGAATTTTTTGTGTTTTTATGTTGTTAATTAATTTTAATGGATTAAACTTACTTTATTTCTTTTATCTTGGAACCTATTAGATTTACTTTGAATGTTATTTATATAAATGTGTTGTAATGATTTCTCTGACCAATATTTTTTAAGTTGTTCGCATTGCGTCAAAATTCAGTTTGCGTCTCTACAGGTGGAACCAAATAGTGACGCAAAGCGGGTCTTGGTGTATCGTGAATTTAATGTTACCCATACGTCATGTTAATTTTATTTTAGTATACCAAGAATTTTTTGTCGGATAAACGAGTTTTTAGCGTCCGGATCTCTCGCCTCCAAAATGTTTTAGCTCGCATTTTTTCGAACATAACAGGAGACTTCCTGCAAGTTCCAAAAGGGAATTTCATTATATTAACAAAATTTGATTACTTATTTCAAATTATAACAACGACAAATTCTGAAAAAATTTATGAGGGCATAGAAATACTTTTCGAACAATTTTGGAGAAATAAACAGTATTTTGCTGGGCTCACTTGACATGGATCTTGCTATACATATATAAATAAGTATATCGTCTTGCAGTCCTTACATGGCTTTTTTTTATCAAACTGAATAATCATCTCAGGCTGGTTATGTTGTACTTAGCTGGACTTATCTGGAAGTCTAACTTAAAGTCTTCATTCGAGTCATAAAACAATATTGCAGATAGCTCGCCTTTTCAAGTATTTGTTATACTGAAACTCGCTTCAGCTAACATTCTTTTAAATATGTGATGGTCCTAGTTGCGCTTCATCTCGCAAATGTAGGAATGACGTCTAGATCGATTCAGCTTTTATTTTCTTACTTTCTCCTACACTTTCAATTGTTATAGTTAATATGCCTCGCATTGCTTCAGAATACGCTTTGCTCTGTGGAGTATGGAAATAGTTCATCTGAGCTGTACTAAACCTGTACGAGATTCCGTTCTTTCATGTGATTTGTTCACCTTTATGTCGGCACAGTTAGTACATAGAGCTGCCCTTTCATCTACAAATCTGTTTAACTGTTGCGTTATGCAGATGATATTGATATAATTAGTGTTCCCAAGCGATCTCTCTGTGAAACCTTTATTGAGATTGAATATAAGACGATACGAGTGGGGCTAGCGATCAACGACGACAAAGCCAAGTACATGTAAAAAATGCTGTTATCGAGAATATCGAAGAGAGTTTATCTTCCTTGGAATTAGCGACAACTCCACAAAGGACATCTTGTTGGAGATCCAAAAAAGGATAAACTGATGCAACAATTGTTTGTTTGAGTTGTTGAATGAGTGATCTGAACTCAGGTAATTTCAATGTTTCAAAACAAAATTGAAGTAAAATTTCGTTATCACTAAAATGAGTTATCTTGAAATGGGTATTACTAACTATTTTATGAGTCAGTCAGAATTGCCTTTCTTGCTATTTCCGTTTTCTTTCATTAAACTTTGCAGTAGACAAAAAGATTTAGAGTTTAATTCGAATTCATTTGCTTGCAACAGCTGTGATTGCTTTGACATTTTTGGCTGAAGCAGAATTTTGAATACGTTTGTCTTTAACAGCTCAATTTTCTCTTTAACAGTTCGATCAGATTTAGATCTGAAAGTCGGTTATGCCGACTGCAATATAGCACTTGTTTTAAATATTGTATTAGGAGTGTTTTTGTGTGTTTAAGGCTCTCAAGATATTGACTGTGACTGTGACTACGACTGTATGTGTTGTGCCTGTGTCAGTTTGGAGATAAGATATGCCAGACGTGGTAGACATTCTGGCGACATGCTGTTGCTGCTGCTGCTGCCGTTACTGTTGTTTCTCTTACCTTTTTACCTTCTTATTACAGCCGTATGCATTTAACTGCCAGATAACCAAGTCGACTGAGTCGACGCCGTCGTAGCCAGCCAAGGTTTATTTCGGTGTTGAAAATGCACCCGACTTTAGTACAACTTAAAATTTTGTAGCCGTTGGTGCGTAGTCGCGTGCGTGATTTTCATATTTTAATTAGCTGCCTGCCAGTCAGCCTGCCTGTCGTTTTTATCATTTTCTTATTTTCTGTTTCGGTCGCTATTCAATTTCATTTCGTGATCGATGCCTTGCATATAAATTTATAACTTGTCTACCATATCTATGGACCGAATTCAAATAATAAAACTCTGTAGATAGACGTATTGCGTGCTGGTGTGTAAAAAATATTAATGTGCTTATTAGAAAATCAAAATAGTTTGAGCAAATAATAACTTATAACTGAGCACCTTTGAGTGGTGAAATAAATATCACTTGAACGAAAGTTTTTTCGTATCGCAACAACAACAACAGCAAAGAAATACTCTTTTATTGGATAACTAACATTACCTTTAGTCCGACCTACATATATTGTGTGAATCATAAAAAAAACAAAGTTTATTGGTAAGCAGTCGATTCTAAGTCATTATGTTTCCGATTAGCTACTCGTGCAATTGTGATTTTCCTTCTAATCATAAGCATAAAGTAAATCAGCATTCCAAAAATATGTTTCGTTTGAAATCGATTCTCTTTTTTCTTTTGATAGTTCGCTAAATTGAGAAAAAACTTTTGAAATTTTAAGTCCAGAATGCAATTAAAAATAATTCTGTTCAACCTTCTAAAAAAAAGTCATACAAAGAAAAGAATATACCTCATGCCAACATGTGCACATACCCCAAACTTAAATTGTTATAATCATTGTTTCAGCAATTAACTATTTTTACTAATATTATAAGAGCGAAAGTTTAAATATTTGTATGTTAGTTACTAATTCACGTCTTAGCTGTTGAATGAACTTCGATGAAATTCGGCTGCATTTTTACCTTAGAATACAATTACGCGTGTTACTTAAAAAAAAAAACACTTTAAATGCTAAACCATAGTATCTATTAGAGGTCTGCATGAGTACACTCGAAACGATCATCGTACAAACTTCCGAATGCTTCGAGTGCTTGAACTTATGGACATTTTATGAGCGATGCAAGTTCACCACTCACCTCTCCTGCTTCGTGTTTTGAATTGTTTTGATTTAAGTTGTGGTTTTTGTGCACAAAGGCGTAATTAACTCGGGAGTGGCTTGATGGTTGTTTTAAGTACACTCATGCATACCTCTAGTACCAATGGCAGCTACAGTTGTGAATTTTAATACATTGTTGCATATTGTCCATGTTAAGCACCTTGGTAAATATAGGTGACATTCATAGTGAAGTATGAAGTGTGTAGTCAAGTGCTGAAGTGAGAAATGCGGTATAACTATGAAGTCAAAAAGGAATGAACGTTTTCGGAAAATTGATAGGGATTTTAAAATTTGTTAAAGGCAATCGTAAGAGTATAAAAGTTTTTTTTTTTTTTTTTTGGCTTAGTGACACAGTGGGCTCATAATTGAACTTTGTATCTTAAAAATGTTCTATGAACCTTTTTATATAAGCAACTGTTAGATAGGGCGCACTAGTTTACTTGTTTGAAATAAAATGTAATAATGTAACATATTCTCGGAAAGTACATTGTTTCCACTTTATAAAACTCAATTTTGTGTTCTTTAATCGCTTTATATGAATTGTACGGATTTTTCTAAAATAAGACTGATATATGGTAAAAGTGAAAAATTTGCAAACTTTAACAGCATAAAACAATTTTTATATGGAAAACTATGTTTAGCTAAAATCCAAAGCCTCAGCTGCCTTTTTTACAATTTTTTTTTTAATCAAATTTTCCCAATGTAATTTTAGAAGAATCAAAATATTGACTTTTATGAAATGCTTTTATTAATTTATTTGTATCGAAGTTTACCTTTATATATTGGCAAAAAGTCCATAGTATATACTTTTCATAGAAAATACTTTTTGTATATTATGTGCAAATGCATGGTCAAGCAAAATCCAAAGTTTTAGCTTCTTTTTTCACAATTTTCTTATCAAATTTTTCTAAATGCAATATATGACGGAAAAAATATTTTTATTTCTTCACATTTTGTATTCCCTTACAATAATTGTATCAGTTGTAAAAGCTAACAGCGTGAGGGAAGGTTCTTAAATTTAAAAAGGAGTTTCTTTCAGGGAAGAAGACCTTTCGATGCTGTTTTTCTCCAACAACTTGTAAACTATAAAAGATGAAGTATAATTTTTAGCATTTTTAAAATCAGCATTGACAACTGAATGGAAATTGATACCCATTTTGAAGAAAAGGTCTTTGTATGGGAGGTAGGCATGTTCAAGAGTCTATCGCAATTATTACTATTTATGAACGCCATTCCATACAAATCCATCCACTGAGCGACGCATTTCAAATGAAGGTGCTGCAAAATCACGCATTTTGTGTATGACTTTTTTTGCCAAAAATCTATTTGTTCTTGAAGTAAAGTTTGATGTACCAGGGGCGTACCGTGCATATACGGAAGTTCTTATAAAAGAGCCTAATGGCTCCCAAAATACGTCTAACTATGAGTTTCAAAGTACTTCCAGTTGTATTGCAATTATTTACACGCTTAACTATACTCTGGTCAGCAGCTATTTTGAGGAACTGCCTTCACCTCTCTTATATTCCCTGACCAGAGTTGTTTTCATTCCGAAGGCTATAAAAAGTTCTCATATAAATCATATAAAAGACTAAAATAAGTTATTAAAATTTATATTCGCAGCGGTATCAAGCCAGGTTTGTCATTCTTTTCATAGCATGCTTATAAAAAAGGCAGATCTATAGAAACTGTTCTGCGCTGTTTAGGTAGGTAGGCAGTATGACAAATTATTTTCAAATATGGAATTTATCTATACTTCTTACATAAGGAGAGCTCTGGTCTGGGGATTAATACTGAAACTGACTAATAAGATACTGACAAACAGAAATATAACCTCAGAAGTTGGAAACATCAAAAGAAGTAGGTTTGTTTGCACGGCAATGCCGCCGGCTGCGGTGCTATTTCCTTTTCTGTGAACTTCGTCTTAAACAAGATGCTTACTTCGCTGAAGGGGCGTCATGGCAGATTATTTGCCTACGCTTCCAAGTACAAGACAGTGCAAGTCATTGCTATAGGAAACAAAGTTGTAAAATATGGTTAGATAACCCACTGTAGCCCTATACCCTTGTAAAAAATCTGGTGGTAGAACTCAGCAGTTGTCATAAGACCGATTCTGTTATGTGACATTGTAATCTAATGGCCTTTTTAGAGAAGTCATTTACAACAAACAATTCCACAAGATACAAAGAGCCTCTTCCATGTATAGTAGTGGTGCTATCAGGACTAAACCTACTAATACTTTCTAGATCCTATTTCATCTTGTTCTCCTTCATTTATTAGGTAAGCAGATGGAAGCTTCCTTCGCGATTAGAATTTGGGAAGCTTTCGGCTAGTATGATGGAGGAACAGGACCTTCGACTATCCTAAAAAGTTAGAGCTTTGTTCCCTCCAATCTGGTCTATACTGTTCCGATAATCTTATTCACGAACAATTATAAGACTAACGTACCATCTACAGATTGATAGGTAGCAATCCAGGCCGTCTTTATTTTATAACGAAAGGCTCAAACTTAACAACCATGTGGGCAATGGTATTTACTCTGAAGAGCTGAAATTGGGTAGGTTTCCAGAACATTGCAGAGATTATAGCTATAGCAGGAGTATATTGCTATTCTTGGTACTTTATACCAAGTTATGGAATTTGGTACTTGGACCTAATTGTCTGCAGTTAGAGCTGCGTAAATGTGGACAGGGTTGTACATCGGGCAGTAAGTGAGCAAAGCCACTGGTCCAGCTAGCATTAAATATATGAATTTAGTCGAAAATAACCGAGTAAAATCGGCGATAACGCATCGAGAACGATTCAGATCAAAAATTTATCATACGATAACGATTACGACACAATACGATACTTTTTGAACTATCGTATCGGTATACCCTTAAGGAGGAGGAGAACATCAACCATTTTTTTTTATTCCTGCTCCAAACTTGCTAGGGGACGAAAAAACACTGACCTAAGCCTAGTGAATATAGGTATTCACTAGGCTAAGTACGTTGCTTTTTGAACTTATATTTAAATGGGTTACAATTCAAATTTGGCAATACTTTGGTACTGTAAAAATATTGTTGAATAAGTCATAGAATAACTTGTTATACCTTGGAGATATTTTCCTTCACGCTTTAAGCTAAATTTACCATTTTACGCCAAGTTGGTAAAAATTTTAGTAAGATTTCATGCAAAAGTGTCAACTTCAATGGCCCTTAACCCTGAACACACTGGACCGTTTTCTCAATTCCGTTTAAGAGGTATCAGACCTTGTTTTTTTCAATGTTCGATTAAGGGCCTCCAGGAGTTTTTCGAATATGAAAATTACACTTTTTTAAAAATTTTTTTTGGAGCTGCATATTATTTTAGACCAAAATTTGTTTTTACATTATTCTTGAATAGTTAGATTCATCCCTGACATTTTAGTCCAAAAATATTCGTCGATAAGGTAGAAAAGTGCAATGCCGTGAAAAGACTTTACGGTTAGCAAAATATGTGGAGACTTGTTTATCTGAAAAAAAAAAAATTTCGGTTTAGTTAACATCTCTTGAGCGATTGATCGTGAGTTTTTTTTTTTTGACACATATTTTTTGACTTATGATCTCCTAAAACGACCTAACTTTGTGCACAAAAAATTAAATTTTTTTTTTCTGTCATTTTGGCAAAAATTAATATTTTTCAATAATCAACGATCAAACACCCAAAAACTATTTACTTAACCGGAAAGAAATTTTTTTTTTTTCGCATGAACCAGTCCAGATATCTTGCTCACCGCAAATTTTGAGGTCATTCAAATCATTGCACTTTTTTACCTTATCGAAGAATATTTCAGGAAATAGTTTTAAAAAAGTGTAATTTTTACACAATAACTGTCGGGTTAACGAAAAAACTCAAATGATGCCTTCACAGTTAAATGTTTTACCGAATTACCAACTAACGATTTATCAAACTAATATGTCACTAATATGACAATAGATCAAATAATAGAAAATATGCTTCGAGAAATGATTTCTCCGAAGAATATGATAATACGAGGTTCATCAAAATATTTTGTTTATCTAAAAACAGTTTTCATTGTATTGTAACACATTCGCGGCAACGTGTACCACCGGCGGTAGATTTGCAAACTAATATCGTCGTGTAATACCCGTGGCCATGAATCAAAAAAATTCATACTTAAGAATAATTGTTACCAATTAATAGAGAAATTTATGCCAATCCGTTTCTTTCTTCCCGGAGCAAAAAAAAACGTAAACACAAAACAGCTGATTTGTAGTTTTTTTTTTGCATATTCCCAATCGAAAAATTCACAATAAAAGAGTAAAACGACGATTACTTAATCTGCACTTGTTGAAAACGAAATTGTTATTCTAGCTAACTTGTGGTTAACTATCTTAACTATCTGGTGGTTAAACACAAAACAAACCGGACATATTGGAACCTGACCAAAGTATGATACTTCATAACAGTAATTGGTGATGGTTTCAGAGTGTTCAATTTTCTTTATATTGTGTTTTTATATTTGGGTATTTTGAAATAAAACAATTAAAACTATTGGCTTAAAGTAGCATTTGATTTTTTTATTCACAGGTTTCCTTTGACCACATCTAACATTGAAAAAATAATAACAAAAAATGCACAAAATGAACTTTCAATAACATCAAAGATAACTCGCTTATAAAGGCAAAAGCTGTGATTTTGAATAAAATCTACAATATAAGAACAAATCAATTATGATAATAAGAAGTTTTGTCATCTTGTCCATTCTTTTTCCGGTGGAACATTTTGCGCATGGACAGTCGAAGGAGAGATATGAACATACGGTAAGTTTCTTCTAATATATAAAATCCTAGTGTCACAGTGTTTGTTACCAAACTCCTCCCAAACTGCTTGACCGTTTCTTATGAAATTTTTTGTGTATATTTGGTAGGTCTGAGAATAGGTGGTAGGCTATAAGACTTTTATTTAGCGTGCATATTTAGAGTGGCCCTCATACAATTTTTTTTATAATAGCATTTTCACAAACGCCACTGCATCGATTCACATAGAATTTACACTACGTAGCTTTTATATTAAGAGACATGGTTTAGTCTATAAAACTTCTATTTAGAGTGCATATTTAGGGTGGCCCTCATACAAAAATATTTTAAAAATAGCATTTTCCCAAAGACCACTGCATCGATTCACATGGAATTTACACCACGTAGCTTTTATACTAAGAGACATGGTTTAGTCTATAAAACTTCTATTTAGAGTGCATATTTAGGGTGGCCCTCATACAAAAATATTTTTAAAATAGCATTTTCCCAAAGACCACTGCATCGATTCACATGGAATTTACACCACGTAGCTTTTATATTGAGAGACATGGTTTAGTCTATAAAACTTATATTTAGAGTGCATATTTAGGGTGGCCGTCATAAAAGAATATTTTTAAAATAGCATTTTCTCGAAGACCACTCCATCGCTTCACATGGAATTTACACCACGTGTTATTTTATATTAAGAGAAGACAAACATAGCTAAGTTTATAAATATTTTATTTCGGGTGCATACTTAGGGTGGCCCTTATTTAAAAATATTTTTAAAGTAGCATTTTCACAAAGACTTGTCCATCGATTGACATAGAGTTTACACCACGGTCTCTTATATTAAGAGACATCATTTGGTCTATAAAACTTTTATTTAGGGTGGCCCTCAAAAATAATTTTTTTTAAAAAATTCACTTTCACGAAGACCGGTAAATCGATTCACACTGAATTTACACCACGTACATTTTATATTAAGAGGCATAGTCAAGCCTTCAAAACTCTTGTTTAGGGTGGCCCTCATACAAAATTACTTTTAAAATAGCATTTTTACAAAGACTCGATTACCACGTCTTCCATATAAGAAAGACCAAATTTTGTGATGCAGATGAATGAGAATAGATACATATATATATAAAAAGTACGGGAAAAATAAGTTTCAATGAGAAAATGGTGGTGCCACACCTTCCATATCCGAATAAAACAACATTTTGTATATGTATATCAGTAATTATATGATGCAGATGATTGAGACTTGGTAATTATGTAAAACACAAAAGCTACATTAAATTAAACTCATCGCACCACTTAGCAGTATGGCCAGAACAACGTATGCCAAGTCTGCTATACTATACTATACGTAAAAGAGTAGGATTTCACTTTAAAAATGGGCTGATTCGCTTTAACATTCCATAGCATGAGTTCATACGGCTTTGCGCCACGTACCGGAAAGGGCAGAACAACGTCTGCCGGGACAGCTAGTTATATAATAAAAAATACTAATTTTCCACGAAGTAAAAGTTTCATTAGAAACGGTATTTCCTCTTAAATAAAATTTCGCCCAGTTTAAGAATGATTTAAAATTTCAGAACTTTCGCTTCTTGTATACGTTTCGGTTGATCAATGCTCTTGTTGTTGCCGGTGCGAACAGATCGTTGTTATTTTGTGTTTTGATCTTTATTCAGTGGCCTTGTCTGTCAGACCGGTGTCACTGGTACAAAAATGATTTACCGTACTGAATTTTTAAATTATTTTAAGTATGTATTATTTAATGAAGTTTTTGTTTTATATTTTGTTATATTTGATTTTCTTTAAAATACAATAAAAAATTATATGAATTAAATATATAGTCCAAATAATTGCCTTTAATGTTAAAAAAATTTACGTCATCTGCACTGCACTGTTAGTAACCGTGTTAAAAAATTCATGTTAGTAACGGAAGAATATACATACGTTCAATTTATGCTCGTTAGAAATGCAAATTTGTTTAAAGTAGCTAATCGATAATGGGACTTATATTATAGCAAATATCTTGAACTTGGCTGATTAGACTTAATTAAAAAGGCCAAACTATTTGTTTTCAAAAACTCTAAAAGTTTGCCTCGAACAGAAAACAATACTATGTCCAAAATTGTGGAGAGTATTGAAACAGATCGATTTAATACATGCAAAGTCTCTATATGAAAATATCGTATCTTAACAATTTAACATCTTCGTAATTGCATACTTCTGGTAATTTGTTCGCCAAGATATAAATCGTTTCGGCCTTGCTAAATCATTACACTATAACAGATAATACGTAAATCGCGCAAGTTTTAGAGAGAATTAAAGAAATTCGCTACTAAACGCGCACGTTGGAAGAGTTTTGTGGAGACCCTCCGTGAGGTGATACAGAACACTAAAGAAATTATAAATCTAATTCTATTAGGAGCGTAAGGACTGAATAAAATTTTTAAGACTATTTCTTTCTAGTTCTTTTTTATGTTGAACGTTTTCTTTGTTTTATGTTGTGCTAGTTTGGTTCTTGGGATATCAATGTTCTAAGTAGGTCTTTCTCTGCACTTGTCTTCCTGTTGATTCGACCAACCTTCTATTAGAAATTTGTGTGTTAAAGCTCGGGGGAAGCGTTTTTCCTAATATAGCTTCGCGGTGTTAACACGTAGTGCAACAGTGGCTGAATGATAGTAGAGTAACTAGGACAGTCATGTGACAAAATCGCGTGTTTTTTCTTATGGGACTAAAAATTCACAAAAAAAAACATTTCAGCCGAGCTGCTTCAATGATGTCATAGTAGTACTGTTGCTCTATTAAGGCACAGCATGTGCGGGTAACGCAGCTCTGACTGCAGCCCAGTATAGCAAAAGCTGTTTAAAAGCTGTTCTGGTAAATAGCTACTGTTAATGTGAGCAAGCTGTTAAACAGCCACTGTCATACTGAACAGCAGCAATTTAACAGAGAACAGCGCTGTTCTGTTAAATAGCTACTTCTAAACTGAATGTTCTTTCTGTTAACCCTCTAACCGGCAGAGGTATCTAAAGGCTGGGTTAAGGTAAATAGTTAAAAAAACCTATGCAATAAAAAATTTTTACAAAACTATTTTTTGTCGCCTTCTGTTGAATGCTTCCCCAGTGCATCAATGTCAGTTTGAAAACTGTAAGTGGCAGCAGTAAGGAGCTACAGCCATTCCAATCGAAAATTCAGCGAAAATCGGATGAAATTTATGATAAAAACTAATTTTCGAAATAAAAACCAAGTATTTTTCAGTGCTCCAATCGTCAAGATCAAATGATCGGTACGTAGATTTAGCATCGTAAAATGTGATAAAAAATTTTAACTTTTAGTTCCGAGCAGAAAAAATCTTCCACAAGTCACAAAGCACACCCCAGAGAGAAGAGTGTACATACATATACATATATTCTTGATCAGCGTCACCACCTGAGTCAATTTAGCTAAGTCCGTCTATCTCACTGTCTGTCTGACTGTATGACTATCTGCCTGTCTGTTTGTGGAAATCACGATTACGGGAAAACCAAGTAAGATTAGTGAATGCAATTTGCTACAAAGTCTACACCTTCACACTCTACTCCTAATCACTGGGTCGTGTCAGGTTGGGTTGCTTATCGGACAATCTTTACGCTCTGTTGAGCGTCATATTTGGCGTACACAACTTCCTTCGGATGACCTTAAAAGTTCCATTGATTCACATTTTTCTTATTAAGAATGTGTTTGAGGACATCTTTTATCATTTGTATTTGGTACGATGGACAGTAAATGATTATTGTAATCGTCGATGTCGTAATCTAAAGCAAGCAAGTGACAGCTGCGCTTCTTTTGGTGTGACGTTGAGTAGGCTCCTTCGCCAGGTTTTGCTTATGCAAAGGCAATCAATTTGCGCCTCTGTACCACTGGGTGAACGTCAAGTAACTTTATGTTTGGGTTTGTGATGGAGATGGATCTTTCTGATACAAGTCTGTGAGAGTTGCAAAAATCTACCAAAATGTCGCAATTTCGTTTAGCTGGCCAATAACCCACATGCCCTTACGCTGAGAAAACGATTTGTTTGAATGTAACATATTTTATTTGATATATGAAAGCAAAATATTTGATTGAGTCAAACATAAAATGCTTCAACCAACATATACCATTATTTGATCCAAATACAATATGCATTTGTTGTATTCAAACAAATTGTTTTCTCAGTGTACATGTTCGATGTTACGAATATTGTTATTGCATCTATATTTTCTGAAAAATAATGACAAATTAATTTTTTAAAGAGTTCTTTGCAAAAAAAAAAACATTTTTCTTAAGGTGCTTCACTTTGAGCCGTCATATTAGGTCCGCTATATTTAATTTATCAAAAACCCTTATTTCTTTCGAAAGTGCAAATATTAATTGGATTTTTAGTTTTCTAACGCTATTTTTCATTGTGCTCAAATTTAGGCAGATCCATATGTGATTCGGTGGACGTGAAAAGTCCCATACATGACCTTATTTTCATGATTTTAGCCTTGATCAACGTATGTTTGAAGTTCAATTAAATTTAACAAAAATAAGATATACAAAAATAAATATATGTATATAGAAATGTATATTTTGTGTGAAATGGCAGAATAACCTTTTAAGGAGTTTAAATTACTTTGTTCTTATTAATTGGATAATTATTCAATTGTCTACATTAACGCTACATTCCAGACAAAATACCCAAAGAAAGTTATTGCGAACAGTTATTATGATAATGATAAAATGCAAAAGAAAAGTTTTTTCTAAAGAATTTTTTTATAAAAACATTTTCTACTAGCTGTTGCCTGTGTTATTTCAAGACATTTCTATGTTTGCGCTAAATTTTATCTAAACTATTGCAGGTAAAAGTTGTATTTGGAAAAGTTGTCCCTGTTTTTAATTTTTTTTTATTTAATTTTTGATCGATTAAGATCTCCAGATATTTTAATTTTTGGTACTTTTAGCATTTCGGTTATTCTATGTTTTATGTATGCAGTTTTAGTCAGTCCAAAATTGTCCAAATTATCTCAATTTTAGCATTACACGGCATGTTATTCAATGGCAATTACAATCCAATATTGAATTCGGACATATGAGCACTGCAACTGGTTCAAATATAGCGCAGTCTGGAGATCATGTAAATTTTAAGTGAACTTAAAGTTAAAATTTTTGTAAGCTTAGTAAATTTCTACAATTTGCAAACGTCACTGCGGTGTAAGTCTTTCCATGATGAAAAGGCATTTGGTTTCTTATGAAAAGCAAGACACTCTAAATAAACATCGATATACATACATATATGTAAATTCCTTATTTTTTAAGTTTTGCATTTTGAAAGCCAATGCACGGTAGATTATATTGGATTTTCGTTTTAAGTAGGATTCAACTAATTATTTATAACAATTATTTGTTTTTCGAGTTCTGTGCCTTTTAAAAGTCTGAAAAGGAAAAAATTAATCCAAATAGATTAAACAAAGTTACGAACTCCAACTATTTTAAAAACTATGGTGAAAATAATGTACGCCGCAGTAGAGCGGTAAAATGAAACATTCGGTAACTTTATAAACAAAAGCTTATTAAGTACTCCTGAACAAATCAAACTATTTCAATGAAACTTTGGTATATCTGAAGGTCATGAAATGGATTTTAGTCAATGGCATAATTGTTGCAAAAAAATTAAAAAATTAATTTTTTAGGAACGTGAAGTACACAATTTGACAGCGCGATCTTCAGTAAAACAAATCATGTGATTACCTTAAGTTATGAGCGTTCCTACTCACTGTGAATAGTTTGTACATTTGCCTGCTCAAAATAATCGGTACACCTGCACGTTGACTCAAATTTTCGTTTGAAACTTTATTTTTTAAATTCTTTTTTGAGCTTTCCTTAGAAGAACGTTGAGTTTTCTTTAATTAAACCTTAAAATGCAGTGAATTGACAGCAAATATTTTAGTTGAGATGGGTCGTAAGCCACATTGCTCTGCTGAGGAATCGAAACTGACTTTAAACTTGAAAAAAAGGAAGAAAATCTCTTCAATACATTGGCAGGTTGCTGAATAGTAGATCTCACAATTTCGTGAGAAATGAATTTAAAAAGTAAACAATAAAAAAAATTTCGTGGTAGACTACCAAAAACCGCTACAAGAATTGATCTTCATATAAAAAATAGACACATTTAAGTCTTCAAAGACAATTTTAGCATAAAGTGGGAACGTGGTTAGTGCTCAAACAAATCGATAACGTTCACAAAAGGCTAACATACTTGGGCGCTTAGATAAAAAAGTTCCTTTGTTGCGGAAAAAAAATTTTAGCAATTTTGGACAGGACATAATATGAATCTGACGTGAAACTCTTTACTTTTAGACCATCGCACAATCCCTTCCACTTCATAAAATATTACGCCACTCTTTCTCCCAATCAGGTCATGGCCAGTTTCCTTTATCCTTGCAAAATTTAGCCTCATGCTAAAATGCTTATATCTATCCGAAAAACAATCAAAATTTTCCAAGTTTTGTTAAATGAAAATGTCATATGTATTCCTTTTAATTTATTTCTGTTTCTTCTTATTTTTTCTTATCTTAGTACGTATACATAAGTTAATTTATTATTATTTAAAAGTTTGTAAATGCCAATTCAAAACTTAACAGCTGATGTATTCATAACAGAATCTTCGTATTTCAATGTGACTACTTACATATTATATTCAATATCACGTCAAACATTTTGTACTTTTATTGGACATGCCACGCCCACTCTTGCAATGCCATCCAATTAAGTCCTGAGAAAGGTCATGACAACAAAAGCTTTTAAGTCATTTTATTGTAACGGTTGCTGGAATAGTTCGCGCACTGATGCAATCCCGTCCTATTTTGATTCAATTAAAGCTTAAATAAACCAGAACCATTAAAATTGTTCAAGGGGTTTTGCTAACTGGTACTAGCATTATGATTGCTAATATGTTCACTAAATACAATATTTTGGCTAGTATTTACATGGAAGGTGCCACGCCTACTTATTTAATCTCACCCACTATTGACCTTTCCATTATATTTAGTTTTAGGCCAATTGCTGCACTAGTTCACAAGTAAAGCTTAAAACTCTTTTGAGTCTACAAGAGGTGTCACACCCACTACAAAATCTTGGTGATCTATCTCCATATTATACTTATAAAATTGTGTCACCCAGTTTTGGCAGCATAGAAACTTTTAAAAAAATCAAAAAAAAAATCAAAATGTACAGTCACATAAAGAACGAGCGAACAATTTAAGGCGGCGCGCACCTAGGTCAATTCTAAAAACCGCTTTTTTGCCACAATACCTACTTTTGTTCGAAAAATTCAGTTTTTGACGGGATTTTTATAATAATGTAAGGTGGATTAAATTTTACTGTGTCCTATGCTATTGGAATATTAGCTTAGTTTGCTAAAAAAAAAAAATAGGCTCAACTTTAATTTATAAAATTAGATTTCAGAATGTGCTGCTAAAGGAGGCGAATGTGACGAAAGCAGGGGACGCCCAGTTTGTGGAACCGATGATCAAACTTATCCAACACGATGTCATTTATTGCGCGTACAATGTAGCGGCCATCAAGTCAGCCTAAAATATCGAGGACCATGCAAAGGTAAGGCTATAACTTTATAATTTTTGAATTTAATTTAAAATTCTGACTAATTTACAAATTTTAAAAATAATTTACTTTTCAACCGAATTGTTCCTTAATTATTCGTTATGTGAAACGGTGCACTGGTTCCGAAAAAACATATGTTGTGGCTAATACCACGTTATAAACATAGAACAGTTGTACCAGCCGTTTCATGATTCGAAACTCCTATGGTTTTTTTCATAAGCGTTTCGTTAGGATTGCTTCCCTTAACTTTTATCTTATCACAAAATTGAGTTTTCCGGTAAAATCAATGGTTTTTTTCTTTTACAGCTTGTAAGGAAGCTCGTGATTATGCACTGAAGCACAAAGCTAAAAATCCACCCAAATTTGTACCACATTGTAAGCCCGATGGAACTTATGCACCAATACAGTGCCTTGGAGATACCGGCTGTTGGTGCTCCGACATAACGGGAAAGCCTATTGAAAATACATCAGTGCGTACAGGCAAACCAAAATGTCGGGGATATAACCGATCTAACATACGACGATCACCTGCCCGACACCTGAGTCCAAGCCGCACACATCGAGTATGCACGCAATTAGATCGTGCCGCATTTAATACAAATCTTATCAAGGTGTTTCAAAGTGAATTTATTCGCTCCGGCCAATATCAAAGGGATAATTCACCGAAGGCTTCATCAAACCCCACCGGAGATCTCTTGTTTGCTTCTGATAAACTTGCGTTGGATTGGAAGTTCTTGGCATTAGATGCAAATGCAAATCAAGTACTGGACAAAACAGAATTTCGTGAGCTGAAAAAACTTGTCAAAAGAGTAAGTACTACAAGTAATGGTGAAAGTTTTAATATAAAAACACTTTTGCGTCACAGCTTAATGCTGCATAATGGCACCAAATTAAGTTTCACTCCACAAATTTTTTTCTCGGAGCTCAAATTGTATCGACCATTTTTTAGATGAAAAATTTTACAGTGATTTCGTGTTCAAACATTAGACCTATTTTACATTAGACCTAGAAATATTTTAGTATGTACCTGTGAATTAAGCGTAACCATCTAAGTATTTTAGAGATTATCTTTACAAATGTCAGGACGCATCTCGCCATGCGTGCGGAAATACTAAGAATATTAAAATTACAGTAACTATTCTAAAATTAAATTTTAAGATTTCAAGCTATCGAATTTTTCTAAATATTATCATAGAATTGTTATTCTATTAAAAAGTTTGAATTCAAAGTTCCATAGGAAATTGTTTGCTTTAAAAATGAAATTTTTGTTTCCCGGGAAGCTTTCCTAAAAATTCTTTTCATTGTCTTAAAAAGTAGCAAAACTTTCGGATTTCTTCTATATCTTAAGGAATAGTTTGAAGAATATCACTGTCAGTCTGTATGCAAAAATGTTTATAATTAGCTGAGATATCGCAAATTAAAATTAAATTTTACCATACATTCCACTCCAAGTTTCATTGGGTAACTTTTTACCAAAAATGCACCCAGACATATATATATCATAGTTACTATCAGATAAATCAATTTAGAAGCGGTTATCTCAATTTGTGTTGCTATATGGTAAAAATAGAAGTGATATGACCGCTCAGTCTAAAAGGAGATTGCTTGATTTTGGACCACAAATAAGAACAATGCCAACGTGTTTTTAGTATTGTACACGAAAATAATAAAGTTTTAAAATTGGTTTAGGAGAAATTTTCAAAAGATCGTACATATTTTTATATTACATTTTTTTACATTTTTCCCAACGATGAAATTATTTTCAACTAAAAAAAGACCCAAAACTTCCCTTCCTTACTTTTATTGTTGACTGTAAAACTAATCTATTTTAAATTCTTCGTACAGGCCGTAAAGCCCAGACGTTGCGGACGTGCATTTGGAAAATTTTGCGATGTGAATAATGATGACAAGCTATCGCGAAATGAATGGAATAATTGCATTACAAAAGATGGGATCAACCGTAAGTTACTAATTATTCATTACTTACATTGAAAGGTATATGCACGTGGTGGGACTTGTGCGATATTGCGTATTTAACAGCTTTATTTTTTTTATCTTTTTAAACTATGCATTATCACAATGATAATACTTATTAATTGAAATCTAACTTTTGGGTTTGTATGCTAAAATAATGGAAAACGATAGGGACGATAAATAACCAAATCAAATCGAACACTTAAGCTCAAAAATCATTTACCCAGCCTATAAGTATGTATATAAGGTTAATGCCCTCAAACATCTTTTAATTTCACTCAGAACCAAAGCGAAAATGGTTATTACCTTCGATAATTGAGAAGTTTTTCTTTGCTCTTCAGTTAAAAAAGTCAGGAAAAATGCTATGCAATTGCTTCAATTTTGTACGCTACGTCTTAGTTTAATATGGCCAGTAACGAGGGGTTAAGGGGCTTTAAGCTAGCACTAACATGGGGATAAAAAATGTAGAAAAGTATCTGAAATATTCTGCAAACTTGCACGATGGAACACTTTTAAATAATTCGTAAACTAAGCGAGATATTTTACTTAAAATTTAGTTTTATTGGAATCAACTCGTATTCGATATTTCATGCTACTAATCGAAACTTGACTTTTATTACAATTTTCTATACTATTCGACTTTTATCATCTATAATAATATTTGTCGAAAGTGCACTTCAATTATTTCAGTATTGTTCGATGCATTGACATTTATCGAATTTTTTGATACGTTCCGATTTTTTGATTTTTCCACATTTTCCAAGGCATTCAATGCATTCTGCCTTCTATAAAATTTTTTAAAAATTATTTTATACCATATTATAGTGACTTTTTCGATACTTCTAAACATTTATGGATCTTTTTAATATTTTTCGATAAATATCAACTTATATCGTATTTTTCGATTTTTTTTTTTAATTATTCCATACTTTTTGATACCTAACACATATTCGATTTTTGTTTCAATTCGAATAAGTTACTTTATTTTTAGTTTTTTTAAAAGAATTTTTTTATTAACAACTTAAAACACGTATTTGATTTGATTGATATTAGAACCTGTTCTTCGTTAGCGAATCAGAATTATAACTTTTGTGTGATATCAAACATTATAAGAACGTCCGTACATATGATATTTGTCGAGTATATAACTTCTGTCGAAGTAAAATTTCTATTCAGCTAACAACAAGTTATAGATATGTACATATCAGCATCAACCTGATGCTGATTTTAACCTTAAATATATTACTGCTGCAAATTAAGTATGGAGACCTATGATGCTATATAGTATTCATTAAAAACCTGCTTTATCCTGTTAGCATATGCGATAGAAATCTTCCTTAGTCAATTAATATTATTTTTGAAATAAAATTTTGTGTTAAAAGTTTTTGAAACTCTCTCTATTGCACGGCTCATTCCGCTTTGGAGTATTAACAGATACGAGATGATCGTGTAGTGAAAATAATTTAAATGTAATTTCAATTGGTTTGGAAGTTCTTCGCCGATTTCCTGATTTTATACCCCAAACCGGGGGTATATTCACTTTTTCATTCCGTTAGTAACACATAGGAGGGGGCATGGCAGGTATGGAAAAGTATATATATTCTTGATCAGCGTCACTACTTGAGTTGATATACACAGCTATGTCCGTCTGTCTGTCCGTCTGTTGGAATCAGGTTAACGGGAAAACCAAGAAAGCTAATTGAATGAAATCAGCACACTCAGATTACACCTTCTTGCAGGTTTCTTGCTATTGAAAATGGGCGAAATTGGTTAACAGACACGCCTACCGCCAATACTCTATGTATATTTATTTGCCCAAGCCCATGTTGAAAAAAGTTGCAGCGATTTTGATGAAACTTGGTGATTTAGTGCACATGTGAACCAAATTAGGATTAGGCTAGGCTTTAAGTTTCCAAAGGTTCGTACAGGGGCATGATACAACCCTAAATTTTAACCTTTATACCGCCATATCTCGTAAGCTTTGCACAATATTGTGATAAAATTTGGTAAACGGATACATATCATATACATCTTGAATTGTGATAACAGTAGGCGGAATCGAAAAAGTGGGCGTGCCACTTTACAACAATTAAAAGTTTTGACTCTGTATATCTCGAAATTGGCACACATGATTTTTACAAAAATTTTAGAGATGAAGCCATAGAAACCTGTCATCAATACAAGTTTAGCCTGTTTACTGGAAAAACTAGTTGAAAGGTGTGGCACAGCCCACAGTATATATCAATGTTATATTAAGAGAACTAACAACGTAATCGTTATGAAATTTAATAAAGTAGATATACTTGCTATAAGGTCTCTTATTACTTAGTTGGTTCAATAGTACCTGTGGATGTGGCACCAGCAAAACAAGTTTATTATTATGGATAGTGCACTATGAGAGTAATCTTCATAAAATTTGGCGTTTAGACGTCAGTAACTATAAGCTTTAAAATAAAATGAATTTCGACGGGATTGCATCAGTGGGCGTGGCACCTCCCATATTAACTTAAATTTGAAAGCACTGTTTTAAGGGAACTATTGCAGCAATTGGTATGAAATTTAATGTGAGTGGTTTACTTGCTATAAAGTATGTCTGAATCAAAAGTGACCAAAATAGCACCAGTGGGCGTGGCACCTCCCATACGAATAAAATACATTAAGTTGCATATTTACCGAAATATGTGAGCAATCATACTGAAATTTGGTTTAAGAGGTTTGGTTATGGAAAGCTATTTCTGGATCGAAATCAGACTGGATTCTAGCAGTGGGTGTCTCACCGCCCTAAATTTTAAGGCTAGTTACTGCATATATCCCAAGCGATACAAGCTATTGTGCTAAAATTTGGTATGCAGATGTCGATCACGTATATAATTTATTGAACCAAAGTAGGCGGAGTTGGGGAATTGCTATATTTAAATTTTTTCATTTCTATTCGACTTTTTTTCAAAATTTTACTTTCAAATTTCTTCATTATTTTCCTTACTTTTCCGACTTTTTCAGCGATTTTGAATTGTTTAACATTTTCCAACGTCTTTCAACACGGTTAGAAATCTTGGAATAAATTTTAATACAAGCGAAGTATTACAAAGATTTTTAATACAATTTTGATTAAATTTAATACTTTTGAATATATTACAAAATTTTGTAATACATTTTGTATTAAATTCTAATACAGTTCAAACATTAAAACGATATTTTATAACATTTGATGCTATCGCAAGTATTACATTTAGCCAACGTAAATATGATACTACGTTGGCTGATGTCGTTAAAATGTTCATGCAACCCTTGTATTGAAAGGGAACCAGGTTCGAATCCCAGTGGATACGACATATTTTTTTTTTAAATTTTAATAAAAACGAGTATTAAATTTTAATACAAATTTGTATTAAAAATGAATTTTAATATCTAGACAGTATTGAATTTTAATACAATTCTGGAGTAGTCATATATGTAAGCCCAAAAATATTAAAATTTATTCCAAAATTTCTAACCGTGAACTTGTTTTGAGATTTTCAACTTTTTTCAACATTTTGCAGATATTTTCGACTTCTTCAACATTTTCCAATATTTCACATATTTTTTCGACACTTTCAATTTTTTTCGGCTTTTTCATCACTTTTTCAACCTTTTTACTTTTCACTTTTTTTCGACTTATTTAACCTCTTCAACGTCTTTTTAACATTTACTTAAAAGGTAGTTTCAGTGCAGTCTAGGGTATGTGAGTTTTGGCCTGGCCAAAGATAACACCTTAACTTGTTTTATATTAAAGTTAGTTTGGTTTTTGTAAATTTTGGGAGCAATTTTCCAATTTGCCGCAGGGTAATTATAAGGATTAAACTACAATACCTTAAGAATTAATTTTTTTTAACTAAATATATGGTGTTCACTTACTTTCATATAATCCATTTTTTCATAGGTTATTTTTATTTTTCATTTGCACTAAGTATTGCATTCGTAATAATTCTTACTAACATATTAGATTATTCGTAAATTCATCAAAATATAATTCTAACACAATTAAATTCTCATTAAATTCAAATTCAATATCAATGCAGGTCTTCCAGGTGTTGACAATAAAAATCTAGCAGTTAGTAATGTCAATGATCCTGGAGGTTTATACGTCCACCACCAGAACAACAACAACTACAATGGCAATAACCATCATATAATACTACCAAACCGTCATGAACCTCATTCAAGTAATAATAACAATAACAATCGCAATCAACATACCATTAACAATATGAATCATCGCATATTGGATGACTTGAACAGTGAAAGTGGTAGTGAAGATGATGAAAATAGCCAACACTTAGACTACAACGAGGATCCTGACTATGATCCTGAAGATGACGAGGATGATGATGGTGGACTTGGCATAAGCACTACATTTGGGTCATCAACAAAATTTCCATCTATTTATTGTATGTACATTATGAAACGATACATTTAACATTTACGATTAAGATCTTATTTTATAAATCGCAGATGGTGACTATAGTGCGGGAGATAGCGTCACAAAACATGTATCATTTGTGTACTTTTCAATACGACTATTTAATTATTCCATGATCGTTTGAGCACAATGCTGCTGGTCTGCCCCGCTCAGTTAGGTGAACAGGGGCGCACAGTGGGTCCGAATTGAATATCGTGGAATTAAATCCAATTCCCAACATAAAGTGAAATATAAGTAACGGAAACTTGGCACTCGCTCAAGTCTTATAATTGAAAGAACAGTCGATCCAATATGGCCGCTTGAATTCGAACGCAATCGACATATCTTCAGTTTTCTGTCAATTTATTCAAAAAGTATATATAAATTGAAAAAATACATTATAATCAAAATTATAGAAAATTATTGTTCAAACAAAATTTTTTGTAATCTATTTTATTTGAGTTATGATGATTTAAAATTGACATGTCTTCACGATTTCATAGTTAGAATAATGAAACGTAAATTTAAAAAAAAAAAATTTTTTAATGGTGAAAATAATTTCAAAGCTTCAAATATGTACTTCAACTAAATCTTAACAGAAAAAGGATTTTTTTATGTTCAAAAAACGCTGTTTTTCCTCCTCTAATCTTCCGAATGAAATGCATTTTTCTATTGAAGGCATTCTTTTCGAATAAATTAATAGAAACTAAGAAATAACCGTATGAAAACGTACATGAAATTGTGTTCTTCCTTTAAAAAAATCTTTAGAGTACCAAGTTTTAATATTATTACTACTAATTATATGTATGTATGTATTTCAATTTGAACTGTTCCATCAACTGAGCGGCATTGGGTTCAGACGTTAACTCGTATGAACTAAGCATATTAGAAAAGCATACTGAGGAGTAAATTTTTTGTGGCACTACCTCCCGGACTATTAGAAGTAATAAGCAGTTGTAGCGTTGCTGAATAACAAAATTTTTAGGTAATTGGGCGTGATATTTTCTACTTCGGCGTGACATGGCATATCGTGACTAATTTTTAATAGGAATCAATAAAATTTAGTATAGTGAATTTTTCATTTGAGAAGTTAAAATGTTTTAGAAAAAATTTAATTTTGTCAATAAACAACTTTCAACCGCAAAGTTCAAATATTCCTTACAATTATTTCTTAATCAATGCTGTCGTTTGAAAATTAAGCCAAATAACCTGACTTTTTTCCCAAATGATAAAAGAGGATTAAAATATCGCCCCGTTTTGGTCAAACATTTCAACTCTTTAATAAGCAAAAATCCATATAGTTTTCTATATTTACACTTATCAACTTAGTTTACCTTTCCAAAATTGTTAGTTTAACCAGATGAACATATTCTTTGTGTAAGGAAGAAAATTTTAAATGAAGGGAAGAAAATTACATGAGTATAAACATTATTTCTTGGTCACACCATGTTCAAGGTGCACATAGGAAATGTGGGGAAAAAGAATACTGCACTCAGATTTAGGAACTGACAACTCATATAAGGGACATTTCGAAGTTCGAGTAAACGAAACCAATATGAAAAATTTGAAACTTTATGATAAAAGCAACTATGGAAAATAAAAATAAAAAAAGAAACAGAAAATATGAATTTGTACTTATTTCAACCATGTATTTTGGTTAAAATTTTGTACGCAAGGTTGAAGGTTGAAGTCAGTTGATATATTTGATAGCTGAACATTTTAAGAAAAACTACAATTTTATTTATGACCAAAAAATTTTAAGAAATCGTGTATGACAAAAAAAAACATGTAGAAGGTGAAATTGAATTTAGAAGCGTGGTTATAGCTTATGCTTCAATACTCTGCTAACCCCGGACAGTTTCTACCGAACAAACTATTGCCTTGTATCACAATATGAGCTCACTCGCGGTCGAAGCTATCGTCTCGGGTATTGAAATATGACTCCACCGCGATTAAAATTGTTTCCTAGGAAGCAAGCAATTAGCTTTCAAGAGTAAAAAGTCGGTTCAAGCATGCTAATTATTATTTCAAAAGATAAAATTCATCAGTGATTTACAAAATAAGTTCTTGAGGCTCAATTAATTTTGTAACATTAGAAATAGTTTCATTGCACATTTGTTTTTTCGTAGTTGTACTTTGCATTTCATTTGGATCATATGCTATTTTTTACATCACATTACTAGTTAAATTTTTGTTTTGATTGTGATTCAAAACCATTTTTTCTTTAATTTTAGTTCTGCGACCCAAGTCGGATTCTACATTAAAGGAATCTGAAGGTGACTCCGATTGTTTAGCAGACCAATCTGCAGCGTTGGAAGAACAAAGGGTATGTGATTCATAATACTAGCGTAAGATATACTATATGTGCATTGTGGTACCTACCATAGTTAGTGATTGTATAGACATATCTAGTTGAGAAGCTGAATAGCAACCGGTTAACGTTTAAACAGTGTATAAGAGGACTTACTAAGCAAAATCTTATTATTAAATAGTTGTTAGTCTTGTTTGGTGTTTAACGAGCATACACAACGTAAAGGTGTTTGATACAAAAACTTTTCAAATTCAAATTTTCGTTTGCTAAATAAATCCTTTAGAATATTTTTTAGATTTTTTGAATCTACAATCAAATTATTCTACCATAGTAAAAACATTTTTTTATTAATAAGAAAACTAAACCTATGTATAACTTCGTATATAACATTCCTGTTAAAGGTATTACAGTATAATTGTGACAACCTCGTAGTTTTCTTCAAATGTTATGTTTCTGCCCAATCATTCCTCTATATGCCTATTAGGGGCTATACTTTGAAGAAAAAAAAATCAAAAAAGGTACACAATATATCATGTTGCAGCACTCCCTCTGGATGAAATAGACAAAATAATAACTCCCATCTATTTTTTGTCGATTCCCTTTTAGTCTTAATTTCGTATCTTATTCCGGGTCAAATTC
The DNA here is from genome assembly GCA_949775025.1 of Tricholauxania praeusta. NCBI lineage: Eukaryota > Metazoa > Arthropoda > Insecta > Diptera > Lauxaniidae > Tricholauxania > Tricholauxania praeusta. The sequence continues at coordinate 39,189,414 of OX459031.1, forward strand.
AACTAGTATGTTGTCAAAAAAAATATTTTGGTTTTGTTTTACTCTTATTAACCCTTAGCGAGCGACACCACTTCAATTTCATAACAATCCGGCACATTAGATTCTTTCACGACTTTTGAAAAAAAAATTTATAAGAAGCGATTCAGAGCTGTGAACTCTACTTTATTTAATTGAATGATTAGGGATATTTTTCAAAAAAAAATGTTGTGCTACATGAGGCTAAGGGTTAAAAAAGGTCATGACCGATTTTGACATTACTTTACGTTTGCCATTAGTACTTTGAAATAAATTTTGTATTTAAGTCTCGTTTTAGTATAAAGTATGAGTGCTAACTATAAACTTGTAATCAAATGTTTCAAGTACTAATTAACTCTTTTTTAATCTACAGCATGGTGGCACTATTCTTTATGTTCCAGAATGTACACTTGATGGAAGGTATCAACGTGTTCAATGCTATCGTTCGACACCCTACTGTTGGTGTGTACACGAGGATACTGGAAAGAATATTCCAGGAACTTCAGTAAAAGATAGACGACCACAATGTGATACCATTTATCCACAGTCGCGACCAATGAAAGGATGCCCGGAGCCAAGAAAAGCCGAGTTTCTAAGAAATCTAAAGGAATTCTTTAAAACGCAAATACTGACCAACACGAACATAGGGTATGCAAAGTACCATTTTTTAATGGTTATACGAATATTTGCGGATGGGACTTAAATGTGAAGATAATACAAAAGCATTACGGTTTAACATTTGCTTATATTATTTAGTCTAAAATTGCAGGCTGTTTAGGCTTTAGCTCATGTGACGTAATGGAAACATACATTCCTTTTTCATTTTGCCTATTTACAGTTTATTTTGTGTTAACAGTTTTTCTACTTTTCTCAAATATTTGAATGCTTCAATTGTTTGGCATGGTAAATTACAACGTATTTCTCTTTCAGCGCAAATGCAACAAAGTGGAACTCAGAGGATGAACGAATTGCCACACTGAGCTTTGTTATACTCGACAAAAATAAGAACAAGGTTTGGGAACGTAAGGAATGGAAAACATTCAGAGAACTAATGACAAATTCAAAGTATGTTTCCGTCAATAGAAACATAAACAACCACTTACAATTTATTAATCAAAATTTACTTTCAGAACTTTGAGAAAATGTGGCAAAAAGATGCCCCGTTACTGTGATGTAAATACAGATAAGAAAATTACACTTTCCGAATGGTTGAACTGCCTGCAGACTCAAAGGATTGAAACTGAAACTCCTAAAACGATGCAATCAAGTAAGACATACTAATTTCTTTCAAAGAAACTTGACTACTTGCATAAAAACATGTATTGTTTAGGGGATAAAGTTTTTAGAAAATGCACTAGTTTCGATGGAAGATATTCAAGGTCAAAGGTTACAAAAAATTTTTTCGCTCAATATTTCCCGAACAGAATTTAGACTTGATAAAATAGTTTTTGACTAGACAAGTTGGAAAAGTAAGAGGGACTCTTGAAAACGATTTTCGCATCATTTTTTTCGATCGAAGAAAACTCAATGAAGCTGAAGGTTATTTTTGTCAAAAAAAAAAAAAAAGGTTTTCGTTTGCAACTATTTTTTTCACTAAATGCATACCCAAATTATCATTTGTAAGTAAACATTATTTTGGATAGTGACCCAAAATTCAATAGCATAGTTTGGTCTGAGTAAGCAGTGTACATACTGTTACAATAAATACCTAATTCGTTAGATAGTTGATGTCGAATACGACTAAGCCAAACAAATATCTTCCTAAAGCTTTAATAATCCAAAACAAATTTAAGTTTGCTAAAAAAGTAAAAATTGTGTTTTATGAGACAGGTTTGTATGTACACATGTATTTGAAGTTTTGACACGTGTATTCGTACATGAAATTTGTTGAGGTCTAGTTAATATATAAAAAATTTATTAAAAACCATCAATTTTTATTTTTTTTTTTTCATTAATCTGCAATTGATTTTATTCTCCTTTTGTTATAGATGAGTCAGCATCCATTAAACCTTCAAAGTTAACCGGATCAAATCCACTGGAACAATATCTTAAAGATTAGAACATTTCGCAATTTCGAGTAAATCACTCGAAAGTTTCTTTTAATTTAAAAAAAAATGCTCCGTGCCATGTTCGTTTTAATTTAATTAATATTTTGAACAATCAAAAATTTGAATTTTTAAATACGTAAGATCGAGAGAACAATGCATTATTAATTATAAATGTATGACAACAAAAAAAAATATAGTTAAGTAATGTCAATTAACAAGAATTAATTTTGTTACAACAAATACATACATTTTAAATAATGATTATTTAAGTAAAAAATTTTAATAAAAACTGTAAACTAGTAATGCACAAGTTATTTTTAAGCTTTTGTAAATTATAAACTTCGCTTTTTCAAATCGTTTTAAACTTATGTATGTATAGATAAGCATCTAATAACTTTAAATAAAAAGTACTACTTACTATCAATAAATTGTTTATCTACTTATGTATTTAACAAAATGAACTTACTAGAGCATACGGCAGAGGTACTTGAGTGTGCAAAATAAGAGTCTCGAAATTTAATGAATGAAACCTGAGGCTCTAAGGTACATGAAAACTAGTGTCAATTTCAAATAGTCCAGAAATCTTTTATTTACTCGAAAAGTATGCCTCAAAATTTCAGACTTAAATCAAAAAAATTGTTCAATCCTTAGAGTACAGAAAATGCATCGTCGTCTGTACAATTTGATTTAACCGTATTCCGCTGTTTTTTTTTCCTAAATAAGTTTATCAGCTTATGTAAATTTAATTGGATAATATGCCAAAAAAAGTATGATTTAGGCCGGCATTCCAGTCAACACTACAGTAAAAACTGCACTTGAACGCCGACGTATGCGCGATATATTGAGTCGGCGTTATAGGTCGACACTGCGTTGAAACAAGACACTTAGTTTTTTATTTAAATTTTGAAAATTTCAAGCAATGCTTTGTGTACATGCTAAATGAAAAACTTAAGCTTGACGACGGCTAAACTTTCACTAGAGATACCTATGTATCTATGGCGCTCATCAAAAAGATTAACTTGATTATATCACGACTCTTATATTTTGCATACTAGCTTCACTTCAGCTCCCGGTCTATACAAGATTTTAGTGAAAAAAAAAAAACTTTAGCATAAAGGATGAGCTCAGTCGTTAAAAATGATTTACTTAAAATTAATAAATATTTACAATAAAATTGTGGAATTTATTTTATATTATGTACATGCTTGAATTTTAAAAAAAGTTTTTGTTTTCAAAAAAATTGTTTAGTCATTCATTTAGTCATTTAGTGTTTCACAAAATATTGACTAAAATTGATTTGAACGAAATTGTTATGGGATATTTTCCAACAAATACTAATAAAAAATCAAAATACAATATTAATCTTAGAAAATTAAATACTCTTAAAGGTGTTATATTTATCTGGCAAAGTTTTCAAACCTATTGTGCTTAGTTTTAAGAATAATTTGGCTATAAATGTCAGCAAAAGCAAGACGACTGTTGTTACTTCCATTATTACAAAATGTGATATAGAAGATCCTATTTCTAGCCATGATCCACGATTTCGTACTAAGTAAAGAAAATTTAAGCTCATAACATCACATAGCAATAGTAAACAAATAAAAATGCGTCGCTCATTTGTACGAGCAAACGCAGAAAGACCAAAAATTATAGAAATATTTATAACTACAGGAATAATTAACTTCAAGATGACTAAACTCATTATTACAAATGGTGAAAATTTTGTTAGAAAACAACGAATAATGTTGGGATCAAAAGAACTGACTGACGCTATATTACCAACGCCAAAGAATGACAAAAATGTATATAAAAGTATGGAAAAAGCCACGCGAAAATTTAATTGCAAATTAAAACTTGACTTCAGATGAAAATTGTTGGCTACACTGTGTAACGGCTGTGCTAATTGCTGCATTGACATGGCTAATATCAGTTCTGAACTTAATAAAACTACAAATATAGGTTCGTAAGATGTAGACAATAGTATGTACAGTGTAGACAAATTGAAAAAAATTAATTCTACTCTATGTTTTAGCAGTTGTGTGTTATTAATCAATATATGAATTATAGAATATAACAGGAAGCCCCATGATAAAATTTGAGAAATAACTGAAATACGTAATTGTACAGAATGCTGATACATGCAGAGCAAAGCATTAAATATACCGACGAAGGAAATTATTTTTATTTGCATTTTCATTTCAAATTTTACGATGGCGAAACGCACAACAACCAGCACTACACTGGCCAATATTAATATTCTGCTTTTGTACCCGACTGTAGGTGGTAACAAGGGGAATATCGACAGTATAATAACAAGCACACACCACAAATAAAACTTTGAATCTCTTAAATAAAAGTTTGAATAACTTTCATATACGTTAAAGAGCAAAAAAACTAAAGAAATTAGTTTTCGCTCAAAAAAGCATAGCACTAATAGTTCCATACAAAATATTAGAAATAAAAATTGAAATAGATACTTAACATTTTCTTTAGTAAGTAGTTTCCCAGTTTCAGCGGAGATGTCAATAACTTGTATTGAAAATATCCAAACAAAAACTGGCAATAAAATATAAATACTAATGGACAAACTTATACCCTGTAGTAATACGAATAGAAGTAGAACAATTCCAATAAATGTTAATAAAAAACTAAATTTTGATATATCAGTTTTAGGATTATGTACGTTCCTTAACAGCAGTTTAAATAAATAAAACATCCAACCGATCATTGCTGCAGTTACACTAAGAAGCATTACATTTTTGTAATAGATTTGATAGTAATCGATACCTTCCAAAGCAATTTCCATTACTTCGTAACTTAATTCTATAGCATTTTCAAATTCGCTTTGAGCGAAAAAATTGTCTATTTTTCGCTGGTAATATGTCATATTTTTGATGTTTAATTTAGAAAAGCTACGCAAGTACGGTGAAAAATATCCATTCTCGAATTCTTTGCATAGTGTCTGAAATTGTTCCAAGAGTTGCAGCGTATTGATATGGGCAGCACGAGCTTGATACTGCAAAGAGGCATTCATAAAATTGCGCGGCAGTATTCCAAAATTATTAACGGGTGGTGGTAGGCCCAGAAGAGCAGTTATAAGTGGTGCAAATTGAGCCTGTTCTATTTCATGTAGCGGTAGTTTCATGTTTCCAGTCCTAAACGTTTTCTGATTCGAGTTTTCAATCACCATTTTGTTTAAGATTCCTGATCCCCACAAAAAGAAAGGCGTTTCGGTTTCATGTGGACTTCCAGCACCATGGGATCCTAAAAAAAATAAGTTCTAATAATAATTATAGCAATATTTTTTTTTAATTATCTTCCCAATTTTTAATTTGTTTTAGTCGACTGATTTCGGGTTTCCGCCACTTGTTTTTCGAATAAAAAATTTCTAAAACTGGAAGAATACGTCCAACCATTATTCGAAAAACAAGTGGCGGAAGCCCGAAATTCGAAATAATAAAATCTACATCATAGCAAAGTCTTTAAACCGACGGTTTAACAAAAGCTATGCGGCAAACGAGAAATGACAATAAAAATACAACAGATGGCGCTAAAAATGCACTTTGTACATGTCGTTCAGCAGAACCTCCATGGCTCAGTGGTATGAGCGGCTGTCCACATACAATTCATGGAATAATCGGGGGTTCGAATCACATTACAAATTAACCAAAAACTGGTCTGATTAGGCTATGTATATACATATGAATATGTGTATATATGTGGTAATAGCCGAAACATATGTCACCAATTACCAGGTTAAATTGTTCCATTTGTTGTCTTTGTCATGTTTGTTTATAAAGCATTAACCGATTTGTGAAACTGCACTTGACTGTAAATTTAATTAAAATTCAATTAATTATCTTCCCAAGCTAAGACCCAGTGATCTGATCAAGGATGAAGACTGATAAGGTCCGTTTCTTGCATAACATCTTAGTATCTTTTAGAGAAATTAAGGATTATAATTTATTTATTTAGTGTTCCAGTAGAAGAAAGAGTTCATAGATCGTTTTCTCTTTTGGGGTTTCCTCAATTTTAACCCATTTTAATGCTATTTTAGAGCATAAGGGTTTTTTTTGTTGAGATAGAGCAACAATCTATATTTCATTTGGAAGTAATCGATACAATTTTATTCTAAAAAGAACATCATTTGCTTCTTTTGCAGAGGCTTATTTACTGATATAGAGAAATGGAAATGTACCTCAGCGGAGGTACGTGGTAAAATCAGCATCGTTTTCAAGTTCTTCCAGGGCAAATTCATTAAATCAACGGCATTTCCGATTATCCAAACGCTTTATCTCTTAAGTGATAACATTTTCGTTGTTGTGGCATACAGTACTAACTTTTGAGAACTCTTTGGAATGAATAAATTTGGGTCTTCATCATCGCTTCTAATTATGCAACGAAAGATTACACTCAAAACTATTCACAGTTTAACGAATAGTGAGACCGCCAGGCCGATTTTGACGATCAAAAATTAAAAGGACAATTTAAAATAAAATGAAAACTTTGTTTTTTTTTTTTTAATTTTTTAAAACGAAATACCGTGAAATTCCCCATAACCGGACACCCACCGTCGCAGTATTTTTGTCTGGTTATTGGAGCGTTCGGCTATCGGAATGTATTTTGTATGGAAAAGTTAGTGAGTGCTGCTGAAATATGTCCGGTTATGGGAGCTGTCCGGTTATGGGGGCTGTCCGTAATGGGGAATTTCACTGTATATCAAAAACAGTAGTTTTTATTATAAATAAAAAAACTTATTGTTAGTATCATTTTTGTAAATATAAACTCGATTTCCTCAAAATCAATTTTTTTAATCTCCGATCTTCAAAGGTTCATAAATATATAAACTAAAAACGTTTGTAATTCTTCTGAGTTAATTAATTTTAATGAAAAGGAGTAGAAATAGCCCCCACCATCTCGAATCATTAAATTTATTTGGCTACCAATTATACTTATGTCTCGACAGAGACTTTCAATGGATGGCCAGCAGTTTGGTGGAATCCGCAGGGTGGCAGATACAGAAAAAGACTTAGAACTTCGTGGCGACGAATAGTAGAACATTAAAAGTCGAAAATTGGATTGAACAGACAGCATTTCAGTGTCTATTAAAGGCACTATATTTCTATAATAGAATTCTCTGAGAAGTGTGGAGTTCTCTGTGAGAGTTGACAGTAGCACTGTTATTATAATATTTATTAATTTCTACTTTATGTTAAGAAAGTTTTCATTTTTGAAGCATGTTTTGATAAAAACTTTTAGTTGAAAAATAAAAAAAGGATTGCTTTTTGAATAGCGTATAGATATAGATTAAAAAGATTGTTTTTTAAATAGCGTATAGATATAGATTAAATGTCTAAATAAAATTAGTTCATATAAACGCATTCTTATATTAGTAATGCGTTTTAATGCGATACTTATTTCATTTTAAAAGTAAACGGTTTGGTGTATTTAGGGCCAGTTTCACAATATTCAGTAAAGTTTTTACTTTTACTTTAAGAAAAATATGTATATGACAAAGTGCCAGCTAAAATTCCAGTTAAATTTTAACGTTGTAAGACAGGCCTTAAAAATGCATTTAAAGTTGAAAAAACTTTCAGCTTAACCTTATTTTAAGTTAATTTTTGATAGGTTTATGAAGAAGCTATAAAAATTACCATTATTTTACGAAAATAATATATTTCTTAATGCCCCTGTCAGTATTATAAAGATTATTCGAAAATAACAGAGTCTAACCCGAGCAAATGAAGAAAATGTATCGCCTGATGTTGCGCAAGTAATTCTTCGGCTTTGTGGTTCAAATAATGAAATTGGCGAGGTTTAATTAGAATTTCAATAACTTTGCAGACTTTAGATAAGCTACATAAATTATCAGTTTCCAAAGACGACGCTTAAATAAAATTGGCGAACATAAGTAATATACGCTTATTAGTCATTTAATGTAAACTTCAGGAAGAATTTAGAATAGATCAGCTAGTAAAAGCTAGAAAAAATTACTTTCGAAATTTTTTAGCGAAATCAGAATGTTGGTCACTTTATTTAGCCTTCGGGGGTAGCATAAGCTTCTTCCAAGGAAATATTGTTATTGCTTCTAAGCAATCATTTCGATATGTCCTTAAATTTAGACCAAAATTACCTGAATTCGTCATTCCATGATCTGAAGTCAATATAAATGCAGTTTTGTTATCCGGAAAAATCTTTTGGAACAAATTATATATATCAGATATGCCCCTGTCAGTATTGTGAAGATTTTTCAAAAATAGCTTCGAATCCGGTTTATGAATGTGACCTGCAGAATCTAACCCGAGCAGATGAAGAAAATAGATCGTCTGATGTTGCGCAAGTAATTCGTCGGCTTTGCGGTTCAAAAAAAAGCTTACTTTTTCAAAAACCCATTCATCCAGCTCATAGGTATTCTCACGACCTGAAAAATCCAAGTCATGATCGTAGGCATCGATAAACATGCGTTGGTCACTTGTAATGCGCGAAAAAATGTGCAGTACATCATTGGCACCCCACGCATAAGTACGAGCACTACGATTAAAAACGTTATCAAAATCTATGGGATTCTCTTTCCAGCCGCGTGTTACAGCCGAAGGATCCTCGTAGAGACCAGCGATCAGAGCAATATGGCCCGGTCTCGATTCTGTCGGCACATGCGTTTGGGAAATGCCAACCAAGCCCTGTGTCTGTATTATACTTCGAATAAATGGAATATCTGCGCAGTCGTTTTTAAAAAATGATTCAGCACGCAGTCCATCTGTAACCAAAAGAACTAGACGTTTTGCCGGCGGCTCCTCTCCGGTACCAAAAACCACTGCATCCTGTGGTCGCAAGCCCCGTATTACCGGTGAACGAAAGTAAATCACAAAAATTGATCCCAACAGCAGTAAGTGTATAACTATTGCATGTATAATCCACATTTCAGAACAGTACACTTTTTAAGGAACATTTGATATTTTTGGAAAATTAAATGTTTAAGTATTTATCCCGAAATCAACAAGCAAACAACACTTCATTAACAACAATGATAGAATTCTTAGTTCGACTCCGATTCACAGAAAGTTTTCTAACAACAATGAATGATAGAATTTTAGAATTCATAGTATTTATCATTCTTGCTTGTAATTTGACATATTCACTTTGTTAAGCTATCCCAACGGGAAATTAAGAGTTGGAAGCATGGTCAACCTTCATAAAAAGTAAGAATACTTTTGCTCTGATATTATCGGAAGCACAAAGCCGCATTCCTTCGCATGCATTTTGAAACTTCATTGGTCGATTCAGTTTTGAAAGTACAACTCCGATTCTTTACTATGGTAAACGATGCTGAAAACTTAAGCCCAATTTCCATGTGATCTTATCTTATCTTATCCCATATCAGGGATATCAAATCAAATTTTTGTAAGAAAGAAAAATCATGCGAGTAGAACCTGATGCGCTTGGAGAATGCGAGAGTGAATAGCATACATTTGCTATCTTTATAGCATGTGATGTCCTCCCTGATATTTGATAAAATAAGATAAGATAAGATCACATGGAAATTGGGCTTTAACTAGCGTTGTTTGAGAGTTAAGCTGAATACACAAACTTAGTTCCAAATTATACTTTTTTTTAATCTACTAAAGATTATGACTGAACAAACATATCTTCAAAATTCAGTCCAAAATTTTTTTCCAGCATAATTTTTCCATCAAATTGCTTTTTAAAATACACCTTAAATTTTATTTTAGTATAAATATCGACTTTCAAAAACTAAATGTATGATAGCAGCCTAAATTAAAGTCCTATATAAATTTTCTATTGGGGCACACCACGTATTCACAATGAGATCTTATCAGCTGTTCGCAATGAGAAATATATTTTAAGCCCAAATTAGATATGACAACAAGACTGCACACAGTTTCGAAAAGGGCAGTTCACATTATCGCACATGCTGTCCTAAATAGCTTGACAGCATGTGTGACTGTGAACATTGCTTTGCGTTGACATTGTAGTGCATGCCATCAAACATCAATTGCAGAACAATTTATAAGCGTCCACATCGGTGTGAGCTGCATGAAATCCTTTTCAAAATTCAATTTAACTATTCACTAGATTGACAGTAAGTTCACACAGGTTGTATGGTTGGACAAGCCAGCTTAAATATCAAAAAAAAAAAAAAAAAATTAAATACATCTAAGACGTATGTCAAGCGGTCGTTTCTAGAGTTCACATTATCGAACATTGATGTTGCCAAGCCATTTGGAAAGATGTGTGATAATGTGAACTGCGCTAAAGAAAGTATGATCGAAATATTGCTATTCACATGGAAAATTGATGTTACACACAAAAAAAATTTTAAAATCTATACCCATATCTATCAATCGTTTGCGCCCCACCCAGTTTGCACTAGTTGAAGCCAGAAACATCGCTTGCTCGCATGAGGCCACACCAGCGTTTTTTCTACGCGCGCCAACTAACGCACGTTTCAGCATTCAACAAAATTAAGTACAATTAGGGCTACCAGATGGCATACTAAAGTAGCAAAAGTGCTACTTTTGGAAGGCTGTGCACTTTGCTACTTTTCACTCAGCGGAGAGCGTAAAACTCTTTTCAGTTTCATTTGAAAAGCAACAAAGCCCAACTACATGTGGCGGTGCAAACCTATGCACACTTCCAATAACGTCAATAACCCAGCAACGTCAACAATCCAACAACGTCAAGAGAGCTGCGCCATCCTGATGAAGAAGCAACTCTGCACCTGACGCTATTATTCAAAAAAGACTTTCTAACAACGAACATTATTCATTCTGAGTTTTTTCCGCGAATCGCATACACACGGTTTTTATAATAGATTTTTGATTTTTTGTTAATTGAAGTTTATTTTTGTTTTAAATTAAAGTAATAAATTGGTTTAAAATACCCAAAGTGGTGACCCCGACGTGATCATGCCAGATAATGAGGGAGATAATTTCAAGGATCAACCAAACGATGCATCGACTAGCAACGCAGCCCTGAGCAATGACGCAACCCACAACGCTCAGGTCATATCCAATTGCTATGCTCGTTTGCAAATGCCACCATTTAAGGAAGCTCATGATTCAACTATAAAGGTTTTCGCAAGCTGTCAAACTCAAAAAAGTCATTAGTCAAAAGTCAGATGTACGAATGTCAGAATTGTTAAACAAAGCAAAAACACGAAAAAAAAAATTACAATTCGTGTCACAAATCTGATTTTCTCAGACACTTTAATGGAACCTCATGCTGCCACGAAACATATTTAGTGATGTTGAGTTTCATACTAACGCTGGAGCATGATTAGCTTCTTATGATTATCGTCTGCAACGTTCTTGGGTGGTAAACAAAAAACTTAATTTTAAGTTTCGTAACTTTAATCTATTTTTTAGTTTATTTTATAATTAAAGTTGAAATAAACTATATTGTTTTTGTTAAAGAACTGAACAAATTTGCCGTTTTCTACCTCTAATACGATAACACATCTCGTCCCTTAAATATCCACTGCATTAAAACATGACGTCCCTCTGATGCTTCCCAGCCATGTACATTTATGCGCTTTACTTCGCGGGCTTAAGAAAGTGGCAGCGTACTTTAGTTTTAATTATATCGCGATTGAATATCAGCTGCGCAGTACTAAAAGCAGCCGTTAATGTTCTACAAATAAAAAGATGCAATGAACAATTTATGCGTATTTTGCAATCATTTAAGTAAACGAACCTTTGCAATATATTTTTTCCTTCGAGAAATCCGCGGAAACAAATTAATTTATATCTTAAAACAAATTTATTCAAATTTTAATGAATTTTTGTTAAATATTTATTTTTCACAAAAAAATTCAAATCGCATAGAAACGTTATCACTTTTTGTTGTGATTGATCAATTCTGACATTAAACCAACTATGGAAGAAGCAGCATTTGACTTTTGCATAAACCTGTATTATTCAATCATGAGGAAGCCGATGTGGGCAGTTGGTTCTACTTGCTCGATTTTTATTTTCGCGCAAGTGGAATAGCTCAGGATGCACGCAAATTTGACACTCATCGAACTCAGATCGCTCATTGACGCAGCACCCGACCACGGAAAATTTGAATACATATGAATACAATTAACGACACATTTTGCAGACAGTCAGCAAACGATTGAGAAAAGTTTTGCAGGATATGCCGCTTGGAGATAAAAAACCAAGCCAATTTTTTAATGAAGTGGTACACTCATCCAATGTCACTCTAAGCGAGCAAGTCCTTCTCTATTTATGGGCATCACGGCTGCCACCGGCAGTACAATCGGCAGTCATCGTAGTTAGGGGATCTTTCACTGAAAAGGTGCAAATAGCAGATACCGTGATGGAAAACGTAGAATTACGTCAGGCTTACGCTATTGCACCCGAGAAAAGTGCACCTTTTTAACACCCAAGCCATCCATCTGATACCGTAATTGCAGGTTCTTGCGCTCCAGAAGTAGTCTACCTGGTATCTGAGCTATCGAAGTTGCTTTCGCACAATCGACAGACATTGCAATCACGTTCAAGAATACCTGCGTCGCCAACCTCGGCAAGGTTGATCATTGTTGGTATCATCGCACATACGGTATCAGAGCAGCCAATTGTCGGCCACCGTGCAATTTTCGTCGCTCAACGGTGGCTGCACTACAACAACAACAATGAAGCTTAGCGAGCCATGATACTTTGACGACGCAGGCCCAGACGACCGTTACTATCAATCGACTATGCGTTCACGATCAGTCAAACAATAGACGTTTTTTAATCGACACAGGTGTTGAAATTTCGTGCATTCCACCATCTCCAAAGCTTAAAAATCTCTGCACCACTTCAATGAAGCTTTTTGCTGCCAACGATTCGCCCATTAAAGTATACCGCCAGGTTAACTACGAAGTAGACCTTGGTCTTCGTCGTCCATATATATAGACATTTATTGTTGCTAACGTTTCCTCTCCAATCTTAGGGGCTAATTTTCTCCAACATTACGACTTAATGGTAGACTTAAAACGTTCTCGTTTTATCGACGCTCACACTCACCTAGAATCGAAATCCCTTTCCGCTATTACAAGTTACGAGCCATCTACGCAAGTAATCCACAGAGACGCACCTTTCGCCGACATCATGGCTCATCCAAATATTACACGGCTAACCCTTCCAGGATCGTCAACAAACTCAAATGCTTCACATTACATCGAGACAACAGGTCCTCCTTGCTCCGCTCGAGCGAGACGCCTTCCGCCAGACAACTTGCAAGCCACTAAAAAAGAATTCGAATTGCTAATGCACGCTGGAAATTGCCGTCCATCGAAATCAAATTGGTCGATCCCGCTCCATATGGTGAAAAAACCAAATGGAACATGGCAGCCTTGTTGCGATTACAGAGCGTTGAACGCTCGTACCGTTCCCGGTCGATATCCGCTGCCCTACTTGCACGACTTTGCAAATATTTTATGAGGTAAGAGCATTTTTTCGAAAATCTATTTACAAAAGGCGTTCCACCAAGTACCGATAAGTCCAGACGACGTTCCAAAAACTGCAATTATTACGCCCTTCGGGCTTTACGAGTTCATGCACATGACGTTTAGACTCCGTAATGCTGCACAAACGCTTCAAAGCCTAATTCATGAAATACTGAGAGGCTTGGACTTTTGTTTTCTATATATTGATGATATTCGCATCGCATCTGACGATACACAACAACATTAGCAACACTTAAAAGAAGTTTTTGGCCGCCTTGCATAACACAATTTATCAATAAATGTTGCTAAATGCGTTTTTGAAAAAAAAAGAATAAGAATTCCTTGGCCGCCTTGTTACGGAATCAGGAATTTTGCCGCTCCCACCTCGAGTCATCGCCATCGAACAAATCAAACGCCTTGAAACATTTAAGCAATTAAAAGGTTTTATAACAACTTTTTCTTCCGAAAGCTTATACCGCACGCCACAGAAGCGCAAATTCCACTTTTATCAATGACCAATGGCAACCGAAAAAACGACAAGATACCGCAAATATGGAGTGAGCCCACAATAAAAGCATTTGAGCAATGTGAGCAACTTCTTTCAAAAGCCGTACAACTCTCGCACTCTTCACCTGAATTAAGCCTAGTGACAGACGCATCCAATGTTGCAGCTGGCGCAGTTTTAAATCAGATAATTAACAATATTGCAGAACCACTAGGCTACTTTTCGAAAAAGTTTTCACCTACGCAGCAGCGCTATTCTACATACGATAGAGAGCTTACTGTAATGTATTTAGCTGTTCGCCATTTTTATATCATATAGAAGGCCGCAAATTTCACAGACTAACAGATCCCAAGCCATTTATTTTCGCATTCAATCAACGACCAGAAAAATATTCGCCCCACCAAATCAACTACTTATCGTTCATAAGTCAGTTCACCACCACTCCACTCCATAATAGGAGATGACAACCACGCTGCTGACTTATTGTCACGCATAGATGCTTTAGACACAAATATTTATGCCGCATTAGCACATTCACAGGAATCAGATGAGGAATTAAAACAATTGCTTTTAGGTAAAATTCATTGCAATTAACATTATTTGCTTTTTCTCATCTAGATAAGCCAATTAGCACACAACCGAATTCGACCATTTATCACCAAAAATGTAAGCAAAATATTTTTGGACGCTACACACAACATTTCACACCCAAGGCGCCGCGCTTCACGTCGTCTCATGGCAATCTCAAGATTGCATGAAATTCGCAAAAATTTGCATTCCGTGCCAAAAAATCAAAGTGCAACTACATTGTAAATCTGAACTTCAACGATACCCGACCTCTTGGTGAACTCTTCGCACACATCAACATCGACGTACTAGGCCCATTTCCACCCTCTGATCGCTTCACAACTGCGGCAGAGTTCAAGCAGAGGCTGTGTGCATGTATACTGGTCGTGTACGCTGCGAAACACGATTCGGCATTTATTTTCGTATGTTCGGCTGTTATTTTATGTATTGTATTGTGTTAACATGCATCTGTGTAGGTTTGCCTGACATTGATTCAGAGCCTAAATTGCGTCATAGAGAAAATACGCAAGTACAACGGATTGTTTTCTAGTTCATTCATAGAAAAAATTTACCCTGCATGCTGTCCCAGTAGGCTAGGGCAGGAGCTGACAGTGCTTCTAGAAGCCCTTCCTTGGCAAGTATAAGGCCTTGCACCCTCCTTTTAAACGTAATTTCTTTTTTATTTAAAATGTCCCAAGAAAGCAGGCTTTCTAAGGCCGCTTGCCGTAGTAGGACTCTCAGAAATACTCGGCAAAAATTAAATTTTAATAAATCGTAGCAGACTCTAAATATTAATAGTTGTTTTTTTATCCGCACCGTCTCAATTGCGCTGATATTTTTTTAATGATTTTTTTTGTGATGTTTATTAATTTACAATTTGACAAAGAATACACAAAATTCTACCTCCTTAACATAACATGAAACAACAGAAGACTAGCCTGGCAATATGCACACCTCTCTTAATTTCTAACCATGTGTCTACTTTTCATGTCGTACATGTACAATGCATACGACAAAAAAGTAATGCCGAATCATAAAACATTGCAATACATGAAATAAAAAAATATAAAAAGCTTTAAAGTAAATGGAGTCCTTCTTCTTTGCCTTCTAATATCAGGCCTGATAGCACGTCTGTTGTGGGAAGGCATATTATGCTTTCTGTGATTATGTTTTTATTTGCATAAAAATCTAGTTCTGAGAAGTTCTATTATATAATCGCAGCAGTGCCTTCTCCGAGGCAGGCCTTGCTCACTTGCCTGCTGTGGTGGGGCTCGGATATCACAAACATTAAAATACGCACCACCATTAAGCTACAAGTTTAGCTACAGTTAGTTTTCCATATAATTAGCTCTACTAACCGGTTGATAAGAGTTACGAGTACTTCTCCGATTAGTAATAAAATGTATGTACTTCGTTAAGAAGCTCTGGTGCAGCAAGAGACCCATTTACAAGTTGATGCAGATAAAGTATATCCGTAATATTTCTACGGAAGTTCAAAGAGTGCATATGTAATAACTTCAAACGATCCTCTTAAGGAGGAAGGTTTGAAAAGTCAATCCCATTTAAACCTTTAAGACCAAAACGAATAACATTTTTTTTTAATTCTTTCTATTCAATTTATATGAATATTATTAAATGGTGACCGTACTTGGCTGGCGTACTCTATTGTATTATATAAAGTCATAGAGGGGCTATTAAATTCTTTTGCCCACTTCTTAATAAAGCCAAGCATATATGAGGATTTTTACAAATTTGATTAATATTCTCATTAAAGGTAAACTTAGCATCAAAATGTATACCTAAGTGTTTGACTACATCGACACGACAAATATTTTCATCTTTTAATTTATAATCGAATTCCACAATATTTTTCTTGCTGGTAAAAATCATAGTTTGGCATTTATCAGGATTAAGATGCTAGTTATTCTTAAAACACCAAACTTCAAAGGATTTAAAGTCAGACTGAAGTGGAAAAGTATCACCAACCACCTTCACGTTACTGTACATTTTCATGTCATTTGCATATAGGTACTAACAGATGGGAGCTTTTAATAGCAAGTGTTACGTCATTAACTGCTAATGAACAGGACCGGCCCCAGGTGGCTTCGTTGTGGAACACCTGATGTCGCGCTGAATGGGAAAGAAATAACCTTCCAAAATCTTATTTGATACGAACGATCAGATAAATAAGATTCAATCCAGCTAACAAAACTTAAAGGAAATCCAGGCTTCTTTAATTTAAACAAAATCAAATTATGTGGTAGATGCAGTCAACTTGTCCACCAGAGTCTAAAGAGCTGAATGCAAAAGAAGTGAAATCAAGGAGGTTAGAAACTGTAGATCTGTCATTAACAAAACCATGCTGACGAGTTGTTATGACTTCACTACACACATCCATCGTATATAATATGTTCAAAAATTTTCGGTATTGATGATAACCTAGCCACGGGCCTGTAGTTTGAAACATCATTTTTCCACCCTTTCTTGAAAATGGAGCTTAGTATGCTTTTTTCAAAAATTTAGGAAAATAGCTTTCTCTGATAGATTTATTAAATAAAAAACTGAGGGGCTGACTCGGCACAGAGCTGAAGTTAACTAAAACTGTCACAGGAATACCATCAGGCCCGGAGCTGAAGTCATTATCAACAGATGAGATATATTTCTCTATGAGGTCAGGTGTGTAAGATATCTCATTAACCGAAACTCGTTATTTATTCCATGCTCTATTACGGCCATTGCAAAATTTTTTTAAAATCTTTTGTGTGCCAAGGATACGAGGAATTATTAACGTACCTCTTTGTATATGGCACAGACAATGCTATGGGCGAAAAAAGTTCACCATAGACAAATTTAATGCAATCACCGAATATATTATTATTAAAATAAATAAATAAGTCGTCCAATTTATTTCTTAAGTTTTCATTCAACTTAAAAAAGTCAACTTTGTTAAAATTGAATTCGTAAAGATTAATGGATGAACATGCATTAGTCAAATCTTCAATGCCACAATACTCAAAAGTGGATGATACGAAAGCAATTCTTACAACGACATTGCTACTAAGTCAAGTTGTCGTCCATTGAAAGTATTTCGTCAACAAAAATGTTTTGTTGTCGAGTTTTTGGACAAGGTGCATAAAAATATGTACTATCGTCCAAAGGAGTCCATTTTAGATCAGGCAGATTAAAGTCACCTAACAACAAAATGTTGTCATTAGCGTTCAGTTCATTAATAACGTATTCTACAGCCATCGAAGGACATTCATAGACATCTGCGCTACTATTTGGAGGAACTTAAATGCTAAGAATGTAAAATTAGAGTTACAATGTGCAACTTTAACACATAAAAGTTCAATATTAGATGCACAGGCAATTTCGATTAATGAAATGATTTTTAATAGCTATTAAGACGCCTCCACCAACAGAAGAAAAATCATACAAGCGTGTGTATCTTCTAAAAACATTGAAACTATTGTCAAAAAGTTCCAAATTGAGAAAACATTTATTTAACCTATTTTCGGTAAAAACGATAATGTCCTCAGAGAAATTCTGAGTTGATAAAAAGATGTCATGCGAAACCCCCCAAACCCCTTACATTTTGTTAGTAAATGTATAGCCATTTCAGTTTTTTTGAATTGGAACGGATAGTGTGTCGGACAGTCTTATTATTTTTTTTCGATTTGAATTCAGAAATAAAGATATTATCTACCCATGCATTAGAATTAAGAATGGCGGAAAAATAAAAAGTGGCCACTGCAATTTTAAATGACGCATGAATTGTCTTGTAATTGGTAATGAATTGGCTTGAAATGAAGGCAGGAATAATATGTTTATTTCGTATAGAATTTTTCACGTTGTCAATAGTGGTATTAGAATGTTGACGTGAAATAAAGATTGATTTTCATCTAGGCAATGCCTGCAAGGATACTTGAGTTTCAGATCCACAACCGTACCAATAATTTGTGGATTGCGAATTACTGAAATAGAAGATATATTAGAAGTGGAGGAAGAAGATGGAAGGCTACTTACAGAATTGTTAGTGATAGAATTGGATGAATGAATAATAGGAGGGGCATTTGTCACGATTGATGGCTACGACACTCGGGATTCCGACATTACCCAGACTTTTAGCTAATTTTCGTTTGGATTTCTTTTCTTTTTCAAAGGAATGGCTTGCTGTGGTAGAGTAGGAATCAAAGGAATGGAAGCAAAAGCCATAGAAGCCTCGGTAATAGTTTTGTTATGAATAAAACTAGCATTAGTTGAACTGGTCTTTTTTCAATTTGTGGAGTTATATCTAGATAATTGCTTATAATATTCAGATTGCTTAGGTACAGTATGACAGATGGACAGTACCAATGCCGTCCCGAACGTTCAGAATATAACAAATCTGTAATGGACTTAGATGAATTTGCACAAAAGGCATGAAACATCTGTTCGCAACAACACGAAAACATAGAACTTAAAATATTGACTTTTGCACTGATCTCCTACAGAGCAAGCTGCCTCATGATCCAGAATCTGGATTCCAGATGGTATTCCTAAATTTAGACAGCAATGGACTAACTTATATAAAACAAAACGCACTTATTAAGCAGATGCGGTTTACTAGTTTATTGTTTCTTTTATTGTATATCTACTTTAAACAATTTCGAAAGAGTTTGTGGACATCATATAAAAATATACTTCTAAAGTATTTAACAATAACAATCCGATTACGTAAAAATAAAAGCTTGTGAATACTTAACAATTTAAATTATATATGTAGTTAATAATTTGAAATAATACAAAATTCAACTTAAAAAATAAAAAATAAAGTTTTATTACGAGTATCTTCCGAATTAATGCACTGGTATATTAAAATATTAAATTCCTTTAGTGATTCGTGTTTCTTGTATAAAATATCTCATTATTTCTTTAACAAAGCATCTGATAGCCGCTCAATGGCTGATACTGGTTTCTTAATCTTTTCCAATTCCACTGCCTCCTCTTCGATTTTACGTGCTTTAGCTTCTTCCAGCTCTCGTTGTTTTTGCAATTGCCGGAATTCCGTCGGCGTAAGCATTCCTCGCAATATCGTGTCATAGGTAACATTGACACCTTTTTTAGACATTTTTTGAAAAAGTTTCCAACACTCACGTTCCTTGATGGTCCTCACATATACGGGCATTTCATTTTCTATCGGAGATGTTTTTCCATTGAGTAAATCATTTTCTTTTTCAACGACCGATCTTTGGTTGCGATCGGTTGAATGAACTTTTGAACTATTTATGTCATCTACCGATGATATCATGGTGCTGCCGACGCCATTGTTTGAATCACTTAAAAATATCGAAACTGCTGGTGCAGTTGGCGGCCGATTGGCACGAATTCGAGCTGCTAATGGTGCTATAGACCCTCTTCGAATTATGGTAGGAAACTCTCTGGCTGAAAATTGGAAGTTTGGTGGATCGTTTTCTTGAAAAGAAACTAACAATTTGTTATTAAATTTATTGGCTAGAATAAAAAAAAAGAGAAATTTTAGCTAGTAATTGTATAAACGGCTCGAAGTGCAACAGAACTTATTACGAAACTAATAGGTATTTAATAAGAAATAGTAAGATCCAGGGTTGCAAAGTGGCCAAGCCTTTAATTGCATCTCAAAGCCAGGGACAGCCTTGTAGGAATTGAAAAATTTCGGAAAAGGCCGTTATTTACTTGTTTTCAACTTGGCAACCCTGGTTCGATTATACCCCACCTTATAAATATGTATTTAACCGATTACTGCTTCGAGCTAGAATTTTCATTAAGAACTAAAAGAAAAAGTTCACGAAATGGTTGAGCAGATTCGTACGATTATCCCCACTAAAGCGACGACCTTTGCAAGACCCACGAACCCGGGTTGTCTATGAAAAACCAAATATAAACTGCCTTGTATCCTTTGAGAAGGCGTCAAAGGAACTCTGATGTACTATAAAATTACTCTTGAAGTTCTTTAGGTGTAACTCAAGTAACATAAATTATAAAAGACTTGTTTCCCATTATCAAAGGGTCATGATCTGGAGTACTGCACTTCGTTTGTTCAATGCATCCAGGAGCAATTTCGGCTTGTGCTATATTAAAATTATGTACTGTATTCAATTGAATGTTAAATATAAAGTGGCCTTTCACTCGCATCTGTTCCGCGATAGTGCGAATGGTATTTATTTCATCAAAACACGATTTATTTGGGAAAAAAGTGGTTTCGCTGACTCTGGTGAAGAGAATCTTCGTCAGAACCTTGGATGAAGTTGACAAAATCATGATGCCTCTTAGAAATTACTCCCCTTGCTTTCGAAATTTTCACCAAGATTCCTATGAGCACGACGTCAGGTATACGCTCTGCATAAATTTGAGTAAGAGCCTGGTACATACTATGTAAGGTAAGCTATGAACTCCGAGGACACTTTAAACATTTCGAGTATACGCCCTCTGCTTTTTTGTTTTTACGCCTCTTGTCTTTGTTATCTCTGCTAATGAACACGAAGCCAGTCTCTGTGGTTTTTGCTGAGGGAGCGGGAGCTTTTTTTTTTGCTTTTGATTGACCGATTTTAACAGAATTTATGGTCTAGCAACTTGAATGTTATTTCTTAAACCTTCTTAAGCCTTGGCTACGAGATCTTTGTATATTTATGGATTTTAATTTTTACAAGAGAAGCCTCTTGTACTTTCGCAGCTCTCCCTCTTTCTAGTGTATCCCAATTCGCACCACTCACCCGAGGCATTTTGCTCCATGGAATAAGGCCAAGAATGATCTCACTGGCTGCTACAAATAAAGACTTGATGTTTCACCACTTAGATTCGATTGAACTCTGAGGGCTAATGAGCCTTTTTACTTATTTGGTGTAGTTTTTTAGACAGTTATATATAAGGTTACATCTATCTTGAACCAAACAGTATCAACAAAAAGTTGGTGATCGATGCTAATGTCAGTGCTTCTCTCAACTACCCCATCAAGAAAGATTTTTTTGAAGGATTTCTTAATACAGAAATGGTCTTTCTAGATTTTTGTTTGGTAATCAGGTGAGACATATATATTTTTATGTTCAAGTCTATGCTGAAACAATGTGCTCCTCCAATCAGAATTTGTGTCACTGCAGAGCTAAGGTAAAAGTTCACCTTTTTTTTCGTACCGTAGTCATGCCGACCCATAACGTGTTATTGTACCATACCATAAGTATATTTTTCATAAGTGCGAAGCTTACCGACGCAATTACTTAGTTGACTTATCTTTGTGATATTAATTGATGATCAGGTGAATATCAAAGAAATTAAAATAAAAACAAAGTTTTACCCCATATAAAAATGCTCTGAGTTCTATTGTACTATATTAAGAAACATACCACCGAAGACAAAATTCTAATGTATTCTGATAATTTCCTTAATTTACCTGTTTTCCTTAATAATGGGACTCTTCTTATTGGACTATTTGTCGATATTGTTGCTGAATTTATTTCGTTATCATCTCTTTCGGAGTCACTCCCTTCTGAACTAACCAATGATACTAAAGTGATTACGTCTGTTGCCAAAACAGACCGTGATCGTGATAGAACCTTCTTCCCTCCTGCTTTGACTTGGTTTTCTAAGTCTGAACCTCTATCGTTTTGTTCTTCAGGACTCTCCAATTTTTCGTCACTTATATTTCTGGAAATTATCTTACGACGTCTGACTTTACGTTTATTTGCCGCTATGATGTTTTTGTTGCTGTCGTCAAGGGTTCGTACAGGTGCGGACATAGCACGCACCAACGGAGGACGTCTTTGTATAGTCAACGGATAAACATTTAAATTGTTCTCAGAAGCAATGTTACCGTTACCATTCGCGCTTGTACTCGCAGTAATAGTTGGAGTAGTTTTTTCAACTGGGTCAGTTACAGATGATGAATTTAGCTCTCGAGAAAGTTGAAACTGTGCACGACGTTGTGTTGCCGAAAAAGAATCTTTTCTAATTGATATATTTGACGTATGATTCTGTAAGATAAAAAATGTCCAAATTTTAATACATATAACAATATTTGTAGTTTTCCATGGTGGTATTATGGAATATAACAAAAGCAAAATATTTTTCTTTATATCACCTCAGCAAAGTTTGATGTTGGATTAATTTGAACAGAGCTATTTTCATTATGGGGGAAAAAATATATAAAAAAACATTATTTTTGGGCCAGTAATTTACCAAGCCGTATTGTCAAATCTGCCACTTTGTTAGTGTCTGTCCGAGACAATTGTAATATTTTAATGAAATTTCCTTGCATAACCTTAACCAACTCAGAACAGTATAAATTCATGATTACATCTGAGATGCCATGCCCTCGTATCAAAATGTGGCCAATTTTTGTCTAGTGAATGGCCGCAGTGACGTACCGTGGACATTTGGCACCCGGGGCGAAGAAGAAATTTTTCGACCCCTACCTACAAATTTTTCTTAATAAAAAAAAACCGTCAGCTTCCACATTCTCTAGGAAAATTACATATATTTCACCGTAAAAAACCTCATGCACATGTACAGCTTACTTCTTTTCAAATACAAAAAAAAATTTCCACGAAATTAATTCGATGTGATAAAAACCTAAGACCATTTTGCCGCCCTGCAAGCTGTTGCGCCTGGCGCAACCGTCCCTTCACCCCACGTCCTAGTTACTCTTATGCATGTCCGAGCCATTCCTAGTATTAAGGTAAGAAATTTTGTGGCAAACTCTTAAGTACCTCCCTCAGTATAGCGTTTCCAAGTTTTTATTTGATGGGAGGTTCGAAGTTTTCCTGTCAAAACGCGCTTGCATTTTGCCTAGTGATATTCCGAACTTTTATTTTAAGCATACACCAATTTTCAGAGGATGCCGCCAAATAAATGCAATGTACCATATTAGCTTACAAAAAGACAAAGGTAAGGAGGATGGATGAACTAGTGTCGAGAGACATTTTTTGTCTCAGCTGTTGGGGAAGAAATTCGCTCCACAGCTTAACTATGTAGATAATGGACTAATTCTCATGATTGTCTGATGATCTTTTGAGCAAATATAGAGCCTGATACTGCGAGAAAAGTCCCGACAGATTGGATAAATTTACGTGCATCTCTAGAACACACCTCCTTATAATACCAATAGAAATGGGTTTAAACATCCTACTGTGCTAAAGAGAGATAATATCGCCATCACCTATTAGTTTCATCAACAGTTTCATCACCTATTAGTTTCAAAAACATAGTATAAAACCTATAAAATTTCCTTATACTTTCCTTTCCTCATGCAGTTTGTTGAAATCATTAAGAAAATCTTATTAAAACTGTGGAGGTAGGTACCATCCCACTGTTTTCCAGTGCTCCTTTGAAGTCAACAACTGTACCAATCTCTTAAACATTCTTTTATAGTTTCTAATTGTTGATTTTTCGCTTTGTGTCTTCTTATAGCTCTCCATAAGTTTATGGGATATTTCGATAACCGCTGCAAGAAGTTAGTGAACAAATCGCGTTATACGTTATTTTTAAATAGCGAAATCTCAGTATTTCAATTCACAAAAATTCACGAATATACATGCAATGCTAGTGCGATATTTTATTTCCCCTTTACTTAAAATTTCAACAAAACCGGCCTTATTTTCTCTTCTCTACTTTGAAACGAAGGCATGGGTATTTTTGTTGCCATATTATCGATATTTTTGTTGTTAATGAAACAAAAATTTTGTAAGCAAATAAATATTAGTACGTGCATATTTTGGTTTCAAAAATATGCTCACCGCAGCAGTTGACCATACAAAGCTTATTTGTCCGGCACAGTTTTGATCGCCAATGAATAAATATAAAATATATACTATATATACTTATATAGGCTTTAACGAAATGTATGGACGAAATTAAAATTGAATTCCAGGCACAAATAATGAAATAGGAAGGAAATACAAGGCAGGAAACATAATTTTTTTGACTTTAAAATAAATTCATGGGTCCCCAAATAGCTGTTATTTATGAAAACCGTGTAGTTTTGTACTGAAGCCTATCTAACGGTGCATTTTTTTTAAAACACCTTAGCAATCGATTTATTGCAAAAAACTGATGTATGCAAATTTTCAGTGAGATCGAACGACGTGGTAGAGTGTCAGCAAAGAAATGAAAAACGATTATTTTGAATCTGAAGTAAATAGTAAGCGTTTTCTACGTTTGTTACCATTGAAATAAAAGTTGATTAATTATACCAGTTTTCGTTGCAAAACCAACACAAGAGTTAAAAGATTTGGCAACATACATAAAACGAAAGGATCGAAAAACTTGCAGAGACAGGTGATGTCATCTTTAACAACGAAATAATTCAAACACCTTGTCATATTCAAGGCACGTAGAGCTCTTCACGGATTCATCAACAGCGGCCGCTTCAGAGACACGTCGAGAAGGCATTATGTTTACAATCCTTTATTCACTAGCAAAGCGCTCAAAATTAAAAAATTTATTTATTTATTTCTTTGCTAACACTACTACACTTATTTTTGATGATGAATCGAGTACTGTAATATTTTATTCAATACAATATACCGTTCGATAGGCTCCAGTGCAAAAAGTATTCGTTTGATTCAAAATAATCGTTTTTATTTCTTTGCTGACATTCTACCACGTCGTTCGATCTCACTGAAAATTCGCATACATTAGTTGTTTTTTACAATGAATCGATTGCTAAGGTGGGTTTTGGAAAAAAATGTACCGTTAGATAGGCTTCAGTGCAAAACTACACGGTTTTCATAAATAGCAGCAATTTGGGGACCCAGGAATTTATTTTAAGATCAAAAAAAAAAAAAATACATTTCCTGCCTTTTCTTCCTCTCCTATTTCATTATTTGGGCCTGGAATTGGGTGTTAATTTGTCAATACACCCTAATATACACTTATAATATATATCTAATATTTTTTGTTGCTCTCGACTTACCTGAACTTCTGTACTCTCCGATGCACTGTCCACGTCGTTTTCGGTGGTTGCTTCTATCGTTTGAGAAAGCACAATGCTAAGGTTAATTTTATTTGTATCACGTTTTGAAAATAAGTCCTGCTGATCGTGACTTGGGTCGAATTTTTTCAATATTTCATGTGTAGTTGTGCATGGATTCAAGGTAGAGCTGAATAAAAAAAACATAAGCTTGTAAAACTTAATTCTTTTTTTTATTTAAATATTAAACAATAATTTTTAAGTTTTGGTTATAAGCAGATACAGATAAACCCGTAAATTTCCAAATCAATTAACACGACAGCCGAGGAACGAAACATAATATTTTGATAAGTTTTAAAAGGCGTTGAGGCAATAAATTGTAAGCAAGATAATGGCCACAGTAAGTACATTGACATAGTACAAGCGACCAAAAGAGTTGTGCAACTGAGTTCCATTATGACCTCACCATAGGACACACATAAATTAGTTACTTGCAATAGCTTACATAAATTACCAGGTAAAATACAACTTTGGATATTATTTCTGAAGGTAAATAAGATGATTTTTTCCGATTTTTTATACCCTACACGGAGGGTATATTCACTTTGCCATTCCGTTTGTAACGCATAAAAGGGGCGTGGCATGTATAGAAAAGTATATATATTCTTCATCAGCTATCTATCTATCAATTTAGCTATCTCCGTCTGTCTGTCCGTTTGTGGGTTTGTCTGTCTGTTGAAATGACGTTTACGGGAAAACCAAGCAAGCTAATTGAATCGAATATGGCACACAGATCAGACCTTCTAGCAAGCTTCTTGGGATTGAAAATGGGCGAAATGGGTTCAAACCTATTTCGAAAAAAGTTGCAGAGTTTTTGATGAAACTTTGTGATTGTGCACATGAGAACAAAGTCAGTATTGGGCTAGGTTTCAAGTTTTCAAATGCTCTTAAAAGGCGTGGCACAGCCTTAAATTTTAACTTTTATAACACCTTATCTCGTAATCCATGCAAGATATTGCAATAAAATTTAGAAAACGGAAACAGGCCATATATAGAAGGCGAAAGTATAAAAGTGGGCGTGACACTTCTCGTCAATTAAAAATTTTGATCCCGTACAACTCGAAATTGGCATATAAGATTTTCATATAAACTTTAGCGTAGATATCACTGAAAGCAGTCATCAATGCAAGCTAAGTCAGTGTTGTGGTAAAACTCATTGAAGGGCGTTGCAAAGCCCACAATATTTAAAAAGTTATAAAAGAACTAACAGCGTAATCATTATGAAATTTTATATGGCAGATGTAGTACTTGCTATAAGGTATCTTATAACAAAAATTTGGCGCAATAGTTCCTGTGGACGTGGCACCTTCCATGCTAGAAAAGAACGTTTAATGTTATAGATAATGTGCTATAAGAGTTATCTTCGTAAGATTTGATGTAGAAGTTACTACAAGCTTTGAAATCAAATGGAATTTGACAGGATTGCATCAGTTCGCGTGGCACTTCCCATATCAACATAAAGTTGCAAGCGATATTTTAAATGAAATCTTGTAGCAAATGAAATTTAATGTAGATACTTAGTTTACTTGCTAAAAGGTATGTATGTCTGAATCAAAATCACGTACCAGTATATCTTAACCCTTAAATGCATAGCGTACCATATTTGGTACGTGCCTATAATCCTAGCCAAATCCCATGAGTACCAATAGTACACTGTACATTTATATGGTATGTACAGTGTACATTAGGCTGATTAAAATTTTATTTTTTTTGCTTGAAACAAGTTCAAAAGTTGCTGGCACACGAAAGGAAAGTTCTGACGAAGTGCTTGCTTCACAAACAAAATGCAAGAAGCTTTTTTATAGAAAATTGTATGATCTTTTCAATAGGCTACATAGGTCCCGTTTATGTAACATTTTTTTTCCATGAGATATAGAGACAAATGTCTTGTCTAGCATTTTTCCTCATACAAATCGTATGGAAAACAAAAAAAGGTCGATGAGCCACCAGCAAATATTATTATTATGAGCTATAATTTCACCAGAATTTTCCTTTCTTGTACCTGCAACTTTTGAACCTATTTCAAGCAAAAAAAAAAAATTTACATAAGAGAAGCTTGGTCTCCATATTGGGTGCTGACCCCATGCATTTATGGGTTAATTGGCCTATCTAATTAATCTATCAAAATATGTGTGCAATCATACTAAAACTTGGTGTAAGAATGATCACAATTGAACTGGATTGTACCAGTGGGTATGTCACTGTCCTAAATTTTTAGATTAACTATGGCATATATCGCAAACTACACAAGATGTTGTGCTAAACTTTGGTACACGGATGTCGATCACAAATATAATTTATTGATCCAAAAGTGGGCAGAGTTGGAAAAGTGATCGTTGCAAATTTTGACACCTTATTTCTAATCGTTTTTTGCAACATTTTCCATATTCTTTTGTTTTATTCAACCTTTTAACATATTCCAATATATGCCATATGCATATGTTCGACTTCTTCAACCTCTTTCGATTTTCTTAATTATTTTCTCGACTTTTTCATCGACTTTGAATTGTTTTAATACTTTTCAACCTCTCATTTTTTTTTTTGAGTTTTTCAATCGCTTTCAACATTTTCTAAATTTTTTCGACTATTTCAACATTTTCCATATTATTTCCTCTTTCTTCAATGGTTTCCATATTTTTTCAACTTATTTAGTCTTTTCCAACTATTGAACATTTTTCAACCTCTTTTAACCTTTTTACATTTTAGGTTTTATATTTTTTTTTCAACTTATTCAACCTTTTCAATGTCTTTTTAACATTTATTTAAAAGGTACTTTCAATGCAGTGCATGTTTCGGCCTGGCCGAAGATAACATCTTAAATAGTTTAATGTATTTATTTTATACGTATTAAAATTTTTACACGAGTAAAAAGCTATACAGGTCTCCATACAAATCAAATCCTTTAGAAAATGTGTAATAAATTTCAATTAACGATACTTTGGAGAAAAAAGAAAATATCGATATAATTTAAAGTGGGTTTTGAAGAAGAACAGTAGTTGATTCGGACCCATTAATGGTTATTCATAAATAAAAATTACCTTTCGATGTGTTTGACTTCAAAAACCTTGAAAAACTGCGATATTCGCATTTTTAGGTTAGAATATCTGGAAACCATCAAAGAAATTCTGAACCTTCGAAAAAGTACATTTGGGTTTCAGATACTGAGGTTTGACCAAATTTTGTCGAACTGTGTGATTTCTCGAAGAACAGACGTGAATTTGCCACCAAGATCATGCTACTTAACACCATTGGATTTCTTCTTATGGGATTTTTTGAAGAGTAAAGCCTATGTGGATAATCCTCAAAGGCTAACGCTAACAGAACCATTATTATGCGAAAAAGTTATTAAAAGTTTTGTCAAAGATTGACAGCCTTCCGAGCTAGCAGAGGAGGTCACTTGAACAATGTTCTTTATCATTACTAACCGGAATCAATGTACTTTAAGTTCCAGTAAAAATAAATACAAATTTCACATAATTGTCTTTTATTTAAATTTTAAAAATATAGCTCAAACTTGAACACCATTTTGGATTTAGTCATCGTGGAGTTTCAGTTCGACTTAAAGATCTTTGTGAAAGCTATCCACGGCCGAATATGTTATTGTTTATATTAGCAATGGGTTAAATCTAATCACACTACATATATTCTCCATACAAATTAACTGCTAACATGTTGACATGCACTTCTACTTGTACATCAATGACTATTGAAAAGTTTAATAACCGAAAATATGAAAGGAATATGCATGAACTAAATTTCTGTTTATATTTTGTTTGTACTTCATTTGTAAGTAGGTACATACTTACATATCCTACAACATAAATATCTCTACATAGATTTTTATAAAAATATGTATGATAACCAGTGCGATTAAATCGTTTTTAAATCATGCAATCCTTTCACAATGGAGTTGCACATTCATTTGTCTATAAATGAATAAATGGATTTGTGTCCTAGATTTCATTGTATATTTCAAGCAAAAAAAATAATTAAAAAAATGTGAGTACTAGTTGGCAAGTACTCGTCCAAACTAAATTTAGGTACTTCTTATTGCACATACGATAGAGCTCAGTGTGGCAGCAGTGGCCTCTGATATAGAGCTTATGATTTAATTGCTTTAGTAAGAATTATAACTATATGGATACATATCTTTATTTTCGAGCTATTCAACTATTTACAAAAATAACAATTGCTTGTTAAAAGATTTTTTTTTATGCTGATAAGAGTTTACAGAAGAAATTTTCATTGAAGTTTCTTAAAACGCTACTCTGAGAGAATTATTTAAAGTAATGAAACCAAATTTCCAACAAATACAAAAAATCGCTCAGCTCAGCATCAGACAAAAAGTTTGAGAATTTCAAAAAGAGTGCATGGCTTCTCATTTACATGCATAAGCTATTGGCATACCGTGGACATTCAGAGCCCGGGGCGAGGAGATAATTTGTCGCCATCTACCAACACGAAATATTTCCGTATTTTGAATTATCTTACTAAAAAAAAGGCTCACTTTTCTCCCTCAAAAGCCCTAGCAAAATGAGATATCTTTTACAAAATTAATACTTATAAAAACCAAATTCAAATTCGAGGACCATTTTGCGGCCCCATCGGCTCCTTCTCCTCCAGCCAGCACGTAGTGCGGTGGACAAAATTCGCTTTGAATGCAATTTTTTGGCTTTCGCGCACTTTCAGGCGATGCAGGGTATTTAATTTTTGGCAACGCCAAAGAAAACTGCCTCAAAACTCACTCAGAAAAATCTTAAAGTGGAGAAATTTTTCGGGGAAGAAATCAACTGCTTTCTTCATTTCTACAACCTTATGTGTACATAAGCATACCAACTGTACTTATTTAGTAAGTACAGTACTTATTTTCAGCTTGCAGTACTTATTTTTTAAAGCGTACTTAATTTGTACTTATTTCGGCCGAAATCTCTTTCTCAAATTAATAATAAATGTAAATATCATTTGCGCTGGCTCGATGATTGCGAAATAGTTGTAACTAGAATTCCATTAATTAGTATTTATAGACTTGTTTCCAAAAATTGATGTGTGGCATCACTAAATTTGAGTTTGACAGCGCAGACTTGTCTACTTTCAAATTTTTGTAGGCATCTAAGCATTGACAGATTTTGTGTGAGAGAATCGTATGGGAAAAGAGAGTGACAAAAACAAAATTTGTAAACAATACATATTTGCTGAGAAAATCGTATGGGAAAAGAGAGTG
The DNA here is from genome assembly GCA_949775025.1 of Tricholauxania praeusta. Lineage (NCBI taxonomy): Eukaryota > Metazoa > Arthropoda > Insecta > Diptera > Lauxaniidae > Tricholauxania > Tricholauxania praeusta. Next base: position 39,220,206 of record OX459031.1, read on the forward strand.
ACAAATTTAAATAGATGCATTCTATGTGTGTTGAAAAGCATACGATGCATGCATGCTTTTTATGTGTTTCGCATTATATTCTTCGTGTTTCCATTCATTAAATGGTAATGGCGCCGCAACGCCGTAAGTGTATTTTTAATTTGGATCTTCAGAAAAAATATCCGCAAATGAAAAAAGAAAGAACAGAAAGTGATATACGGTGTAATTTGTGCGACGCGGAACTCAACATCGGAAACGCCGGAAAGAGTGAAATCGATAAGCATTTGGAATCCACGAAACACAAGAACGCGTTGTCTGCCAAATCGAACAGCCGCACTGTTGCGAACTTTTTTACTTCGTCAGCCGACACCACCCTTAAGGCATGTGAAGGCGTTTGGTCGTATCATGTCATAAAAGCGAATAAAAGCTTCATTTCATCGGACTGCGCTTCCAAAATATTCCGCACAAGCTTCGAAATGCGTAATTCTAATTGAAGAATGGAAAGAGAAGAAATTGTTATCTGAAGAACGATGGGTTGATATCTTTAAGCACATAGAAGCTTCACAAGTGCCTTATTTTGAATTTTCTCGCTTGTAAGTGAGCTGAAAATTAATCATTTCCCAATATAAGCCCACGAACTGGCGAAAATCTTTGGAAATTCTTCGGTATCTTCCTCTAATTTTAGTGCTGAAAGTTACAAGAGAGTTTGGAAATAATTCGTATTTTAGATTAATCGAAATGGAAAGCTTCGAAACCAATTTTGTTCACCCTTCAAAAGGGGTTTTTAAGACTAATTTGTCGAAGATCTCCGATCGTGACTTAATAGTTGAAATAATTTTTTTGCACATCGCCAATTGAGTTTCGTTTAATTTTTGGAAAACTTTTACCTAGCACGATGGATAAAAGAGCTCTGCGCACCAGCAGGTACAGATCCAAACTCCGTTCGGGGTTGTTTTTCCATTTGAAAATGAATTTATAACGTCGCCAGAGGTGACTCAGGGTCTCCAAAGTGTCGATTTTGAGCAAATTAAAGGAACTTATTTTTATTTTCACCAAATGATGAGTAATGATCTGAAATAGGTTTCTAACAACACCAGTAGCAGCCCCTTTTTAAGCCAATTTATAATGGTCGATATGGATTATGGACATTACCTAGGTGGTCATGAGATCACCTCTAGTTAAGGCCTAGTGCTGTTCAGATGTATTCATTGTACTAGAGCGATCAGAAATTTTTATAAGACTTGCTCCTTTTTCCCTTTTTTTAATTCGCTCTACCCTAGAACTTACTCGTTCATGAAGTTTGATCGCCATCTGCAAAACTTTCACGCTGTACCTGAACCGAACAAAAGTTCGACTAAAATGGATTCAATCCAATCGAAATTTGCACGGTGATCCGTATTATATAACGTTTAAAATTCCGTAAAATTCAAATTTGGAGCTGCTCCTTTCTTCGAGAAGTCGTCATTTCAGTTTTCCAACACCGTAACATTTACAGGAACATATCGACTGTTTGAAATTTTTAGATATTGCAAAAAAAATCTGCATATATCTCACAATAAAAGCAATGAGTTTTTGACCCACTCTACTGCATATACTACTATAGAAGCCAAAATGTTTTTTTTTTCACTCTAGAAATTAATAAACAAAAGATATACCTTTTTGTGTTTGACAAACCCGCACTTGTTTTCGATAGTGCAGTCTTTTTATCCAGCGCAACATTAATCTGCGAAAGCTCCTCGTCTAGCGATTTCAACAGCGATGAAGTTGATGGCCAGGCAACGACTCGATTTTCACTTGGCTTATAGGTGCTTTGAGATCCCGGGAAAATGCAACTATTTACATGACTTGATATCTGGGATATGGATCCAAAGTATTTTGATTTCAGCGGTCCTTTTCTTGACTTCAAATTTAATGCAGTTTGGCTTACGGATTGTTGCCGTTGTAAGTCTGCACCAGTGAATTTTCGACGTTCTACAAGAAAAGTCGATTTCTGACGACTATTCTCAAATGAACGTCCAACTGAAAGGCCTCTCCGCAAATAGTCTCGTCTCTCAGACGTAGCAGTTGCGTTCAAGTAGTCCGTGGGCCCGACATCAATAAATGACCGTTGTTTTCTTATCGCCAATTGTTGCTGCTGGATGCGACTACGATACGCATTCGTATTCTGCTGAATGGATAAATTGGCTGGTGTCTGATCCCGCCGACGATTACCAAGAAACAGAGTCATTTTATGCACACAGCGATGATGTACACTTAAAATCAATCAAATGAATCGGCTCTTATCGTTCGAAGAGTGTGTATATATAGTATATGTTGTTAATTTTGAAGTGCCAATTCCGAATACTCGATGTATTAGAAGCATGCACCACGACTAAGCAGCACACAAAAATAAAAGAATGGGCATCAGAAATGCGCCCGGCAAAAATTAGAATTCCACGCAATCGTAAATCAGTTTGAAAATTGAACCGAAACTTTTTTCAATTCAAATGTAAAGCTTTTTCACGACACCGATAATTAAAAAAAAATCTTCTCAAGATGAGATTCGAATATCGCAGATTTATGTGGATACTTAAATAATAATGAGAACGAAGTACGGAACTTCATTGAGTTGAGCACAACTAAATTGGACTGAATGAAGTGATTTCTTGAAACTAAGCACAATAGGTTAACTACTCTCAGGATGACTATTTTGACTGTTTTGTGAATGAACATAGTTTCTGTCCTCACGTAAAAAATAAACATACAGGTCGTTGCTAACGTTATCGCAAATAGTTCATAAACTCTTCAATTTGCTTGATTTCGGTATGGGGCTGTTAAATTTTTATTGTACGAGTAGTACGAATTCCCTTTTGCAATCTGTTTCCGCCATGGCCTATCAAAACCACCCTTGTCGAAGCTTTTCTCCCCAACCTTTTTACAGTCAATACTCTTAGATTCAAGTCAACTTGAGCTCCTATATATCTACTTATTATATTGTATTTGAAAAAAAAGTCTATGAAAATATGTATGCTTTTAGATGCACCCATTTGGAATTGTGCAATTGCTCATTATTTGGCCAATATAATCGACGGATTTTCTACTCATTTATTTATTTATTTTTCATATTACATATTTGCACACAAGATTTTCCTCTCAAAAATGGGGTTCATACAGAATCAAAATATCGCTTCAAAAAAAAAAAAATCGAAATTACTCGACCATGGCTTCGATTTTTTTTTTTTTTTTTTTGGAGCATACTCTCCAATTATGGTTTTTCTTGAAGTTAAGACTATTTTGAATTAATATTCAAGGAGGAACAATTAAAATTCAAAACAATTAAAAAAAAACATGAAAAGTTACATATAAAGTTAAAAAAAAAAATAGCTATCTGAATTTTAATTGAATAACCTTGAATATTAATTCAAGACAGCCTTAGCTTCAAGAAAAACTATGGCTGAAAGATGTACTCCAAAAAAAAAAAAAAAAACCAGCTAAAAGGCCAAATCTGATGAAATTGTACATATACGCGCTGCTGCGAAACTTTTACCGCGCAATGCGAAATTTCGGTGGTAAAAGCAAAATCGCGCAGTTGCGAAACCGCGCAGTTTGAGGGATTACTGTATTTATTAATCTTTTTAGTCGAAAATTTGTGAACTTTCAGCAAAAATGCTTCAAACGTTTTGTTTGTTGTTTTAAAAGATTATAAGAAAAAAATAGTACACACTCAAAGAAAATTTGAAAAAATCCTGCAAGAACTGTTTTGCAGTGTATATTATTTTAACCTTAAAATCTCATAAAGTATTAAGCCAACAAATTTTGAACCTTTTTTTGTTAGTCTGCTAGTTTTCAAGTAAGAAAATAAACGCAAAAACAACGTTGCACTATACGGGGAAAATAATAATGAATAAAGAAAAACTTCGTCAATTGCTTAATAACACCCTATATTAGGCTAAAATAAAAAGAAGAGCTAAAAAATGTTAAATAAGTAATTTTTAACAAATTATCCGATCTTCAGTACTGTAAGAGCAAAAAACACAAAAGTATAGATGCGAAAAATGTTTATACTGTGTAGTTTCAATCAGTACTACACCGTATCATCAGTAAGGTGTGTTAGATGACGCTGAACAGTTTCCTAGCATACTACGTTTTAATTTTTGCATACACTAGTTAAGAATCATAGCAAAAAAATAAAAAAAAAATATAAATTTTAAAAATAATGTAATGTTTTGGAAATTTCGTTTGTCAAAAAAAAAAATGCATTTCAGCAATTGGGCAGCATACTCTTTCTGAACCCACTTATTATGGCAGTGTTTTGTTACCCAAATTTATCGCCGGAACCTGATTCCTTATGAAGAAATACAATTCCGTAAGGCTCAGAACTTCGTGACAGGAAATGGTAAAAAATTATATGCCAAAATCTCCATCAAAATCAATTTAAAAAACGCAAGTTTACGTGATTTTTATGAACATAATTTGACCACTTTGAAGAGCCAAATATGCACAAAATCTTCAAGATAAATATCGAATTAAGAATTTTTCAAATAAAGAACTGTTCTTATTTATCGCAAAAACCAGACGTAATAGAAAAAATTAATACCAGGTTTGGATTAAGCGTCACAAATTATTCCACTAGGGTACTTGAACGTATCGGTAATCAGCTGAATAAACGTTTTTATTTTTTATAGCTAAATTGCTCTCTTTAGTTGTTGTGCCACAGTCAATTCTGCTTGATGTTCGTGTGCCACATTGAAAATTCACGACGGCTCCACCTACACCACCTTACGACCCCATACGTTGCAGCAGTATTCTCAAAGTATTTGCTTACATTTCTACATGCGGAGCTGTGCTTAAAAGTTTATAACCTACTTCAGCACCGGTACCATAGTGTCTTAGGTGTGCTAGGATCCTTTTGTAAAAAAAAAACAAAAAACTAATAATAAAAATAAATAAATAAAAACAATAAGAAATGTGTCGCTTAGCTGAATGCCGTTTATGTCATTTTAGTGATGTAGTTAAAATTTTTATGGAGATGCTTCCATAAGTCTGAGTCGGATTTGGTCATTTTAAAGCTTAGCGATGTAAACGAAATTCCAACGAAGATCCACTTTCAAATCATGAAAACAGTGTTAGTATTACAAGTTCTCACTTATGGACATCAATTTAATCACTAACAGACATATACATTTTAGAAACTATTGACCACTTACGAAAACTGATTAATACTTTCCCATCTGGGCTATGCCTGAACTTATGAATCAATTTGGATGTGGTAAACTAGTTTGTCAGGGTATGAAGTGCTGCTTGGGTATAACTTCAGACCAATACAAGCTTATTTTTCTAACTGTTCCATATAATATAGCATAAGATCTACTCTATCGCTCTCAAAAAAGACTCCAGTACCCGTTCGATTGTATGTTCTGTACCTATCAGCAATGACAGTTTACTCTGGCTCAAACTCTTCAATAACAATAGCTACATTATAGTGAAAATTCACTAAAATCCGTATACCATACAAACTATGTGGCAAGCTTTTGGATGAAATGAATATTTTCAAATCGTTGTAATGTAACACTCGACCAAATTCAATAAAATGAAATCCTCCAAAATCCCAAAAACGATTTGTTTCCCAATTTAAATACGACTTAGAGCCCAAAATCGCGAAAAAAATGAGAAATCTTTCCTTTTGTGCCAGAATTCATGTTTTTGCACGATTTTCAAAATGCAGTAATTCGGTCGAATTTGCAACCTTTTGGCAACCCAAAAAACAAATCATAAATATTTATTTATTTATTATTTATTATACAGTGCTTAGGACTTAGGCACAATTTGAGTACAATATTACAAAATTGATATTAAAAATAATTATAACAATAAAGATGTAAAAAATAATAATAATAATATTATGTAATTATTATTTACTATAAGATAATTAATTATAAAATAGCAATTGCAAGCTAAGGATATGTAATATTAAATAAATAACAATTTATGGGTTCAGTGAAAAATTAAAAGAGTTCATGGAAGATTAAGTTAAGGACCGCAACTTTAAGACACTTAGGATTGCTTATAGATTTTTTTGAGACTGACAACGAATTCCAAAGCTTAACAACACTGACGAAAAACATTTTAGATGAAACAGTCAGACTGAAATGTGGCAATACAAAATTAAATCCTCTTACGGACTGCGAAAGTTGCAATTTGGTAAATAAATAATTCGGAGTCTTAAAGTGAATAAGCTTATGGAAAAATATTAGCTTACACATACTTAAAAAAATTGAAAGATTTCAATTTAGTAATTTTATAGAGAACTGAGAAATATGGTCAAATCTGCCCTTATTAAACACTCCTGACTTGACTCCTTTTTGCAACTACTGAAAAGATGAGTAATCTAGATGACATCACACAAGCTCACTAAAAGAGATGAGAGGTACTATTAGAGACTTCACTACTCGTAACTTAACATTCTGCGGTACAAAGGAAGCCGACGACCACAGCTTTCTAAATATAAAAAATATTTTACTAACTGCAGAATTTATATGGGAAGCGCAGCTAAGGTTTGAGTTTAATTTATATCCCAAACTAGTAACTGGGTCATCATAACTAATAAGAGTACTTCCCAGATATATGGAAAAGATTCGCAGTCAACGCGACAGTATGAAATAATTATCGATTTAGTCTTGCTGGCATTAAGGTTGAAATTATTTTGGTCTAACCACAAGGAGATCGCTTCAAGATCCTCATTAATTCTAAAAATTAGATCTTCACAAAGCCCAATGGGTCTCGAACAATAAATCTGAACATCATCACCATATAGATGTACGGATACACTTTTGCAACAAACAACAATGTCATTTATAAAAATACTGAATAAAATGGGGTCAAGAATGGATCCTTGTCGCACTCCAGAGTATAGTTTTTTTAAAAGGGACTGTTTATTATTGCTCAGCACAAATTGAAAACGATTGCAAAGATAACTATTTAATAGTTTGATCGCACATACATAGCCGAAATAGTTTTTAAGTTTTATCTCAAGTATGGTGTGATCTCTGGTGTCGAATGCTTTTGAAAAATCCAGCAATGACAGAATTGTTACTGCACCTCTATCAAACTTAGGTATTATGTCCTCTATAATTTTGAGAAGAGCAGTTGCACAGCTGTGACCAACTCTACCATAAAGCCCGATTGAGAATTGTTCAAGAGATTGTTAGCGTTAAGGTGTTCCACTATTTGAACGGTTAAAAATTTTTCATAAATTTTTGACAAAATACTAATTGGACGAAAGTCCATTGGCATAATAGGAGCAGGTGTTTTAGGAACCGGTATTATTTTTGCTATTCTCCAATCATCTGGAAATACTGAAGCAGTAAAAGAAAAACTTAAATATTTTTTTTTTTCGATACTACGCTTACTTTTCCAGTAACTTGATAGCTACAGGTGTTGTCCCAAAGGAATTTTTTTTCAATACATAATACACCTACATATATTTCATAAGAGTATCGATGCTCAAATTTCTGCGTGTTAAGCAGTGTAAGGCATTCTGCCTCTCGTGAGCAGCTGCGGCTTTATCCAACGATCCTCCAACATTTCAATACCATCAGTTTCGACCTCGAACTTCTCATTTGAGTAAAACCTCTTTCCCTGGAGCCATCTTTTCAAGTTTGGAAAAAGATAATAGTCGCTGGGGGGCAAGTCTGGAGAATACGGTGGGTGGGGCAGTAAATTCGTATTGCAATTCGTTCAATTTTGCCATTGCTTTGAGCGATGAATGTGCCGGTCTTAATTGCATTGCTCAAACGGTTCAATAAAGCTACGTAGTAGTCGCCCGTGATGGTTCTGCCGATTGTCGATGAGGATTATGCCATGTGCATGCCAAAATGTGCTGGCCATCACCTTCCTAGCCGACGTTTGCGTTTTTGGGCGCTTCGAACGATTCTCACCCGGTTCAAATCATGTTGCCGACTGTATGTTGGACTCCGGTCTGTAGTGATGGATCTATGTTTCGTCCATTGTTACGAATCGACGCAAAAACTATTTCGGATTACGCCGAAATAGCTCCAAATTGGCCTCCGAATCACCGACACGATGTTGCTTTTGATCAATTGTCAGAAAACGCGGCACCCATCGCGCGCACAGCTTTTTCATTCCCAAATGCTCATGCAAAATATTGAAAATACTACCGATCGACAACTTCATTATGTCTTCTAGCTCTCTCACTCTCACTTTGCGGATGTGATGGATCTTGAATTTTTCTGAAGTGGCAGCCTCATTTGGCCGGCCCGAACGTGGTGCGCCACAGTTTTTTTTCGAAGGAGCAGATATGCTGTGATGTTTTTGGATTCATTCCAATGTTTGCTTCTCGTTTTTTCCGATCACAAAGCAATGTTTTATCAAAATGCGAAATTCACTGTTTTCCATTGTTTACGAAATACCAAAAGTAGCGTTACTCATACAGCGATAACTTCTAAACTACTAGAATAAATGTCATCAAAATTTGACATTCCTCTTTAAAAGCAATTCCCTCCAAAATTACCAGGACTTTTTGATCTATGTATGTAGTATATGTTAATATTTAAAACATTTCTTTGTTGCTTCGAAGTTGTGGGGAACGGAAGCTTGTCGGTTTATGCGATTTAGTTGTTGCAGCATCACAATATATAAATATTTCTTTTCCTATGCCTATTTTCTAAATTCATATTGCTCTTTTTTTTTGTCCGAAGTAGGGCGGTTCAAAAACCAATAATTTTGTCGTAGTCCAGGAGGTAGTGCTGCATTTTCATCCCGAGTAATTTTTTTTTGCTATTGATAGCTTAAGTATGGCTTATAATCGAAGTAAACGTCAGTCGCTATAATTGTGGTGAGCCTGGTTGTGAGAGGCAGATAAAAAAAGTTCACTCAATAACTCAAAAAATAAGCCAGGAGTAGAAAAATATATCAAGATCAATGTTGTAGAGAAGATGAAAACACATTGATGTCACGCCCGAAAAATTTTTGTGAGACAAGATTTGACTCACATTTCGCCTCGCCCGCCTTAAAAAAAATCCTTCCACCACAAAATAAGTTTTTACTAAAATTGAAAATTAATTCGAAACCTCCATCAAAACAAAATAAATTTACTAAAATTTGGAAGATATTGATCGAAAGCATATTTAAATTTAGTAGTACGGGGCACAGTAGATGGGTTTGTATGGAACGGTGGACCATTTTTCATTCTAACTTTTGAAAAATCAGAACGATTTATGGAAAGGCGTTAGAAGAAAAATAAATTTTTATAAAGCGAAAATAATGCACTTTACGCCAATATGCATATGTACTACATTATTGCATTTTGTTTCCGAAAATTTAACTAGAGCGCCCTATCTAACAGTTGGCTAAATCAAAAGTTTCATAGAATATTTTCGTGTACCAAGTTCAACTTTGAGTCCAATGTGCCACTAAGCCCAAAAAAAAAACTTAACTTTGTTTTAGTTTTTTTTTTCATTCTCTAAGTATCTGGCGATTGCGAAGATTTTTCAATCCCTAGCACTTTAATTTTCTTCCTATTTCTGCAACGATCTCCCACTGTGCGGGGGGGTTTTGCCACCCACAAACTTCGGCCCCCTAGCTACGCCAGTGATTCTTTATAAACTGTATTAATAGTGGGGTGTGGAATAATGTGTGTAAAAGTAATAATGTTGTTTATTTCAATTTGAATATGAAATTTGTTTTGGTTGCAGTCGTGTCAACTTTTTCACACATTCAATATCCCCCTAAATAAAAAAACATGATATGAACGCCTATCTTTTTGAGCAGACATAAGTAGATACGAATAACACATACTCATCCATATACATATGTATGTATTATATTTCTTACTAACGCAAAAGCTTATAATCGTAAAAAGCTTGCAATTTAGCAAATGTACTTAAGTTTTATTTCAAGTACACACATACACACATGAAGAAAGGATTGGTACACGGTAGATATGCATTCTACAATGTAAGGCAAAAATAATTCCAATCTGAAATTATTAGTACAGGGTGCCAACTATGGGCCTATTTGAAAGAATTGAACTTCAATAACGTTACAACAATCTTCCAACCAAAAACTCAAATTTTCAATGAAATTCGTGCCAAAAATCCTAAAATTTTTCATAAGCTTCATATTTTTTTTCGAAAAGATTTTCTGTTAAAGGACCTGGCCTTAAAAGTAGTCGAAATATATATACAGTGTGAAGCAAAAATCGATGAAAGCTAAAGAGCATATTCTTGAGAAAAAGGGTTTAAGTCAATGAAATAATAGCTGAAAAATCCAGATATCTCGGGTTCGAAATAAGAAAATGATATGCGGCTTACGACATTCTTTTAAGCAAATAACAATACATTAAAAATGATGTAACACGGGATCGGCGACAAAAAAAATATGGGTTGATTTTGCAACTTTAAAGTTCAGTATCGGAATTTTTTAATTTCATTCCAGTCAATTTTGAATTTTTTTATAAGAAAAAAAGAAGAAGAAGAAAAACAAATCATGGATTCGAATTCCCCGATTGATGGTAACTGTTTGAAATAAAAAAAAATTTGAATCACCTTAATATGCAAATTTGTCGACTCCGATTCGAAAAAAAAGGTCTGTTAATTTAGAAAAATGCAGATATCTTGGTTTTTGGAATAAGATAATGTTTCGGCATTCTTTTAAGCAAATAACAGTTCATTAAAAATGATGTACCATGGGATCGGCGGTAACATAATATTTGAGGTGTTGCAGCTAGAAAGTGGAAAATCGGTACTTTTTTGCTTTTGTCCGGTCAGTTATCAGTTTTTTTTAAAAGAAATAGAGAAGAAGAAGAAAACAAATCACGGATTTGAATTCCCCGATCGATAGTTTCCCGAAAACCATACCCACTTTGTTGGAACATTTTATAGCGTCTGTCACTTGCACCATTTTTTAAATCAATATTTTGGAAAATAGGTTGTTTACTTAAAACAGAGGGTGCTAATCCAGTTTTCAATATTAACCTTGACCCTAGTAATGGGCCTTGTCCAGACACATAAGGCTACTGTAATCCGCTGACACATTGTGAAAAAATCAAAAAGTTTTTATTTTGAACCGCTGTAATGTACACAGCCGTGATGCGCCCGATCCTCACCAACAGCTGCTTAGTATGCTGCCCGGCCATTAACAAGGGCTACAACCAAAAGAAGTGTAGGCGTGACCGGTGCAATAAGATTTTGCCCCACGGAAGCCATAAACGTCCTCATATCTACATCAAAGCAACCGCGGCGTCTAGTGCGATCTGACTCAGAGAAGCTGGTTGTTCGATAGCGAAGCCATACGTGCACTGCTCCATCCTCGACACACTGCCAAAAGCACTGGCTAATCTTCCTGCCGATTACAAATGCCCTTCACTCAACTTCGAGAAAAACTTTCAGGTGGAGGTTCCGATGTGGGTTCAATAAGAGGAGGGCACTATCGACTTATATTTGGAAATCTTCATATACACCGATGAATCAAAGATGGACCGTGGTGTAGGTACTAGGGTCTACTCAAAAAAATGTCTGAATCTTTTCGCTAACTTAACTTAGCTAGCGTTTTTCAAGCAGTCGTTTTTGAAATTTTAGAAGCCTGCAGGCTGGTGGGCTATACTAATATGCGAAAGCTTGCAATCTTCTCCAATAGCCTGGTCGCCATCAAAGCTCTAAACTCGGAGACGATAAAATCTAAGTTAGTAGTGCAATGCAGTAAGGTACGACATAAGTCTCATATGGGGCATTTAGGGTAAGCGAATTAGCGAGGTACTGTTCCTTTCTTGACAAAACCGGAACCTCAGAGCGCGTGCACATTCGGATTAGTATAATTAAAAAAAGAGTCTTCTCGCATTTTCTTTCCGAGGCAGCAAAAGACTGGAGAGCATCGTAAAACATCCAGAACAATGTGGCCATATAATAATTCAAAAACCTTTGACCTAATGACATCGCGAGAATCACCGTGACTTGCACTGGACTATCGACAAATATGTTGAAAAATTAGGCATTCCATTCACCCCTTTTCGCCGTCGTTGTCTGAATGCAAACGAGACTGAATTCGTTGAGCACTTTCTCTGCAACTGTCCGGCCCTTGCTCGAATCAGGCTCAGGTATCTAGGGGCACTCAGCGAATTGGCCGAAACTGAAATCGGATGACTGCTTAACTATCTCAACTGGGCTAACTGGGTTTAGCTTTTATCGTTACTAAGTTTCTTATTAAAATTTTCTTACTCTAACCGAACCTATATAAAATTAGCAACACTCTAATATATACATACATATATATATATATGTTTGTACACAATTTTATTGTAATAATATATAGCATTAAGACATCGTCAATGTGCCGGTTTTTTTACATTAATTACGCTTTGGAACTTCGTCCGTTGGAAGATAACACTCTGAAGTGTAAGTTAATTTCAACTTTCTAATACGACTTTTACATTGATTGGTGAGGACATACAATTTACAAACATACTATACATTAAATAAAGTGAAGAAAAAATCAGGTCTCTTTCTATTCTTTGTTCATATCTATTTGAGACATGCTATCTTCGTGCAAAATGACAATCAAAATTTGATCGTAAAAAAATGTCAAGCCATTTTCGAGGTCATATCAACCGCAAAAAATGCCAAAAAAAGGCATTTATCATTTTCAGACAGAGCTAACATGGCATATCGATGTACGAAGAATCTGATTTGCTTCAAGTTCAAATTGTTTTTCAAATTAGAAGTCAATAAATCATAAAATTAACTGAGAAAGGCAAAATTTGGTCTATCTATTGTATGTCGATATTTGTATGCATGGATGAATGTCTATTGGCAAAGCTATAAAACGGAACTAATTGAGCAAAGAATAAAAACAATTGAATTCGAAGTTACACAAAATATTGTGTAATTAATATGTACCATGAGTTAATGTAAATATATGGGTTGTGCAAAAAGTCATTCAAGTGATTTGTTTTTTCTAACTTAAGCAGTTGATTACAGAGGTACACCAATTTTTTCAACCAGATCATACTAGGTAGATTGGCAAGGTTGCCCGGTTGAAAAGAAGGAGTTCCCAGCCTTGGTGAAAAGATAAGTTTTTGTGTCGGACAAACTTGCTGACCTTTTTTTCATTCGACAATATTACAAAATAATTAATGTTATCGAAAAAATAAATTAAATTTATTAATTAAATTTTTGTCTGGAAAAAAAAACTTGATAACCTTTTTTACACCCTATACAGAGGGTATAAATTAGAGCGGTTCAGAAAATTTTTTTTTTTTGGTTTTTTCACGATGTGTTAGCCTTATACATATGTCTAGAAATAAGAAATTTTTTTCTTATAAATGGATATTATTTTGTAAATCAACTAACGCAGATATCAGTGTCATCAATTGACTTAAAACATACAGCTATCATTCTATGTTCAATTTTAAGAGACCGATATTTTTTTATTTTGCTGAAAAGCCACATTTTTCAAAGTTATCGTCATTTGAACTTTGTATGTTAAAATTACATAAGTAAGTACTTACATAAGTATATGAAAAAAAAATCTGAAAGAATTTGTTTTCAAATTTCTTCAATACATAATGGGTTTTCATAATTGTTCTTTTAAATTTCTTCATTATCTTATGGGTTAAATGAAAAAGTGAAATTTAGTGAAGAGTAAATTTTACAATTTTTTAATTTGAAGTAAGTGTCTCAGCCCTGCGATATTAACAATATATTCTACAAAACAATTCATTTTGCACTAATCGTCACTTTTTCATAGAACCCATAAAATAATGAATAAATTTTAAAAAAAAATTTTAAAACAACCCATTATGTATTGAGGAAATACCGACAATTTGAAAAAAAAATCTGAAAGGATTTTTTATACATCGGCCATTCTTTTAATAACTTCACACTTTGTTTTTTTTTTTTTTGACGTTTTTGTACATTTTTTGAAATGAAATATCTCAATAACTATAGTTATAGGATCAAAAATCATTTAATAATATTTGTTAATAAAGACTATAACTTTATAAAAAAAGTTAAAAAAATTCAAATAATCTTGTTAATTTTTAATTAAAAAGCTTTATCTCAAAATATTTTCAATGAAACATATTTTTTTGTTTTGATTTTTTTATATGTTATTCCTCAATCAATCTTAAAAATGCATGTGCTTTCATATCGAAATTCCCGCCATAACTTTGGAAACTACGAATTTTTTACTGTGACGCGCACCATGTTTTTTCAACATAAAATGGAAAATAGCATACAATTCATACAATTATGCCTAGTTTCCATGTGATATTTCTTGAACTTATCTTAACAAATATCAGGGAGGACATCACATGCTATAAAGATTTCAAATTTATGCTATTCACTCTAGCATTCTCCAAGCGCATTAGGTTCTGTTCGCATGCTTTTTCTTTCTTACAAAATTGATTTGATATCCCTGATATGGGATCAAGAAAGATAGCATGGAAATTAGGCTTCAGACTGATGTGCGCCTTTAAAAAAACTCATATTTTCCAAATTTTTGGCGGGAATTTCGATTTAAATGCAGACACATTTTTAGCATTGATTAATAATAACATTACAAAAAAAAAAAATAATAAAAAAAAATTATGTATATTAGAGCGGTTCAAAATAAAAACTTTTCGATTTTTTCACGATGCGTCCGCGGATTTCAGTAGCATTAAGCCCAATTTCCATGTGATCTTATCTTATCTTATTTTATCAAATATCAGGGAGGACATCACATGTTATTAAGATAGCAAATGTATGCTATTCACTCTCGCATTCTCCAAGCGCATTAGGTTCCGTTCGCATGCTTTTTCTTTCTTACAAAAATTTGATTTGATATCCCTGATATGGGATGAAATAAGATAAAATAAGATCACATGGAAATTGGGCTTTATACGTCAAAAAACGGTTTACTTTTAATACATACATACATATGTACATTTAACCGTACCACCTTGCAAGCAAAAAAAATAGTTCATCATACACCATACACCATCAAATCTGTAGCATTTTTGCAAGGCAATTTCGAAAACATTTTTTTTTGTATGTAGATGCGCGACCTCTATTTTTGGTTAAAAAAAATTTTTCGAAATTGCCTTGCAAAAATGCTTCAGATTCCTTGTACGGTCTAATATACATGTATTTATGTTATGATTCGATATTCAGTTATCATTACGTGAGTAGCTGATTCTACGAAAAAACTCGACCAAAACTCTATCCACATTGATTTCGATATCGCGAGGCTAAGCCGTTCAGCCGATCTTCGGACATACTTAGTTGATATGAGGCATGTCCTTTGACGACGTAGCGCTGAAAAGGAGCGTTCATTTGTTGTTGTTGTCACAGGCAAAGTTGCCATAACACGAAGCATTTGATTGACATTTGGAAACGTATCTTCATTGCACATATTCAATGCTTCGATAGAATTTTTGATGTCTTGTCCGGCAATGCGTTAACGCCAAAGTTGAACTTCATTTATCCACATGCCACGTGAACTAGCATGTTACTTAGCCTTAGCGATGCGCAGTGGACCCAAATCGTGTTTTTTGGTTCAAAAATAGCTAGAGAGCGCAAATCTTATCGAAAATGAAAAATTCGGGCTCCGACGATTTATTGGCACTTTAGTTCTTTCATTTAAAAAAAAATTTTGTTGTATGCTTTTGATTTTTCATTCAAATGTCAATGAAAACCTATGTGCGAAAATTCGAAATGGGGGGAGGGGGTTGAACCTCCGAAACTCCCCCTTGCACACGGGCCTGCATTGTTACGCATTGTTATTATTCACTTAGAAAAAGCTCCCGGAAATTCAACAGAAATGCAAATTCTTAATTCAGGGGTGGTATCCGCTGAGGTGATAGTCGACTGTCGATTTTTTGATTGCCGTTTTTGAAAATGACACCTAAATAACTATCACATAAAAGCGATAATCAAGTTGACAACTATCACCTTAGCGGATACCACTCCAGTTTTTGATGTTGTTTTCGTTTTTTAATCGCACGCACCGTATACAAAGTTTATTTATGTTCTGTTTAGATAAATTTTAGCAAATGCTATAACATTTATTTTACTTAAATTTAATCACTTTTACATCTAAACGATATCGTACTAATCCCTATTCACATGACGGCGAACTTGTGCATCGACTCACTACGCAGACGTATAGATAGAGCTACTACGTCGACTTAACTCGTGTACAACAAAAAACTACTTCGAAGTGATATGTCGGCGAGTAAGTTCGGTGTATGCGAATACGTTAATATGCTCGTTGTACACATGATTGAATCATGGTTGTACAGAAGAAATTAAAAGTAACGAGTAAAGTTTACAAACTTGATCCATCATGTTGTACCACATGGTTTAACAATTTGTAAGACTCAATATTTCTCTGCTTTCAATTTATTCAACATGTCATGAAACCTTGGCACAATTTGTAGCAGCCATGATTTAAACGCAATGGCCCATATTCATAGTCGCAAAATAAAGTTAAAACCTAGTTTTTACCCAAAATCGAAGATACAGACTGACCCCATAAAGAGAAGAAAAACTTGCATTAAATTATCAGAAAATTTTAAAATATAGATTACCCTGCGTTATTGACACAAAATATTGTAGACACAGTGAACAAAAGGAATAATAAAAAAATCGAATTTATGAGGCAGCGTGACGTAATGGTTAGGACTGTGAACTCGTAGCCCTCAGGACGTGGGTTTGATTCCCGTGAATGTAAATGTTTTTTTTTTTCATTGATATCAATGAAAATAAATGATACTTTAAAACCTGGTTGTAAATATTTAAAAGCACTTTTCCTGCTTTTAAATTTAAAAACGTGCTTATAGAAAAAAGCATCTTTTCTGACGAGATTCGAGCCAACGTCCTGATTAGATCGTATTAGAATTATAATCACACAGAGAAGAGAAGGTGAAATAAGAAAGAAAAAACAAACTTGAATACAAACTACACATTCACTGTTTACATACTAAATGTTTGTTACATCGTGGGGTACCCTGACATTTTGAGCGATTATAACTCCGCCAAGTATATTTGTAGATTATTGTCACATAATTTATCGCAGAACTCAAAAAAAAAAAAAAAATGCGGAATATGGAGGAGAAATTACGATATTTAACATTCAAATAGATTTTCATTAGTTTTGAATGCACAGGGTCGCCAAGCATTGATGCTGATGACCAATGCCGTACAACATGAGGGATCTTGCAAGCTATTCTTTACCTAGCTTAAATAGCCAACTAAACCATGCACGCTTTGACTGCAGTCAACTTATGCAAGTGTGCGAATACACACAAATCGTATATTAAAACTACAACAAAAAATGACATTTGAACGTCGACGTATCTGCGTGTAAATGCCTGAATAATAGCGAAACACAATTGGGGCAGCAGCAGCAAAGCAGCAGGGCAGCAAAATCTGTCAACATGAAAATTATGGAGAATTATGGATGTGAGAAAAAGACAAATAGAAAATCGTGCAGTTTGCTGCCGTGCTGCCCTGCTGCCGATACAGAAATTTTTCTATTTTTTATCCGGCAGCAAAGCAGCAAAATAACAGTGTTGTAGTCAAGCTGCCATGAATAAATATTATGATTTTTTTAAATTTATCCAGCACAAATAATGAACCTTATATCAAACATTTTCTTTTTGAATATCAGGGAAAATTTTTATTTTGACTAGTTTGTTTGTTTACAATTTTTGGAGTTGTGACAGATTTTGCTGCTGCTGCCCCAATTGTGTTCCATAGAGCGTTTTGCTGCTGCTGCTTTGCTGCTACTGCTCCAATTGTGTTCTCGCTATAAGATCGAACTTGTGAGTCGTTGTTACAAGTCGACGCTGCGTGTAAACAAGTTGTAGCATCAGGAAGCAACGAGTAGCTTTACAACAACAAAAATTGAAAACGGAGTTGACGGTTTTTACAACGAATTCTTTGAAATTCCAAGGGGCAATTGATTTAAACGCTAATCAGGCTTGTGTGCTTTTAAAACGGTTTTGTGGTAAATAAACAGATATTTTTGACAAGTAAGTTTATTAATTTTTACACAACTACTGATAATAAAATTTACATTTTGGTGAAAACAAGAGTGAAATTCAGTGTTTTACTAAGTTAATCTGTGTTGTTAACTTTGTTCCCGTGGAATGTATTCAATTTACAGAATTTAGTCGGAAATTTTTGTTTTTTGCATGCATAGATTTTTCGAGTAAGGAAAGGTTTTCGGACTAAATCCACGGCACCGGGAACAGGTTTACTGTGGCTCCCATTGCCCAATTTTTTTTTTGCATAGTTTTACTTTAGCGACAAAAATTTTTTTTTTAGTTAAATTGTGAAAAAAAAGTTCGAATCTAGTTTCGCAGATATAGCCATCAGAAGTTGCAGATATAGCTTTTATAAAAACCGATATAAGTTGGGAACCTCAGCACAAATTTCCAAAATGTTGGTATCATATGAAATATATGAAGTTCATTCCATAGTTTTCGAGAAAAAAATATATATAAATAAAAAAAAGTCGCTCGGATGTAGTATCGGAGATATAGACATCGGAAGTTGCGCATATAGCTTTAGTAAAAATGGTTATAAGTTGGGAACCCCTGAACAGAAAATGGAAAATATGGGTGTCTTAAGAAAGATAATTATTTAATGGCGTAAAATAATGGTAAGCAAAGTTTTGTGTGCTAAGGACTTTTATCATGTTAAGAAAGCATAATTGATTCCCTTTAAAATGATATATAGTTTGCTAAAAATTTTTTTAAATTTACACCCTTATAAAAGAAAAACAAAAAATTTATTCAATGAATTCTTATGAAAACTATGTTTTTGTGGACAAAAACAATGGAACACAACAACAACAACGATTAGAACAATTACAACTACATATTATTATAAGACGATTCTCATTATAAATAATAATTCTCATAAATTAATAATTTTTTAAAATGTATGGTTATTGAAAGAAAGGAGCGCCACAGACGAAAAATTTTTATAGGCGCGATTTTTAATAATAATTGTTTTTTTATTGTTTTTGTCCATAAATACAGACTTCATAAGAATTTATTGAGTATTTTTTTTTTCTCTTAATGTGCTAAAACAATTATATCTATATCTCCCATATTAGATTCAAGCAACTTTTGTTTTTAATTTTAAACTTTTTTTTATTTTTAACCCTTTTACTACCCCTAAAAAAATAAATTGATTGTGTGAATGTCAGCTAAAGTAAACCACCATTTTCTTTTTTTTTTCATAAAACCATTATTTTTTCCGGATAATATGTTATTTAAGTACATATTTTTTAAGATCTCACGAATGCCTAATTCTTTTCCTTTAAAAAGATGTATGAAAACTGTCCGTTCTTCTAAGGAAAGCTCAAAAAAGATAAAAAAAACTACCAAACAGAAATTCGAATCAACATACAGGCAGGTGTTACTATTATTTTGAGAAGGCAAATATTCAAACTATGCACAGTAAGTAGAAACGCGCGAAACTTAAGGGAATCAATGATTTGCTTTACTGATTATCGTGCTGCCAAATAGTGTAATTCACGTTACCTTTAGGATTTTTCCTCTAAATTGCCCAATTATTTTTGTAATAGAGTTTAAAATAAAAACTCAAAGGTCTTACTACTCAGCGGCAAATATGTTATATACAACATCTATGAATAGTTACACTCTTTATAGGCAGTAATGCTCACAACTCCAGCCACAACTATAATTTTTTTTAATTAATATAATAATTATTAGTCTTGAAAAAAAAACAAATCAAATTCTTAAAAAGAAATAAGGAGAACTTGCCAATTTTTCAATAATAATAAAAAGTAGCTGGAAATTTCCAGAACTTTGAAAATATATGAAAATATATGTAGAAAATCATAGCACATGTGTAAGCAAAACAGCTTAAAAAGAGCTATGGCAACAAAAAACATAACTCAGAAAGATAACAAAAAAAAATGGAACAATGCGTGCGGAATGCAAAGAAATACGCACTTTGTACACATCAAGGTCACATGCCCAATAGCTCAAGTGTTAGAGCGGCCGTCGCAATTCAAAAATGCATACGGTCGGGTGTTCGAATCTCAGTACAACTTAACCAAAACTGGTCTGATGAGGCTATGTATATGCATATAAATATGTATATACGTGGTAATAGCCGAAACATATGTCACCAATTACCAGGTTAAATTGATCCACTTGTTATCTTTGTCATGTTTGTTGAATAAAACTGACTAAAAATGTTCAATATAAAATTGTTCAATTATTAATATAATAATTATTAGTCTTAAAAAAAAACAAATCAAATTCTTAAAAACAAAAAAATATTTTAGAGCGCCCACAATCTGTAGCGAAAATTTTAAACATTTACAAAAAGTACTAAAATACTACAGATCGTGAATACCGCTAATGTTTTTTTTTTTATCATATTAGTTTTCGAAATATGTATTTCGTTTCAAAAAATGTTCAAAAAAGTCATTACAAGCAAAGTATGAAGTTATTTCAAAATGACTCATACATATATGTAGACATTTGACAAAACAACCTCTTTCGAAATCATCAATTTTCAGTAGAGCGAAAAAACTGGTAAAATGCTGCATAATTTTTTTATTATAGAAATTAAGGAAAATGTTTTGATATCATATTACGCGCGAATATTAAATAAACATTTCCCAATTACTATTTTTCTTCTAACGGTTATAGTTTTTATAAAAGTACAAAAACAAATTAATAAGTTTTGTCAAATGATTTATCATCTAAAAAATCAGCTTATATGACATAAGTTATTTTGCGAAAATGAAAACAAATTTGGCCTTAGTCGCTTATACCTAAACAAGTTCTTTTGTCTAGTTAAAATTTAAGAAAATATCGAAAGAAGTTGTTTTAACAAAAACCATTTCATTTTATTTAAAAAAAAAACGATCCACTGCAGTTTCTAAAAAATAAATAATAATAAAAATAAAAACTAAGCATACCATATGAACATTTTAAGCTTTGAAAAGTGCAGTTATAAAATTATTACTTAGTATTATTTAAATATTCTCTTCTTCGTGAAGATCTGAATCTATTTCAATTTGGCACTCGCCTTCTGCTTTTATACTTTGGTAAAAGCTATGAAATTCAGTATTAATCAGTGGCAGCATGTCTAACAAATCTTTTTTTTGTTTTGTGATACGGCCAGTGGTGACGTGTAACTTACAATTAATTGTGGATTCGGGATTTTTCGACGGCGTGCGTTTATATCCAACTCTTAAAATTCCTCTTCTGGCTGAAATGATTGTTTGTATTGCAGGATACCAGGCTTAGTCAGCGTTTACACGAGGAAACTCTTGCCGCAAAGCTTCCTTGTTTATAGGCAAGAGGGGGAAAACGAAAGGGTGGTGTACAGAATTTTCCGTACCCGCAAATTCTCTTTTGTTCTGGTCGTTAAATTATATTATGCTTTGACTCTACGGTTTTTTGTGGTGGATCGACGCAGTAACTGCTTTGATATTCACAAGCAGAAATAAATTCTAGTTTTCGTGTGTAAACGCAAAAGAAATTCACAAAAGGGAATAGACAAGAATTTGTTTCATCGAATTTCCTCGTGTAAACGTTGACTTAGTCTTCTCATACCGCATCCAACGCACATATTTCCACTCAAACTTTTCGCCTGAAAAATACGTATAAAGATATTAGAATTATACAATTAGGTTCAATTAGAAAAAATACATTTAAATAGTACCTGAAACGTTATTAGTTCTCAATGTATACATATTTGTCTTTGAGTAAAGAGTTGAAATCAAAGAAATCCTTCTGTTGTAATTCGGTTTTCTTAGTTTGAATGTCAATCATGTTCGAAATAAAGAACCGTCGCTTATTATAGTCTCCTAGATCCCAGTAAGTCTTAAATATTATTTTTTGTTGCTGCAAATTTATTTTGGTGTGACACATTCTTTTGCAGTCCCCTATTTTTTCAAATTTCTTGCCAGGAACTTTTTTATTTTTCCAGGTAACGTATTCTTTTCCCAGATTTTGTTTATTTTATTATTTTTCTATAATGCTGTTGGCATCTTCTCACCAGATTGCTGTGTTTCGTCAAATTCCGGTGGGTTAATAGTGCTCAGGTTATATTCCAACACCTTAGTCGTATCTGGAAGACTTTCGGATGTTTCATAAAAATCTGAATTTTTTGAGGGAACATAATCTGAGTCATCAAAATCGGTTTCATGAAAAATGTCTTCACTAGTATCAACGTCTTCGAAGTAATCAGTCATGTAATCAGCACCCTCATGAATTACTTTTGCATGTGTCTGTTGCAATAGAGAAATCATATCACCTCTTAAACCGTCATCAAAGGATGTGGCTGTTTCATTCGGAAGTTGTTGAAAAACCGACCCGTCTCTATGTGCAAAGTGTTGAACACTCTCTATATTTTTATTATTTCCACTAACATTTTTGGCCGAACTTGCTTTTGCCGCCGATACCGGCACTTTTTTGACCAAAGCCACTAATTTTTTGCCTCTTTCCATTTTTAAAAATCTTTAAGCAAAAAATTGTATTCCGATTTTGAACGAAAAACCACTTCTTTTCTCTTATTCTCCTTTAATGCACCACTTGACAAAATCACTTGTGTTGAAAGAAAATAACTTGTTTCGATAGAAGATGAATTGTCACAATAAAAGCTAACGACTCACTGATGAAAAATAAACTTATGTGGTATAAGAAAGATAAGTAGTTTTTCAAATTTTGCATTTGACAAAAAAACTTCTTTCGAAAGAAGTTGTTCTGTAAATTGAGATTTGATGTAAATGTGCGTGCATTAAAGCGAGACAGGTTGTTTTGTCAAAATGCCGTTACGATTTTTTTTTTGATTTTTCAAACTGTTTGAGAGAGGTTGCTTTGTCAAAAGGTATTTTGAAAAAAGCTGAAAGAGGTTGAATTGTCGATTGAAATATCTTTTGAACTAAAACTCGTAGAAATACACCGATTAGACCAAAAGAAGCACAACAAAATTTTATATTTACTACAAAAATCTTGGAAAATTGTCTTATCTCGAGATAGTTGTTAGAATTAAATTTTACTTCAAAAATAAAGAGAAGATATGCTCAACATTTTTTGTCTTTTTTTAGCCATATGTAACTATGTCAATATTTTGTATTAGCGTTGGTACCGATAAGAATTTTTTTGTAAATGTGTTAGAGAATCGGTTAGTACGTTCTTGCAGGGTTAAAATCGTTGTACACAATAGCGTTCCAGCCAGAAAAAATAGGTAAATATTTATAAATGTTTATAAAGTTTTACTACAAAAAGCGTTCCTGCCAGAAAAAATGTGGTGTTTGAGAGAAAAAAAAATGAGAGTAAGACACAGGTGATCACTTCCCCTCCCAAAAATAAGTTTCAATTTTCACCCAGATAAATTTCTTGTGGCTAAAAATTGAAGACTGTCAAAATCGTAGGTAACGAGATTGGAGACTCACTTTTTGCAAGCGAGGGAAATGAAATTTCCTGTCTGAAACTTTCCCTATAAAATAATTTTCAGCGTTGATTTTTTTGTTGACTTATAAGGTTGTGTTAAGAAGGAGCAACATAACAAAAAGCTTGAAATCAAAACATTTTTTGGTAAATGCTCATTTATTTAATTAAATAGCTGAGTGATTTTTTATTGAAAAGGAATCGTAAAGCTGAATGTCACCTAATGGTAGTCAACCAGATAATTCCTTCTAAAATATTGTTTTTCGAAGCGCGCAGTTTTAACATAAGGAATTGGAAGTGTTGCTAAGTCAAAGTTGTTCCAATTTTTATTTTGTTTTTACAATTCCATCGAACATAACTATTTGTTTGAACAATAAAACTGGGTGTAGAACTTTTCTGGACTACCTAGCTGTTAAAAATAACGTGAATTCTTTAAAAACCTATTCAAAAATGTAGAATTTTTACCTTGCATAACATTTCAAGCAGTCTCGAAAGTGTCTAATTAGCTTGGACTTAGAAGGTTATGGCTAAACAGATACGTAACTAGCAAAACTGTTTAACTCAAAATGTAAAATAATTTTAGCTAAAATTTACTTTACGCCAAACCTCTTATTTTTATACTAAGAATTTTTTTAAAATGCACTTTATGCATTTAAAATAAATCAAAGTTCAACATAATTTATGAATCTATAAAAATCAGATAGAAAACTTTAAAATCGTTCATTTACTTTTTGAGTTATTTCAATAATATTCTCGAAAATGCTTCACTCGCCTTGTGTTCACAAGTTGTTTAACAAATGGTTATGCAACTACGACGCTAGCTTTAGCTCCTGAACTCTGGCATTGTTTGCTTACTAAAATACGCGCAACTTTTTGACAGTCTTCAATTTTTACCCATTTTTCCGTTCCTGCCAGAATTGTGGTGATTCGAGTAGTTAGAGAAATTTCAGCTTTTACTCTCTCGAAAATCGTGATTTGACACTTCAATTTTTACCACAAAATCTGGCTGGAACGAACTAATAATGTTTTAAATACTATTTTCGGCAGTAGCGGTTGAGTTTGGCAGATGTAACAATTATTAAGCCCGATTTCCATGTGATCTTATCTTATCTTATCTAATCAAATATCAGGGAGGACATCACAAGCTTTAAAGACAGAAAATGTATGCTATTCACTCTCACATTCTCCAAGCGCATTAGGTTCTGTTCGCATGCTTTTTCTGTCTTACAAAAATTTGATTTGATAACCCTGATGTTTGATAAGATAAGATAAGATCATATGGAAATTGGGCTTTACTGTGTCATTTACTTTATTTCATTTACTCTTCATCCACTAGACCAGGGGTTCTTAAACTTATGTAGTCCGAGGACTACTCATCGAGCTACATTTTTTTTGCGGACCCCTTCCCAATTCTAGGCATTTGACGTCGTTATTAAGCTTAATTTCTGGCCCCCCCTCCCCCTTGGTGAGATTTTTCCGAACCTCCTTCCCACTATTTTGACTCGCGTAGTTTATGGACGTCCCCTTATAATGAAAATTATTTTTTAAGTGGGTATTGGATGTTTTATAAGCGAAATTTGTTATATTTTCTTCTGTAGAAGTTTTAACTTAATGATATGGATGATGTTGTTTTCTTGAAACCAAATCCACAATGTCGGGCTCTATATTCGAATGTTTTATTTTATTGGGTGACAAACTGAATTCCTCGAATTACAACACACATTTGAAATTTACAGAAAGTGATGTCAAAGGGTTGAAATAGGGGCTGAGCATCCCGAGTTAGACCAAAAGTAAATGAAAACTTGCATTTTTTTAAAAATATGTGCAATTATTTAAGGCACAGGCTTACTTTAGGGACAACTCTCAGATTTTATTTATTTTCATAGCGTGCTATGAATAAACAATAAATCTGCAAAAAAAAATTATCGCTCGGATCTGGCTTAGGAGATATAGCCATCGAAAGTTGCGGATATAGCTTTTATAAAAAACGCTATAAGTTTTGAACATATTTTGGATTTCCAAAATATGGATATCATATGAAAGGTAATTTAATGAGGTATAAAATTGTGCTACAAAAGATTTAAATTCGTTGGATAGTTTTCGAGATACGAGGTTTTTTGAAAAATGTTGACCTCTTTTTTTTGAAAAAAACCGATATTTTTCCAAAAAATGTATTATTAACCTATAGTGATGCTTATATATTTAGAAAGTATAATTTATTAGCCCTAAAATGATGTGCTATTTGTGTATAAAAGTTTTTTGTATTAGGCAATTTTTTTTTTACCGGAAAACAAACAAGTTAAGGTGTTATCTTCGGCCAGGCCGAAACTCACATACCCTACACTGCACTGAATGTACCTTTTAAATAAATGTTAAAAAGACGTTGAAAAGGTTGAATAAGTCGAAAAAATGTGAAATGTTAGAAAGGTTGACAGAGGTTGAAAAAGTCCAAACTATATGCAAAATGTTGAAAAAAGTTGAGAGGTTGAAAAACTCTAAAAAAAATGAAAGAGGTTGAAAAAATTTGAAACTATTCAAAATTGATGAAAAAGTCGAAAAAATAAAGAAACTTATGAAGAAAGTTGAAAGATATAGGATATATTAAAAAAAGTTAAAAGGAAAAAGTCGAAAGAATATGGAAAATGTTGAAAAAAATCGAACAGAAATGAAAAATTTGAAATATGCCACGCCCACTTCTCCAATTCCGCCCACTTTTGGTACAATAAATTATATTCGTGATCGGCATCCTCACATTAAATTTTAGCGGAATAGCTTGTATAGTTTGCGATATATGCCGCAGTTAAATTTAAAATTTAGGGCAGTGACACACCCACTGCTGCAATCCAGCCGCTTTTATCTAGAAATAGCTTTCCATAAGCAAACCCCTTGCACCAAATTTTAGTATGATTGGTCACATATTTCGATAAATATGCCACTTACCGTATTTTATTTATATGGGAGGTGCCACGCCCACTGGTTCTATTTCAGCCACTTTTGATTCAGATATACCTTATAGCAACTGAAACACTTACACTGAATTTCATAGCAATTGCTGCAATAGTTCACTTAAAACAGCGCTTACAAATTTATGATAATATGGGAGGTGCCACGCTCACTGATGCAATCCCGTCAAAATTTATTTATTTTTAGAGCTTATAGTAACTGACATCTATACACCAAATTTTATGAAGATTACTTTCATAGCACACTATAACAATAAACGTTTTTTGCTTATATGGGAGGTGCCACGCCCACAGGTACTGTTGGACCAAATCTTTGTAATAAGTGACCTAATTTCAAGCATATATACCTCATTAAATTTCATAACGATTACGTTGTTAGTCCTCTTAATATAATGTTTTTAAATATTGTGGGCGGTGCCACGCCTTTCAACAAGTTTTTTCAGTAAACTGGCTGAGCTTGTATTGATGACTGCTTTCAGCGGCATAATCTATAAAATTTTTATGTAAATCGTTTGTGCCAATTTTGAGATATATGGAATCAAAATTTTTAGCAGTTGAAAAGTGCCACGCCCACTTTTTCAATTCCGCCCACTTTTATCTCAACTCAAGATATATTTGATATGTATCTGTTTACTAAATTTCATCGCAATATCTTCAACGGCTTGCAAGATATGGTAGTATAAATGATAAAATTTAGGGTTGTGCCACGCCCCTATACGATCCTTTGGATACTTGAAACCTAGCCTAATCCTAATTTGGTTCACATGTACACCAAAGTACCCAGTTTTATCAAAATCGGTGCAACTTTATCAAAATTGGCCTGGGTTAATATACATAGAGTATGGGCGGTAGGCGTGTCCGCAAGAAGGTGTGACCTGTGTGTGAAAGTTTCATTCAATTAGCTTTCTTGGTTTTCCCGTAAACCTGATTTCAACAGACGGACAGACAGACAGACGGACATCGCTAAATCGACTCAGGTGGTGACGCTGATCAAGAATATATATACTTTTCCATACCTGCCACGCCCCCTTCTATGTGTTACAAATGGAGAGACAAAGTGAACATGTGCAAATCCGCCAAATTTGGCCTTTTAGCTGGCCTCGTTTTTTTTTTTTTGGAGTACATCGTTCAGCCATAGTTTTTCTTGAAGCTAAGGCTATCTTGAACTCATAATAAAGGTTGTTCAATTGAAATTCAGATAGATATTTTTTTATTTAACTTTATATGTAACATTTCATGTTGTTTTTAACTAAAATCCAATTTTAACTATGTCTCCCTTTGAATTTTAATTGTTCCTCCTTGAATATTAATTAAAGATAGTCTAAACTTCGAGAAAAACCATGTTTGAAGAGTCTGCTCCAAAAAAAAAAAATAAAAAAAAAAAAATCGAAATTGTCATCTTACCTCTCGATTTTTTTTTAATTTTTTTTTTTTGGAGCAGACTCTTCAAACATGGTTTTTCTTGAAGTTAAGACTATCTTTAATTAATATTCAAAGAGGAACAATTAAAATTAAAAGGGAGACATAGTTAAAATTGCATTTAAATTAAAAAAAAAACATGAAAAGTTACATACAAAGTTATATAAAAAAATAGCTATCTGAATTTCAATTGAAAAACCTTTATTATAAGTTCAAGACAGCCTTAACTTCAAGAAAAACTATGGCTGAACGATGTACTCCAAAAAAAAAAAAAAAAAACGAGGCCAGCTAAAAGGCCAAATTTGACAGATTTGCACATATACCCTCGGTGTAGGGTATAAAAAAATATCCTTTTATTTGAAAAGAATAAAATATATATATATGGGCAACAATCATATGTTATACACTGAACCGCTAGTCCCAGAAATTCTACATAAGAGTTATTGTAATTGGGTGGCCTTCGGCAGCGGCGCAGGGTTTAAAACTCCCAAAAATCCAATACCGGCTTCGTGGCGTCCTTCGGCCGCGGTTCGGTCTATAATGTATCCAAAACTGGCTTCGGTGGCCACAGTAATTCTACATAAAAGTTAGGCCGAGCGACCGATTCATGATTTAAAACACCCAAAAATCTAACACCGGCTTCGGGGAGGCCTTCGACCGCGGTTAAGTCTATAACATTATAACTTTTTTCCATATATATTTCATTGTTTTCAAAACAAAGAATATTTTTTTTTGTTTTTCGGTAAAAATAGCACATCATTTTAAAGCTAATGAATTATACTCTCTAAATATATAAGTATCACTATAGGTTAATAATATTTTTTTTGGAAAAAATAACGGTTTCTTTCAAAAAAAGAGGTCAACATTTTTCAAAAAACCTCATCTCGAAAACTATGCAACGGATTGTAGTACAATTTTAGACCTCATTAAATTAACTTTCATATGATATCCATATTTTGAAAATTCATTCAGGGGTTCCCAACTTTTAGCATGTTTTATAAAAGCTATATCCGCAATTTCCGATGGCTATATCTCCTAAGCCAGATCCGAGCGATAATTTTTTTTTCAGATTTATTGTTTATTCATAGCACGCTACTTACCCTAAAAAAATAAATAAAATCTGAGAGTTGTCCCTAAAGTAAAATTAAGCCTTATTTAAAAAGCCATGGCCATGTAGAATTTTTTTAAATGAGTTAGTGGACTCCCAGGAATCCGCGGACCACAGTTTAAAGATTTCTGCACTATACAATTTTACCCCAAAAAAATCACTAAGTGTAAATGTGGTCTCTGTCAAAATAGAATTTTGACACTACAAACACAAAAATATGACATTAATGTTCGAACGAAAATGGTGAAGTAGACGTGGTGCTGTTGTCGTGGCATGACACTTGTAACTGTCAAACGATTTCGTATTCGGTTCGGCATTCGCTTCGGTGTTTCATTGTTGGAATATAAGTTGATTTGTGAAAGTGTTTTGATTTTGTCTCCTGTTCTTTTAAAATGTCACGCTCATTTCTTACCACTTTACTGATCCTTGCGTTTGCTGCGGTAGCTTTGGGTGCCACCTGTACCAATCCAAAAGCTACGGTTACACCTTTCAGCACCCAAGATGCCACCATCTTGACACAATTGGCCCACGTTGGCGAGTTTACTCTGAAATGTGCAAATTCAGAATCTCCTGTTCTATTCGCCGAATTTCCATGTGGAAAGTTGGTGCCAGTAGCGCGTGTTGGTGATGAAAAATATCAGGTAAGCAGTAATACAACATTAAAAAAACTTGTGTGAACACTTTCTGTTTATAGATCAGCTGGACCGAGGAAATCAAAAAGGGTAGCAGCGGTAGTGTTGTCGTTCGTCTTTTCGATGAGGAAGGCTACTCAAACATTCGTAAGGCGCAGCGTGATGGTGACAAAGTATCTTCCGTTAAATCTCTCGTTGATATTACCGTTGCTACGAAGAAGGCATACAAGGGGCCTTGGGTGAATTCCGAATTATTCGCCGCCTTAGTTGTGGGATGTATTGCTTACTTTGCATTTACTACAAAACATAAAGTCCAGTCTTAAAAATTACGCAAGCGCAGCAGTAATTAGATTTGAATGAAATTCATTCGCTCCATATATTCGCAAAACCTCAGATATAACGTAATTTTGCGCAGTATCTTTTCAAGTGTTTTGTCATTAAATTAGTTTTTTTTTTATAATTAAATTTAAATAAAAATGCTACAAAAGAGACTCGTTTTTGTAAATTTTTCAAGTTGAAAAACATTCATAAAGTAAAACAAATCCCATGAACTCGGTCGTCACTTGTACAATATTGCAATGCATACAAGGGTATACTATATAGTTTGTATATTAATAATATAAATATAATCCAAATCGTGTGAAAGGTACCCTAATATGAAGTTTTGAGTCATAGTAGGAATAGAAGTGTGTACTTGAGAAGTACTTCTGATGCACTTCCTGAGAAGCTAAGTGCAGCTTCGATGCCATGTCGCTGTGGGGATGTAGATCTGGATATTGCCACAATTAATGTAGTGGAGAACATACGTACATCACTTACATTATATGAAAAAGAAAAAAATTTTCATTCAAATGGAGCAATTGAAATTTAGTGATTTTTAAAAAAGACCAAAAAAGTCAGTTTTTTTGGACTTTGAGCGCTTGTAAAACCATCAAATCTTATTCGATTCAAGCAAAAAGCATATTGTTAGAAAGGAAATACAAATATCTTTCGAATGCTGAATATCGTTTTTGAGTCTGAAAAAAATTTATGGATATACATATAGTCAAATAAATGAAAAAAGTGCAGGAAAAGGGGTTTTTTGGGGATATCTCGAAAATGATTCTTAAGAAAAAAAAATAAATCTTTAAGAGTGAATATTTATTTATGTATATATATCTGTAAAAATAAGCCTCGAAATGAATGCCAAATGATAGAACTCGAAGAGGCCTAATTATAATACCTGGAATTGCATTGTTGAATCCTGTCCCAAACATGGGTTTTCACCGGTTTTTTAGGTCAATTTTTATTAATGAAGATAATAGCTTGAAATTTGTGCCAAATGATAGATATCGAAGAGGCTTAATAGAATATATAGGGTTGCCTTGTAGAATCCCATAGAGTCCCATATTTTTTTTCACACAAGCCCTAAATAACAATTTGAACACTTATTTATTACTAGGGGCTCTGGGCTTATGGAGGAGCTTAAATATCATAATAAAAAATCTCAACTCTGTAGATAACGGGTTTTAAAGTATATTACCACGTTTTTTTGTGTAACATTAAAATATCAATGCGATTATCTTTTTTGAGTTTTATTGAAGGAAGTGAAATTTTTTCCAAAAATTTTAATGAAACTAAGTTGAATATTCTATATTTGTAATCTTTTTATAAACTACTCTGAAAATTTATTCATTTATTTTAACTTTTTTGGCCATATTTGGGCGCGCCAAACATTGCACTACTAATCACCGATAATTAACTTTAAGTTGAGGATAGAAAGGAAATCTTATAAAGATATTTTAGATATTATATCGTGCTCAACAAAAAGATAATTTCCGCCATCAAATATGTAGAAATCAGGAGAGAAGAGCTGGAAAACGAAAAATTTCGCCACTAGTCGATGGCAAAATTGTGGTGCCGTCCAAAAAAAATACAAGAAAAAAAGAAATCTTATAAAGATATTCTAAATAACATATCGTGCTCAAGAAAAATGATAATCACTGCCATAAAATATTTAGAAATCAGGAGAGAAGAGGTGGAAAACAAAACATTTCGCCACAAGTTGATGGCGAAATCATGGTGCCGTCCAAAAAAAATCTAATGAAATCTGCTAGATATATAGTTTAGGTTAACATAACGTTTTGCATTATTCCGACGTAAATACTCTGATCCATAATGCCATAAATTTTATAAATAGGATCAACGCTATAGTAAAAAAAAGTAGGGGCTACGATTATTTATGAGCCTCAGTGTTTAACCGTTTTTTACTGCGTATTCTGGCTTATGCTCGGTACCGGGTGGACGTCGAACATACTTTTGTGAGCTAGTGCCACCGTACAAAACGATTTTAGACTCATCACTTCATAAAAAAATTCCCCATTTGCCGATGGTTCAGTAAACAAGTTTCCTTGCAAATTGCAGACGTTTTTCTTTGTGGTTTTTTTTAAGGGGAGTCTTTTTTCTTGGACTGCGAGCTGATAATCCTGATTCCAAGAACCTACTCCGTAGAATCATATTAAACACATTTAAATTTAAGTCATAATTTGTCTGCCTTTCATTGGATCTTTTTATGGACACAATTTCGCCATCGAGTTGTGACGAAATGTTTCGTTTTCCAGCTCTTCATTCCCGATTTCTAAATATTTGATGGTGGTGATTATCATTTTTGTTGAGCACGATTTAGAATATCTTTATAAGATTTCCTTTCTTTCCTCAGCTTTAAGATTAGTTTTCGGTGATTAGCAGTACAATGTCTATCGAGCTCACTGTGGCCAAAAAAGTCAAAATAAATGCAATAATTTTCAGTGTTATTCGTAAAAAGATTATAAATAAAGAATACTGACTTTAATTAAAATTTTTGGAAAAAATTACACTTCTTTCAATAAAACTCGAAAAAAATAATCGCGCTCCTAGTTTAATGTTTCATGAAAAAACGTGGTTTCATACTTAAAAACCCGTTATCTACAGAGTTGAGATTTTTTGTTATGAGACTTAAGCTCTTCCATAAGCCCATTTAGTGTTCAAATGGTTATGCAGGGAATGTGTGAAAAAAAAATATGGGACTTTATAAAATTTAGAAGAAGGTACTGCTATTTTCATGTTCACAGCTGTAGATTCTTAATATAGCGGTTTAGAAACAACATAATTCAAATTTTCCCATAAGCTTCCAAAAGATACGATGAGAAATGTTTCTCCATCACTTCCATATGGAAGTCTTCGAATTTTTCCTAGAGGGTATTTATTGTTTGTGCTTAAAAAGTTAATTTTTTTCCCATTACATTAAAAAATGTTAGACGTTAATTTTTGTACTATTAAAAGGTTTTTTTCCGTTCCCAACTTTTTACATTTTTCTGTTTCACAGAGCGCATACTCTCTCGTATTTGACAGTTTTATTGGATTGAATCTAAAAAGTTATAAATCGGACCTATTGACAAAGTCAGGTGTATTTTTGTTTTCAACTCTATGTTTTACTGAAGCTGTCATTTGTTTATTATTTTTTGCATCGGCTTTGTGTTCTCCAATTTACATATGTGCCAAGTGTTAGCTTTGTCTTTCCAATATGTTTCTTTTCCTCCGTTTTTTGCCATTGCATGCGATTTTATTTACAACTTTGTGTTTGTGGAATTTATCAGTATTCGTTAGCTTCTTTCCGACTCAAGTTATTACAATTTTAAAAAAGATTAAATGTTTTAATTGCGCGTTGTGAAGCTTTTGGACTGAGGTAATCGCAGAAAGTTTTCTGTTAAGTTGTATATTCCAAGTCCGTCTGACCCCCCAAAAAAATCTTCAATTTGGGAATTAACAGACACTCTAATGTGCATGAATATTTGTATGGAGATGAAAAAACATCGACGAGAAAAATCAGTCTTATGCAAAAATCCAGAAAAAAGAACACCACTTAATTAGGGTTACCAGTTACGAAAACTGTTTATGGAGTAATTATAATGTAATATCTTCAAGAATATTATTTCACTGAGCTTACTCTTTAGTACAGTGAGTAAAAACACCAAAAAATTACAAAAACAAAGAGAAAACAACAACAATGAAAACTGCAACAGCTACCCAGTAGGCAAAAGGGCAGGAGCAAGCAGCGCTTCTAGAAGTCCTTCCTTTGGCAGAGTAAGCCATCCCCACTCCTTGCAAACGTACATGCTACGCTTGCCGTAGCAGGACTCACAGAAGTACTTGGAAAACATAAAATTCTAATACGTCATGAGAACTCTTTTTTTTTGTGTACCCGTCATCATCTCACTTGTGTTAATATTTTAAATGTTTATTTTTTGTGACGTTCCTTAATTTATAATTTGACATTGAGCTCACAACACTCTACCAAGCTTAACATAACACGAAACAGAAGACCAGCGAGGCATTATGCACATCTTTTACTTTACTAACAGGTGACAAAACAGTAATAAAATAAAAAAATACCTAAAAAGCTTTAATATAAATAACGTCCTTCTTCTTTGCCCTCTAATATCAGTTCTCATAGCACGTCGGCTGTTGGAAGACATATTAGCTTTTCATGAGTATATTTTTATTTGCAATAAAATCTAGTTTTGAGAAGACCTCATACAATCGCAGCAGAGCTGGAAGGCCTTCTCCGAAGCAGGCCTTTCTCAATTGCCTGCTGGGTAGTAATATTAATTACTTTCAGTGAGCTCACCGTCATATGCAATTTGCGACTGCTACTTTGTTGTGACTTGCGGGCAAGCGCTTACAAGAAAAGTGCTCATCAAATGACGGACCTAAAACCAGAGGGGTACAAGTGCATCCAAAGTACTTCGCAGCAGTGTAATGTTAAAGGTTAGTTAGTTTTTTCTACAGATGTAGCAAAAATAGTACATTCAATTGGTCATTGATAACTTGAGCGTGGACCAAAAATCAAATTTTATTTATTTCTCAATTATTTTTTTAAGGGAAATTCATGCAGTGGCATTGACAATTTCAAATTACACTTTAAAAAACATAGCCAGATAAAACTCGAAAAGTTTGATCTGACGAGTTTTGAGTAAAAAATGTTTTTATGTTAAGTTATTATGTGAATATGATGAATATAAAGGTTTTTCGTTGTGTTTCTATAAGTATGAAAAAGTGACTTGTCCGGTTTTACAACTGGACG
Source organism: Tricholauxania praeusta (assembly GCA_949775025.1). Classification (NCBI taxonomy): domain Eukaryota; kingdom Metazoa; phylum Arthropoda; class Insecta; order Diptera; family Lauxaniidae; genus Tricholauxania; species Tricholauxania praeusta. The sequence goes on from OX459031.1 coordinate 39,254,833, forward strand.
CCTCAAATAAGAAAAAAATCAAATGTTCTTAATTTTTTTACTCAAAATCCGAAAAATTTAAATTTTGCCTCTCTGGTAGCAACCGTGGGAGTATTTTTTTTTTATTTTTTTTAATGAGGATATACTCGAATATGAATAAATTTTGAGTTTCGAGTGTTCCCGAAGAATTCTAGAAAATGAAATTATTTTGAACATGTCTAATGTAGATACATACATATGTATGTATATACATACGTATGTATATACATATATGTGTCGGCTTATTCATTATTAAATTATTCACTCAATTACTTATTTGATTTATAAATGACGCGACGATCTCACTGCTGACGTGTATCGCCACTCGTTTTCTTTCTGATTTTTATAATTTTTCTAGTTTTATACTTTTGTCAAATTTCAACAAGTTTCCTTTTTAATTTTTAAACAAGTACTTTATGAGCACAGTAGTGCTTGTCTACGACATATGTATATTAGGGTGATTCAAATTTTTTTTTTTTTTGTTTTTTTTAAGGTGCTGTTGCTTAAAAAGTAAGTTTATGATATGAAGAAAAAGTTCACGAAATTTCAGCTCTGTAACTCAATTTTAAAAGGTGGCGCCGGAGCCTGTTAGTTTTACATGTAAATTGTATGGAAAAATTATTTTTTACAAAAAAGGTATCTAAATGAATAGGTGATTAGTGTTGTTGCGCTGAAAAGGGTCGTTTTTTGACGTAATTTTTTACGCTGAATCCGAATCTGGCCTCAGAATTGACCCATCATGCCGGAATCCTGAAATATTTGAGGTTAATTACCTCAAACATATTGTTTTTTGTCTACTTTCGAGGTCATGTATAGGATTCGAAGAAAGTTGATCAGCTTATTTTTAACAAAAGCATCATTTAGTACCATCCTTGCCCTTTAAAATGAGCTTTCAAGTGTTGATCTGTGATGCTTCCTTGCAAAGTTGCAACCATTTCAAGGTGACATGAATTTGAAACCCGTTGGTTAATATTGTTGGGTTGCAACCCTTTGTAGGGCATCCAATTCATGTCACTTTAAAATGGCTATAACTTTGCAAGGAAACATCACAGATCACCACTTGAAAGCTCATTTTAAAGGGCAAGGATGGTACTAAATGATGCTTTTGTTAAAAATAAGCTGATCAACTTTCTTCGAATCCTATACATGACCTCGAAAGTAGACAAAAAACATCATGTTTGAGGTAATTAGCCTCAAATATTTCAGGATTCCGGCATGATGGGTCAATTCTGAGGCCAGATTCGGATTCAGCGTAAAAAATTACGTCAAAAAACGACCCTTTTCAGCTCAACAACACTAATCACCTATTCATTTAGATACCTTTTTTGTAAAAAATAATTTTTCCATACAATTTACATGTAAATCTAACAGGCTCCGGCGCCACCTTATAAAATTGAGTTACAGAGCTGAAATTTCGTGAACTTTTTCTTCATATCATAAACTTACTTTTTAAGCAACAGCACCTTAAAAAAAACAAAAAAAAAAAAATTTGAATCACCCTAATGTATATACATATATTATATATGTATATGTACTATATACATATGTATGTAACATACATACATACAGTGTCGGCCAAAACTTAAGCACCCCCTTAGTACATTTTTTTCAAATCATGATCAAATCTGCGTCTCATAAATAAAAAGTTAACATCGAAGGAACATTTTAAACCCAAAACCTTAACGGACAAAACTAAAGCACCCCCATTTTTATGGTAAATAAAAACTTTTAAAATTAGTACTTAGTTGCGAACCCTTTATTCTTGACGACTCGCGCACCTCTTTAAGGCATAGAAAAAATTAAATAATTAATAATATCCTGCGATATCCTTCCCCAGGATATTTTTAAGGACTGGAATGGATTTTCTGATGATATTCATGTTGAAAATATCCCACAAGGTCTCAAGAGGATTCAGGTCGAGGCAGGCCAACCAAAAACTTCTACCCTATTGCTCTGAAGCCAGCCCTTACAAGCATTAGAGACATATTTGGATCATTGTCCTGATGCAACCTTCATTCAAGTGGCTTCTCTACATCGGCATATGGCAACATCACATCTTTTAGTATGTCAACGTACACGAAGCGATCCAAAGTTTCTTCAATCCCTTGAATTTCGCCTTTCTTTAAGTTCTAAATATAATTGAACCGAGATGCGATTGCGAGATAAAAAAAAATAGATAACATGATTTTTTCTATATGTTAGAGCAAGATGTGCAATGGAAAAGCTCTATTGTGTATCTTGCTCTAATGTTAAAGAAAAATAATATTGCCTCGGTTGCGTTTTTCCTCGCTGTTGTTCTCGTTCCAATTGTGCTTAGAACCTTTGGCTTGTAAGCATCTTATTTTAATAGTAAAATTCATAAGTAAAATTCTCTTTATTACTTTGTTTTATTGAGACTTGAACTTTTTTTTTTAAAGATCCCGTCGTAAATCTTAAATGTTTTTTCAATGCTAGTAATCAGGTGTGATTTTTGTCGTGCAAATGGTGAACATTCGTCCATTTTAAGCCTGGAACCATAACGAAAAATCGGGTCTAAAGATTCCCAAAACATTTTTTCTATATAAATCATAACAGGTGGTCCTGCTACAAATTTTGAAAGCTTAGTGTTTTTTCTCTTTAGTTTTTCTAGCTCTTGCTTGAGTTCTAAACGTAGTACCTCTTATTCACTAACATTAAACTTAAGATCAATTTTATTCAATTCTAAATTTTTGATAATCATATCCTGTTGAACCATGTATAAATGTTTTTAGCTGCCTTTTAGGCTATTTATGTTAAGCTTTGAAAGCTATTCTCTTCCCTTTTGTAGAAAGCTTCAATATTTTTTGATTTGGTTTTTTTCATAAGCTATGTTAGAGATTTTCCCCAAAAAAATTCAATTCACTTTTCTCCTAAGGGTGATAGTACACAAAAAATTGACAACTACGAAATCTTGTTAGCAAAGATATGTAACCACTTCACACTTTCAACAACCAATTCACTCCCCAAACCCACCCCAGTACCTTATTACACATATCCAAAAGTTTTTATCGACATCTGAGTTTTCGTGCACCAAATACCTGCGGATATGCATTAATTTTGAATTTTTATAAGAAATAAGTTTTTGCCCCTTTAAGGGTAAATGGGGGTTCTGGGGGAAAACTGGGCAACTAAAACTCATTTTTATTGTGAGATATTATTTTGGCACACCTAAATACGTAACATAAGTAAGGTCTACCTTCAGGATTTTGGTTCTTTTTTTTGAGGGACACTTTCTTTTTAACGTATTTTAAAGTGGGATTTTGAGGTTATTTCGAAATCTGAGGGTGATGGGTAAATTCTGACCACGGATTCGTTTTAAGCACACCAAAATACATACCGTATGGTAACTCAACTTTCAACTACAATACTTTTTTTTTTTTTTTTGAGGTCCTGTGTTATCAGCTGAAGTTATAGAACTAATTTAAATCCAAAATTTATATGTATAATGTAGAACTTTGGCACAAAAAGTTTTACTAAATTTACTGGTTACACTTATTCGTAAGAATGAGTTACTTTTAACTCATATAAAAGAAAAATTTATTACAATTCGAACAGGCCGACTAAAATTTTTGTTCACCGTACGAAGAGTATACGGGTAGTTTGAGTGAAAGCACAAATTGAGAAGAAGAGACATTTTTATCAACAATGTTTTGTTTTACATGTATTCTTTTTAACTCAAGTGAATTGAACAAATTATTTGTTATTTTAACATTCAGTTGTCACATACTTTTAATTCTACAAACTTCACTGGTTTGTGTTGTACATTAATATATTGGTAAATAGATGTCTTTTTGAGTACTTATCTTTTAAATTAATTTATGACTTAAGTAACTACAACATTTGAAGATTTATGTTTTATGTAAACAATACTACAAACAAGAATAATGAACGTTTTATCTCTTAAATACCATTCATTGTGTTCTCATCTTCTGATGATATATCGATCATGCTCTCTACACGCGACGGTGACATGACATAAACAAAATGCTCTGTAGTTGCATCGTTAACGCTGGGCGCTTGAGCCATACAGCTACCATCGGGTGGTGAATCAACACCAGTGTACTTGTTATCATCGTTAACAGGTCCATTGCAATCTGAAACATTTTCTAGCTCTAATTCTATATCGCTGACAATACGCATACAACGCATTTTTGCTAGAGACTGAAATTTTGTTGGCATCGACCGTACGGTTTTAGCCAGGCTAAGGAAAAACAATGTGTTTGCATCCAAGTCACGATTCGCCTGCAGAACAGATGATATATCTAGATCGATCCTATTCGGAATGTCGCTAATTTTGCGTAATTTAGCTAGTGGAGGTTGTAATATTGGAGGTGTTGCAGAGAAACTAAGATTCACTGCAGCAGTCTGCGGGGTTGATGGCAGGCGTCGAATTTTTGTTATGAGTGGCTGATTTATTTTTGCCGTTGTCGTTGTTGTGGGTGCGATTTGTGATGCCAGACTATGAAATAATCCTAATGCTGTTGCTGGGGCGCTTAACTCTTTTTTAAAAGTGTCAGATGATGCAAATAACTGTGGCTCAATGATGAGGCATCCAACGCTGCTGGCTGTACTGCTCACAGGTACGGGTATAGCATTTTTGCCAACATTGCTTAACGCTGGTAGGGAGAAAATTTGTGTTGCTAACGAGTTTGGCAGTCCTGAGAGTGGACCAGATAAAGTTGAACCTGTAGGTTTTCCAATAAACTGTGGAGGCAGTTGGACAGTCGGAAGTGATGGCATCGGTAACATAAGAGTACCGGTAGATGTTGATGTTATTGTATTCGATATTGTTGTAGATGTGCTTGTTGTCATTGGGAGTGAGCAGTGTGCCAGAGTTGTTGATGTTGTTGGGGTTGCAGTTGATGTCGCTGTTGTCATGGCATGTGTTAATGGTGCTGCTGTTGTTGGTAACATCATTGTTGCTGGAGTTGATAATGATGAGCTTGTTGCTGGTGGTGTTGATATTGTAATTTTGAGATCATCTTCAAAAGCTGTTGTTGCTTTTGTCAGCACTTGAAAGCCAAGATCACATTCAGTATCTTCTTCTTCATTAGGTTTGCTGGTGTTGGTAGATGTTCTAAAAATTGAAGAAGTTAAGTATGAAGTATGAAAATAGTTTCGGTAAAATCATTGAAGAACTTGCCTTCCTGGACCTTGATATGGTTTCAAGAAATCCATGTGATCTGCATGTGCCCAGTATTGATATTTTTTTGATGTTTTTGTACCAATACGAAATGAACGTAAATACTTGGTATAGCTGTCTCGTAGGTTTTTCCATTTTCTTTTGGATGCATCTGGGAAATAGAAAATTTATTTGAAATTTATTAATTTTGAAACGCATCGAAAAGCTAAATATTGATTGTATATAGAAGAAAAATGCATTATCAACAGAAAGTAATTTCTTAAAATTACCGCACAATAAATGCTTTAATAAGGAGAAACGGTTTTCAAAAGCTCTTCTCAAAATTGCAACAACTGATCGTTGAAATTTATAAAATTCAATTGGGTGAAAATTACTTGGAGAAAAAGGATTAGTAAAATTGTTCAATGCATCCCTTCTGGGATGTGGGATGTTTTTGTTTGAAAAGTTTTACTTTAAATTCATGTTTCAAGCATATTTGTACTTTTGAGAGAAATGAGATTTAAATTCAATTCGTTTCAGACGCAATATTCAATATTCTTCAACTTATAATTTATCTCCTAAATTTTACCCGTAGCACAATGTGATAAAATGAGCAATATTAAATTATTAAAAAAATAAACAACTGGCTTAAGCCATTGGACCGATCTTAACAAATATAGTTTCATTCTATACAAATATAGACAATCGTTGATTGTAACTTTTAATTAAACTATATGAGAGGGCGCATAAAATTTTACTTAGAGCACTAAAATATTTTTTGCTTCACCTGGACATATGTATGTGGTTTAAACTAATATATTCGTTTATGAAATTTTAAAGTTATTCCCAAAATTTTTAATTTGTTTTAGTCGACTGAGTATTATTACTTAATTGAATTTAAAACCGGAAGAATACGTCCAACCATTATTCGAAAAATAAGTGGCGGAAGCCCGAAATTCGAAATAATAAAAGCTACATCATAGCAAAGTCCTTAAACCGACGGTTTAACAAAAGCTATGCAGCAAACGAGAAATGACAATAAATACAACAGATGGCGCTAAAAATGCATATAAATGTGGACTTTGTACATGTCGTTCAGCAGAGCCTCCATGGCTAAGCAGCTGTCCACATATAATTCATGGAATGGTCGGGGGTTTCGAATCGCATTACAAATTAACCAAAAACTGGTCTGATGAGTCTATGTATATACATATGAATATGTGTATATATGTGGTAATAGCCGAAACATATGTCACCAATTACCAGGTTAAATTGTTCCATTTGTTGTCTTTGTCATGTTTGTTTATAAAGCATTAACCGATTTGTGAAATTTCACATGAATATTGGTGCAATTCAATTAATTAGTTATTCCCAAAATAAACTTTTGCGGAAGGCTTAGCCTTAGACTACCAATTTGATTTCTTAGTAAAAAAAGCTTAGATACTTTAGATTTCGGTAACGAGTTCCGCGCATTGTTAATTTTTCGGTCGGTCTCTTCCTCTGTTCCTCTGCGGATGGTCAAATGCTAATACGCGATACCAAATCCCAATCCTAACTATCTCATCCTTCCAATCTATATTTTAAATTACTACGGTTCGCTGAACTCTATAGCTTTTCGGTTGTATTAACTTAAAAAATTGTTTTTGTTGAGTTGGATAAACGAACTTCCTATGTTTCCAACGGGAAACAGAAGCACGTACAAAGCGCTTCGGGTGTGCTCTAAGGAAACATGAAGCTGCTTCCAATGCACTTCTCATTTCTTATCTTTTTTAACATAGGATGCAGCTCTTTGGACGCATATAAAATACGCTTCCTTGGATATTGAGTAGAAGCATATTTTTGGATGCATATAAGAAATGCGCTAGATATATTCAAGAAAACTTGTTACTGAAAAAAAAATTAATTAGTTTTTTTATTTGTCACCGAACAGATTTGAACCTAGACCTCCTGCGTTTTACCAATAAACTGAAAATCTACTATTATTATTAATTTCGGTGAGACTAAACGGCGAGATAGTAGCCAACCATGAAAGGGCTGGAAAACAGCATTAGTTTTCTGTCAGAATGAAAAGCTGATTTAGCGATTTTTTTAGTTGCTAGTTGATTAATCATATAATATACTTTTGCCAGCCAAAAACTAACAATAGGTTTGGCTAATGTCATTAAACTGCACATGTAACAACATGGAATGTCATGGTTCGAATCCCAGTTGATGCGAAAGAATATTTTTTTTAAATTAAAAAGAATTTTGAATGCTTCTATAGAATCACATCAGTCATGTTCCCCTTGGTAACTACTTACTTCCAGATTTCCCCTTAGGCTTATATGACAGTTTTCAAATGAAAAAAATATGAGTTTAGATACATTGATTCATCTTTGTTTATAGACAGTGGCAACTGATTCACGTCTAATGTATTGCGAACTAGTTAAGTAATTTTTTTTATACAACTGTGCATTTGAGATCAGCTGTGGATTTTCGCACTGACGTTTAAAAATTATAAAATAATAAATAAGTTTATATGCAACATAATATAGACTTAAAAATAGAAAATAATAATAGAAGATTTCTATACTAATATTAGAAACATCGTGTATGAACACGTTTGCGCAAAAATGAGGTTGCGTGTTTCAAAGTTTTGTAAAATCACAAGTACCCTCAGAGGGATTTCAGATAACTATATCGTTTAGAAGTCGCATCAAGATTATCATGAGCTAATTCACCATATTCAATATCAGGAATTATTAGCCAGCGTAAGGATTTAGCTCGTATTTTGTGGTATAAACTATATACACTATTGGGCAAAAATATAACTTTGTACAGAGCCCAAACTTTTTTGAATATTAACAGTGAGTCACAAAACTGTCTACGAAAAAACATATTTCTAGTTTTAAGGCTGTATTTTTTTTTTTGTAAAAGATGTTTAAAAAAAGAGTATGCAAATTCTTTATTTTAGCTAAAAAAAAATCAAAACTAAAATATTTCACATTTTGCTTAACTGGGGTAGTTATTTTTATACAGTGATCCCTCACACTGCGCGGTAGTTACGTTCTGAAAAAACAGCGCGCAGGCCGAAACCGCGCACTGTGAACCCACTTTTGTATTAAATTTGGAGAATACGTTCCAAATCCTAAATTTCTTATAAAAAATTTAATTTTAAGTAGGTCCATATTTCAAATGAAGTCTTTATTAAGTGACTAGTTATATTATACATAATATATTAATCATAGTTCAAGGCATGTAAAATCTTGGATTGTGGAAAAACGAGTTAACATCATATCATGGCCGACGAAGTCTGTCGATCTCAACCCGATTGAGAACATATGGATAGTGGTAAAACGCATAATCGGTCAGAAAATGGTCAAAAGTGGTAATGACCTATTAGCTGAGATAGAAAATGATTGGAACGCTATTTTGCCTGATTAATAAGCAAATTTATAAGTCAATGTCCAGAAGATGTCATGCACTCATCAGAACACCGGTTACGGAACCAAATATTGGACTGGCTATGTATTTTTTCTTGGTATTGTGCTGAGTTGCGCATGTTTTGAGCGCTTGAATTTTCACTTTCTTTGTTTACCTTAAATTTTTGTTGTTGTTAGCTAACGGAATAAAATTTTTGTTTTTGGCAAAATATCAGCAATAAGTGAAGTTAATAAAAGTAACATAAAATTAAACTCAAAGTTATTTTTTCAATGAAATAGTTTGATATTTCTTCAAAACTAATTTCAGTTGCAAAGCATTTGAGCGGCACTGTATATAAATAAACGTAAAACATAAACAAAAATAAATAAAAATTATAAATTCATTTATAAAAATACATATGTACATTAGGGTGGTTCAAATTTTTTTTTTTTTTTTGTTTTTTTTAAGGTGCTGTTGCTTAAAAAGTAAGTTTATGATATGAAGAAAAATTTCACGAAAATTCAGCTCTGTAACTCAATTTTATAAGGTGGCGCCGGAGCCTGTTAGTTTTACATGTAAATTGTATGGAAAAATTATTTTTTACAAAAAAGGTATCTAAATGAGTAAGTGATTAGAGTTGTTGAGCTGAAAAGGGTCGTTTTTCGACTTAATTTCTTACGCTGAATCCGAATCTGGCCTCAGAATTGACCCATCATGTCGGAATCCTGAAATATTTGAGGTTAATTTCCTGAAACATGATGTTTTTTGTCTACTTTCGAGGCCATTTATAGGATTCAAAGAAAGTTGATCAGCTTATTTTTAACAAAAGCATCATTTAGTACCATCCTTGCCCTTTAAAATGAGCTTTCAAGTGGTGATCTGTGATACTTCCTTGCAAAGTTATAGCCATTTTAAAGTGACATGAATTGGATCCCCTACAAAGGGTTGCAACCCAACAATATTAACCAACGGGTTTCAAATTCATGTCACCTTGAAATGGCTGCAACTTTGCAAGGAAGTATCACAGATCACCACTTGAAAGCTCATTTTAAAGGGCAAGGATAGTACTAAATGATGCTTTTGTTAAAAATAAGCTGATCCTTTTTTGTAAAAAATAATTTTTCCATACAATTTACAAGTAAAATTAACAGGCTCCGGCGCCACCTTATAAAATTGAGTTACAGAGCTGAATTTTCGTGAACTTTTTCTTCAAATCATAAACTTACTTTTTAAGCAACAACACCTTAAAAAAAACAAAAAAAAAAAAAAATTTGAATCACCCTAATGTACATAGGTATGTATGACAATACAAAAACTTTACATCATTACATTTTCACTGCTGTCTTCACTGTTCTTTACATGAAGAGTTTCGAAAATAAAATGTGCATTATGTATATATGTAAAAATTACAAACCACATCACACAATTCAAGGGAATTCACCAAATTTTATGTGCATACGAGCTAAAATTACAATGAAATGGCTTCGAGACCAAAACATTATCTGCTTGGATTGGCCAGCAGAGTCACCAGAAATTATCCCCATTGAAAATTTGTGGAATATTTTTTAAAAAAAATACCTATGAGTCAAACAACCTCACAAAATCTGGACGAGCTATGGAAGGTCGCCAATGGACATTGGTCCGTGATCAGTACTCAAATACTAGACAAATTGAAAGCGAGTATGCCTAAGAAAATACACTTCACCACTTAAGCCTAAAGCGGCCACATAAAATATTAAAAAATGATTTAAAATGTTTTTATTACTTTGAGTCACAAAAATGTTCACAAAAGACTAAGTATAAAAATAACTACCCATGTTAAACAAAATGTGAAATATTTAAATTTTGATTTTTTTTAGCTAAAATAAAGAATTTGCAAGTTTTCTGCATACTTTTTTTTTAAAACATTAAAACTAGAAATATTTTTTTTCGTGAACAGTTTTGTGGCTCATTGTATTATTTTTTTCACCAGAAATATTGTTACAATTTGTAAAATTTGCGCAATGTAAGAAATCATGAGTTTTACTTGAAGATTTACTAAATGTGAGCTATAAATGTCAAAAATAGCGGAAAATACTTACTTTGGGTTCTTAAGACCTGTTCGGTTTTAAAATTTCCAATTTTTATGAGTCAAGTGTAGTAAGTTATTTTATTTTATGTCAGTTACATATATCCTGTTTTGAACAATAAAACTAAGCATTAAAGTCTGATCCTTCCGTAAGTAACAGTAAGTCTATTTATATTCCTTCTAAACCAAACAACATTAACACATTAGAAATAACTCACATTGAAACATGATCAGCAAAATAAAGATATATCCATAACTTCCGATGGCTATATCTCCGAAACTTGATTCGACCGACGATTTTTGATTGCATATTTATTCTTAGAATCAAAACACACATATAAAAAGTATACTATAGTTTGATATAAATTGGAGTCGGAGCTAAAGTACATTTCACCCAAAATATGTATTGGTTTTAACTATCCTCATCAGGCCGTTTCTAGGTGTGTGCGTGCCCTATCGGGAGATGTTGTTGCCTAAATGATGCAACGAAATTTTTTTGAACACAGGAAAAATTAAATTGTTACGAATATATTAAATACTAGTTGTCCCGGCAGACGTTGTTCTGCTTTTTTCGATGTGTGGCGCGATGTCGTATGAACGCATGCAATGGAATGTAAAAGCGAAACAGCCCATTTTTCCAGTGAAACTAACTTTTGTCCTTATTTTTTTACAAATATGTACAGGGTGTTTTTTTTAGAGGTATAGAGCTTCGAATTGAAATAAAACACAAGAAAATCGTTTTAATGTCCATCAATTTGGCTTTATTGGAAGGATAATTTTATGCCATTAATGTTTAAATATGATTTCGGGCATCTGGCCGCCGCGGCTGGCTCGAATAAAGCCAATTCTACAGGTCCAATTTTGAACCACTTTTTCGAGCATATGGGGCCGTATGTCGGCAATAACGCCACGAATGTTGGCTTCCAAGTCCCCTAACGTTTCTGGTTTGTTGGCGTAGACGAGCGACTTCACATATCCCCAAAGAAAATAATCCAATGGTGTCAAATCACACGATCTTGGTGGCCAATTGACAGGTCCATTCCGCGAAATTATGCGCTCATCGAATGTTTCCTTCAATAAAGTGATTGTGACGTGCGCTGTGTGGCATGTAGCGCCGTCTTGTTGGAACCACAACTCATCCACATTCATGCCATCCAATTCGGGAACAAAATAGTCGGTTATCATGGCTCTATACCGGTCTCCATTAACGGTAACTGACTCTCCAGCATTATTTCGGAAGAAGTATGGCCCAATGACTCCACCAGCCCATAGAGCACACCAAACAGTCAGTTTTTGTGGATGTAATGGCGTCTCAAGGATCTCATGTGGATTCTCTTCACTCCAAATGCGGCAATTTTGCTTGTTGACGTAGCCATTCAACCAAAAATGAGCCTCATCACTGAACAAAATTTTGCGATGAAAATCAGCATCGAGATCAATCTCATTTTCGGCCCATACACCAAAATCACGACGCATTGCATGGTCTCGCGGCTTTAATTTTTGCACAAGCTGGATCTTGTAAGGTCGCAAGCCAAGATCTTTGCGCAAAATCTTCCATAAAGTTGATGAACAAAGCTCCAATTGCTGTGCACGGTGGCGAATCGATTCATTCGGGTCCTCTTCAACATTTTGCTCTACAGCGGCAATTGTTTCTTCGGTGCGCACTGTTCGACGTCTCTGCGGATGCGTATTATCACATAGAGTAAACGTAGTGCGAAAACGACCCATGGTTAACCGAATTAATTGCTCTGATGGACGATTATGTCGACCATAAAATGGACGGAGCTTGCGGTAAACTTCGCGAACTGAACCATTATTTTCGAAATAAATTTGCACGATTTGCAAGCGTTGTTCTTTTGTCAACCTGTTCATGATGAAATGGCAAACCAAACTGAACATAAATGACATTAGAGTTGCCAGATTTGACCATAAAATGCCAGTTTTATCTCTATTCGAAAAACTAACCTCTAAAAAAAACACCCGTTATATAGCACGCCTGACAAACGTTGCTATGTGGGGCGACAATTTTTTCCTTTGAAACATACTTTTGCCCGTACCTTTTATATACATGTTTATGTACCAAGTCCCATTCATCTGCGTTCATTGGTGGTGATATATGATGAATTTGATTTTGAAGGGCGTGTCACCGCTCATTTTTAAAATCAAACTTTGTAAAAACACCGGCCGCAATTATGAAATCTTCATGTAAAATCTATTTAAAAAGATATTTTGTATAAGGGCCACCCAAAGTATGCACTCTAAATAAAATGTGTACGGCCTAAGTTGTGCCTCTTAATATAAAAGCCATGTGGTGTAAGTTCCATGAGAATCTAATAAGCGGTCTTCGAGAAAATATTTTAAAAATGTTTTTGTATTAGTGCCAACCTAAATATGCAACCTTAACCTTAGTCTTATAGCGTACTTATGCCTCTTAATATATAAGACACGTGCTGTAAATTTCATGCGGTGTAAATTTGATGTAAGTAGATTTACCGGACTTCTATGACACCCGCGTGACCGATACTAACTGTAAAATTTGCATCAAAATCGGCCGGATAGTTCCGCGTCCATAAAAAACAAACAGATAGACGGACAGACAAAAACTAACTTATAAAAACAAAAAATTGCAGTTTAACTGTAAAAAGCAATGTACTTTTTTCAAAAATTTACTAACATCTTAACATTAACTCTATCATCAAAAGTAAAAAAAAATCTCAAGCAGAGTTGTTCTTTGAACTTCGAAGCCAAATACAAACGGTACAAATGAAAACAAAAATAACAATACAGAATTCAAGAAGCAGCATAAGCATAAGCAACGACAAATCGAACGACAATTAAGCCCAATTTCCATGTGATCTTATCTTATCTTATCAAATATCAGGGATGACATCACATGCTATAAAGATAGCAAATGTATGCTATTCACTCTCGCATTCTCCAAGCGCATTAGGTTCTGTTCGTATGCTTTTTCTTTCTTACAAACATTTGATTTGATATCCCTGATATGGGATAAGATAAGATCACATGGAAATTGGGCTTTATTGTGTGAGGTTTTGCAAAACAATTAATCCTAAAAAATAGCATTTTTAACTTAAAAGAATCATAAAAATAAGTATACAATAACCTTTTTTAGTGCAAATATGTTGTTTTATAACATAACTTATTGAAATCGGCTCAGTATATTTTGCGGTTTGGCATTACAAACCATTTCCATATAAGCAATTTTATATAAATAGTATAGATATAGATAGATGAGATTGCTGACCGAAAAAAAAAAATGTATCAATTTTGTGGTGCGGCCCCCCTTTTTGGCGCGGGTTCCTAAGCTGCAGCCTATGTTTAAACACATCCTGATTCTCATATTTTATTTTTTGAAAATAACGATTATGTACGATGCACTTTTACTTCAGGAAGAAACAGACTGAACTTTTCTGAAGCTTTCGCAAAGCTTGACATTTTTTTTTCTACTAGGTCTCATCATATCTATTATCAAAATAATGCATAATATTTAAAATACATCAAACAGTAAAAATTAATAATATCGTAATATCGAGTAGAAATGAGTGTCAAACATGTGAACAAAAAAAAAAAAAAAAAAAACAAAATCAAAACAAAAGAAAAGTTTTCTGTATACGCAACAGTATCTGTTTTTCACATTTGTCAAGAGAAACTGAGTACGAGAGCTGAACTGAGTTGCCCAGTAGATAACGCTAAGGCATTTTGTATGCACTTCAACAGTTAATAATGGAGAACTAGTATTATTCTAAAATTTGTTTCGGTCATATTGAATCTTTAATAGTAAAAATTTATATTAAAAGCCGCCTAATTCGAAAGCATGAAAATGTGAATAGTGACTTTTTTGGTCTAAATCAGTGGTTGGCACCCCATATGCTCGCGAGCAAACGTAGAGATAAAGCATTCGTTCTTGCTTACCGAATCAAGAACTTAGTTTTGAAATTGAGAAAAAAAATACTTTTTCGCTAAACATTTTTTTGGGCCAAAGCCAATGTTTGATTTGTATGCGCGTTTTAGGGAAGGTACACAAAGGAAAGATAGAAAGACATTTCAAGTTCCTTAATAAACAGAATAATGAGAGGGACATTTAACAAACAAACTAGCCAAAATAATATTAATAAAATAATATTCAAAAAGACAATTTTTGATATAAACTTCATTATTAGTGCTGGATAAATTGAAAAAAAAAAAAAAAACAAAAATATAATATTCATTCATTTGCTGCTTTGCTGCCGGATAAAAAATAGAACAATTTCTATATCGGCAGCACGGCAGCAGACTGCAGGATTTTTTATTTGTCTCTTTCTCACCTCCATAGTTCTCCATAATTTTCATGTTGACAGATTTTGCTGCCCTGCTGCTTTGCTGCTGCTGCCCCAATTGTGTTCTCGCTATGTGAACTTCGATTTTAAATAATTTTTTTTTCTGAGAAAAACTGTCATTTTCTTATTCCATTTAAAATAACGATATGCAGAACTCGTTTTTAGATTATTTTTCATGAAAACTCGATTTCAATTAAAAAAAATAAATCCATAATTTTTCATATAAACTACATTTTCTTATCAGAACTTGATTATTTAAAGTTTGAATAAATTTCTTTAAATAATTTGTTCCTATCCACTCGATAGAAAATAAATTGAAAAAGAATAAAAACGAGATTAAAAAATTCAAGAATTTCTCTCAGTGGTGAGAGCGCTTTCGATTTCCCTCTTTTTTGAGCGTTGGGAAAAATTTGAGTTTCGCTCCATACTGACCACTGTACAGTCGCCACAAGACAAACAGGCTTAAATTGTTTTGTCTTGTAGCCGCTGATATTATCAAAGTTGAAAATTTCAAAAAATTATCGAAAAGTTTCCGAAATACATACTTTTAAAACAATGTCTACCAAAATTGTTAAATGTTACTCTAAATTCAAATTGTAGAACTAAGCATGTTTGTAAACAGTATTGAAAATACAAAAAACCAGTCAATCAACAAAAATTTCTTCCATGAAAAATATCTAAAACTTAAAATATAATTGAATTTTATTAACAAATTTTAAAATTCCATCTTATACATTCCCTATTGGGTTTTTAAATGTTTGCGAAAGGGAGAGTCATAGGACATTAACTTAATCGTCCCAGGAGCAAACGAGCAGGACTTAAAGTCGTACCCAGCGACGTGCAGATTCTTCACAATATTATTTTTAGCAATTGTTTTCGAAAGAGAACAAGAATATAAGTGAAATAGAACATTTTTCCATATATTATCTCTAAATTTCTTAACATTTCCGAAATGGCCTTAAACAAATCACAAAGCTCCATTAGTTTCTGCACGCCAAAATCTGTGTCTCTTAAATTTTCTGTTTTCTTTGTTTTTTTTACACAACTATCGTTGCATTTGTTGTGTTCGTTTTGATGTTTCGTATATTTTGTTTAGTTAAATTTTTTCTTATATTCAGCATCCAAATAGGAATTAAATTATAAATGACATAGAAAGCAAAATAAGAAAGCTTAAAATAATTTTTCTTTTTAAACCACTGGCATAAGATTTTCTATCTCAATCGTTGGAATAATTTTTTTGTAAGAAATAAATCCACTTTTAAAACAAAGTTTTAAAATTTTTCGGAATATTTTTTCTTATTTTTTACATATTTTGAAAATTTTTGTATGAATGGATTTTTAATAAATTTTAAATAAATTTTGATGAATTTCATGAAATATTTTGCAACTTCATTCATTTAGTAAGATACAAACGCTTTTGTCTAAGCTTTTTGTATGATGGTTTTGATATACCATATTTCTATCAATAAGAAGATAGATAACAAAGACATGTCAAAGTTAACAGTATCAATCGATACCTCAATGATTGTATAGGGCTGTATATGTTCTAGTTGAGAGTTTAGTCAGATTTTTTGAAAAGTCTTATTAAAATAGCATTCAATGCTTTTGTTTGTGTGGTAGATGCTACGGCTATTTACCTCGCGCACTTTTTACCCAATATGTACTTTTATTGAGCAAATGCTTCATCATAACATTTCAGAATGTTCGCTTGTAATGGATGTGCCAAACCCTTTTTCTTTCTACTTTTTACTTCAAATTTGATTGAATGGGTGTTGTCTGGCAAACAGAAATAATTCTCAACCCTTAATGGGGGTCAAACTATCCAGTACCTATACTCCTTCCCTTAAGGGGGGAAAAGGGTTAAAAAATCAATATTGTCAGAAAATTTGAAGTCATTAGGAGCAAAACTTTTCGAGTTCCAGACAATAGAGTCCGAGCGGTCATATGAAAAAGTAACAAAATATAAACTTCAATCGCGTTTTTCTCAAAACTTTTTTTTTTAGTCGGTAGTCAAAATTTCTTGAAAAGTTGTGGATGGATTTTGCCAAAATTTTACATAATTCTTTTCGATACTAAGTACTCGGATCTGAACGAAGGATTTTGTTTTTCTTCAATTACTACTTATTTTTTAATTAAACAAAAGGAGCAATTTTTGGAAAAAATCCGAGTTTTTTGATTAAACCTGTACCAAGAATTCAAAAATGAATATTTTGTTTATTCCTTCGTTCAAATCCAAGATGATCTTATATACTAAAGAAATATTTTTTGTTTTTTGATATAAGATGAAGCAATCCTGCCTACCGCATGTTGATTTTTTTTAGGTTACTTAGTTCTCCCCACTATCACTGGCTTATTTTTTAATGAAAATTTAGCAGAATAAGAATTTTAATAAAGAAGGTACTGTGAAAAAAAAAAAAATCACAAAAATACGCTTTTTTTTTTGTATCTTTGACCCTTAAATTGAAGCAATATTTGATAAATGACTTAAATTTTTATATTTTAGCATATTCATTTTATTTTTGATGGAGTATAATTAAGGAATTAAGCAAATTAGTTCTAACCCTTTAAGGGGGTGAAACCCCTTCTCTCCGTGTACTAGCTTAATAGTAGATCTTGAGAATTGGCAACTGGACGGGGCTTAATTACTTAAGATGGTATTTGATAAATACAAAACCCTTACACGCCACCCTTCTTTGTAGTTCAGCAAGAAAGTTATTGATCTTCACCCACACTACACAGCTAATGTGCAGCCTCTTAGTTTAGGATTGGAAATTTTACGTGGAACGAAATGAATCGTAGTATATAAAGATGACGATAGATTATTTTTTTGAAAAGAGTTCGTGAACACCTACACTTAGAAAAGAGGATGGTTTCTTCAAATAAATGTATTTGGTTGATACATTTTAATAATATGTATTAACTATCAACAAATTATGGTATATATTATTTTGCATTTAATTGAAAGATAAATTGTTGTTTATTAGGCCGAACATAATATTTCTTTGAGTTGTTTGAAAGTATTTGGTTGGGTTGAATATATATTTGATAATCCTACTTTTATTTGAATTCACTTCTTGTTAATATAGGAATTATGCAAACATACATATTTAGGTAAAAGACTACTATAGTATCTTCTGCTTGCTACTCAATTTAGGTTTTTATGATTTAGTAAATAACAACGACAGCCAATATAAAAACATGACGATATTGGAACTAACGATATATTTATGAACAGGCGCGGATCTAGAATTTTTTTGCGGAGGGGATCACAGGATAGAAAAAAATCAAAAATAACAAAAATAACAAGAATAACCAAATAAACAAAGCAAGCCGAATTTCTTCAATGAATAAAAACAAAGCCAGAATAACTTTATGCAAAAACTTGTCCAATTTGTTTTACTTGAAAGTCCAATCCAAATATAGAAAAAATAATAAAAAAGTCAGTCTTGTTTAAGAAAATTAGTCAAATTTGTTGATTTAGTCATTTTTTGATTCCAATTTTTTCAGAGTGCAAAAAAAAAATAAGTTAATTTTGGTCGTTTGGTTAGTTTCAGGTTTTTAAGTTTGCAAAAACTAGGTTTTGTTCGTTTGTTTTTTTTTTATTTTTCGGTTTGCAAAATATTGTTTCAGCTCTATTTTTTGAAATGCGCCTGTTTATGAATCGATGATATTTTAAAATATTGTTTTTGGTAATTGGTTTTTAGCACAAATCCATATTTATATACATAATTCGATTGTTAACAAGTGATTGATTGCTCCAAAATAATATTGGTTTCAATCAAATTAAGAATTGGTTATTATTACCAACGATATGATTGATTGAATATTATTGAATTCAGTGTAATGTGTGATATTTTAACATATATCAAATATTTATTTGGCCTGTACCAATTAATTATAATCAAATCTCAATTATATACATATAAATCGTTTTCACTGTGTAGTTAAAACCAATTTTCTAACTTTTCTAAAGTATGCGTTCCACAGTTAACGTTTTTTTTTTTGTCGATGCCCACTACCAGTACGGACAGCTCGCTCCGCAATGTGACGACCTTTTATAGTGGTGTTTTCTAACCAAGTATTGAAATTGATATAGATTTTCGAGGAATCAGTGACTGCAATTTCCTAATGGGCTACTAGCGTTGTGCCTGTATTCGATTTTTCTGTTTCTTTGCATTTGCCTTGCTTCTTTAATTTCTATTCCTGTTTGAACTTCTACTCCTACCAGACATATGTGCTACTATGGATACGTACCAACAGATAAACCAATTTCCTCCGCAATCTGTGACCAAACCTTCATCTTCACTTCGACATTTTTGTAATCCGGATTGTGCGTATTATAGACAACATCATACTTCTTGACGATATCTATAAATTCCGTAGTATTGTCCGATGTGGTGGAAGATTCGCTAGCACCGCGCGGTGTCTTCATATTTTTTTCTTTATTGTGTTTTGTTTTAATTCCTCAATTTCTTTGATTTGAATGCAGATTCCAATATGCAAGTGGGTTTTTGTTTTTTGCATATACAATTTATTGACCGAACGACCGACCGCTTTGTGTACGCGAAAAACTGATGCGACCGCTTCACCAAACGTTGGGCACTTGAATGAACTGAGCGCTCATACGCTGACTGAACTGAACCACGGCACAACGGTTCAGCAACGAACCGACTGCCAGTGTACACAGAATAATAAACGACGTTGACGTTGGCTGCGACGACAACTTGGCATCAGCAGTAACAGCGGCTGCGACGGCAACACAATCGACCGACAAATCGAGCAAGCAAGCGAGCGAACGGGCAAACGCCCGCCCACCCTTTAAATCAGACGCCAAACCGTGCGCGCCACAACTTCGTCCTCGTCCTCCCGATTTCGGCAACAGCAGTGGTAGCCGTGTTTTTGTTATTGTTGTTGCTGCTGCTGTTTTTCGTTTAACTGCGTTACATTTCAGTTTAGCAGAGGACACCGCACACTGGTAGTTGACAAAGCGAAGGGTGAGTTGAGAGGTGGGAAGTCGTGCTTGACTGGATGGCTGGGGACAAGTGCGATTTTCAGTGCTGCTGGTTGCTTCTTCTATTCCATGTACGCTGGGTCGATAATGTTGTTGGAATATTTTTTTTTTGTTTCTCTTTTCGCGACAGTGACAGCGGCAGCAAGAACGCGTACGCAGTCACAGTTGGAGCCAAAGTTACAGGCGACTCTGACTTGTCTTTGTTGTAGTCAAGGAAATTTTGTTGGCGCGGAGGCAGTGATTCAACAAAAGGGAAGCGAAGAAGAAACGTTTACGTTTTGAGAGCAGTAGGAATTTGTGCATTACCGCTGTCGTCACCGCCATACCGCTGGAACTAAGGCAGATACGCGATTGCTGTTGCTTTGCAGGCTATGGATGTTAGTGCATTGGCGGCAGTGCGTAGCTGACTTTTTTCGTATTGTTGCAATTTCTGATGATACCTTTGTCACATTTTTCGCACAATCAAAATAAAACAACAACGACAACTGCGATTTGTGCAGAGTTAATTTTATTCTGCATTTATCGACAGCACAAAACCATACAGTTGCTCAGTTATATGTACATATGTGCAAGCATACAAATGTATATAAATACATATACTAACCCTGTAGGAAATATAATTACGCATTGAACATAACATTGCAAAGGAAAATCAAACTTATTGACCTTTAATTTTTACGTTCAAGGATAAGTTGACGCGATCTTTTCAGCTCAAATCGGGACACCAGATTGAGTAAACTGGAGACGTAAAGTTTGAACAGTGATCTCATTCAGATTCAGATGTAGGAATGGAATGTAGGGCTCCACTAAAACAGGATTTTGCTAAATTAACACGCTTACGCTAGTGAAACTGTGGGCACTGTCTATAAAAGTAACTGATAGGGCATACAATCCCGGAATCTTGGCATTTTAGAATCGCAATACCGAGATCTCTGAATTTTTTGTTACAAATCGGTACCTACTTCACTTATGCAACTACACAAAACTAAAAATAAAAAAATAAACTTGTTCGTTATAAAATAATATCAAAAATAAAATTAATGGACAAATTAGAGGTACATACATACATAAACGTTAATAAGTTTATTAAATTTAGTAAAACATTTTGTATTTAAACTAATTTGTGTAAGCTCAGAGTGTGAAAAATATTTGAAAGCTTTTCGGAAAATGGTACACGTCAGCGAATGTATTTTTTAGTGCGTAGTTAAAGTAGTATTTTGGGCATATTTGATCTGAAAAAATTATTTTCAATAAGGCTATGAGTATTTTCCAATTTTTCGATGTAACAATTTCGTTTTTTTTTTTTGATTGTTTTATGTTATCCTTCAATTAATCTTAAAAATGTATATATTTTCAGATCAAAATTTCCGCCATAAACTTGGAAAATAATAATTTTTTATTCATACAATTTTAGCTCTTTTAATTAGTAGATTTATTATAGTAAAAAATTCAATAAAAAATTAATATTTTTCAAAGTTATGGCAAGAATTTAGATCTGAAATCAGTTTTTTAGGATAGATTGAAGAATAACATATAAAAAATAAAATAAGATGTTACATCGAGGATATTTTGTTACACATTGTTATAAATAAGAAAAAATTCATGTTTAAACGAATTTACTTTAGTAAATTATTGTTTTTTTAACTTAAGCATTTAAAAAAAAATTGATATAATGTTTTTTATTCTATTTTTAATAGCTTTTGATATATTCTGTTTCAAAAATGTTTGAGCCAAATTTAAATAAATATATCTAATATAAATCTTATTCAAAATAATAATAATAATAAAACATTCAAAAGGTCATTAAAAAATCTATCAAAAGCACTCGGACTTTGATTTTTACAGTGAGTTTAGAAACAAAACAAAAACATTCGCATTCCTCACTAACTTTTATGTAGAATTATTGTGGCTAGCGAAGGCGATATTGAATATATTATAGGCTGAATCACAAAAACACAACAGAAAAAAGAATTTTGACTTTGCTTTAGTTCTGGACAAATCTATGCAAATAATAAAATATATCAGGCTTAGAAATTCTCATTGAGCGGCTCAAAGGTCACTGATGATTCCATTTAGCAATGGATGAAACTAGTAAAACTAGCTCCATCCGTTTTTTGTTGCATTGTTTTTATATCATGTAATTTTTTTATGTTCTCACTGTACTGAACAGTAAACCCAGCCATAATTTTTTTTTTTAACATTTAAATATTCTAACTTGAAAGTTTCGTAAATGCCTTTGTTGGAAAATTTTCATGAACAATTGAAATCTTGGCCCTTCCAGGTTTTTTTTTTTGATGTTAATAAAATGCTGAACTAACTTTTTTTTTAAAATGAAAGTGATTTTTTCGTGTGTATAAGTAATTTAAACAACAAATACTGGAAGTTAAGGGGCTTAAAGTCTTCTGAACAATGTTTGCAATAATTAAAACGATATAGAAAAAAAAAAACATTAAACTGAACAGCTAACTTAATCCTTTTGCTCCTCAAATTGCAACTCACTGAAAAACCTTTCTCTATCTTCAACAATAGTATTATCTCCTGGTAATCCTGTATAATACTCGTAAACGGCAGCTAGTTTTTTTTACAGGTCACAAAAGTTAGACTATATCCAGAAACATTTCTTGGTACCGCTTGCTTTCCTTACTGTTTCCTTTTTATATTTATTTCCTTATATTCTGTTTTAACAGAAAATGTGTGGTTTTTCTTGCAAAACTTTGATTTCTTCAATTTCTTCAATTTTCTTTATTCATAATATCAACGATAATTGGATTCTTTTACTTTCTTTTTTTGCACAACGAACCCAATTTACTATAGTTCTTTGTTATTAAATTTGGAATAGTTTGTATATTATTAAATAGCAGGTAGCACGATTATGTACGATGTTAGATTTTCAATATGAACCCAACTAATATGCAGATGAAATGCGGGTTGGTTCCTTATTGCAAGAAGGTGTCCAATTATTTTAACACTAAATACATAAGTAGGTCAAGGCCTTATTGCATTTAGGCTTTTTTAAATATACTTCTTTAGAAGACTAATATATTTGTGTACTATAGAAAGTAAGCAAAATAGAACTCTTGCATTCCAAGATTTTGTAAGTTAATGTATTCGAAGTAAATTCCACAGCCTTTGACTTTTGATTAATTTATACGCTGTGTGATCTAATAACACAAATGGGTTAGAAATGGGTTAAGGCATTGCTTTGTAAATTTTCCTATCGGACTTTATGAAGACCATAGCTTTAATGTATAAAAATGTTCATGTACGATATTTGCGTGTGTATGTATGCATATTGGTTGGTCGGTTGGTCGCCACTCACTTGTCGCTTTCGTCGTCACCACCATTGCCATCGTCAACATCATCATCATCGTAGTCAACAAAATCATTATGATTGAAGTTGTCGTTGTTTTTGTTGTTATTTTCATCCATCGCCTCACTATATGTGGGGCCGACGGGACCTTCTCTTCTATCCCCTTCGGCATCCCCCTGCCCTGCTGCTATAGTATGCCAGCGTTATCACGGCACTCGCCATTCGCCATCCATCCATCGTTTGCCAACCGTCGCCGCTGTCATCTACACATCCGTGCAGTGAGCGCGTCTCATCATACCCCCCTTCTTCCTCTCTCTTTTTAGAAAACAGTGCGAACACCATTACCGTTCGCTGCAGCTGTGCTCGCAGTTTTGCTGAGTGGTGCGCTGCGCTGTTTTCTGCTTTGGACGCGTTGTTTTTACTCTGCCTCTGGCTGTCCTCCTCCTTTCCATTCTCATCTGCTGCTTGTTTTCCCAGAGAAAAAAAAAATGCAAAAAACAAAACAAAAATTGTATAGTAGCAGCAACAATATGGACGGCAGCAGCAGCAGCACTATTAACAACAACAGCAACAACAACAACAACAAAAACGTCATCTTTCGAGCGTACGTTAAATGGAATGGTACGCTTTAGCTCTTGTTTGGTGGGACGTTCGTTGTTTGATTTTTTTCGAGTTGTTCGCTATTTTTTTTACTGTGGCCTGAAGTGCAGCGCCGCTAAACGCTGGCACTCGCGCTATGGGTTTTTTTTTCTGTTTTTGCCAATCGATAAAAGTAAATCTTGGCTTGCTGAGTAGCTTGCAAAGGGAAAAGGACAAATAATAGGGATGGGGGGAACGGGGTATACCTTAATGTAACATGTATTGAAGGGATTTCAGATTTCATCGACCAAGCATCGTCGTTGCGTTGTGTTTCTTCATTAACGTTGATTCTGGGTCTTCTTAAAATAAAGATTCATGTCACTAGATTCTTAGTTGCCTTCTTTTTTTTGTCTACTAGGTATGTAACCGGTAGTATCGAATATGTTGTCCAGCGAAATGAGGCGTAAGCCAAACTTACGGAATCCAGGCATTCATGCATGTCTTGAAGAACCTTCGTTCAGTTACCTAACTAAAAACAAAGTGAGAGTTAAGTGGAAGTAAATTTAAAAAAGACCAAATGCAATGAAGCCTTGACCTACTTATATATTTAGTGTTAAAATAATTGGACCTCTTGCAATAAGGAACCAACCCGCATTTCACCTGCATATGAGTTGGGCCCATGTTGAAGATCTAACTTTCGTTATAATTGTGCTGCCTGCTATTGGTTCTGGAACACAATTGAATAATATACAAACTCTATTCCAAATTTAATAATAAATAAGTACATTGGATTCGTCGTGCAAAAAAAAAGAATCAAATAATCGTAGATTGTACGAGTATATCGAAAATAAAGCAATGAACCGGAAGAAAGAAGCAAAAAATGAACCGGTTGAAAATTAAAGAAATCCAAGTTTTGCAAGAAAAACCACACATTTTCTGTTAAAACAGAATGTAAGGAAATAAATATTAAAAGGAAACAGTAAGGAGAGAGCAAGCGGTACCAAGAAATGTTTCTGGAGATAGTCTAACTTTTGTGAACTGAAGAAAAAACCAGCTGCCGTTTACGAGTATTATAAGTACACGATTACCAGGAGATAATTCTATTGTTAAAGATGGAGAAAGGTTTGGCAGTGAGTTGTAATTTGAGTAGCAAAAGGGTTAAGAACTTTAAGTTAGATGCTCAGTTTAATGCTTTTTCTATGTCGTTTTAATTATTGCAAACATTGTTCACATTGTATATTCACTTTGACATTTCGTTTATAACGCAAAGAAGGAAGGTGACACATAATGGAAAGTGCATAATTTTTTGATCAGCGTCACCACCTGAGTCGATTTATCCATGTCCGTATATCTTTAGAAATTACGATTACGGAAAAACCAAACGAAATAATGAACGAACATAGCTCTTGGGCTTTAAAATGGGATTCACGGACACGCCTACCGCCCATGCAAATAAAACAAATTTTGAAAAATTTATGAAATCTATTTTTTTTATCCCTGTTGTAACCTAATGTAAAAAATATCTGCGCATAAAATGTAGTTAATCTTTCTAAAAAAGTTTTTTTTTTTAAATTTTCATTTCCAATATATTTTAGGTTAAACTTGAAAATTGGTTTAAACTGAAATCTCAATATTCTTATTTTTTTTTTTTTTTTTTAAACTAACTAAGCAAATGAAAATAACCCGTTGACCGATTGTGTGGCATTGTGTAATAGATGCTCAAAGGAACATTTTTGCAACTCTGCTTAACAAGAAAATTTTTCAGCAAATATATTAAAAAAACACATAAAGAAAAAGAAAATTGAAGATAAATAAAAGATATAACCGTTTTGACCTATTTTCGGGAAATTTGTTTATGCTCTAATGGATGGGGAAAAATCGTTTTTGAACATCGCCTGGAGTGTTCGCAGACGATGGAAGGGACCATTTTTGACCCATTTCCGGAAAATTTTTTTGTTCCAATCGATGGTAAAGTTACTTCAAATTTACTAATTGTGTTATTAATTAACTTTCTACAGCTAAACAAATTAATGTCGTTTTTACTGATTTCTTTGAAGCCTTTGATCTATTGATCTTTTTTTTTAGTAAAGAAAAATTTTCCACCATGAAAATTTTGTAGAAAGAGGGCGGCAAATCGCATCTTCGCCACGGGCGCCGAATTTGCACGGTACGCCACTGCCAAGGGTTCTATGCATTATCTGAAACTATTTCATTATAGCTCAAACCGATTATCAATGCCATTGGGCGTTATGGTAAACTTAAACTGGTAGTAGAAAGCTAACTGTACTGTACTTGGCTCGTTCTGAGCCTTGTAGATAAGGTTACTTTTAGCAAACTACTAAGCCTGACCACACTTATCTGGTACCACGGGATGTCAGGCGCCCCTAGGACTTTGGGTGGATCGCATGCGGTATGCGTATTGCTATATAAATTGATTCGAGTGTAAGATGGCCACCGTAGCCTTAAGCTTTTACAAACAGGCGGTTAAAACACAAGACAGTTGTGATCTGTCACAGTTGTAGTTCAAACTATGCAGGGCTTAGTCCTATGTATATTTTTTAAACATTTTTTTTTCGATTTTTGAACCAAAATTAAACTTTTTTTTCTCATTAATTTTTTTAATGGAAATTCATATAGGGGAGCGTTCAAGTATTACGTAACGCAATTATTGAAGATCTTTGAAAGTAATGCGCTGTTATTTA
This sequence comes from Tricholauxania praeusta, assembly GCA_949775025.1. Classification (NCBI taxonomy): domain Eukaryota; kingdom Metazoa; phylum Arthropoda; class Insecta; order Diptera; family Lauxaniidae; genus Tricholauxania; species Tricholauxania praeusta. The sequence goes on from OX459031.1 coordinate 39,281,400, forward strand.
CTTATATAATAAATATAATATTTATTGCTGTAGCTAATCTAGAAACAGTTTTATTATGCACACCTAATTTCAAAACACCCGTTGTTCGACACCTCCTCCCGCTCCTGTATCGCATCGTAACGTTTTACAAATTGCGTTACGTAATACTTGAACGATCCCTAGTAGCGTTGACAATTTCAAATTATATAGTATTAAGGTGAATGCAGTGAAAACAACAAAGGTTTTGAGCTGTTACACAAGAAACACCAAAGCTCTACTCGCGGAGAGACTACAGTGTTTTATCTTACAAGTACATACATAGTTTTAAAAATAGCGGCATATGTTTTTTCGATACGTCTTTATATGTATATAAGAAAAATCGAAAAAAAAAATAAAAATATAAATTAGAAAAAAATCAAATTTTCTTCATTTTTTAGGCCAAATTCCAAAAAATTAAAATTTTGCAGCTCTGGTAGCAACCCTAGGACTAAGGAGTACTCGAATGTGTATAAATTTTCGAAAATCGAGTGTTTTTGAAGTATTCTAGAACATGCTATTTATTTGAACATATGTGCTTTCAAGGGAGACCATTTGCGAAAATAATTTCATCTGAATTTTTAACTCTATCGTATGAACTTTTGAGCCAAAATATGTTTATTCTATTTAAAGTTTTTTTTTTTTTAATTTTCAGAGATCTTTACACAATGCTCCCATTTGAATCGTACATTGATTTTATCGGACGAAAAATAACTATAACTGACGAGGATAGACAGACTTTTACAAAGGATTTTGATATTATACGCGAATATATTTTAAATATTATGTGCCAAGAGGATCACGCTTTCAAAGTCCTGTATAAAGGTACAAGTCTTTTTGGTAAGTGGATATTTTAAATCACAATATATGAGTAAAATTCTGAAGTTCTGTTCTCAAAGCAAATATTAATGCGCATTTTTTAGCATTTTTTCAAAGAATCTTTATACGACATTTAGAAAAATTTCAAGGGCCTGACGCTGCACACTGGTCCCAAATCAAAATTTGTTGGTACCAAAATCGCTTGAAAGCCCATCTTGTCGGAAATGAACAATTTTTTTTTTTTAAATAAAGCTGGAGCCTGAGTTTTGAAAAAAAATGCGTTTCTTATTATTTTTAAATTAAAAAACAAATACATAATTACTTTTGGTCTTTAACTTAAAGCAAATTTTTTTCTTGAAAAAATATTTAAATTTTTTTTTTTTTGTTGACCCTTAACTTAAAAAACGAAAAATTTTTTCAAATTTCGGGCTCCGACGATTTGTTGCCAATTTAGCTAGCTTTAATTGAAAAAAGAAAAAAAAATGGTTCATTTCCGACAAGATTTTCGATCTCTCCCCATTTCTTGAACCAAAAAACTCGATTTGGGACCACTGTGCGATGGTCCAACTATTTGCCCATGCTGATTTGTCCTGACATGTAAGCAAAGATGACAAAACCAGCCTTTTTTCGACTTTTCCCCTTCAAAATTTGTTTTAAAAAAACGAGCAAAGTCTGATTTCTGAAACGGAATTGACAAAGAAATCCTTACGTTTTGGCATTGAAATGAGAAATCGAGCCAATTCCTTAAAATGGAATTAAAATTTCAAATTGAAAATCCTTAACAGAAATCGACTCCTTTTGGCATGGAATTAAAAATATTGGTTCAGAGCTCAAATTTTCAGAATAGCAATTTCTTGGAATAGAATTGAAAGTTTTGAGTACCAAATTTTTATTTCTGAAATGAGGTTGACTAAGAAAAAATCAATTGTTGCCATGAAATTAAAAAGGTCGATTCCAAATTTCCAATTTTTGAGAACAGTCCACACCAAGCTAGCTGCTAAAAGACCATTTAAGTAAGAAAAAAAAAATTGATTTGTAAAGACTTTTCAGTATGGTAATAGTGATGTACTACAAAATTAAAATTTTTCAGAAATGAGCTTTAAAGTTTTCATATTTCACATATTTACTATGAAGCATAACTTTTTTGGGCGCCAGAACATTTTCTCAATTCAGAAAAATGTAACATGATACCTTCATCTACTCATGTCTTCAATGGGAAACTCTCGCGGATATCTCCTCAAGAAAAATTACTTTTTGTAATCGTACTTTTCTCTATGGCCTCATTTATGTGGTTTAATGTTTTTTTCCAGGAAGCTATTCAAATAACGTCCGCATAAATCGTCCTGATGAGTTCGATGTGCATATCAAACTAAGCCCCCCGTTCGCAAAAGAAATAGAAATCGAAGTTGATAGATACCGCCCGGGATTTGTAAATCTCAATTTTGCATCTGTTTTGAAAACTCTTGAAGACATTCCAAACTCAAACGATGTGTACAATCTACTTTATGATTTAACGGATAAAAATTACTACCTTGTACGTGGCAGAGTACAACGTTGGCTTGAAGCACTTATTGAAAATGCACTAATGAGTAATGGGCGTGTAGTATGGGGACATCGCAATGATAAATACATGGTAGAATATTCGAAGCGAGGACTAGCACATACTTTTTTTGCGCATTGTCCAGCTAGAAAAATTTCAATTGATTTAGTTCCTGCATTTATGTTTGGAGAAGAAGATTGGATGACGATTCCTACACGGCGTATTTTTCAATATAAATGTGATCGTTGGTTTGCTGTCCCTAAGCCAAATAATGGTGGGCCCAAAAGTGACCGCAGAATCGCATTTATGATTTGCAATCCAAAAACGGAGCACGATCTACTCCTAAAGAAATATAATTTGAAAGTAGTTTTTCGATTGTTGAAGTCATTGCGCAATAAATATGGATTAAAAAGAATAAAAAGTTACTTTATTACGACAGTTTTCTTATGGGAAATCAATCTACAAAAACAATCATTTTGGAATAACTCTATCGATTACCTCTTCATTCATGTAAGTATCAAACAAATTATTCCTTTTTTTTTTTTGGTACTTCGTTGTTATTAAAAATTTTTAAATCTTTTATTCTAAAATAACTACACACTTCACTTTTTTGAAACGAAATATCTCAAAAACTAATATGAAAAGAATAAATAAAAATTATTTGTTTAAAAATGCTTCAAATTTATTAAATAAACTTATTTAAATAAATTTCCTTAAAAATTAATTTTTTGTTTCTAAAAATGTTTCTCAAAATATTTTCGACAAACTTTTTTTGATTTTTCAGGGTGCACTAAATAGCCCCCAATTAAAAACCTCGAATGAATTAATGGCCAAATAATATGAAAAAAGACCAAGGTAAAACAACGAAATAATTCCCAAACAATATGATATAATCCCCAAATAAGCAAATAAAATTTGTTTAAGGAATAAAACTAAACAAATTTGATCAAAATAAATCCAGCCAAATGAAAAACCCCCAAAAAGGATTTAATGAAATAAGCCCTAACTCAAATTTTATTAGGGTTTATTTCATTGAGAGTTTTTTCATTATGAACACCAATTGAAATGAACTAGTTCCGAAACATTGGCTGTTTTTTCATTTTGAAATAACTCCCACAAATGCATATTTTTTTATAACATTTTTAGAGCTTATTTTATTGGGGACTATTTCATGCGCCGATTTTTCATCGGCAAATTTATTTATTTAAACAAATTTATTTTAAGTTTTTATATAAAATTAAAGCATCTTTAAACAAATGATGATGATGGTCTGTCTTATCCTCTTCTCCATAATTTTTGAGATATTTCGCTTCAAAAAGTCAAAAAAGTGTGCAGCTATTTTTAGAATGACCTAAATATGGGATGTGATCCTTGCCTCAAAAACATTCAAAAATCAAACTTGATCCTTGAACTTGTCCCTTTAGATCTATTCGTTTATGTCAAAAAATTTTGTCCTTGAGAGTGTCATTATTGTCTTAATAAAACATTTTGTTCCTACTGCTGAACAAAAGTCACCCCAG